>CM060963.1:134937260-135569760 GCA_030765045.1 Tenodera sinensis
GCAATGATCACACTGTTGCTAAATGTTACTGCCTTCTTGGAGAACCTTCCATTTTTGAAGTGCCTATGTAGCAAAACCAAGTCAAAATAAAAAGGCGGCAGCTTTTGAAACTATGGTAAATGAACTTTTTAGTAATCTTTAAACCTGACCTCTGTAAAACCACTGAAACATTAACAGTTGTGTGAAAGCAAGCTTTGTCATGGATCAATCGCTTAGCGGCAGTTTCAGGCTCTTACATTAATTTTTGTTATTTCTCATAAGTTCCAATGATACTGCACTGAATTTCTGACATGTACTACTGGAATTTTCACAAAAAAGCTGCTGCAAAAGTGTAAACATCCTGCCTTTATCATGCTGATGGTAGAAATGGTTGCTCACAATCACTGATCAGAGAATACCCGCTTTTCAGCCCAAGAATTTTTGAGTTGCTTTTTAAGGAAGCTGTCAAAGATGCATGTCACTTCAGCCATAGGCTTTTTGTCTGCTCCCTGTTACCGTCATAGATATAGATCTATGTTTTTAAAATGATTTAAGATCTTACCAATGAAATTATTATTTATTTATGCCAACAAACTTACTGTTGGTGTATTTAAACACACAAGCCGTGTGTGGGCAAAGTTTGAGAGGTAGAACTGGAACTTAAAAGTTCAATGCCACAACTGGGATTTGAACCACAGACCTTCCGCTTACCGGACGGCTGCTCTAACCACTGAGCTATTGTGACAAACTGCCAGAATGGCATTAAATTCTCAAACCAGTTCGTATTTCTCCTGGTAAGGCACAAAGGCAGTCGAACTGGTTTGAGAATTTAATGCCATTCTGGCAGTTTGTCACAATAGCTCAGTGGTTAGAGCAGCCGTCCGGAAAGCAGAATCAAACCAGTTCGTATTTCTCCTGGTAAGGCACAAAGGCAGTCGAACTGGTTTGAGAATTTAATGCCATTCTGGCAGTTTGTCACAATAGCTCAGTGGTTAGAGCAGCCGTCCGGTAAGCGGAAGGCCTGTGGTTCAAATCCCAGTTGTGGCATTGAATTTTTAAGTTCCAGTTCTACCTCTCAATCTTACCAATGAAATTTATTATATTCTTATCCTGAGGATCAAGGTTCTTAGAGGTTTGTTGTTGTTGTTGGCTAATGCTGGATTTCTGACAATGAAGTCGTTAATCCTCTTACTCTCCAATATTTTTCACTGATGGATGGGGCATTAGAAGTGGCCGGGCATATTTGAAGGTGGTCTCGATCCATTTCCTCTTGCAGATCACATAGAGGACAGAGTGGTAAAGAATATATCCCAATTCTGTTTAAATGTTTTGCCAGACAATCATGTCCTGTAATCAACCTGAAGGTTGCAACTGCTGTTTTTCAAGGGTACTCAGGAATTACTGTTTGAATGTTTGGTAGTTCCCATCTTTTATTTTTTGATTTTTCATAGTAATATTTTGCAATAATTTTTTTGAATTCAGAGTTGACTAATCTTTTAACTGCATAAAATGGTAGATCAACTATTGATTTCTGCACATTGCCAGTACCCTTTTTTGCAAGAAAATCAGCTTTCTCATTACCACTCAGTCCACAGTGAGCTGGTATCCATTGGAAGACTAGGTGTTTTTGAAGTGCTGTTAGATGGGTAAGGATTTTCCAACATTCTATAATTGTTTGGTTTTTTGGTGACAACTTGGAAGTAATTGCTATAATTGCTGCTCTGGAATCTGAGAGAATAACTGCTTGCTGAAAATGTGAAACTCTGTACAAAAGATTTTGTAGGGCCATTCGAATTACTTCAATTTCTCCATCAAAGTTTGTAGTTCCATAACTTAAAGATTTGTAATAGGAAAAGCGGTGACATGTGACTCCAGCACCTGCTCCATCTTGGTTTGATATTAATTATCCATCAGTATAAATATGGAGCCATTCGTGTTCTGGAAATCTAGTATGGATTGTCTCTAATGCCAATAATTTTAGAACACTAGTTGGAGTATCACTTTTCTTAACTTCTTCTGTCAGGTGTAAATAATATGTGATGTCTAATGTATGTGTCGGATTGACTTTAGATATGAAGTTTTCCTTTGAATTAGGAAGGTATACATTCTTCTTGATGTCTTGAATTTTGGAAAGAAAGCTCTCCTGAGTCTTTAGTGTATGTGTAAAATTTCTCTTGTTCCATGTATTGAATGGGAGTCTGATCAACTTTTCGTGTTGAATAAGAGCCGCTTTCTCTATTTCATATTCAATGGGGCATTGGTTGGGTAGTATTTCGATAGCTGCTATTGGTGTGGTTTTGATAGCACCTGTAATTAATCTCAGACTTTGGTTTTGAAAGATTTGAATTTTTTTTGTGTTTGCTGTTACAAGAACTTCGCTGCAGTAAGTAAATAATGGCTTTATATACACATTGTATGTTGTGTTAAGAGTTGCTCTGGAACATCCCCACTTCATTCCTGTTAGACGTTTTAACAGTGAAAGGCACCTCTCTGCTCTTTGTATTACATTTTCTATTTGTTTGGTCCATGTAAGTTTAGTACCAAATGTAACTCCTAAATACTTTGGTTCCTTTGTTTCTGGTAATTGTTGACCCTCAAAATTCAGTTTTATTTTTAGTGGCTTTTTTCTTAGTGAAAAGATTTGGTAGTTTGATTTTGTTGTATTAACAGTCATTAAATTTTCTTTGGTCCACCTTTGTAATTTGGTTAAGGATTGTTGCATGGTTTTTTCTAGTTCTGTACTTTTGCTTTTTGGTTTTGAAGTCCACATTACCAAGTCATCAGCAAATAGTGCATACTTCACACCTGATTCTTGTATTTGTTGTGGCAGATCGTTAATAAATATATTAAAAAGTGTTGTGCTGAGTACTGCGCCTTGTGGTAAGCCACGGTATACTTGTTTGTATTTAGATATGTTTCTTCCATATCTGGTTGCAATAAAGCGTTGTGTTAGGAAATGACATAGCCATGAAAACATTGGACCTTGTATCCCCATTTTTTTTACTTTCTTTAGTAGTTTTGTTCTGCATATAGAATCATATGCACTTTGGAAATCAATAAAAACTGATAAATTATCTTCTTTTCTATTGAAGGAGTCTTTGATTTCTTGACTGAGAAGTAAGACTTGTTCATTTGTAGAGTGGAACTCTCTAAATCCAGCTTGACGTGGGGAAATTAAATTTTTTGATTCTAGAAACCAATTTCACCTGTTTGACACCATTCTTTCCATCACTTTTGCTATTATGCTAGTAAGAGCTATTCTTCTATAATTTTTTATTTCTGACGCTGTTTTGTCTTTCTTCAAGAGTGGTACAATTATTGCCTTTCGCCATTCAGCAGGTACAGTGGTTTTCCAGGATAGATTGTAGAGTTTTAGTAGTTGTTGCTTTGCTGTTTTTCCAAGGTTTTTTATGGACTCTGGATGTATGTGATCAGGTCTAGGAGACGTTTTGTTTTTTAGATTATTTATTGCAATGTTTAGTTCTTGCATATTAAAATTTTGAAAAAAGATATTGCACTGAGTGTTAGGATCACATTCTCTTTCTTGTTTCAAATCTTTCTTAAATTCTTTATGTTCCTTTTTATTATTTCTTGTTACTTTATGTGAATTAGCATAATATTTATTGAATGTTTCGGCTATGGCTGCATCATTTGTTAATATTTTATTGTTGTGTATGATAGGTGTGCTGTTGTTTTCTTTCCTATCCTTGACATTTTTTATGAACTTATGAGCTTTGTTACCATCTGTCCTATAATCCATTTTTTCTAAGAAATTATTAAAGTGATTCTTTTTAGCAGTATTAATTTCTTTTTTTAGTGAGGCACATTTCTTCCGCCATATTTGTGTATCTGATATGTTTTTTGTTTGTTCAGCTGTATTTCTAGCTATATCCCTTTGCTTTTTCAGTACTTCTAACTGGGAGTTCCAAAAGGGTTTGAAGTTTTTAATTCTTCCCCGAGGAATATGTTTTTTTGCGGTTTCTAGGATGACTACAGAAATTTTTGTTCAAACGATCTGGCTGGTCATGTAGCTGTGAGTTTGTTTTTTCTTTAAATTTATGTTCCAGTTCAGTTTTATATTTGATCCAATCTGCTTTTTTGAAGTTCCAATACAGATTTGTGTGACTGTGTTGACTGGCATTTGTATTATCTAGTTTTATATCAGCAATTACTGCTCTGTGACCAGAACTTGGATCTTCTATAACTTGTTTTTTAATTTTTAAAACAATATCTGTTGTAGCTAACAAGAGGTCTGGGTTACTGCTTGCTCCAGAGTAATGTATGAAGGTTGTGTGATCTTCTTTACTATAAATCAGTTCAAAAGTTGTGGTATTCAAAAATTCTTCCACTATCTTCCCTGTAGAATCCACTTTTTCATAACCCCATCTTTTGGAATGAGCATTGAAATCCCCAATTACGATTGTTTTATTTAATTGGTCAATAAGAGAGAGATCTGGTTCATTCCTGGGAGGATTGTAAATACTGTATAAATGTAGATATGTTTTGTTATCCCAAAAATTTAGCTTTATTAATTCACTTTTATCTGTGTTATCCATTTCTTTAACAATATCAAAGGAGGATTTAATATCCTTTTTGACTCCAACTAATATTCCACTACTTATCTGTCTATTTTTGGGTAGTAGGTGTAGTAGAAAACCAGTAAAATTGAAGTATTTAAGTTGGTCATTTGTTAGATTTGCTTCCTGTATGAAAAATATATCAATGTTCTTCAAAGTTTATAAATCTTCATCTCTCTACATAATTACACCCTAGAAGAAGGTGGTATTCACCAGTCTATGCTGATTGTTTACAGAGATGGCAAAGAGAATTGCTGTCAGAGTTTCATAGTCTGGAAATGTTTCCTGAAGGGTCCAAGTCCAGTAATTACAGTAATTAGTGCTGTGCAGTTGTAGAAGCTTTATTACTGCTAACACTGGTTCTGATCCAATAAAAGGCAAGTTTTTCTGCTTCTTTATTGTCCATGTTGTTGCAATGACCAGGTACCCAATGGAGTTCAACCTGTTTGTTGGCTGAAAGGGTCATGTAAGTCATAGACATTCCCATACAATCATAGAATTGATTTGGTGGTATTTGAGTGCCAGGAGTGCTGCCTGGGTTGTGTCAGAATGATTTGTTTGGCACCTATCTTTCCTCCTCACACATGCAAATACTTCTGCCTGAAAAATTAGAGTGATTTCCGAGACAACGTTATAGTCCTGTCTTGGGATTTGTTCCATAAATTCCTGCTCCTCACTGACATTCAAGGTTTGTCTGTATAAAATACCAGGGACTCCATGGGCCAGCTTGTCAGGGCTATATTACACCATGCACTCTTTATCTTAATGATTACTGTGTGCAGATGTTAAAAGATGTACTTGATTGTCATGGAATTCAATGGCATATCAAGTACCGATAGCTTTTTAAACCAAAAAGATGAGTCGATTAATAACACTACACAACACTTATAATTTACTGGAACATGTTTCGGAGGCTGAATTTCCTCCATTATCAACTGGACATTGACTGGTTTGGCCAGGTGTTGATGTTGATGTTTCCTCTGAGATCTCCTCTGGTGGTGGTTGAAGGAACTTGCTGAAGATATCCTTCTGGAGGATGTCAAAATTGAATACTCTGTTTCTATTTTTCAAAATGAAGATGTGTTCCCACGTGGACAGCTCTTGTTTTCTCATTACGTGTTTGAGGAGTTTTGGTTCTGGCTTTATGTTGTGGATTTTTGTTCAAAAGTGAGTGGCAACTGCTGATTTTTCCAAGTGTTTGGTTTTTACATTACTAAAATGTTCCTTGGATCTTATGTCTAAATTTCTTGTAGTTTTTCCTACATACACTTCATTAGTCACTGCATTCAATTTGGTATATGCCAGATTTTTTATGGGTGGGATGGTATCTTTGATGTTTGAGTTCAGTGGATTTTTTATGGAGCAGTGGTTCACTGGTGCTAGCTGAATGTTCTGTTCTGTGTAAACCTTTCCGAATTTTTTGAAGGCTCAAGGACGGAATGTGAATTTTTTGATATTTTTGTTTCTGCTGTTGTGAGTGTTGTAGTTTCTTTTAGTAACTTTTTTGTTTCTGTTCATTTCACTTTTTTTGTGCTATTTCAATTATTTTGCAATATTCTGCTTTGTATTCTTCTGTTGGAAGAGGGATGTTCACCAATCTATGTGTTAAGCTATTGAGGATTGCTTCTTGGATTGTAACTATAAGTTTTTATGTAATTTTCCATCTGCGTTGGTTTTCTGTGAATGCCGAAGTTTATTCTATTCTTCTTTTTGATTATTTGTAAATCCAAAAATGGGAGTTTCTCATTTTCCAATTCCACAGTAAACTCGGTTTTTTTCCTGGATGTTTAGGAGTTTTAGAGCATCACCGATGTGGTGGTTTGTTTGTTTGTTTGTTTGTTTGTTTGGTTTTTTTTTTTTTTTTTTTTTAACTATTGCAAATGTGTCTTCTACCACTGCCAGAGTTTGAACATCCACGGAAAACCTTTGGTGATCCTTATTTCTATTCCTATTACCTTATTTCTGAAACTTTAGTATTAAGATAAGTGAACATTGTAGTCTCTAGGGTTTGTTAAAATCTTTAGAATTGTATTACTTCACTGTTAATAGCTTCAGTTTTTTCGTAACTCTTATTGGGTATTGTGTTGACCAGCTCCTTCTGCCAGCTGCCTTTAAATTTTGCATCTACAATAGTTACGAATTTCAATGCTTGTAATATTGTGTTATCTCAGTAGATTTTAGCAAAACCATCTGGGCCATCTCTGATACCCTCAATTCCTCTGAGTATTATGCTGACTGAAAACATCACATTTATCAAGTTCAACAGTTAGTAATTTGGGAAATATCTTAGTATTTAGGTAATGATGCACTTCTGTTTTAACTTCAAGTTGCTAAAATTTTATGCTATTTCAGGATTTTGAAGTTTTATACGTTTATTTTAAATTACATTGAATACCACTGAATGGGTACACAGGATTTATGTGGACAGCATAATGCTGAACAGTGAAGAATTACATTTTCCCCATACTTTCTACAAAATAAAATGTTTTTTTTTTTCATTTTTCCAGATGTTCTTTCCGGCTTCAATGGCACCATTTTTGCATACGGCCAAACATCATCTGGCAAAACGCACACGATGGAAGGTGTGATAGGTGACCCTGTGAAGCAAGGAATCATTCCAAGGATAGTTAATGACATTTTTAACCATATCTATGCTATGGAAGAAAATTTGGAATTTCACATCAAAGTATCATACTTTGAGATTTATATGGATAAAATAAGAGATCTCTTAGATAGTGAGTAAATTTGAGCTAAACTTAAGAGTTTATTTCAAATATATATGCACATGCTTTAAAAACTAGACTTTACAATATTCTATGCATCATATTAATTATAGGGTATACCTTAAGGATAAGAAACTGCTTTTCTTGCAGATGTTGATATCAACTTGCAGTTACATGTGTTGGCCATTATAATTGGAAAACACTCACCCAACTTACAACCCAAATATGTTTCCAACTAATTGAGACCTTTTCTCCAAATTGTAAATTACACTTCAGTCTCTGTATTTTAGAATGCTAAATGTGCTGAATACAGGATGTTCCAAAAAGAATATACGTATTTCGAATGCATATATTTATTAAATTGTAAGACATACGAATATGAAACTTCACACACATATTTACGAACCTCTCAAGTTCAGATTACAAATGTTGAATATTTCCTCCATCAACAACATGAACAATATCGCATCAATACTCAAATTCCTCCCATACTAGGGCAAGCATGTCCTTCATCACTGCTGTTATGACAGTACAGATCCGGTTCTTCAACTCTTCCAGGTTCTGTGGGAGTGGTGGCACATAAACGTTGTCTTAAACAAAACCCACAGGAAGAAGTCACAAGGTGTCAAATCCTGTGGCCGTGGAGCCCAGCTGAAACATGCTAAGTTGCCAGCTCCTTGACGACTAATCCAATGGTTCAGTAGAGTTTCATTCAGATATTCACGCACTTGGTGACTCCAGTGAGGGGGTACCCCGTCTTGTTGAAAAATGAAGTTATCTTCCTGTAGCCTCGGAAACAATCAGTTTTGTAACATAGCGAGATACTGCTGACCATTAACCGTGTTTCCATCAAAGAAGAATGGGCCATAAACAGATGATCAGGATATCACACGAAACACATTGACTTTGGGCTAAACTCATACATGTTCAATGCATGCATGTGGGTTCTGTAGGCCCCAAATTTGAACATTGTGTTTGTTTACCTGACCACTAACAGGTAATACTGAACACAATGTGTTATGCCAATAGTCATTCTCAATAGTATCAAGAATCTCAAATTATAATGAAAACTGAGTCGGATTGAAACACAAAACATCTCTTACATATAATTAAACTTGACCGGTTTCAAGAGCCCAACTTGCTCCCATCATCAGAATTAAACTAGTTCTTGTTGATATTTGATGTATGTTACTAGCTTATAAAAAGATACATAATCAAGAATCATGTTACAAAATGCCACATATTTGCATTTTTCATCAGGATGCAGAGCTTGTAACAGCTGTAAGTTCTATGGCTTCATTAATTAACCGATGTCTCAAAGTATGCCAAATGGTTATTGTAGGCAGCTGTAATTCCCGGCTGGCATGACAAGTTGATTTTGAAAGACTACGTTGAAAAGCATTTTGAATTAATGCAACATTTTCTCCAGGAACACAAGGGCGGCCAGGACTCTTTACTTTACATACACAAACATCTACAAACTGTTGATACCATCTGCGAACGTTCCACCCATTAGGAGGAGCAATTCGGTACCTCAGCCTGAAACGTCTTTACATTGTAATCACAGAATTGCACTTTGCAAATTCGAGAACACAAAATGCTTTCTGCTGTGGGGTAGCCATTTTAAACATATGACGGTTACCAAGCAAAACAGAAGACAACTGACATGTAGCGGCTATTAGTATTAATTAGACTGTGTACTCATTTCTGAAATATCCGAGCCGAGGCGCAATGATCAATAGTTTGGACAAAATAATACTTTGTAATATGTATATTCTTTTTGGAACACTGTATATCTAAGACCTGACTTTCTGAGAGTTAAAGGAGAATAAAATACCATTTAACAGCAGAATAGTAGGACGCAGTCATTAAACTTCAGAGGGATTACAAATGTTATGTTTTGGTAATTAATCTGTACATTATTTCTGGGTTTTCCTCATGGCAGTTAGTATTGGTATTAACACATTTCTTACCTGTTTGTAATATGTTGCAATTGTAACATACTGTATCTGTCTTCTCTACCAACAAGTAGCTGTTACATATTTACTAAAGTGCCTAGGAGTGAATGTTTTAGCAGAATTAGAACTTTACTGTTATTCTGCTATTTTATTAATAATTATTATTTGTAATTGTATGCAGTTAATCTCTGATTAATTGGCAACATTTACTCAAGTTCAATTTTCCCCCTCTCACTTGAAAAGTAACCTATGGATTTGAGGGAGTTTTGTCATTCTTGTTCTTTGTATTTGTCTTTCTTTCTATAAATAAATAGAATGTTCTCATTAGGTAGTATTTTGGCCACCATTGTTACATTTAGTAACAATATATTTTAGTACTGTAGTATGAGAGATAGTCTTGCACCAAAATGAATCATCCTAAACATGAATAAGAGATTTGCGAAGAATTAGACCAATAATAAGTGTTTGGTTTTCTTACTTTAAACCAATTTCCTGTCTGTAGTGTGGGATGGTTGTTAATGCTTGACCATAGGATATGCAGAGCCCAAATGCTATTTGCACATATGTGTTAAACATTATCTGATTCTTTTTTTTCCCAGTATCAAAAGTAAATCTGAGTGTCCATGAAGATAAGAACAGGGTGCCATTTGTAAAAGGGGCAACAGAAAGGTTTGTCTCAAGTCCAGAGGAAGTTTTTGAAGTTATTGAAGAAGGAAAAGCAAATAGACATATTGCTGTTACAAGTAAGTATCAGACTGTGGAATTTAAAGCTCGCTAAAATTGCATACTGACAATACCAACAAAGACTGGATGTCAACAAATATTGATTTTTGCTTTTCAGATATGAATGAGCATAGTTCACGTTCACACAGTGTATTCTTAATCAATGTGAAGCAGGAGAACTTAGAAAACCAAAAGAAACTATCTGGTAAACTCTACCTAGTGGATTTGGCTGGAAGTGAGAAGGTGAGTAAAGCAGATGTACCAAAGCAGGTTCTATGTGACTCCTGTAATTATATTATGTTATGCTTTAATATAAATTACAATAGTTGATAGTCAACATTTGCTTTTAATCCTTAACTCCCTGGAAACTAGCTTACATAAAGTGTAATGCAAGATTCTGAAAGCTCATAATTTCTTATGTACTTAACTTTTTATGTGACATGCATACAGAATAATTGCTACGTTTTGAAGTTTTAGTTACCCAAATTGAATTAAAATAGTGAATCAATAATCCATTGAATTCTATGTGTACAACCTCTAAAATGTCTGAAAGCTATTCTATTAATGTAAGCTCAGTAAATACAGGTGGAAGGGAAGTTATTACATTCCTTCTAATATGTGCTTCATCATTACTAGGGCTCAGAAGTTCATGCACTAAAAACACTGAAATATGCATGCAAATATGCTCCTAAAAACTTGAAAATATACCAAGAAATATGCACTATTTCATTAAAACGATTAATGTCCCTTTGCAGTAGACAAGACGAGTTAGTATAAATAATAAATAAAGTTACTTTATTCCTTAGAGGTTAAAGCAGAAGCGGTCCTGCTACTAGTATTAACTACTAAATTGCAGTTCATAACCAACACTTTGCACAAATTTTCAACTGTAAAATATCATCTGTTGTCTTGCAAAACACTTTCGTGACGTGAGAAACTTCTCTCAACGTCACAAAATGTTACCAGGGCATGTTTAAATTATGTTATCTGCTTCATAGAGAGTCATGTCTTTTGGTGTGACAGATGGTTTTCTTTCAAGGATGTCTCAAATATCGCACATCTGTTTATAACCAGAATTTTTTGAAATAACATAATTCACTTTCTCTTTCACTTTTTGACCTATGCTACCAGAAACTGAACTTAGAGCACATATTTTTTTTTTCAAAGACAATAAGTGATTCATGCAAAGGAGATCCTACAGCTTCTAATGTCGTTATAGCTGTTTGTAAGAAAGAAAAAATGCGCAGATATGAAACTAAAATCCTCTTTTAACCCAGTGCCTGACAGAATATTTTGCACAGTTTCTATTGATGAAGCATCTTTTGAGTCCAATGAATTAACAACCTCTTCGACTATTTCTATGTGCTCAGCATAATATAAAACTGCATCGACTCATGTTCCCAATTGAGTTAACACTGGTGCAGGAGGAAGTCGGAAATTAGGTGCTGTTGATCTAAACAACTTAACTCTTTTAGGAGATTTAACAAAACTTCTCTTTGTACTGGACACAAATCTATCTACCAATGGGAAAGAATCACGTATTGTCTCAGAAATGCAACGAAGAGCGTGTGCCAAGCAAGTTATATGAATTAACTTAGGAAAAATACCTTTCAGAGTTTGTCCTGATTTTACCATATTATACAGATGGAAAAAAGAATTAAAAAACCACAAAAATCATTAAAATATGCAATATAAGGGCTATAATGTTGAATATTATGCATTTATCAAAAACCAAGAAAATATGCAGTTATATGCACCATAAAATCATGTCCAAATAACTGAAAATTCCATAATTCGTGCACATAATGTAAAAGCATACATTTTTAATCTCTATGAAAAAGCATGTAAATGTATGAACTTCCTAGCCCTAATCATTACAAACAAAAAAGTCTAATGGCATTTTGTTCTTTGATCAGCCGATTTAAAAAAAAATGGTTTTTGTTCCAAATTGGATTTATAACTCCACAAGAATGTACGAAGTTAACTGTTACTTGTAAGATGCATAGAGTAACTTATTTCTTACATAGCTCTGGTAGTAATTATGGGATATCACATAGTTTTGAAATTATTAACCATGTAAAAGAATTGAAGGAATACTCCGAGCAGCTGTTTCAGATGTGAAGTAACTCTACAACATTACGTTGATGTTGGTCAAGGAATCGAACTGGTTTCTGGATATAAAGAGGTCGATCACTTGCAGAGTTGCGTGATGTTTTGGAAGCTAATGCTTGTGATTGGCCTACACTCCCACAGTAAACATGCAAGCACATGGTAGGGTATGTGTTTTATGTTCTCAAGACACTGCTACGGCATTTGATTATGTACTGACCTAGTGAAAGTGACACCCACACAATCTGCAGGGTTGCCAGTTTGTTTTCGGTAAAACTAAAATATCTCCGTAGAAAATGGTCAGAGACAAAAATATAAGATACGGAATGTGTTCCAAACACTGAGATCTACCACTGGTTTAAATTCCCTTCCGCCTGGTATGTTACCAGAATTCAGTCTTGTCAAATGTAGTACCTAGAAGAAATATTTCTTAAATAAAATACTCATTCAAAATGAAACCATGTGAAATTTCACTAGTGAGAAATTTTCTAGAAATGAATTATCAGTGACAATGTTGGATATTTTATAAATATAGTTAAAGGGGTAAAACTTGTTTAAAATTATACATAATTGATTTAACAATAATTAGAAGCGACAGTTATTTTGGAGACATGATAGACCATACATATCGTACACAAACATTTATTCATGTATAAGCAACATTGTTTACAGCTGATCTGGCTGCAAGTAGAACACTCTCTCTGTCTCTCTCTCTCTCTCTCTCTCTCTCTCTCTCTCTCTCTCTCTCTCTCTCTCATTGTTTTCACTTATCTGTTCAATAGTTTGAGATTTATATTTTAACCCTCTGTGCATTGGTTCTGTCAAGCAATGAGAAAAATACAAATAACAATGCACTAAGAGGTAGAACTGGAACTTAAAAATTCAATGCCACAACTGGGATTTGAACCACAGACCTTCCGCTTGCCGGGCGGACGCTCTAACCACTGAGCTATTGTGACAAACTGCCAGAATGGCATTAAATTCTCAAGCCAGTTCGTATTTCTCCTGTTCCAGTTCTACCTCTTAAACTTTGCCCACACACGGCTTGTGTGTTTAAAAACACCAACAGTAAGTTTGTTGGCATAAATAAATAATAACAATGCACTATTTCATGTTTTCTCATATTATTGCCACCATCACACAGCCTAATGTTAATAAATGTTCTATACAGAATGTTGTGTTCAAACAGCCAACAACATCCTTGAAATTCTGAAGAAAGTCTTAGCTATACTCCATCCAGCCTTAGATCCACCCCTTGTATCCCCCCACGATAACCTGATGTTCATATCATCTGCAACTAACACAAACAAACGCCATGTGGACTCATGCTTCGTGCTTATGATGCAACAGAGCGATATTTACTTGGGAGTTTTAGAAATAGTGCTGCTGTTGCGTTACATTCAAGCAGTCTTTACCAGGGTTATCGTACATCTTGAAAACTCACAGAAAATCGCCAATATTTAAGGTACTATATTTTGCTGTGTGCTTCGGTTTCCGACATATCGTGGGTTAGTTGTTGACGGCTTGTGTTTACATCAGGTGCGGATCTAAGGGTCCAGTGATTTTAGTTTACTGCCAGGTCCCATAATAAAATCATGGGCTTTCCTGGCAGCTGTTTGCTTACTCCAGATCTCAAGATGAATCCGAGCTGTAAGCTGGGTTATCTTATATTTAACACTTCTGGCAGATACTCCAAAGGTGGGCTCAGGTCTTATAAATCATAGATCCACACTCCTCTTGGCCAGGGCATCTGCCATCTCATTGCCTTTAATACCAGAGTGCCCAGGCCTCCACATAAGGGTAACTGAGTAACTAACACAGAATCTATTCAACATTCTTTGCCATTGTCATACCTATTTGATGTGGTTTAGACTTTTAATTATGACTTTCAAAGCTCCCATGCTACCTGAGCAGATTCTGTCTCCTTACTTTTGCTTGGCAAAGTATTTATATGCATTGCGCAGGATAAAATTGCATATATCTCAGCCTGGAAAACAGTAGCAACCTACTAAGGGGAATGATAAGACTAGTCCTGGGGCAATAGGCACCTGCACTCATCCTGCCCTAAACAGGATCCATCTGTGTACCATGTTGGGACCCCTTGCTTCAGAGAAACCAGATCTCTGGGTTCTATGCCTCTCTGGATAGTATCGCTGTTGCATAACCTGGATTAAGATTGAATCTTGTCCCCATCAAGTCCCCTCTCACTTGGGTAACAGAACACAGCTCCTGAAGTTCAGACAGGATCAGTGAATGTCCCTTATGGGGTAATTTAAAGCACTAGCCCCCTAACGTCCAGAAGCAGCGTGTACTCGCCCTTGCAGCCTCCTTCACAAACAAGGACAAAGGAGAAAGAGCCACCAAGATCTCCATGGCAGACTGTTGGGTAGTCCACATCACCTCTGTTATCAAGCATGTCAGTCAGTCTGCAGCCAATTCACTTAAGAGGCACCCCACCAGACCAGTGCCAACTTGGTTACTGAGGGCCTTATGACTACAATGTATAGCCATCTGAGCACTTCAGGTTGCAGGCTCCACCTCATCCTATGGCCCTCCTACAAACCCACAAAGCATTGTGTGCCTTCTTCACTTTATATTCCATGTGATTTTTCCAGGTCTGTTCTGCATCTAAGATTACTCCCAGATATTGAACTGATCTGGTCACCTTAAACTTGTTCCCCAGGAGAAGAGTCTCTACCAATCCAGGCAGCCTCCTTTTCCTTGTGAAGGCCATTATATCTGTCTTGTTCGGATTAACCAACAAGTCTGTTTCCTTGCACCATTCCTTTTAGTGTATGTAAGGAACCTTGCACTGCAAGAGCTCCGTAACAGTACTCAGGGACTTCCCACTTACAGCCAGTTATTTTTGTCAGCATAGGCTTGGGCATGTATTCTTCCCCTCCCTAGGTTTCCTGCACAGACAGTCCCTTCCTTCACTTGCAAGATCAAAATATGCAGTGTTCATTTTTATCCATAATTGGCCACACAGAAATAGGCATTATCAATAGCAACGCTGATGAAGCGAGCTTATGTTTGGTACCTCAAGCTGCCAGAGATCATATTTGATGTGAAGACAATGTATTAAGATGTGTAGATTACTGTCCTAACCACAGATAAACATACCATTTGATGAGCGGGTCTTGCCTGCATAATACAAAGCTTGTTAATTCCACTTTTTGTGTAGATAATCAGCATGGAGGTTTGTGAATACTGTCCCCTTAATGGCATATAAACATACTATTTGATGGGTCTTGGCCATCTAATACAAAGCATGTCTATTTCCACTTGGTGCATAGAATACTTGTTATAGTTTAATGATGTAAACATTATAAATGGTGGATAAATATAAACAATAACTGAAATATAACATTGCCAAATTAATAACATGATTTATTTAGTTTTAAAATGTTTTAGTAAGGAAGCATGTAAATTAAAGAACATAAACTTATTCTGTATATGTATCAAGAAGTTTAAACCTGAACATCTGTTATAGTACGGACAGTAGCTCTTTGCTGGTGACCTACTTACCTGGCGCACTGAGGAGAGTATGCCTGACGTCACAATGCTAGTGTCTGCTGGAAGACGAATGACTTCACTAACACAACACAAGCACTGCCACACCATTGAATGACTGGTTCAATGTCACTGCATTCTACTCGCTTTATTGTAGTTTATATTTACACATGTACACAAGCCCCATCACACCAAATACTTCATTTTAAAGCAGCAGTGGCTTTATTCATCCGATAAATATTCAATACCAGAAATAGCACCATTGTTTTCTTCTTCAGGCTTTTCCCTTTCACCATTTTCTACTTCTTCAGGCTTTTCCCTTACACCATTTTCTTCTTCAGTTTTTCTTTCGTCATCCCCATTCTCTTCACCTTCACTGTCACTAAATCCTCCACCTTGGATTACAAAGCTTTCTAGGCCTTCTTGTTCAATATATTTGTCCTCCAGCTTTATAATGTGTTGACAGGCATTTTCCCACTTTTCCATGCTATCAAAGCTTGGCAAAGCTTCATCACATCATCTAATTTAAATGTTAAGTTCTGACCAGCTACCCATTGTTTTATTTCAGCCCAGATAAGCTCTATTGGGTTAAGATCTGGTGAATAGGGTGGGAATCTAAGGACACTGTCCATGAATGGCCAACAAACTGTCAATAACGTAATTTTTTTGAACTGGTTTATGAACCATAGTTAGGTTGTAAAGCTCCAACTTTAACACCCTTTAATCAAATGGTATATTATTTGCTGCAAGCAAGTCCTTCATCTCACTTTTGGTTGAAGCCGATGTTGGGGCCCTTTCCAACTGCACATTATGGTATGATGTGTTATCAATAGGGCTAGGAAGTTCATGCATTTGCATGTTTTTTCATAGGGGTTAAAAATGTATGCTTTTACATTATGTGCACGAATTATGGAATTTTCAGTTATTTGGACATGATTTTATAGTGCATATAACTGCATATTTTCTTGATTTTTGATAAATGCATATTATTTCAATATTATAGCCTCTATATTCCATATTTTAATGGTTTTTATGGTTTTTTATTATTGTTTTCCATCTGGATAATATTTTTCATATTGGTAATATTGCACATCATGATACAACTCACGAAGATTTCAATATTATAGCCCCTATATTGCATAGTTTAATTATATTTATGTTTTTTTAAATTATTTTTTCCACCTGTATAATATTTTTCACATTGTCAATCCCCTGTTTCCATCCATTCATTATATGTATGTGCGTAGAGAATAATCAGTGCATTATCTGAGAGGTTTATATATATGTGATTGATGTGTATATATATATATATATATATATATATATATATATATATATATATATATAATACGTGATTCTTTCCCATTGGTAGATAGATTTGTGTCCAGTACAAATAGAATTTTTGTTAAATCTCCTAAAAGAGTTAAGTTGTTTAGATCAACAGCACCTAATATCCGACTTCCTCCTGAACTAGTGTTAACCTGATGGGGAGCATGGATCGATGCAGTTTTATATTATACTGAGCACATAGAAATAGTCAAGGAGGTTGTTAATTCGTTGGACTCAAAAGATGCTTCATCAATAGAAACTGTGCAAAATATTCTGTCAGGCACTGGATTAAAAAAGGATCTTAGTTTCATATCTGTCCATTTTTCTTTCTTACCAACAGCCATAACGGCATTGGAAGCTGTAGGATCTCCTTTGCATGAATCACTTACTGTCTTTCAAAAAAAACCATATGTGACCCAAGTTCGGTTCCTTGTAGCATAGGACAAAAAGTGAAAGAGAAGGTGAATTATGTAATTGCAAAAAAATTCTGGTTATAAACAGATGTGCGATATTCGAGGCATCCTCAAAAGAAAACCATGTCACACCAAGAGAGTTGACTCTCTCTCTCTGTGAAGCAGTTAACATCATTTAAATATGCCCCAATAACATCCTGTCACGTAGAGAGTTTTTCACGTTACAGAAGTGTTTTGTGAGACAACATACGATGTTTTACAGTTGAACATTTTTGCAAAGTGTTGGTTGTGAACTGCAATTTAGCAGTTTAATACTAGCAGCGGGACCACTTCTGCTTCAACGTCTGGGGAATAAGGTAACTTAATTTATTATTTATACTAACTCGTCTTGTCTACTGCTAAGAGACATTAATCGTTTAAATTAAATAGTGCATATTTCTTGGCATATTTTCAAGTTTTTAAGAGCATATTTGCATGCATATTTCAGTGATTTTTTTTAGGGCATGAACTTCCGAGCCCTAGTTATCAATCACCAAGATGGATCTAGGAGGCAAATTAGGAATTAATTTTTATACTAGCCATTTTATTGTAATTTTCCTCATTCATTTTATGGTGGTAATCACCTGTTTTTTTTTTTTTTTTTTTTTTTTTTTTTTTTTTTTTTTTTTTTTTTTGATTTGTACATTAGAAATGCTCCAAGTACAAATCCAGTTTTACCTCCTGCATGCACAATGATTGCTATTGGCCCTTTTGAAATTCAGCTAGTGACTATAAATCATCAAAAGTCAATATTATATAGTAAATCACTGACGCAAAGAATGCATTTCAGCTGAAATTTGAAATAAAATTGTGGTTAAAGTTCTAATTTAACTTAGCTAATGCTTAATATGATTATGAATGCTGCATTAAGTACCAGCAGTGGCGTGCGGTGGTCACAACAATTACCCCAGCGGTATAGGCTACGGCACTGAAAAATCATCCTATACTTTAAATAATAATAATAATTAATAATAATCTTTATTCGAAAATGGTCAGGTTATAAATAGTAGAGGTATTTGTTACCCTAAATACTTTTCTGATATTTACCATATGCTTAGCACATTATAGCCTATATAAAAATGGTCTCTTTTGCAATTTCTTAACAATATTTTTAATGTTAGCTAATAGTTTAAAGTATATACACTTTTCATATCGTTTGCATTATTGTACTATGTCCTATAAAAAGACACCATTATTGTAGGCTTGCGACGCTTGCGTGTATCGCTATCTCTCATTCAAGCTTTCCATATTGATATTTAACTGATCGACTAGGCTCTGCTCTATGACGCCAAAGCCTAGCTAGCTGCAATGAAACTCAACTAACCAATCAAATACACACTTATCTCTGCTGTCGGCTGGTGCCATGGCTATGCTGGCTAGAGCTCTGTACAGAATACACATGCGTCAATACAGCTCTCGTAGGCTAGCTGGTATTGAAGTACATATTCCTTTGGAACAAGCCCAGTCGCACAGAGCAACAGCTGGTTAATGGCGGGGCGGGAGTTTGAACATTAAGTGCTGTAATGTTCAAGTTCGATGTGCGTATTTGATTGAGATATGAAGAAACTATTTTAATTTTGAACTTGTGAATAAATCAGTTATACCAGCAGCGCCTCTGAGTACCGGAATTAATTATGAAGCAGAAATGACAAAAGAAAATCAATAGTATTTCATGGCTATTGAAATGTAATAGATCATTGTTGGATTACCCAGATATGAGTACAATTTCTTTTGTCTGAAACAACAGAAAACTTAAGGAATATAATACTATTTTGTTTAAAATTATGTTTAGTCATCTGTTGATTGATATTTGATCACCTCAGTAACTACTTGAATGCACAATGTTAGTTCCCCTGAGAGTAATAGGTGTCTGTAGATTCAGTATCCTCATTTTTTCAAGTGTCTGTATGCTTCAATATCATACAAAGGTGTGACAGTAATTGGTTTCCTGAGGTTATCTTGCATAAACTAAAATTAATAATACATAAATCTTAAGTGTTACAAACAATATTTATTTGTTGCTTGTTTTATAGGTAAGCAAGACCGGGGCAGAAGGTACTGTCTTGGATGAAGCAAAGAACATCAACAAATCACTTTCAGCACTGGGAAATGTCATCTCAGCGTTAGCTGATGGAAACAAGACGCACATTCCATACCGAGACTCGAAACTGACACGTATTCTACAGGAATCCCTTGGAGGAAATGCCCGAACCACCATTATTATCTGCTGCTCTCCGGCATCCTTCAATGAGGCTGAAACAAAGTCTACCCTAGAATTTGGCAAACGGTATGACCATAAAAAGATATTACACTGAACTTAATTGTACTTTCACTTTAATCAGACTGAGTATTCATTACCATCTGCTGTTTACCTGCATTCCCATTCAGCTGAAACAAGTATTATCACTTGTGCCTGAAAGTGAGGACCATAGCACATTCTTTATATACAAAGAATTTTCGTTATATTGAGCATTCCTTCCGATTCACAATTATAGTTTGTTTAAATATATTGTTGTTGTTTGCTAATGTTGGATTTCTGACAACGGTCATTAATCCTCTTGCTCTCTAGTGTTTTTCACTGATGGATGGGGTGCTAGAAGTGGCCGGGCATATTTGAAGGTGTTCTTGGTTCATTTCCGCTTGCAGATCACATAGAGGACAGAGTGGTGAAGAATATATCCCAATTCTGTTCAAATGTTGTGCCAGACAATCGTGCCCTGTAATCAACCTGAAGGTTATAACTGCCATTTTTCGAGGATATTCAGGAATTACTGTTTGAATGTTTGGTAGTTCCCATCTTTTATTTCTTAATTTTTCATAGTAATATTTTGCAATAAATTTTTTTGAATTCAGAGTTGACTAATCTTTTGGCTGCATAAAATGGTAGATTAACTATAGATTTCTGTACACTGCTGGTACCCTTTTCTGCAAGAAAATCAGCTCTGTCATTATCACTCAGTCCACAGTGAGCTGGTATCCATTGAAAAACTAGGTGGTTTTGAAGTGCTGTTAGGTGGGTAAAGATTTTTCCAACATTCTATAATTGTTTGGTTTTTTGGTGACAGCTTGGAAGTAATTGCTGTAATTGCTGCTCTGGAATCTGAGAGAATGTTTAAATATATTGATCTTCCCTTTTTTTATGTTTTTTGAATAACTGTATGGAAATATCAGAAACAACCTTCATATGTGTTAAGTCAATAAACCCCACTTTTCAGAACTGCAATAAAGTTTGATATTTGATTGTTGATATTTGAAACAATAACTAAACTCCCATGAACGTATTATACAAATGTTTACAAGTCACATGCTATTGTGCATTCCAGAAATGATATTTCTTTTTCCACTTCTTAAAGTTACGTGGATATTTTGCCCCTCTCCTCTTGTGTTTTAATCTGCATATTTTAAAGTTATTATGTGTGTGCATTCTGTATACAGCTTTGAGCTTGTTCGTGTCGCAATTGCCTTGTGTTTTAGGTGTTTGTGCTTTGAGACTTACGATTTTATCAGCTGTTTTGCTGAATTTAGGCTTAGTGTTTCATAAATTTCATTTACTTTTTCTGAGTTATTTTCATTTTCTTTATTATTTCCTGTTGTGATTGCATCATGGTTGATAGTGTATTCATTTCTGCTACTACTATATTTCTTATACTAGCATTGTCTACATTTTTTATCATTACACTTTCCACCTCTTGACTTACCACTTTTTTTCACTTCCTCACTTTGTTTTATTTCATAAGTATTTTTCTCTGACTTCAAATTCTCTATTTCCCCAACTAGTTCTGTTTTCACATTCTTTATTTCATTCCCTACGTTAATTTTACATAGTGCCAATTTATCTTGTTATTTACTTATCTTTTGCTCTAATTGGATTTATTTTCCTTCACCTCTATCTCTAAACTACTCATTTTTGTTCCTATTATTTCTATTTTACTTTCCAGGGCATTCTTAGTTTCCCTAATTTCCCTGTGGACGTTTATTAAGTTATTCTCCATTGCTATCATGTTTCTATTATATTCTTTCCTACCCTGTTCTATATCTTTTTTCAAATCATCTTTAGTTTTTTCTAGTTCTATTCTACCATGCTCAATTTTTTAACTTAAATCTCATTTAATTTCATTTATCTTTTGACCTAAGCCAGTTATTTCTTTCCTAGTTTGTTTCATTTCTACCTTTATTCATCAGAATCTATGTAATATGTTGTTTTGTATTTGTTCCATTCTGTGGTTGTTTAATAATTACCTACATTCTGATGAGAGGCATTTGAGGCGATATTTCTATGTAAGCCCTCTAAAATAATCTAATACAAAGTTATAGAGGTGGCAGAAAAGCATCCTAAAATTAAGAATTTTAAATATAGTTGGTAAAGTGAAGATTCAATTGTCTTCTTTCCATGGCTCGGTGAGGCGTCACATCAAAAAAGACAATGTCCGGGGGAATTAAGTGGTTTGTCTATATAAAATGTTTTTCAGACGAACATTTATGGTGGTGGAAAAAGATAAAGTAACGATGTACAGAATAAGTGTATATTCTGCAAAACCGCTCGAAATATAAAGAAGAATATGGACTTATAAAAATTTACAGTCCACGTGTGTAGAATTGTGGGGCCCCGTATCGTGATTCGAAAGGATACCAAGCCATAAGATTATGTAATTTTGTGTTAATATATTGAATGTATGGGTTTGTAGATTCAAATAAAAACAAATACTTTAAAGTGGATCTATATAAGTAATTAATTCATCTATTTGTTGACCCGTACTGCGCCTGAGATACTAATAGTGGACAAAAAGAGTTATTCAGGCTCACTGCTGATCTAGCTTGGCTAAAGCAAATCATGCTATCCCTTACCACATCGGTAATAGCAACAAAGTCAGTTGGCACACCTTCGTAAGGTCACTGACCCCTCCTTATAAACAATAATGTCGTAAAATGTCATCAACATGAGTCGTCGAAGATGGTGGTACCCCCTGCTCTATTAAATCGTTACAACTTCTTTTGTAAATATGTTGGAATATTTACGAGATAATCGGGTGTGATGAATATCTACATGCATTGTTCAATTAAACGTCCTTCGGCAATACAATCCAATGTTGTTGGATTGCTGACAAAATCACTTTATATTTAGCGGCACAAATATGCATTCATTCACATCGATGCATATATCATTAGTCCCTATCGGGGTAATTATTTATTCCTTTAGGAGATATACTTAGCAACTGAGATTGATTAGCTATTTATCATTGGTTCGGTCATAAAACGTTAATCATGCAGCCATGATCGACTTTGAATACATTTCCTTTTGATACGCATAGTTTCAAGACACAGGTTCAGAAATATAACTGTGACATTTACATTATATAGGAAATTTACAGATATTATGTGAATATAACTTGACCTATTAAATATTGATGTAAATTTTCTCATTAATTCATTTGGACATATAGTTCCTGCCACAATGATCAGCATGCATTCTTTCAACGTGCAGATGTGGTTATTACAGAGTAGGGACATATTTTGTCATTGCAGGAGTTCTGATAACTTTTTGTTCTGCACAGTTATTAGAGGTGTCAATGACAATTCTTAAAAATGTGCCTCTCTAGCAAAAGCACTGTCGAGAATTATAGGTAGTGCAGATGTGGAGGCAGCAACAGTAATTAAAATATTTAAGACATAAGGATTACTAACTGAAAAGCAGGTGAGGGAGTGTGTGGTTTAAAATTGCTGAACAAATATCAACATTAATGTTAATTCTGATTTGAGGGCACTGATGCCATACTAAATTATCTTTACATTAATAAATTATTTGAATGTTTTCAAAAGTTTCTGTTCACCTTATTATTGATGCAAAGATAAATTAGTATAGGATAGTGCCCTATACCCTGGCCGCTGTAAGTTTGCACTTGACAGTTCGTACATTCACAGAATAAAGGATGAAAAGTGCCGTCCGTAAAACGTCCTGACCCAATCACAGGGTAGCATTCCAGTCTGTCGGTCACAAAGTGGAAATGGGAGAGGATATCCTCTGTTGCCGGATACCACTGCTTCCAGCCATGTTCTTGTTTGTGATTTCTGTCACATGCACCTAGTTGGTCTTCGCAAGTTGTTTATTACATGTTATTTTATTGTTATTGTTGATAGTGTTGTTGGTGTTTATTTATTCTTTATTTTATATATTTATATAAATTATTTGTATTATATACACAAAATTTAACGTGCAAGATGGTGCCTCAGAAGAGATGCCATTCGCTGAGTGATTCACAAAGTGAAAATCCTATATGTTGAGGTGTGCCATTGAATAGCCAAGTATTGGAGTTATTAAGAAGAATGAGGGAATTTTAAGAAAAAGAGAAGGAATACTTGGACATCCATGGGCATCCCCCTATTCCTGTTGATAAAGTTATAGAGGGGACTGCAAGAACACTTGGATTAAGCAGAAGAACCGTAATCAACTAATCAATAAGGGAGTAGTGCTTCAAGAGATGGAAGACAAGATTGCTGGACCGTTTGGAACGCAGCAGGTATTTTTGTCAACTCCTGGGAAGAAAAGATACAGCATTCATCCAGTCACAGAGCTCGATACATTCGAAATAGATGCAATTCGAAGGCATATTTCTGCCTACTGTGGTAGAAAGGGGTACCCAACCTTATGAAAAATTACTTTTCACCAGGGGTAAAACATCACAGAAAGCAGTGTTAAGAGAAATTGGCTTCCAATAAAAAAGGTAAATGGACAAAAAGTGCTCCTGGAAAGGACACAGTAGCAGCGCAAAATGTGTTTTTGCATAAAATTCTAGTCAAAGAAAATTGTGTGGCTGGATGAAACATGGGTCAATACGGAGACACAGTGACAATATACCTGTGTTTACCTTCAATCATTAGTAATAACAAAGTAGTTCATTGTCCTTTTACATTCACAGCGTATGTGCATTGTTTGTGGTTATGCAACGCGATAGAAAGCTACATTGTCTGCTACTGTGTATTAGCAACTTTGACAACGTCGCAAGCACAGAATAGCCAACGTGACGTGAAACCATGTGGGCTGTCAAGTGCAAACTTACAGTGGCCAGGGTATAGAGTCAAAACCAAGAGACAGACATAGGCAGTGGTGTGCATTTAACCCCAGCTACCCCAGCACTGCTGGAGTAACTGATTTATTCACAAGTTCGAAATTAAAATAATAATTTTGTCATATGCCAATCAAATATGCATATCGCACATGAACATTACAGTACTTAAGAGCTGTTGATTTTGGCGACTGGGCTTGGACCTGTACTCTCCTCAATACCAGCTCGCTTACTAGTGCTGTATTGACACATGCATATCCGAGCCCTATAGCTAGTGTGGTTAACTGCATGGTCCTGTGTACCACCTGACAGCAGAGGCGAGTATGTACATTTGATTGGCTAGTTCAGTTTCATTTCAGCTAGCTTGGCTTTGAAGTCATATAGCAGTCTTTTTCGATAACCATGGCAGAGCGTAGTCGATCGGTTACAAGGAAACTTCAACATATTGATATGGAAAACATGAAAGAGAGCTAGCGATACACGTGCCTTTTTATAGGACATAGTATAATAATATCAAACGATATGAAAAGGTCATATATTTAAAACCATTAACTCCAATTAAATAATGTTGTTAAGCAACGGCTTAAATGTTTTTTTCTTCTTCTTCTTCTTCTTTTTTTTTTTTTTTTTTTTTTTTTTCGTTTACGAAAGTGACCCCATTAAAAATGAAAATAAACAGGGAAAAATGCAGTAAGTTGGTCATCATGCACATTAGATAATGTGCTAAGGCTATGGCATACCGTAGATATCAGAAAAGTACTTAAGATAACAGATACCTCTACGTTTTATAACCTGATCATTTTGGTATAAGGATTATTTATTTTAAATTATAGGATGATTTTTCAGTACCGCAGCCTATACAGATGGGGTAACTGTTGTGACCACCACACGCCACTGGACATAGGTGTTGTACTGCAGATGCCTGTCCTACTGTGTTTGTTTACATGCTCAGCGGGACTCTATGACGGATGCTATCTGGCTACTGTACAAGGATTGGTCAAAAAAGCGTTACTGCTTGGGTGTCTCAGGAAGGTGCACATATGCTGGAACATGTTCATGAAAAGCTGAATGGGAATCCTATTCTAAAATTCTAGAACATGTTCTACTCACATCTGCCTGAGAACATTATCCTATTATTATTGTTGTTGTTATTATTATTATGATTATTATTATTATTATTATTATTATTATTATTATTTTTTTTTTTTTTTTTTTAAATTTATTAGCCATAACAAGCATGCCCGATCGCAGTAAGCGATACTACATGCTATTACAGTGATACCTGTTATAATTTGTTTTATTATTTCATCATATGGTTATTTGTTATTGTCCTTAGTATACTGACATGTTCATTGTTTATTTATTTCTATATTCACTGTCACTATCACTTCTACTATGTTCCAGTTATCCTTTAAATTGAACTTGCTGTGTTTATATCTGATCCTTTATTTGTTTATTTCATATCACTACACCATATCACTTCCACTATCTTCCTATTAGCAGTTGGAATATACTATTTTAATTCACCAAAATTAATGCTTTGAATAAATGTTTTGAAAGCCCTTATGTTGTTTGTGATTAGCTGCTCTTTAGTCACTGGCCATTTGTTGTTATTAGATTTGATGGCTTTCTTCATTACTTCCCTTTGCTGTTTTAGTTTGTTACATCGATATATCAGATGTTCTACTGTTTGCTCTTCTTGTAGACAGATGTAGACAGAGTCCTGTATTATTGCCAGCCAGTGTAAGTAGGATTTAGTTAGTCCGTGTCCCGTAATCATTGCTGTCAGTGTGAAATTCAAGTTAATTTGTGTGTTCATCCTTCGAACAACTGATGGGATGAACTCCTTGTAGGCTGCTCCTTTCGTTGTATTAGTTCACTCTTCTTGCCACTTCTGCATCCTTTGTTCTTGATTTTGCTGATAAATGTTGTTTTTGGTTTTTTGTTGTACACATAGTCCGTAGCATTATCAGTCGCAGCCTCCTTAGCTAGTTTATCAGCTAATTCATTGCCAAGATATCCAGCGTGTGCTTTGATCCAGGCAAAATGTATGATCCACTTCTGTTCTTTAAGGCTTTTAAGATTCTTTTGAATTTCTTCTATTAAATTATGTTTTGAATTATTTCTGATTAGATCTAGGGTAATTTTGCTATCTGTATACACTGCAGTTATTTTTTCTTGTACACTTATGTTCATATCCTGAAGTGTTGCTAATCCTCTAATGATTGCCACTTGCTCTGCCTGGTTATTGGAGCATCTGCCATGTAATTTAGCCTTGATTTTATGTATAATTTCTCCGTGTTTAAATATTACTGCTGCAGCTCCAACTTTTCCATGGATTTTACTACCGTCTGTGAAGATTTCTATTTCATAATATTTACCTTCATTGACTTCTTCCATAGGTATACACTCCGCTGGATGGGGCCATTTTGCTATATGTAAGGGTGCATCATAATATGATGATTCTGGTGCCATTCCATGTGTTATCTTATAGAGTTTTGCTGCTTCTGCTATTTTAATATAGATAGGCTTCACTCCAGCTACTACACATGACGCTTCAAAAGATATGTTTCTGTATGCTTTGGCAATTTTGATATTATTCTCTGCGTTCTCTGAAGTATCTTTATATTTTTTTTTTTCCTCTCTAGTGCCTGTTCCCAGACTGGTGAACCATATGTTAGTATAGGTGCTATTGCTCCTCTCTCCTCTGTAGATAGTTCTCAGAGACTGGTGGCCGAGTCCCTACTGTTGTCTTGCTACTTTGGTTAGCATGTTTGTTAGTAGAATTGCCTTGTCCGTTATGTTGTTAATGTGTCTATTAAAGTTGAATTTTTCATCTAGGGTTATCCCTAAGTATCTAAGTTCTCTAACCTGCTCAAGTGGTATGTAATTCAAATATACCTTGATTGGTTCGTTACCAGC
This sequence comes from Tenodera sinensis, assembly GCA_030765045.1. NCBI lineage: Eukaryota > Metazoa > Arthropoda > Insecta > Mantodea > Mantidae > Tenodera > Tenodera sinensis. The sequence goes on from CM060963.1 coordinate 134,964,607, forward strand.
TTTCCTTCTCCTTGATATTAATAGAACCATTGATTTTGAGTCGTTAAATTTCAGTTTGTTTTGCTTTGCCCAGTTCTCTACTTTCTTTAAGTCTGAATTTGCATAGTTTTCTGCTTCTTTGTTGCTGTTACCTCTCATAAGTAGAAGTAGATCATCTGCAAAAGCCGCTACTTTTGATTGGTTTGTTAGTTTCAAGTTGAGAACTGAATTGTACATTATGTTCCATAGACCAGGACCACAGCTTGAACCCTGTGGACATCCCCTGGTTACTTCCTTTGTGATCTTGCATTCATTTGTTTGTAAGGTTGCTGTTCTGTTGCTGAAGTAGCTGCCTGTCAACCTATATACATTTTTAGGGCATTGAAGTTCTTTGAGGTTGAGCAAAATACGTGGCCACCAGGCTGAATCAAAAGCGCCACGTACATCTAAACTAACGGCTACAACACATTTTTTTGCTTGAAGGCTTTCCTCTGTGAAGTGTTTCACAGCCATGGCTGCATCCACTGTCCCTTTCTGAGGTGTGAAGCCAAACTGGTTTGCATTTAACAAGTTGTTGGTATTCATCTGATACAATATTCTGTTGATCAAAAGTTTCTCCAATACCTTTCCTCCAACATTTAGAAGACTGATTGGTCGATATTTTGTCACTTCTTCGCTATGTTGTTTTCCTGGTTTAATTATAGGTAATATATTTTATTTTTTTCCATTGCATTGGAAAGCAGCCTTTTTTAAGGCAATTATTGTACACTGCAGTGAGAAAAGATGGGAAACGATTGAACACTTGTAGAAGGATCGCACTTGTAATTCCATCTTCTCCTGGAGCTTTGTTGGGGTTAAAGCTCTTTATTATTGCTCTAACTTCCTCTACAGTGAATTCTGTGTCTTCATCTGTATTAGGAGGCTCCTTAGCCATTATTCTTATATTCTGTTGATTTTATCTTTCTGCCTAATAGTTTCTTTCTAGCTCCCGATGTAACTTCTATTACTAAGTTTGTGTTGTTCTTCTTATCTTTGAATGAGAATTTTGGTTCCATTTCGTTGGTTTGCAGATTTAGTTCCTCACTCTGTTTCAAAATTGCTTCCTTCCAGCTGTTGAGATCCCCTTCTGCGGGAACATTGTACACAATTAGGCAAGGTTTCAGCACTTTGGTTCCAGTTGCTTCAATTTCGTTGCCACACATATCATTAATATTCTTGCAGATTGGGTCAGTCTCATTCTTGGTGCGTGCCTAAATTAGCAGATTTCCATTCCTAAGAGGTTTGAAGGCACCTTCATGTCAATAGGGTTTACTTTAGTTTTAATTACATTTTTGATGTATTCTGTTGTTTGATTGTTTTTTAATTTCACTATTAGGCTGTATTTTCGTGGCTCCTCTATGTCCTGGTTCTTGTATCTTATAATGTCAGAATATAGGGTTCTGTTTGATGTTCCTGGCTTCTCCTTAGATTCTTCAATTTTTTTCTGTTCGTTTTCCAGGCTCTTGATTTTTTCATCTTTCTCTGCCATTGTATTTATTATATTATTACTCAATTCTCTAATTTTGCTTACCGCTTTAATAATATCTTGTTTTAGATCTTTCCTCGTTTTTCCACCTTTTTCATCCAAGTTTTGAAGAAGCGTATCGAGGCAGTTCACGATTTCGTCACCAGGATCGCTCGCCATTCTGAATCGGTAATGATGGATGCTCTCTGGTTTCACAACCCTATCCGATTTAATCTAATATGGCTGCCTCCACGTATCTCAGGCACCCATAACCTCCAACAAAAGACACTTATTTTTTGGCACTTTTGGGTTTGGTATTCTCACACTAACTGGAACAACACGCACAGAATGTTTATACTATACGATAAATGACATAGCTTGGCATTAAAATATTCCTAATTCACTAATTTGTTGTAGGGTACTCTGGTTGTTAAGTAAACAAACAGACTCTTCAGCTGGATTAGTAGATTCACAAATTTACACTGAAATATTCACGATCGTTGCAAATACTAATTCACAAATAATTTCACAATTAGATACAAGTATGTTTTAACTTGCAATGCACTTGAAATATACAAAGAAACTATATACAGTATTGGAGTACAAAATGTTCAGGACATTTCACGAGTATAACATTCCAACACGTGGCCATTATTCATACTCATCATTATTATTCATTATTATTATTATTATTATTATTATTATTATTATTATTATTATTATTATTATTATTATTATTATTATTGTTGTTGTTGTTGTTGTTGTTGTTGTTGCATTCCAACAGGATAATCATTATGTCCACAAGTTCAAAAGTGGTTTTCGTAGCACACAGATATCTTGGAGCAGCCTCCGAAGTCAGCAGATTTCAACCCAATTGATTTATTTGGATGAAAGTGAAGCATAGGCTCTCTCTTGAGGTTCCAGATTGAATAATACTACATATTTGGCTCACCATGACAGACACCTAGGGATCGTTAGTAGGTAGATTCCATGCCCCGAAGAGAGAGGGCAGTGATAACAATAATGGGGACCACACAAAGTACTAGAATTTTTTCTTTTTTTCCATTACATTTAGAAGCAACCAGAGATCAGTTTTCTGCATTTTTCTTTATTTTCCAGTTTGCGAGAACAGCACATAAAGATTTCACATATCATAGAGTGACTCGATTTATAGAGTGCAATCTACATTGATATAAAAGGTGCTAATGTGCTAAACTAAAATAAAAAAATAAATAAAAATTTATGTGAGTTGCTGGACTCACACCAATATTCCATGTAGCAAACTGAGCTTCAAACAAAGAATGTTGATCCTGAGCCATTTCTACCATGGAAAACCCCTTTCTCTGTTTATACAGAACTCTAACGGACAGTTCAACCCTCAAGTTTGGCTTCGTTAGTGTTTCTATGTATGTTGGTTCTTTTGATTGTTTCCTGGTTGCTATTTTATGTTATAAAGCAGTAATGTCAACCCAGGTGGTAGTACTCATTGGCATGAGGTGCTCTGATAAAGACTGATATACACACGGGTAGTGGTAGTGGTGGCATTAAGCACAACAGTAAAACATGAGTGTACAAAGTTCAAAGGGAAAATGAAGTCTACTCTTTTTGTTATTATGTTTCTTCTTGTTGGGTTTAGACGTATTTATTTACATACTTTTTGTGATCATAAAGTTTTAAAATGAACCACAATAATAATGTAATTGTTCAAAAACAAATTCATATTTAAAAGCAAAACATTAAGACCACAAAGCATAAGGAATATTTATCTAATCCTTAACCTTACAATTCAAAGGGAAACAAACTGCTCCCGTGACAAAATAAAAATGGCTCCACAAACCTCTACTTTGGTCACACTTGGAGCCTAATTACACATTTATTATGCTCATTTTGTGATTTTCCACCATCTTAATATTTGGGGAGACAATCATAGAAGCAAGTCGTAAGATTATATACAAACAATATTGTTCTTAGACAGTAGACATTAAAGAAAAAAATAGTTTGCAGATGTATGTACTGCCAAACATACACACAATTTTTGCAGTAAACTTATGGATCAAAGGCTTGATAAGAGCTGACAATATAATCATTATATGCCTTTTTTTTTTATCTGAATCGCAGCATAAATCATTAAGTTCTAGTTGAAGTTTAAGTTCATTATATTTGAAGTTCCTTGGAATCAACAGATGAGGGCAATAAAGAGATCCAGTTTAGATTTGATAGTTTCCAAATCTGAAAGTCTTCCATCAAACTCTTCTAAGAGTGCATTCAATATGTCACAACGCTTATTAATTTCTGTGCTTATATTAAGGGACTGCAAATGTGCAAGTGTTTTTGCTTTTTCCACGGTATGCCCTGATTAACACTGTCCCAAGCAGCAAGCAAATGCTGTTGTTATGGGCATCATGGGCCTGCTAAGCTCTGAAGTGCATGTTGACCTCAAGGACACCATTTGACATTACTGTTATAAAGTAATAAACTGTGTCTTTTCTTGCTGTGTATAAGCCTGTTTAGTAACATGGTGTAAGTGCATGTGTGAATGTACTGATAACTCTATGTACTTCAATGAGGTCAAATAACACTTTGAAAGACTACAGCATTCAATCATTTCTTCCATGGCTGTACCTTGTGTTATGGATTGAACTAGGTTCAATTGTAGAGAGTGATATTTCACCTGCAAATGCAATTTGCCTGCAAATGGCTGTCTTGAATTTTTTCTTTGACAGAGAATTTGCATGTTGCCATTTCGTAGACTATCTTTTGGGTTCCAGCTCATAGTGGTGACACCACATCTCGTCTCCTGTGGTGATGCTATTCAGAAAGCTGTCATCTTCAGTTTCATATTGATCCAGCAGGTCACATCTAGTGTATCATCTCGATTCGCCTTTAGCAAATGTCAATGGATTTCAATTGGCACAATTTCTTCAGCAGTAAGAAGTTCAATCACACAACTATGTTTTATGTGCACATCTATATCAGACTCAATTTTGGAACACTGCCCTGCTGGCGCCAATAACTGCAGAACAATGGAACCACCTGCAAATCAAAGAGGAAGGTTCAAGCTTTATGACTACACTGACATCTGCTATAGATATCCAAGGTCAACACAAAAAAATGGGAGGTGTTTGTTTCGGAATGACCCTGATGTATATATAGGGTGTTGATGAACTACACTGAAATAATTTCAGTGATTGTAGACGTGACTAATATAAGCAAGTTGAGATAGGCAATGCGGCTTAACATAACGCAGTTAATTGTGTTAAACCTAATTGGCATTAGATGATGATAAGTTGGTGTTTAAATAAGGTGGGTGAGATTATTGGATTAGAATGTCTTTAAAACTGCTTCCTGATTATAGAAATATCGAAACTTAATAGATCGTTATTGGCATTCTCAAGACTTAATGCCTCAAAGATATCTTAGATCTCGAACTAATCACCTGCCAGTGTGACACTGAACAGCGATTAACTGCCTTCTTGCATCAATAGCCTACTCTAGTAATGTTTGTGTAACTGTTCTGGTGGCCCAATCCGTAATGCCGAAAACTGTTGTTCCAGAGGTCATTGGTTCAGTTACTGTCGTGTGGTTAATATAGGAAGAAATGCCAGGATTCGTAATTATGAACGTGAATCTGATTGGCCAGTACAACAACACTAGTATGATTTCTTTGGGACACTGCAGTTAGTGTGCTGAGGATTGCCTGTTGGACAACATGGAGAACGTGTACAGCGTTTCTGAACTAGCAGATATGCACCATATTTATGGTTAATCACAATGTAATGAGTTAGCTGTTGCAGTGCTGTTCAGGGAATGGTATCCTGATAGGTGCCAACCACATCACTCAACCTTCCAGTCCATCGATAGACGTTTGCGAGAGAGAGGAACCTTCCAGGTCAACAGGGGCGATACGAGAGTTGCACAAACTCGACACATAGTACAATTTGAGGAGAATGTACTGTGAAGCATTGCAGAAGAGCCATCTACCAGCACACGCACTATTACACGTGCATTAGGTGCTAACCATGTTAACGTATGGCAAGTCATACATGAAGACCAACTTCACCCATTTCAGCCACAGAAGGTCAAGCACTAAAGCCGGAAGACTATGACCATAGGCTACAATTTTGCAACTGGGCTTTACTCCAGCAGCCTGAATTCTTTTCACCAGTATTGTTTACTGATGAGGCCTTGTTCACCAGGGATGGCCTAGTTCTTAATTCAAGAAACAGCCATGTGTGGTACTATGTGAATCCACATGCTGTCATGGAGAAGAGTCACCAACAGACTTTTTCAGTCAACATATGGGTTGGAATAATTTCAGACCATGTCATTGGTCCATACCTACTCCCCCCTCGGTTAAATGGACACGCTTATCTTCATATATTACAGAACATATTACCTGTATTTTTAGATGATGTGTCCCTTCATATTCATTGTCGAATGTGGCTACAACATAGCGGAACTCCGCCCCATTTCACCCTTGCTGTATGAGAGCATTTAAACCATGTTTATACTGCCCGACTGATCGGAAGGGGGTTCAACTGTCCTTGGCCAGCATGCTTTCCTGACCTCAACCCAATTGATTTCTTTTTCTGGGGTCACCTCAAGTCTGGTGTGTGAAACACCTATTACATCAGAAGAGGACCTAACTGCCCAAATAATAGCAGCATGTGAAGTTATTCGACATACGCAAGGAATTTTGGACAGAGTGCAGCAGTCGTTCCTTTGCCGCTGTCAACTGCATTGGAAACACAGTTCGCCATTTCAAGCAGTTCCTTTAAACCTGACATAAAGAGTTGCATTTACTTTCATTTTATGTAGTTCGTTCACCCTTTAAACCTCCTCCCATTTAGACGTACAGTATGTGAGAATATTAAGCAGGATTCAAACTTTGTTAGAAGGAATTGTAATTAATTACACTCACAAGGTGAAATTACTATGTAAAATGCATTGTACAAGAATTAAAAGCTTCAGGAAAATATTAAAACAAAAACAAACAAAATAAAAATGAAAAAAAAAAAAGACAAAGTGAAAGAGACGCAAACTTGTTTACCTTTCACTTGAAAGCTAATGTCATAACCATTGCACCAGAGGGAGTGCTCCGACCCTCTCTTCATTTTCGTGTGTTGTGCACTCAAGTGGTATCATCATTAGCAGTGGCGTACTGGCACTTTAGAAACTTATAGCCGTAACTTCCACATTTGAACCAAAAGGCCATAAGTCTCCTATCCCAAATTACTTGTTTCAGGGATCTCCACTTGCTCTGAAAATATTTCGGTGTAGTTCATTAACACCTTGTATATGTGTGTGTATGTACTCGAGAATAGCTACAGAAAAAATGACATGAAATAACTAATGGATCAAAGAGGATGAAGGGAAAAGGAGAAATAAGCAGGAGAGAAAAAAAGAAATGGATATTTGCCTAGAGTAGCAAGGTTAAGAAAATGTTTGGGTAATCCGTGAGGGAGCAGAGGGTTTTTATACATGGTGAAAGTGAGGTTGTAATGAAGTAGTGAAATTGGGATAATGAAGATTAGTGAAGTGTACAATGTAAACCGGTTGATAAAAGTTAAGAGTGGAGCTGATAAGAAAAGTTGAGAAAGAGTGAAAGTGAATAAGTATAGAAGATGAAATAAAGCAAGAAGTAAAAATTAAAGGGGAGACTAGGAGCAGGATAAGATTAGTGAAAAGGTAGGAAGTAAGCGTTTACAGATTAAGCACGTGCAATGTGTATGTAGAAGGTAATTTTACTGGAGGGCTGCCCAGATAGCAAAAGGACCAGGGCACAGCTCAGGAGTAGCCCACGGTGTGTAAGATTTAGTACTCAAATCATTAAATCATTCATATGCAAAATCTATGGTAGTAATTTGTCACTGTGAAAGAAAGTGTGAGGGACACATGATATTTTTACTTTCTCTACTATGTATAGTAGAGGAAGTATTGTACTTCACCCAAAAATATGTCAACATTTTACCGTAAATATGTTTTGAGGCCCCCTGAATCCATTTTTAGAAAAAGGTCCAGTTGTGTGTCTGTCAGTCTGTGTACAGCATAACTCAAAAACGATAAGTTGGTTAAAAACCAAAGTTGGTGTTAGGTCTAATGTCTTTCAAGGATGCAACATAAAGATTTTGAAGAAAATAGCCCCACCATAAGCCAACCTTTACATGGCCAATTTTTCAAAAATGGCTAACAATTTTGATTAAAATGACATGTTTAAGATATTTTTATGACAAATGAAATGTAAATTTTGAATTTTCTGGCTAGCCTGTGCAGTTCCTGTTTACTTTGGATGATTTTTTAATAACACTTAAACCGTAAGAGATAGACCAAATCTTGCTATACAAAAAAATGTAGATCTTGCTAAAACACACAATTTATGTCTAAATAAGTTTTTTTGTAGAGTGATAAAGAATTATTCCTTGTTATTTGTGTCAGTTTCGAAAAAATTAAAACTTCCGTAAAATGCAACATTGTTGTTCATGGTTTTAAATAAGCGTGCAAAGAGGACAGGATCTCAAAGTTTTAAAAGGTTTGACTATTGCTCAAAGCCTACTGTATTCTAATATTTGCCTTGCACCTACAAAGAAATAAGCAATAAGATAATTTCTATAAATTATTATTTATTTATGCCAACAAACTTACTGAAGGTTATTTAATCCTGGGACATAAAGTACTTACAATAGTAAGTCACCATTGGGGTAATTTGTCTCTGATGTGAGACTGCCTTTGTAATAATTACCATCTGAAGGTTATGTAATCCTGGGACATAAAGTACTTACAATAGTAAGTCACCATTGGGGTAATTTGTCTCTGATGTGAGACTGCCTTTGTAATAATTACCATCTGAAGGTTATGTAATCCTGGGACATAAAGTACTTACAATAGTAAGTCACCATTGGGGTAATTTGTCTCTGATGTGAGACTGCCTTTGTAGTTTACCAGGAGAAATACGAACTGGTTTGAGAATTTAATGCCATTCTGGCAGTTTGTCACAATAGCTCGATGGTTAGAGCAGCCGCCTGGTAAGTGGAAGGTCTGTGGTTCAAATCCCAGTTGTGGCATTGAATTTTTAAGTTCCAGTTCTACCTCTCATAATTTCTATAAATGTTTATCTCCAGTAACATGAAGATGTAGGAATAAGAGTTTGTAAGAATGGTTAGTACAAGAGTAGAGAAATTCGTGTGAGTGTAACATATCAGACTTTTATCTTAATGAAAAGTCAGGTGTTGTTAGGGAATTCATGGCTTTTATATTCGTATTGTGTTATTAAAGAAAAGTTTAAGACTGGTTTGTTGGGCAATTATATGAAAACCTTGTAAAGCTATGATTTTTGCTGTGAATTGCCTTGTGTAACTAAATATTTCTATTGCAGAGCCAAAACAATTAAGAATGTTGTGTGTGTGAATGAGGAATTGACAGCAGAAGAGTGGAAGAGACGGTATGAGAAGGAGAAAGAGAAAGTAGCGCGACTTAAAGGCAAATTGGAAAAGCTTGAACTAGAACTCAGCAGGTGGCGATCAGGAGAAACTGTGAATGTAGAGGAGCAAGTGAATCTCCAGGTTGGTACCAAGTAAAGTTAACTGTAGCTAAAATTATAAGTATCTTAGAGATTATAAGCTTCATATATCTTAGTATTTGCTGAAAGGTCTTGAAATTAACTTTCAGCAAATCTAAGATAAGTGAAGCTAGTCTCTAATATGCTATAATTTTAGAATTGTACTGCTTCACTGTTAATAACTTCAGTTTTTCATAATATTAACTGTAACTGCTTATTGCTGAGGCACAGTAAGCAATAAAATTTTATAAGATACATTGTTTTTGGATAGTAGTGGTATTAATTTGAATAACTAAATTTTCATGTACTCTTATAGTAATATGAAATGTGGAATTACATGAGCAACAATGGTTTGTTGATAAACTTTAATATTTCATTAAAGATACAGGATGAAATACAGCATTAGGCTATGGGCTATCCAAAAGCTATATAAATTGCTCAAGCATTTTTAAAATTTAACTTTTAAGGATGAATTGCACATGTGATTTATACATTTAATAAAAGTACGCTTAATGCAGAGGTAAAGATGAAATTTTGTTTTGTTCCATTTATACTATGCCTTTAATTTGCTTGCTTACTCCATGGCACTACAACCCATGAAGAGTCTTGGTCTCCTTGACAGGGTTATACCAAGCTGATCTTCCTTACACTCCAAGATCTCTGATATTCTTATCCACATTGTCCAATCATCTTGTACAGGGATGGCCCCTAAGTCTCCATCCTCCTGGGTGTGCTTGGAATAGTTTCTTAATGCTTCTATTTCTGTCCATTCTATTAGCATGACCCAACCATTGTAGTCTTTTGGCTTTAATCTCTGATACTAGCTCAAGTCTTTTACATAATTCTTGATTGTTTTTTATTGGTTCTTACTCTCCGATTCTTCTGATCCTTAAATCTTAGTTCTTAATTGGTTCTTGCTCTCCAATTCCTTTGATCCTTTACTGCTCCATATATTCTCCTTCATATTTTCCTTTCCCAAACTTTTAGGATACCTATTGATGCTCACACTTATTAACGCCTATATTTCTGATCTGTACAAGACTACTGGTCTATCATAGTTTCATAGGTTAGTATCTTTGACTTCCTTGATGACACTGATATTACCCCCTTGTCTTTAACTGCAGCGGAACCTTTGGAACATGTTATGTTAACTCATGTACAGTTGTCACTGGATTTCTTTTGATTTTATGCATTAGACCATACAACATTTTACACTCTCATATTTCCAGACTCTGGGGAGGATAGGAAATAGTCATGGCTAGAGAAAAATTCTCACTCTCCATCAAGGAACCAAACTTGGGACACCTCACACAATAGCCAGGTGCTTTGTCTGAGCTATAGTATTATTATTCTGTTGCTTAGTTGAAGATTGTTGCATATTCATCAAATGTGTTAATTTAATATGCCATGGTCTAAATAGTGAAAAATCTTCTCATTGGCACTTGGAAGAATTGCTCTTTGTGAAATAAATGCAGAAAAATGTAGGTTGCTAGATGCGGAAGAGAGAAAATCTATTATTTATTTATTTTGTTGTTTTAACGATGCTGTCAATTGCCAGGATCACATCAGCGTCGCCGGTGTGCCGGAATTTTGTCCCGCAGGAGTTCTTTTACATGCCAGTAAATCTACTGACGTGGAGCTGTCATTTTTAAGCACACTTAAAAACTATCGGTCTGGGCCGGATTTGAACCCGCGACCTTGGGAACAGTAGGCCAGCGTCTAACCAACTGAGCCACCCAGACCGACGAGAAAATCTATGAGGAAAGCTGCCCATAAATTAGGGTTACCAAATGGTACAGCCTACTTATCAATTTAACTAAAGAGACAATTTTAGTTTGAACAACACTTACAACATATTTTTCCGGGACGCGTTTCAAAGGTTAACTTTCCTCCATTATCAACCGGACAATAACTGGGTTTCCATGGTGTTTCATGGTGCAGATGGTGATGCTTCTTCTGATGTTTCTTCTGGTGGCGGTTCAATGAACTTACTGAACCGCCACCAGAAGAAACACCAGAAGAAGCATCACCATCTGCACCATGAAACACCATGGAAACCCAGTTATTGTCCGGTTGATAATGGAGGAAAGTTAACCTTCGAAATGCGTCCCAGAAAAATATGTTGTAAGTGTTGTTCAGTGTTATTAATTAACTCACCTTTTAAATTAAATTAATATATAGCAATGTTTTTTTTTTTAAGTGTTTTAATAAAAAATATAGTTCTTAATTTTTTTGGCTATTTAGTATGTACATATATTTTATGAACAGATGTAATACGGCACAGCTTTCCTCTAGATTTTAGACTTTAGATTTCAACAAAGCTACATGTTTGCAGTATATAAGTGGTTGTATAGTATTGACAAGGAGTCTTGCACAATTTGGAGGCCAATATCTGGAAGACTAATGATGGTTAACCCAAATCTTGAACATATTTACTGCAAATTTTGTTATTGTACCTTGTGCACAGAAAAATTGTCCAATAACTTCCCTATTTTTAATGTTGTATTTTGTTCCCAGATAATCACAGCAAGGCTCATGGTGCTGCTTCTTTTATTTGGTCAACCTGTAAAATTTGTTCAGCATCCTTTTCAGATCTAATTGTTGGCTCAGTGATGTATCCGTTATTGCGATTTCTGTCAAGGATTACAATATCTGCCCTCCTAATGGACCCAGTAATAGATGTGCAGAGTACCTCTTCTTAGACCTCATATTTGTTTGTTTGTCTAAAACAGTTTGCAATGCAGTTACACACTCTGTGATGTCTGTTGTTCATCATGAGTTCTCCTTTATGGCAAAAACCAAGTACATGAGGCAGGATTTCTATCTCGTTGCATCTTCAACAACGGTTTACTTGGCTTCTACCTGGAATATTTCTTACTACTGTATGTTGCCGTTAGTTTAATTGCATTAGTTCACTGACCTAGTGGATTATAGTTACAGAACTGTAAGTTAATGACCAGTGTTTTTAAGAAAAGTTGAAATTGGATGAAGAGGATAACTATGTTTAGTGGAGATCCAGGAATTACATTTTGTCCATTCTGAAAATAGGGTAACACCAGTTCCTTTTTGTGGTAGTTCTTTCCATTTATCAAACTGCTGACAACGTAAGATCACTCTTAGTTTGAGAGGTAGAACTGGAACTTAAAAATTCAGTGCCACAGCTGGGATTTGAACCACAGACCCTCCACTTACTAGGCAGGTGCTCTTAACGATTAAGCTACTGTGACAATCTGCCAGAATGACATTGAATTCTCAAACCAGTTTGTATTTCTCCCGGTAAACCACAAAGGCAGTCTCAAATCAGAGACAATTACCCCAATGGTGACTTACTATTGTAAGTACTTTATGTCCCATTCACGTGCCTGTGCAGCTCCGATAAACATGGTTGAGTACTCATTTGAAGAATGCATGAACATGGTGTTAGGTACGGCACCGTTGGATGCCGTGCCATTGAATATAAGGTAAGAACTGTGGTTTCAGCACGATGGTGCACCACTGCACTTTATACTTAACATTCGGGAACGTCTTGACCAAAGATTTGGGCAAAGTTGGATAGGCCGGGGTGGTCCTAATGCATGGCCCCCATGATTGCCGGATTTAATGCCATTGGACTATTTCCTGTGGGGTCGCATGGTGTACGAGACTCCTGTAGAGACCCAGGAAGAACTGTTCGCATGCATTATGGCTGCTGCACAATAGATTAGCGGGACCCCAGGAGTGATAGAACAAGTGTACCGGAACCTGATTCATTGGTACAATGTGTGCAATGACGTTGGTGGTCGTCACATCGAGCCTCTGTTGCAGTGAGCAGTTTCAGTACAGTATGGGACACATCAGGAGCAGAAGACAAATACATTTCTTTTTTCTACTGTTGACACAAGTGTTATTGTGATCAATGTAATTGTTTTGCTTCTGTGGTATTACAGTTCGATTTTCCTATGTAATGAGTTAAACGTCATTTAATTCTGCACCTAACGTCACACCACATTTGACGTGGAACTCTTCTGACGTCATTTTACTGCCTATCTGGTTGCAGAACAACACCGGTAAATCCAACACATTGTAGAGTTTGTAGCACGGAAATGGTACGTTTTCGGACATGGGTTCCTATTTAAAATATTGTCTACTCAGTCCTCTCTACTAGCCCTAGAAGTTTGTAACATGAATTTCAGAACACCCGGTATATATTGATCTAGTACACTTAATTTTTGCTCAGGTCTGAGTAGAGCAGAAGTAATTAATTTGCTGATGTTCAGGGCATTTAGAATTTTCTTCCCATCTAGTTTAATTTCCTATGTAAATGTTACACCACTGTACTTTATTTTCTGATTTTTATCTATTGAAGTTATAGGTAATCCATCCATTGTTGTTATAACTGCATACTTTAGTTCTTTATTTTGATTTACAATAACCTTTAATTTATCTACATTCACTGAAAGACCTACTATTAAGAGGCATTGATGAACCAAGTCAATCATAGTTCCTCCAGAAACTTCATTTTTTGATATTATGGCAATATCATCAGCAAATCCAAAAATGGGCAAATTTTCTAAGTTGTGAAGTAGGTTACATCCATGAATAGACACAGATCTTTTTCTCCAACTTCTTTAAAACTGAAATCAATGGCTATGTTAAAAAGTAGTGGTGATAAAGGTAAGCCTTGAGGTACTCCTCTATTTAGTTTGATTGTTTTAGTGCGTATTATAGCATCTGTTTCAATAATTATGGAATTATCTGTAAGAAAATTTAAAATCAACATTTTTAAGCAAAGTGGAATTGATAGCGAGCTTAAAATTTGTTCTGTGTGTGTGTGTCCAATTTTGTCAAATGTGTTAGAGGCGTCAAGGTGAATTAAGGTGCAATCTTTATACTTATTTTTGACATCCTGTAAACAGCTGTTAATTAAGGAAGAATTTATAAATGCGCCTGGTGTAGGCACAAATCCATGCTGCAAATCTGATTACTTGATGGAATGTCAAAGTTTCTTTTCCATAGCTCTTTCTATAATCCACCTTAATATTGAAAATATTGTGATTGGACGCCATTTATTTAGCAAGTTGGGATCTCCTGGATTAATATGGATTTGTGGATTAATAGTTTTACCAATTTTAAAACTGTTAAGAACATAGTTTCAGATAAGCATTATGGTAGCTATTTTACTACTATTTTTGCACAATTCAGTTCCTTAACTTTTAGAAGAATGTATTGAAGACATGTATTGTATTGAAGAAGACATGTATTGAAGAATTTGTATCAGTACCTGGTGCATTATCTTTATTCATACCCTTTATTGCATTTTGGATATCCTGCTCAGTAACAATATAATCAAAATTATTTAAATCAGATACAGGCTGATCAAGATGTTTATTTAATACTGATGTGTCTGGAGATTAAAAAATGCTGGAAAAGTATTTGTACACTTCAGCAGCAGAACATTTTGAACTGCTTTTCTTCTCCGGTAGTAATAGAGATGTTGTGTGAGCTCATAACGGAACTGTTGTCTTTGTTCCCTCTTTCTTTTAGCCAGCCGGGGCCCTAATTACCTAGCTGTCAATGGGCTCTTAAACCACACTCACTCACTCACTCACTCACTCACTCACTCACTCACTCACTCACTCACTCACTCACTCACTCACTCACTTTTAGCCAACCTTTGTGGGTTGCTACTATAGGAGAAGTCAATTTTACATACATTTGGCTTACACTGTTTGCATGCTGTATAATATTTCACCACAGAAGTGTTGGGACTTTGCATATTGATATGGCATTATTCAGAAATAGAGAAAACTCAAAACAAGATTACCAAAAACATCCTCATGTCTTTCTTTTATTGATAAGGAGGAAAATGTTTCATACCATGAGCAGATTTCATTAGTGTCAGAATTGTTGATGAATGTAGAATGTACAGGCATGGTCTCTATAGTAGATGATTTTGCCACTAAGAATTTACTAAACTCTTAGGATAAACATTGGGATGGGCATGAGCTATATGTGTATTAATTCTTTGGGAAATTTTTCCACAATGGAGACATAGGTACTGCATTCTGTGACATTTTTTAAAACATCTCAATATTAGTGTTATTAATCTTTTGTGCATTTTCTAAATTATCACACCCTTGCATATCATCATCATCTGTCATCACTTACAGATATTTTATCAACTACAGAGTTTTGCAACAAGTTGTGAGTTCTCGCTAGGTGTGTATTAATTCCACGTTGTGTGAAATGCTTATTACAAATACAACAGCATATTAATTTGGTTAACTTACCTGATGTGCTTGGATTCACATTATTTACATTCATAATAGCAGTATCCAAGATAAACAAACCTAGAATATTTCACCAATATTTAAAAGAAAATTAATATATAACTTACACAAAATACTAATATCATTAGGTCGAACGGTTGTGTACTTCACAAAATACTAATATCATTAGGTACAATAGTTGTGTACTTCAATTTCCGAGTACAATATAATCAGTTGAATAAGTAGAAGGCACAGAAAACAACACAAATTGATGCATTCAGACGTAAGGTTATCTAATATTTAACCATGGCCTGCTGCATAAGCCATACTTAATTGTTGCTGATCAATAAAATTAAATTTTATTGAAAGATTGCATATGGTTTTGGTTAAAAATTAAATTAATGATTACAGGAGCCTCTGGAGGCTGTGACACCAGTTGGAACAACACAACCGGAAGGAAAGAAAGAGGTGGTTTTGGGCCCGGTACCAGCTACACCTGGAGGTGGAGTCATGATGGGTTCACTCTCCAATGAAGAAAGGCAGAAACTTGAGGAAGAGCGTGAGAGATTGTACCAGCAGCTGGATGAGAAGGATGAGGAAATAAATCAACAGAGTCAATTTGTTGAGAAGCTTAAGGAGCAGATGTTAGAACAGGAAGAGGCAAGTAATTTTTTGCATACTTATCAAATTTTATGATCTGTTATAAAATCGCTGTAGGCAGAAGTTAACTTAGGAAGAGGTTCTAAACAAGATGAAAAATTTTCCCAACAGTAAGAATGCCCAGATTAGTAAAGTTTTTAATATGTATTAATATAGATCAGCAAAATTTACAGGTCAGAATATAAATACAAGGGAATTCAAAAATTAACAGCAAACTAGCAGTATCTGACGCAGTTTAGGTTTCAGGAATTTCAAACTGCCAGGAAGTAAAGATTTACTTTTAAAGTTTTTACACATATGCTGACAGATGTAGTGATATGCTGAATGGGAAGGACAGTTGAAAAGAGATGGCTGCACTCTTAGCTGTGTGCACCATAGAACAGCTAACAGTATTAAGATTTCTGCAGTCAGAGAACATAAAATGTTGACAAATCCATAAAAGAATTTTGGAAAGGTAATGGAAATAGCTGTTTTAATAACAGAAGAGTTTGCAAGTGGGTAGATGTTTAAATGTGCACAAGCATAGATGTGCAATGCTCTGGTTATCCCACAGCATGGCCATTATTGATGAAAATGTGGGACACGCTGAGGCCATGATTCGGGGGGAACCAACATATTTCAGTAGAAGTTTTGGCGGCCAGGGAACTTGAATATCATGATCTGATTCTCTCATTACCATTATTACAAAAGTTCTAAAGTCCCATGTGGACAATGGGAACCTAGAATGCCCACTAATGCAGACAAAATTATGTATGTTCAGACGTCCACATCATTTCTGAAGCAATATAATGCTGATGTGATGGATATGACTTCCTTGCATGTGTCGTTACGGGAACAAACCCTTGATGCATCAGTATGAACCAAAACGCAACGTTCAGAATGGTGGCACATATCTTCTCTGGCAAAGAAGAAATTCAGGGCTCCTCCCTTTGCCAGAAAGGTCATTTTCACCCTATTCTGGGCTGCTTTTGGAGTGCTATAAGCAAAGGGGGGAAACTGAATAGTGCTTGATACAGTGCCATCTTGAAGAAAGAGCTAAAGCAAGAAATATGGAGCTATCACAGGGGACTTCTGTCTAGAGTCATTCTTATCCTTCATGACAACAGGCCCCCACACCACCATTCTTGACATCATTCGGAGATTGAGTTTTCAGCCCTTACAGTATCCCCAAAGAGGACAAAAATTAATGGTAGGTAATTAAAGAAGCGGGACATTGTTGTTTACAGACCTATACAAAAGACTAAAGAAGTTGGTGCAATGGTATGAGAAACATATTGTAACAAATTTAAATGTAACAAATTTAGCAAATCTTTTTATTTTCTCAAGCTTCAAGTACAGCCACACTACTAGTTTCTGTCTCTTAATCTTTTCAAAAACTCTCACACCATACTAGTTTCTGTCTCTTAATCTTCAACAACTCAAACTGTCTCTATGGCAACCTCCTTGAAAATCAAAGAGTCTTAATGACATGGAGAAGCCATGTCACACTGCTCCCTCCTCAGAGCTGGTCGTCCCGACCAGCACTATCACTGCGGCATCTCCCTTGCGCCCCGGTGGATTAACCCATCGGACCTCTTCTCCTGGTGGTCCACGAGGGCCTGGTGGTCCTGGTATACCTTGAGGTCCTGGGTTTCCATCTCTTCCAGGCATACCTTTAGTTCCAGGTTCACCATCTTTTCCCGACAATCCTGGAGGTCCAGTCATGCCTTTGTCTCCTGGAGGTCCCTGAGGTTCAGGTAACCCTTGTAGACCAATGAGACCACGGTGTCCTTTTGCACCCTTTGGACCTTCTTCTCCTCTATCACCCTTACCTCCCTCTGGCCCTGGAGGTCCTGGCTTTCCTCTAGCTCCCTGTGGCCCTTCTACACCCTGTGGTCCAGTTTCTCCTCGAAGACCCCGTTCTCCTGCTGGTCCTGGAGGTCCATTTGGACCAGGTGGCCCTGGAAGACCTGGTGCCCCTGGAGTTCCCGGAGGTCCTGAAGGTCCTACAGGTCCCTTATCTCCCGGTCTTCCTGCAATACCAGGTGTTCCTGCTTTACCTGGTGCTCCCTCTGGTCCCTGTTCTCCAATTGGTCCCGGTGGTCCTAGAGGTCCTGCAATACCTTGTGGTCCTGGAGGTCCTTCACTGCCTGGCTTCCCTGGTGGACCTGTCTCACCTTGTGCACCTCTCTGACCTCTGAGGCCAGCAGGTCCTGTTGGGCCGGGTAATCCTGGAAGTCCTCTGTCTCCTGGAGGGCCCTGTGGACCAGGTTGTCCTGGAGCTCCATGTTGTCCTTGAGAGCCTGAGTCACCCTTAGGTCCTTCAGGTCCTGGTGCACCAGCTTGTCCTGGAGGTCCTGGATTGCCCTGTTCACCTTTCATTCCTGGGAATCCACGTTCACCCTTCATTCCAGGCAAGCCTACCAGACCCTGAGGGCCAGGGAATCCTTGTAAACCTTGAGGGCCAGTAGGACCTCGCTCTCCAGGGGGCACGATCCTAGGTATCGCTGTTGGATAGTGTCCCTTGGTCCAGGTAGGACGATGTATGCCATCCTGCTTCGAAATTCTGCAACAGTACCGCCGGTCTTGACGGTCCCTCGTCCAGTTGCCCTTCTTCCTGGTGTGTTGACGGGCCATCCTGCGCACTTTGAAACGGCTCACTGGGTACCATGTCCGCCGACCTCTCTGGCGCACCTTCGCAGCCACCTTGCTTCCGATGAGTCCGGCAACAAACCCCACCACATCCGCGCGAGTCGCGTCCACCGCTGCACTCGTGTTCACTCGTGCTCGGCACGGCCTCTCCTGTATCCTGCCGTCCACGATGATGTCCACCATTCTTCCGTTCACGGCACTATGCGTCAGGTGATTGGATGGCCCCGACGGTCCCCCCATGTCACACGCCAAGTCGGTTCTCGCGTGTTGCTCGTTTGCTTGTGCGCTTCCCTGCTGATCGTCCGAAACGGGCGCAACTGTCGCCTCGGCCACTAGGTGCTCCCTCCCCGGCTCCGCGCTATTCCGTCTGCCCCTGGCATCCAGTACTTTGACGCTCTCGTCAACTCTTACTACCAGGGCGCCAAGACGTTCCCCGTCGTCCTCCACGACGTCCACGTGCTGGCAGAGGTCTTCCACCTTTTCGCCGAGTTGTTCCACGTCTTCCGTCACGCCAATCCGTTCGCCGAGTTGTTCTACGTCTTCCGTCACGCCAATCCGTTCGCCGAGTTGTTCCACGTCTTCCGTCACGCCAATCCGTTCGCCGAGTTGTTCCACGTTTTCCCTCATATCATCCGAAACGGGCGCAACTGTCGCCTCGGCCACTAGGTGCTCCCTCCCCGGCTCCGCGCTATTCCGTCTGCCCCTGGCATCCAGTACTTTGACGCTCTCGTCAACTCTTACTACCAGGGCGCCAAGACGTTCCCCGTCGTCCTCCACGACGTCCACGTGCTGGCAGAGGTCTTCCACCTTTTCGCCGAGTTCTTCCACGCCTTCCGTCACGCCAGCCAGTTGCCCGTCAATTTTCGCCGATAGCTCCGTCTTCATCTCTTTCAGCTCGGCAGCGAGGTTGTCGTTTCTCGTTTCCATTTTGGCAAATAATTCTTTCATCATTGCCATCATCCTGGTTTCCGAATATCCCACTTCCTGACACCAAATGTAACAAATTTAAATGTAACAAATTTAGCAAATCTTTTTATTTTCTCAAGCTTCAAGTACAGCCACACTACTAGTTTCTGTCTCTTAATCTTTTCAAAAACTCTCACACCATACTAGTTTCTGTCTCTTAATCTTCAACAACTCAAACTGTCTCTATGGCAACCTCCTTGAAAATCAAAGAGTCTTAATGACATGGAGAAGCCATGTCACAATATCGAAAAGTGAGCATGACTGCACTGAAAAATGACATCTTATTTGTATCTGTAATTGAAATATGTGCTTTGCAAAAATTAATTTGCTGTTACTTTTTTAATCACACTCTTATATTGTTAATATAGATTTAAAAAATGGTTTTAGCAAAATTTAGTAGAATTCAAAATTTGCAAATTCAAAAAACACAGGTAAGCTGTAGAAAGCCATATAATTCTTCATTCTTTAGCTCATAACACATTCAGAAGGAAAATCAACCGTTGTTTTAAATGTTTTAAGATCACTTTGGCTCCATGTGAATGAGTGAAAGAATGATTTATGTCCAAAACAATACAATTAAACCAACTTACAACAAAATAAATAGATCAAAAACATATCTACAGTACCCTTACTTTCAATTTTACAATATTCTCCTACCTTGTGAGTTGCTAATTTTATTCTTTGGCCCACCATACATTTTAACTCTGTGGTTATTTATGTATGGTTGGGCCAACCCTGATCCACATTATTTCTATTGTTTCCTATACCATTTTTCCCTTATTCTTGCCATAAATTCACCTAATAACTTTCCTTTCTTAACATCATTATCTTAATTATTATTTATTTATGCCAACAAACTTACTGTTGGTGTTTTTAAACACACAAACCGTGTATGGGCAAAGTTTGAAAGGTAGAACTGGAACTTAAAAATTCAATGCCACAACTGGGATTTGAACCACAGACCTTCCGCTTACCAGGCGGCTGCTCTACCACTGAGCTATTGGGTGGTATAAATAAAAACTAGCTAGTGCTTGTGAGCTGAAGCTGGTAAGCAAGTTGAGAATAAGCAAAAGGTCGTGATTTGGTATAAATAAAAACTTCCCCTCTTCCGCCAGCTCTTGCTTTCAACACAAAGCTCTAGCTCCGTAAACCCAGGCCACATAAACAAGCACACCTTTCTTCATGTCTGGAGGGGATTTAAATATTTGCTGCATTAAATATCCATATACTTATTCATGTTAAACCTGATAGTGATACTGATTTTAAAGAACGAAAATGTAAGTAAAGATTTGGCAAATTAAATAGAAATTAAGATTCGCCTGGCATTCCACCGATAACGTTCATACACTTTATAAATTGTGAGTTTCTTAATTTTATAGTATTGAGAACTTGTATCAACTGGTATATGGAAGTAGATAATTTGTACTCATGTGTTTGCACCATTATACTGATATCCTTTACATCTATACATATAAACTATCAATAACTAATTCCAAGAGTGAGTCTGTTGGGACTCATTCCAAGGTTATATGACTTAATCATAAATTAAAGCTATACCGGATGAATAAGTTTCATTTCGTGGAAATTTAAATTTAGGGTCGGTTTTACATGAAAGTCTTCAGTTATAACCCGGTTTTGATTTGCACAATATTCTACTCTATGTATCGCTTTGATTACTTTATTGTCTGTAATGAGAGCGGAACACTATTACCTCATTCACATTATGTTTAGCGTAATCGTACGCAGGCAAGATGACAACACCTTAGGATGCATACAGATTGTTAAAAGGTCCTCTTCGTGTTTCATTTCCCTCTGGAAGCAAATGCTGCGTAAGCAAGTCTACATTTTCTCTTTAAATGTGATTATCATAATTGTTTATATCTGCATCCAAGTCCCTACATATTGTGTAATTTTTTAGTTCCTCAACCACAAAACATATAGTAGAGGAATTATTGCATTCCGCCCAATAATTCGATATCGAGATTAAGCAGAAATACAGCTTCTGAGCCTCTCTGAATAGAGAGAGAGAGAGAAAGAGAAGTTTATGTGTGCATGCCTGTATGTGTGTAAGTGTGAACATCAAAACCCAAGCAGTCACTTTTAAAAACCAAATTTCGTATTGAAGTTCAGTAACCTCCAAGAGTGCGACTTTATGGAAACCCTCCATCCAAAACTAACTTTTACATGGATAAACATTCCTAATTTTTAATTTTCTCAAAAATGGCCACTGTACTCGTATTTTGATTAAAATGGCATATGTTAAGATATTTACATGACAATTGAAATGTAGGTATACCTTTAATTTCGGGTGAATAGCCTGTGAAGTTCTTTTCATTCTGAATCACATTTGTATAACTGATAAACTGTAGGAGATAGACAAAGTCTTACAACACAAAAAATGTGTAGCTAATTAAAGCACACAGTTTACATCAATTTCTTTTTTTTTTGGGGGGGGGGGGGGCAGGGATAAATGAGAGAGTAATTGGGATTGATCCGAACTTCCAACACATGGCAATTATCCTTTTATAAATTTAAACCCAGATTCCCATAATTTGGTGTCCTGTGTCTATTACAAGTGATATACTGAAAGATTACTTTTACTAGTGTTCTGTTGATCTGCTCTAGAACTGGGCAATTACAATTTATGTACCATCAAAATAGGCAATTCTAAGATTTTAAAAGTGTTATCTGAATTAAAGCTATACCTACTTTGTGAAAGAGTTTCATATAGGTTTATTTTATAGATATAATTCGACCTTGATTTGTACGAGCATTATGCTCTTCATACGTGCTGCATGTTTGTATATGTTTTGATTCCATTATCAGGTTTCCGGTAATGAAAGTGGATCACTATGACATCACTCGCATTCTAACCAGGCACGATCACAACACCTCAGAAAAATGTCCTTGTATCATCGGAGCTGATATAGCAGCAAATATCTCCAAGAGTAGAGTTTATATTTTACAACACGTATTTCAGTCACCATGGTTGAAGAAAGCGGTGTATTTATGAGGCGCTTTGTTCATCTATTAAAGGAAAATCAAGACATTTTATTAAAAGCACAGTTGTCAGAAAGTAAGCGCAAAAGTTTAGCAGTAGCTACAGTAAAGCAACAATTGGAGAAAGAGTTTAAAACATCCATCAGCGAGATGCAAATACTAAAAAAAAAGCAACTTAAAAACAAGAATGAAGTCCAAAAGTGATTTGAAACTAATTGGCAATAAGCTAGTTTTAAAACAGTGAGAGCAGGAAATCCTGGCCATGGTACTAACTGATTGAGCAAGCTGAGGTACCTACATAGCTACCTCAGAAAAAGCCAGCAAAAGCTCCGTAGGAGTGAGGCAAGCAGGTTTTTATTTATACCATTTCGCGAGCAATAGGTCCGTGGTCAAGGTCTGGAAGCTTTAGCTTGCAAGGAGATGGAGCACAAGGTTTTTATTTATACGAAACCAACCTCTTGCTCTGAATCAGTGAGAAAAAGCTATTGCTTGCTTTTATTTATACCACCCATTGTGACAAACTGCCAGAATGGCATTAAATTCTCAAACCAGCTTTCAAGCTTTGCCCACACACGGTTTGTGTGTTTAAAAACACCAACAGTAAGTTTGTTGGCATAAATAAATAATAATTACCATCTGAAGGTTATTTAATCCTGGGATATAAAGTACTTACAATAGTAAGTCATTGGGGTAATTTGTCTCTGATGTGAGACTGCCTTTGTGGCTCACCAGGAGAAATACGAGCTGGTTTGAGAATTTAATGCCATTCTGGCAGTAATAGCTCAGTGGTAGAGCAGCCGCTCGGTAAGCGGAAGGTCTGTGGTTCAAATCCCAGTTGTGGCATTGAATTTTTAAGTTCCAGTTCTACCTTTCAATCATTATCTTAATCTTATTAACCTCTCTATCATTCCTCCCCCATTTGTTTGGTAAAAATTGTTCCTTCCAGAACCTTGTTTCTTCACATTCTAATATATAGTGAAAATCATTCCCCACGCAAAGGACTTATATCCGAGCTTACTCCCTTTCTCACTCATCTTAATCTATGTCTGCATAATCTGGTCCATGCCTAACCCTCCCTTCCTGCCCTGTTACATACATCCACATACTTCACTCTACCCCACTCTTCCTTTAGTTGTCTATACATCTACAATGCCAAAGTTTTCTTTTCTTTAAGACTTCAAAATAATTTGTCTCCCTATATCCTCCACCCTCTTTCATAAACCTCTAGCTAATTGCTCCCTCTTTTCCCACAGATTCCCCATTCCAATTTCCTGTAGAGTTCTCTTCAATCCCTGAGACTCCATGTAATAAATTCAATATTAAACGTTCATTAAACTGTTGTTGTTTTCTAGTGCCTTGCATCTGGCAATGAAGCCATTAGCATTCGTGCTTTCCAATACTTTTGAACTGTAGTTCCTTCTGATCTTAATGCTTCACAGGTCTTCAAGTGGTCTTCGTTCATTTCTGCTGGATCGTTACACAGGACACATATTGGTGAAGCTGAGATACCTATTCTGTAGAGATGACTTGCTAAGCAGTCGTGATTTGTCAATAGTCGGAAGGCTGCAAACGCTGTTTTCCTTGGTCTCTGGGGGATTATATCTGGGTTGGAAAGTAGTGTAATCCATTTTTTATCTTTGGCATCTGTTTCTATTTCTTGTAGGTATGAATGAGAAAATTTTTTAAACTCAAGAGCACAAAAATGTTATTTTCCAATGGCATAAAAATTTACAAATTTAATTACCTTGTTAGAGGATATAAATTTGAATAACTAAATGATGAGTGGAAATAAAAGTAAAACAATCTTTGAGGGCATTACCTCTTTTAGTGCCATTGCCATTGTGTGCATAAAATGCCAATATGGTCCAACTGGTCCCTCGAGAACACACAGCAGCTGATGGCAAACATACCCCAAAAACAGCCAACCATGAAGAAAGCCATGGAGTCTAGGATGGCAGAAAGCTCGATGTTCATAAATCTGACACGGTTGATCACCCATGAAGCCTTGATTAGTTCCATTACATTGGTGCGGTTTTTGTAATTATTAATGACGTTGTGTCTTTGTGCTAATGAGATCTTTGTGATCTAAGGGCTTGGTAACGGATGGAATGAAAAATCACACGATGTTTCTTCACCACAATGTATTATTTTATTAACACTTCATCGATACTTTACATTAAATAATTCCTCTCAGCACCATTCTAAATGACTTAAAACGCTTCCACCTTCTCATTTAGTGGGACCAATGCTTGATGAAACTCTGGTGAAAATTCTATGTTCACATTACCTAAATATGTCCTTTCACTTCGGTTACACACATGCGGGTGGACAGTTTATGGCGTCCTCACGTGATACCGCCTTTTTCGTATACATCCGCGTATGCGTCCATCAAATAGTTCTTTCTTGTTAGGGAAGCGATCCCTAACCATCCTCCCTTACTTTTATTATCGAACACATATAATTCTAATATTTATACATATATATTAAAATCAAATATGGAAAGATTTATGACGTCTTTGGGCAAACTTAGTTGTTCGTAACAATGAACATTTTTAACACGTTGTCGCCATTTAACCAAATCATACCAACATCAAAAAACAAATTGCACTTCTAACAAGCATTCACATGAACGATTTTCTTTTGGGGTCTTCTAATATTCTGTCTCAACATGTTGGAAGTGTGCATTTCTGTTTGATCCATGACACCTGAAGTACATTCTGGTATCAATTTTTCTTTAGAAAAGTTTGCCTTGCGTGTATATATGTTAGCTAATGCTGGATTTCTGACAATGAAGTCATTAATCCTCTTGCTCTCCAATATTTTTCACTGATGGATGGGGCACTAGAAGTGGCTGGGCATATTTGAAGGTGGTCTCGGTCCATTTCCTCTTGCAGATCACATAGAGGACAGAGTGGTGAAGAATATATCCCAATTCTGTTTAAATGTTTTGCCAGACAATCATGTCCTGTAATCAACCTGAAGGTTGCAACTGCTGTTATTCGAGGATACTCAGGAATCACTGTTTGAATGTTTGGTAGTTCCCATCTTTTATTCTTTGATTTTTCATAGTAATATTTTGCAATAATTTTTTTGAATTCAGAGTTGACTAATCTTTTAGCTGCATAAAATGGTAAATTAACTATAGATTTTTGTACACCGCTTTTTGCAAGAAAATCAGCTTTCTCATTACCACTCAGTCCACAGTGAGCTGGTATCCATTGGAAGACTAGGTGTTTTTGAAGTGCTGTTAGATGGCTAAGCATCTTCCAACATTCTATAATAGTTTGGTTTTTTGGTGACAACTTGGAAGTAATTGCTATAATTGCTGCCCTGGAATCTGAGAGAATAACTGCTTGCTGAAAATGTGAAATTCTGTACAAAAGATTTTGTAGGGCCATTCGAATTGCTTCAATTTCTCCATCAAAGTTAGTAGTTCCATAACTTAAAGATTTGTAATAGGAAAAGAGGTGACATGTGACTCCAGCACCTGCTCCATCTTGGTATGATATCAATGATCCATCAGTATAAATATGGAGCCACTCATGTTCTGGAAATCTAGTATGGATTGTCTCTATTGCCAATAATTTTAGAACACTAGTTGGAGTATCACTTTTTTTAACTTCTTCTGTCAGGTGTAAATAATATGTGATGTCTAATGTATGTGTTGGATTGACTTTAGATATGAAGTTTTCCTTTGAATTAGGAAGGTGTACATTTTTCTTGATGTCTTGAATTTTGGAAAGAAAGCTCTCCTGAGTCTTTAGTGTATGTGTAAAATTTCTCTTGTGCCATGTATTGAATGGGAGTCTGATCAACTTTTCGTGTTGAATAAGAGCCGCTTTTTCTATTTCATATTCAATGGGATATTGGTTGGTTAGTATTTCCATAGCTGCTATTGGTGTGGTTTTGATAGCACCTATAATTAATCTCAGACTTTGGTTTTGAAAGATTTGATTTTTTTTTGTGTTTGCTGTTACAAGAACTTCGCTGCAGTAAGTAAACAATGGTTTTATATATATATATTATATGTTGTGTTAAGCGTTGCTCTGGAACATCCCCACTTCATTCCTGTTAGACGTTTTAACAGTGAAAGGCGCCTCTCTGCTCTTTGTATTACATTTTCTATTTGTTTGGTCCATGTAAGTTTGGTATCAAATGTAACTCCTAAATACTTTGCTTCCTTTGTTTCTGGTAATTGTTGACCCTCAAAATTTAGTTTTATTTTTAGTGGTTTTTTTCTTAGTGAAAAGATTTGGTAGTTTGATTTTGTTGTATTAACAGTCATTAAATTTTCTTTGGTCCACCTCTGTAAGTTGGTTAAGGATTGTTGCATGGTTTTTTCCAGTTCTGTACTTTTGCTTTTTGGTTTTGAAGTCCACATTACCAAGTCATCAGCAAATAGTGCACACTTCACGCCTGATTCTTGTATTTGTTGTGGTAGATCATTAATAAATATATTAAAAAGTGTAGTGCTGAGCACTGCACCTTGTGGCAAGCCACGGTGTATTTGTTTATATTTAGATATATTTCTTCCATATCTGGTAGCAATAAAGCGTTGTGTTAGGAAATGACATAGCCATGAAAACATTGGACCTTGTATCCCTATTTTTTTTACTTTCTTTAGTAGTTTTGTTCTGCATATAGAATCATATGCACTTTGAAAATCAATAAAAACTGATAAATTATCTTCTTTTCTATTGAAGGAGTCTTTGATTTCTTGACTGAGAAGTAAGACTTGTTCATTTGTAGAGTGGAACTCTCTGAATCCAGCTTGACATGGGGATATTAAATTTTGTGATTCTAGGAACCAATTTAACCTGTTTGACACCATTCTTTCAATCACTTTTGCTATTATATATATATATATATATATATATATATATATATATATATATATATATATATATATATATATATATATTGTCTTCAAAAAAGATCATGCA
Source organism: Tenodera sinensis (assembly GCA_030765045.1). Classification (NCBI taxonomy): domain Eukaryota; kingdom Metazoa; phylum Arthropoda; class Insecta; order Mantodea; family Mantidae; genus Tenodera; species Tenodera sinensis. The sequence continues at coordinate 134,992,093 of CM060963.1, forward strand.
CAGGTTCTTGTAAGTGTGTCTAGAGTAATATGCAGTAAACACAATGAAAATGTTACTAGCAGGCATAAGAATTCTTAAGAAATTGGTTTCAAGTAATCACACTCAAACCTTTGTACTGCAAAGAATTCCAAAAGGGGAGCCAAGGGTCAGTGAGAGGCAGGTCGCTATGATATAGTTCAGTTCAAGCTTATTTCCTTCTGCCCTGTCTAAAATACTTCAAAATTCCTGTGCCTAGTTATTAGAGTTATACTTTCATTTAATTGTGATTTCTGCAAATTTCTATTTTTATTATGGCCTAAAATGGATTCAGTATAGTATTTCAGCAACAGAAACTTCAATGAATGCCCAGTTTGAGAAAAATACAGTGTATTGAACTCCTGGTATCCAAGGAGAATCTGTTGTACAAAATTTGGATACATTACATGAAATAAAGGCAATAGTACAAAATATTTGGTTTAAATTGGCAAAGAGCAAATGATATCTTCATATGTAAGAAAGGAAGAATCTATTCAGACCGTCTTGCTGAGATTAGCATTCAGTGATATCACCCACAAAATATAAATTGTCATCTTAATCAAATTTGAAACCTGCAATCTGATGCTGACATTGTGGTTATATTGTAGAAGGATATGTAGAAGGTTATGCGGTGACACTTTGATGCGGATATTATAGGGGTCACACAGAAGCAATGCTACAATATAATTTAATTTAAAAGGTGAGTCAATTAATAACACTAAACAACACTTACAACATAGTTTTCCGGAACGCGTTTCGAAGGTTAACTTTCCTCCATTATCAGCCGGACAATAACTGGGTTTCCATGGTGTTTCATGGTGCTGATGGCGATGCTTCTTCTGATGTTTCTTCTGGTAACGGTTCAAGGAACTTGCTGAAAATATCTTTCTGAGGAATGTCAAAATTAAATACTTGGTTTTTATTTTTTAAAATGAAGATTTATTCCCATGTGGACAGTTCTTGTTTTCCGTTTATGTGTTTGAGAAGTTTTGGTTCTGGTTTTATGTCATGATTTTTTGTCCTTTTAATTTAAATTGATTATAACAACACTGTTTTCAAACTTCTATGAAAGGAAGATAATGCTACAATATGTTTGTGAAGTTCACACTTTGCCGGCTACAATGCTATGCATTGTCTGAAACTGCCTAGAGCTGTATCAACAATGCATACCTCATTGTCGATTTCCCATAGGTCCTGGACCAATTACTCCACATCCTACATAACCATCAGCTGCCAGCCAAAGCAATGAGAAATTCCTACTTTCTGGGTATGCAGGGGTGTACGAAACACGATACAAAACTTTGTGTAAATGAGTTTTATGAATTGTAAACTTAGTATCCTTATTGGATATTTCCGATCACTGCACTTTACATATAGAGAAAGCAGTTTATCAAAGTTGTGTTTAAGTTTATCCGTAGGTTAACGTTTATAATGTTTGGATGCATTTAGTTCACAGATAATTTTAATAAAACACCTTCATCGTAACGCTACACTGTTACAATACTTATTCCAATGGGTTCCCAGCTAGTCTGGCTCATGACTGTCTTTTTCAAGCGAAGCCAAGTATAGCGTCGTATTTTAAAAAAATATGTTGAGAAGCAACAGATTCAAAACAATGTCCTTTACACTATTTAATTCTTCTTTGTCACTTCTAGGGTCTTTGGACATTTGTATTGTTTGTTTGTCTCACCTATCCTACTATTAATTATTAAAATATAAATATTTATTTATAAGGCCTTTGTGGCCTTTACATGAATTTAGTTCATGTAGCTTCCAATGGACATCAATGGAAAGAATATGTCAATTATTGGTGCCAAGTAAAATTTCATATCAAATCATTTCAGATTCTGAAGACAAAGCAACATAGATTAATTAAGGTGACCTCACAGCACAACAACTTAATGTAGGGTCAAGGCCTACTGCATGACCACTGCATCCCCTGCATCTACCCATAATAGGTATCATGAGTGGGGTGCAGCCTACTGAAATGTGGTATGTTGTTAGTGCCCCAAGTCCCGCCTGGGAGTCACTACTTTTTCCTAAAATAGCTACTTAGTTGACCCCTCAGGAACCCCAGAAAGCTGAGTACACCCTGAAATAGATCTCTCAGCCAGAGAACATCCCCAAGCCAGTACCAGAAATCGAACCCAGGCCTTCCACTTGATCAACAGCTGCTCTATCACCATATTAAGGAGACAACTAATGATTATAGACTGGAAAATTTTGGTGATTTGAGATCACAAAGCACCTATTTTAAAATAGAAAAACCTGATGTGTTGCACTCACATGACTTTCTCTACCCTGGTACTAACCATTCTTACACACCCTTATTCATATATCTTCATGTTAGCTGAGGTAAACATTTGCAGAAATTATTGTTTATCTTCTTGTAAGCACAAGGGGAATACAGGAATACAGTAGACTTTGAGGAATAGTCAAATCTTTTAAAGCTTTCAAATTCCGTTCTCTTTGCAAGGTTAACACACATATAAAAAACTGAATAACTAAAGCATCAGAGACAATAACTCCAATGGTGACTTACAATAGCAAGTACTTTATGTCCCAGGATTAAATAACCTTCAGATGGGGATGTGAGACTGCCTTTGTAGTTTACCAGGAGAAATACAAGCTGGTTTGGGAATTCAATGTTATTCTGGCAGGTTATCACAGTAGCTTAATGGTTAGAGCACCCACCAGGTAAGCGGAGGGTCTGTGGTTGAAATCCCAGCTGTGGCATTGAATTTTTAAGTTCCAGTTCTACCTCTCAAACATTGCCCACACACGGCTTGTGTTTAAAAACACCAACAGTAAGTTTTGTTGGCATAAATAAATAATAATAACAACCCACTTTTACTTTCTCTACTGGTAAGCAGAGGAAGTATTGTATTCCACCCAAAAATTCGATTTCAAGATTTCACCGGAAATATATGTTTGGAGACCCCCTGAATCCAAAAAAAGCATTTTTAGAAAAAGGTCTGTGTCTGTCAGTCTGTGTGTGTATATGTCTGTATGTCTGTCTGATTAAAATGCCATACATTTAAGATACTTGTATGACAAATGAGGTGTATATTTTGAATTTTCTGGCTATAGCCTATGTAGTCCTGTTTACCCTGAATGACTTTTGAATAACTCATAAAGCGTAAGAGATAGACAAAATCTTACTGTACAAAAAATTTAGATCTCACTAAAATGCACAATTTATGTCTGAATAAATCTTTTTGTAAAGTGAACCATTTCAGAGATATTCCATGTTATTTGTGTCAGTTTTGGAAAACTTAAAACTTTTGTGAAATGGAACATCATTGTTCATTTTTTATGTTAAGCGTGCAAAGAGAACAGGATCTCAAAGTTTCAAAATATTTGACTATGGCTCAAAGTCTACTGTATTCTAAAATTTCCCTTGTACCTACAAGGAAATAAGCAATAAGTTAATTTGTAAAAATGTTTATCTCAACTAACAGGAAGAAGATATAGGAATAAGAGTTTGTAAGAATGGTTAGTACAAGAGTAGAGAAAGTCATGTGAGTGCAACACTTGCTTTGCTAGCCATTGCAAATCTCCACCATATCTTCTGAATAATGACCACCTTCAGTCCATACTGTGGGTGTACACAACATGTTTTTATTTTGCGACATCCATATCTCCGAAATTAATTTACCTGGCAGTGGAAATATAACTAACTTAAAACAGCATTGCTATCAGATTGCTGCAGAAAGCAAATATGCAGAGATAATATTAAACACATGGTATATCTTAAATTAAAATTTACTTTTCAAGTAAAATATCTAATTTGAACTCTAAATGGTTTATGTTCATGGCTGTTAAAAATTACCTTATCCAAACTTTAAAGTGATCCTTAATCAAACTATGCAATTTACCTTTGTTGCTGTTTTTATAAATTATGGCACTAGATGGTGATGAGCTATTGACTCTTTCGTAATCTCGGGTCATGGTACTGGATGGAATGAGCATACACTCGGGGTTAACTTTAGTGAAATATTTTATTTGCATCTTCTTGTTCACAGTTTTTAAATCGTATCACAGTTACAAGTCTTTTATTTCAGTGGATCGACTTCCCTAGCATCGCCAAGATTTAATGTCTGAAAATTTAGCGATATTTCGCTAAATGTGTTTTCTATCACTTTACACTTTGTCTATTTTACGTCCTTTTATTTAATCACACACTTTGTATTAACTAACTTATTAAAGTTAGCTAATGTTTCACTTATTTTACACAAATTAACAGTCTTTAAACACTTAGTAAATTTACTTTTACTATTTTATGACGCGCACACACAAAATGCATCCATCTACACCAAAGACAGAGACGCTAATCCCAAATTCTTTTGGTTGCAAGTCTAGCATTCCGACTGCCACGTGTACATCCGCATATGCGTTCATCAAATAGTTCCCGCATTGCTAGGGAAGCGATCCATTCTCCCTTCGCTTTCAATATTGAACACATATAATTCTTTTATTTATACATATATATTCAAATTAAACATGGAAATATTTATGACGTCTTTAAACAAACTTAATTGTTTGTAACAATGAACATTAGTAACACGTTTTCGTCATTTAACCAACTCATACCAACATCAAAAACAAATTACACTCTTAACAAATATTCACATAAACGATTTTCTTTTGGTGACATTAAATATTTAGAATTGTTTCCTAAATGTCCTTTCCTATATAACATCCATTTTACTTCCGCATATGTTTGTTCATTTATTTCAATTTAATAAATTAAAATAATTTAAAAGCACAGTTGCAAAGCATGCAAAAGTACGTCCACTCTGGTTATTTTTATATGCTTTAGTACCAATGTACGCTTAACATTGAAATTAAGCAAATCAAAATAATTATGCAGAAGCATTCTTAAGTGTTCTTTGTCACTGCAGCTTATTGCATCAACACGGCGAGACTATGAACTGCTACAACAGGAGATGAATAGAATCCAACAGGAGAACGAAAGTGCAAAAGAGGAAGTAAAGGAAGTGCTTCAGGCCTTGGAAGAACTTGCTGTAAATTATGATCAGAAATCTCAGGAAGTGGAAACAAAGAACAAAGAGTATGAAAATCTCACTGAAGAGCTCATGCAAAAACAGGTAAGTAATATTTTGCACCACAATGTATTAGTTTTAACAATCTCAGTTCCAACAGTGAAAAATACTGGAGAGCAAGAGGATTAATGACTTCAGTCAGAAACAACAATCTCAGTATATAATCATAGTTCTTTTAAAGGAGATGTTTGAAATGGTTTTGCCTGTAAATAAGAAATCTTTCCTGGCTAATGTACAATTCACCACAGCAAAGAAAGTCCCCTGGAAATGACCCACAGAGGGGGAAATTGCTGATTGGACATAGCTCCGACACCCTCCCTATTCTCCTTGTTTGATGCAAGGACAGCTTTGTTACAGTCCACTCAAAAACATGCAGCCAACATCTATAGCCTTCTACTTTTAGGAGGAATACATTCTCGGTTTTAGTACATGTAGTGAATTCTATTCGAGGATCCTGTGTTTGCAGAAGTACCAGATAGTGATGTCTAATAGCGTAAGAAAGGCAAAACTGTTCACACTGAGGTGTCGCTATGACTGTTCTTTTTTAATAATTTTACTTCTTGTGTAGTATGCATTATCTTTCACACACATTCACTTTCTGTCACACAGTTTCCAAACAGATAAGGGTAGCAGATTCCTACCAGGGACTTTCTTTCCATTGGCAAACATTATACTCAAAATTTAACACTGCCTTTGGATCATTTTACCTAAAAGCTGTGATTAAAGTTTAATTTTATTTAATAGTATTTCATCTATTTAATCAAACTATATTGATATAGGATCATCAATTTTTTAGAAAACATACACAATCTGTCTCCTTCCCCTCTCCCTCACACAGAATTATACATGTCAATTTCAAATACACCCTATATAGACATACATTTCAAACTATATATACATGAGGTGAGTTTAAATGCATTATATGTACTTGACATGTAAAACAAGTGAACTGACAAGTGAAATTTAAGAGTTAACACTTCCTAAGTATTCCTGTACAGAGTAAACACAGTGCTCATCAGTGGCATGGGGTGGTCACAACGATTACTCCAGCGGTATAGGCTACGGCTCTGAAAAATCATCCTATACTTCAAAATAAATAATCGTTATTCTAAAATGGTCAGGTTATAAATAGAGGTAGAGGTATTTGTTATTCTAAATACTTTTCTGATGTTTACCATATGCTTAGCACATTATAGTCCATATAAAAATAGTCTCTTTTCAATATTGTCTATTACACAGTCACTCGCATTCATTTTCAATGAATTCATCTGTCACATTTACTAGATACTTTAACAGAAACACATATAAATCAATGCACTCTTTGCCTTTTAGTTTCCACAGGGCGCAAACGAACTGTCAAACTTGTGACAACACTATATAGTCTAACCTGATCTGCATGATGACCAACTTATTATATTTTCCCCTGTTTACTTCCATTTTGTTAATGGAGGTCACCTTCATAAACATAAAAGCATATAATTCGTTTTTTAACAATATTTTTTAATGTTAGCTAATAGTTTTAAGTATATGCATTTTTCATATCATTTGACATTATTATACTATGTCCTATAAAACGACACCATTATTGTAGGGTTACTACGCTTGCGTGTATCGCTATCCCTCATTCAAGCTTTCAATATCGATATGTAACCAACTAGGCTCTGCTCTATGACATCAAAGCCTAGCCAGCTGCAATTAAACTGAACTAACCAATCAAGTTCATACTTGTCTCTGCTGTCGGCTGATGCCATGGCTACGCTAGTAGGACTCTATGCAGAATATGCATGCGTCAATACAGCTCTCAGCTGGTATTGAGAGAGAAGGAGTATTCCTTTGGAACAAGACAAGTCGCCAAGAGCAACAGCTCGCTAGTGGCAGGGTGGGAGTTTGAACCTTAAGTACTGTAACGTTCAAGTTTGATGTGCGTATTTGATTGAGATATGAAAAAACTATTTTAATTTCAAACTTGTAAATAAATCAGTTATCCCAGCAGCGCTGGGGTAGCTGGGGTTGAGTGTACGCCACTGGTGCTCATGCATCTTAATCTAAGTTTTGCTTGGACTTCAAAGGTGTGAACCTGTTTGAGAGGGACAGCTTATTGTACAGCATCATTCTTTTATACTTAACACATACCCCTTATATCCCGAATCATTTATCTTAAATTCAGAGGTACACAATTACGACACCAGAAATAAAAGTAATACACATACAGCGCATTATAGGACATCTAAATTTATAAAGTCACCAGTATGCTCCATAAGTAACGTGCTAAATAATTTGCCAGAAGAAATAATGTGTATAAAATCTTTAAACAGCTTTAAAACCTGTTTAAAGGATTATCTTATAAACAAATGTTTTTATTCCTTACATTAATTTTATAATTAAGTGTATCTTCTTTTCTATTGACGTGTCCATCTCTATATTGCATGACAGTGACAAAATAAACTCACTCACCCACTCACTCTCACTCACTCTCTCACTGACTCACTCACTCACTGCATGATTACTTTACCACACAAATGAAGTCTCTTAATTAAGAATTTAAATGAAAATTGTGGTTTACATACAATTTTAAGCATTTAAAAATGTTTTGTTACCATTCTTAATACAGTAACTGACCATTAAAATGGGACGCAACAGAAATATTTGGTGCTAAGAGAAACTTGAGATACAATGAGTAAAGAACGATGAAATCCTTTAAAATGTTATGGCAGATAATGATATTGGTACATTATCTGAACTGAGTGGCTCCATTTGAAGTCTGTACTTCAGGCTCTTAGAGCTCTTTGCACCTCTTGTAGTAGACAATTACTCAAGTCCGACAGTCCTAATAAAACAGACCATGTCCTTGATATCTGCTCTTTTTATATCCTCAAGCTCAAAAAATGGTATTACCACTTTATTTTAGTTTATTAATACACCAGAAGGGTGGCAGCGAGAAAATTAATAATAAAAGAAATAAAGGAGATATTTAAAGAAAAATGCTGGAATATTTAAATAGAACTATTTCAGAACAGTAAAATATTATGACAAAATATTGTTCACTCTGCAATTTGTATACAATTAAAATTTCTAGAATACATGGTTATCAAAACATTGCTCACCAAAGGAATATCCATGTCTCATTTTGGAGAAGGAAATTTTGTAGTGATGTTTTAGCAAGAGTACACTGTCTGTCAAATGAATGCCACACATATTTTATTCAGTTTTCATATTCACCTACTCTACATGTTTAAAGATGTAGTTCCAAAATGTAACTGTAATGAAGATGAATGCCTTTGTATAACGGAAGCTCAATAAGTTTCAAATATTTCTAGCAAACATGTTAAATTGTGAAACATTATTGTATTTTATAACACAACCCCTTTGTATACAGTTACACTTTTGTGCAAAACCAAATTTGGAGCAATTTTTTTTACAAATGAATAATGAATAGCTGTGCTGGTATCTAATAACACAGAAATACCTAAATAAGTGGAAATGTTATTTACAGTCTGCACTGAACTCTACTTCATCTGAGTTGCAACAGCTGAAAGATATGTCTACACATCAGAGAAAGAGAATTACTGAGATGTTGACAAATCTTTTGAAGGACCTGGGTGAGATAGGAGTTGCAATTGGTGGTGATGGGGACATGAAGGTAAGTGATGTCATTTATCTTGGTCAAAAGAGAAAAAGGTTGCAGGTTACATGTAAGATTACAATATAGCCAATGATTTTGATACATACATTTTAGTTACAGATAACTGCTGATAGCAATGGTAAATTAGAAGAAGAATTCACTGTAGCTAGGCTGTACATTTCTAAGATGAAGTCTGAGGTGAAGAACTTGGTACAGCGTTGCCAAGGTTTGGAGTCATTCCAAGTAGACTGCAATAAGAAGGTAGGGGTAAGCAAATCCAATATTAGAGTTAGCATTTGTTGTGACTAAATGCAGCTATGAGGGAAGCTTGGTACAGACCTATCATGCAGTGGCTGAATAGGACACAGAGAAATCTTCCTTTCAGTAGCCTAGTCAATAGTCAACATGGTATAGGCACCAATGTTGCAAAACATTTAATTTGAACTTCCTGTGCATCAGTTCAAGGGACTTCTAAACTGCTGTATCAGTATTGGTGAAATAATGTATATGCAAGCAGTTCTGAGTAGAAATGCTACCTTTCAGAGTTCCATAATATAAAAGGATTACTACATTTCCATGGGAAATTCAAATTGATTTGAGTTCTCATTCTGGATTGAATACAGCGTGGAAACGCGGATTCAGATCAAACTACATCCTTGGATCCAGCCCTCTTAGAAGTGGGATCGGATCGAAATTTTGTTGCATGGAAACCCCCATCGGATTCAGATTGATTTGAATCTGCCAAAGATGCTAACTTCTACTGTACTTCTAACATGCTGCACGTTCATAATTTTGATTTCTTAGTGACAGTGGTTTGATAAAACATAACAACACAGCCATTTTTATTGTTTCCATAATCTCGCAATATATTCTTCCAAACAAAACATCACCTCACAACCTACTTATAATATGCAGAAAACATATTTTTACAGGTTTGCCAACATAAAGCAGGTGACCAACATAAAAGCTTGAATTATTTAAGCTTGGACCTTGTGTATCTAAAGCAATCTCATTCTGGATCGCATTCAACTTGGAAACATAGATTGTATTGAGAATGGGATTGGTCTTAAAGCAATTTCAATTCCCCATGGAAACGTATAAATGTAAAGTATTAAAATAAAGGAAAAAAGGTGAAAAAGTTAAACTGAAAAAAAGAGGTTTACACACATATACTTTAACTTAGGTTATGAAGCTGTAATATTGCTTCCTAGTTATTACCTCGCCATTTGAAGCTGCAGTCGTTGGTGACGTGATGTTGTTGGTCACGTTGATGTGGTTTGGTGTGTTATCTCCGGCTAGCTGAGCATAATCTCTTTATCTCGGGTTTGCGTGAGTGTAAAGGACAACCCAAGAACAACTTTGCACATCAATTTATTTTATATAAAATATTTTCGGGAGATATGCCGATTCTATATGTGTATCTGTAGAAGCATCGCAATCACATCTGCGCAGCACGAACTGCACGAACTCCCGTACTGTTCTCTGGTTGAGTACTGACTAGACGCTTCTCTCTTACCCACGCCAAGAAGACCGTTCGCTTCCAATTTGAATGTCATGACGTCATCCAAGAAAGCCTCGTATCCAAAATGCTATTTCCTTTTCCCGCAATTTAGAAATGTCCCTTTCTATTATAACATGTTCTTTTATGATTTTCAAATATATAATTACCTTTTTAGGATTAAACGATGTTTACTTTATATTTTATTAGATATATCGCGCGACTTTTAAGGTTTGTAGAACTGACTTTCGAACGTTTATTTTAAACTATGTGGTATGACGTCATGACTCGTTAATTTCAAACCAATAATGCGTTTATACTACAAGTTTAACGACTATTATTTACTCATATCTTGCTCACCTTACAACACTTGCTACTCTATTATCTATTTATGTTATTACTCAATATTTATCGCAAATCTCAGATCCGGCAATTAAATTAAAACGTATCTTTTTCAAAAGCCCATTCAATCGGAAATCTAAATTTCGGTATCAAATGCCCCCATTTATGTTATTTTATTATTTCATAATAAAATAATGTAAATGTCTTGCCCGAAAGAAAAAACTAAAATTACTCCTGTATTTTGAATAATCGGCAACACTCCCCTTGTATACAATTTTCAATTACACTGTTTTTGAAATTGGTTATTAACACATTTTCTCATTAATCTATTTAACATGACAAACAATTGTACACTTGACTAAACATTAATCCTTAAATACTAATTACAATATGTTATGGTTTCTTCTATGAAGCTTCTATATAAAGGTTAAATTTCAAGAGTCTTTCTTTATACTTCCTTCTTTTAGTTCATGTTTGCTCACTTCGCTCTCACTATCACTTGCACTGTGATTTTTCACTTTTGTTATTGTAACACATATCTGTACTAGATCCTTTAAGCACTAAAATGTACATATATTTTTATATAAATCCATTGCACTCTTTAGACAAGTTCTTTCTTTGTCTTTCTGTGATAACTATCTATACATCTAAATATTTTAACAAATGTTTACAAAGTAAATATTCTGTTTTCTCTCTATGCGGAAATGAACAATTTAACAATCTTTCTGAAGCTGTTATTGTGAGCTCTATACAACATATTTTTAAGCTCTTTGTAGTATATAGCAATTCACATTCTGCATTTTTCATGAATATGTAAGTACCTAACCCATGTATGGTTTTCAAGTAAGCTAACATTTACAATTTATCTCCAAGCTGATTAGGCGCCAATATACAAATGACACTTCCAATTTTTCTTTTACATTAAATCAAGGTTCCAAGGCACCACACGGTTTCTTGTATGGTCGAAGGAGTTGTTTATGCCATCTTCCCAGACATTTTTCATTTTTAACATCTTTTAATTCATAGGTATGATGACCAAATTTGGATATAATTTCTGCAGGACCTTTATATAACAATTCCATCCTTTTGTTCCTACCTCTCAAGGCACTTGATAACTTATGGTCTTTAACTAGTACCCAATCGCCTATCTTAGGTTCCCATTTATGTTTTCTACTCTTTTTCTTTAATTTTCGCTTCTCTGCCTTTTTCTTGATTCGTTCAAAAGCAATTTTCGCTCTTTCTTCTTCACTTAACTGAATGTCATTAATTTTCGGTGTTTTTGGTACCCCGATCAATATTGGTTCTGGTTCAATTCCTAACATTAATTTTATTGGTGCAAACCCAGTAGTTACATTAATGGTGTGATTGATAATCTTTTCTATCAATGGACAATATTTCACCCAATCCTTGTGATTATGATGTGTAAGTACACGTAAATAAATTCCTATATCTCGGAGGACACGTTCTGTTGGATTCCCTGATGGAAAGTATGATGAACAATAATTTAGTTTTCTCGAGTCTAATGTCACCCTAATCTTTTATTGGCCTTATTTATAATACATAGGGGATTCACAAATTCTGAATTCGAAATCTCAATAACCTCATCTTCTAACATTGACTTTATAACTGCATCTACCTCTTCTCTTATTGTACTAGGGATAGCTCTCGCTTTATGTGTAAAAGGTTTTATGGGTATCATCTCAAACGAATGAGTATAGATATTACATTTACCAGGTTTCTCAGAGAATACTTCTTTATTTCGGATTAATATTTCAAACAGTTTATCCCTCTGTTGTTCATTTAGTTGATCAGCCTGAGTTACTTTTTCCCTCAACAATTCTTCTAAGTCTTCACTACTCTCCCTATCATAGTACCTAGTTGCATCAGAAACCTTCAAATCGTCTATGAAATCATTTTTATCCCATTCTATGTTTTCTTTATTATCGACTCTGTACTCTTTGACATTTACTTCAGTTAATTCCATAGCTCCTACTTTAACATATTCTACAAAGAATGTATCCCCTTGGATTTCTTCTTCCTCTTTTTCTCTTACAATAGTTTCTGAACTACTATCTTCCACAAAAGGCACTATAATGATCTCATCTTCAACTTTCATTTCTAGAATCATGTTTTTAAAATTCACCACAGCTTCCCAGGCATAAAGACAATCACAACCGATTATAATATCTGTCACAAGTCTTCCTACAATCAGAAATAAAATTCCAAGTATTCTCCCATTTATTTCAATATTTATCATTGCTTGAAATTTTACTCTCTCTTTTCGTTTTCCCACAGCTAGCGAGCAATATATCCCATTAACTGGTAAAGACATTACTTTAAAGCCACTACTTTGTAAATTATCATAAAAATTTTGTGAGCATACTGTGCTATTTGATCCCGTATCTATAATTGCATTGTATTGTTTTCCATTTACTCCAATTTTGATTTTAGGTGGATCTCCTACTTTTTCGTTTTCGTCAATTCTATTTTTCCATTCTCTTTTCTTTTGTATCATCATTTGCCTTCCAGGACTATTTATTTCCGAGTACTTATCACAATCATTACTATGATACCCAGTTCTCACTGAAGGCGCGTTTGACCGGGTCTGGCGTTTCCCTGATTTTTAGGTATTGCTCCTGTACTATTTCCCAAATTGTTACTTCTGTTTTCCTGCATTAAATCGGGGTTACTTCCTACCATGTTTTTGACCGTGTTAATGGCCTCAACCATTTCTGCATTTTCGGGGGAATTTCGTCCATTAGAATACCTTTCTTCCTGTCTTGGTGACCTCGGTCTAAACTCATTATCTCCGTTTGTCCAATACCCATCATTTGAATTTCTACTATGTCCAAAATAACGTCCCCGTCTACCTCGATCAAATCTATTTGTATTCATATAATTTACCCTTATATTTCTTCCCCTTAGATTACCATTTCTATTTTGGTGATGCCCTTCCTGGTTATATCTACCTTGATTTTCCCACCGGAATGATTCCATCCTTGGTACTGGTCCTTTATATCTTTCCCTAACCTCACTTCTATTCTGATAATACTGTGCCCCTTGCCCGAAAGAATTGACAGTTTCTTTTCCTTCATATGTATTTCCAAATGCGTGTTTTGGCTTATTGACTTCTAAGGCTGATAATAATTCTATCATAGCTGCAATGCTATCGGGTCGGGCTATGATTAGGTAATGTTGAAGTGTTTCCGGAAAATGTGGAGTAACTATATTTATTAGATCTTTTTCATCCAAGGGAGGGTCCAACATCTTCGATTTTCTCGCTATTCTCATAAAATAGTTTACCATCGATTCCTCCGATCTAGGATTAAATTTTCCATTGCTTAATTCAACTCTAATATTAGCCTGCCTACTAGCTCCCCAATATCTGGTTAAAAAGATGTTTCTAAAGGTCCTGTAATCATTATTGTTACCCATAGAAAGGCCTAGCCAATTAGCAGCATTACCCTTTAGACATTTTCTTACTATCACCATCTTGTACTCCTCTGGTATACGTTTCACCGTGAAGTACTCTTGTAACCCTTCTAAAAAGGCTTTAGGATCATCTGAATCTTCATTTTCAAAAACTGGAGGTGTCATTTCATTTAAGACATGGTTAGGCCACTGTAAATTTGAATTGTCACCTATCCCTGAGCTATTTCTGAGATCAGAATGGGAATTACTGTTACCTCTATTTTGCATCGAAATGTCAGCTGATACATCTGGTATTGCCTCGTTTCTTGCAACTTCATTACTAAGATTGTTGTGATTACATGCATTTTCATTTAATTTCAAATTTTCTAAGGCCTCTTTTACCTGAGTAATTTCTGTCACTACTCCTTTTATTTGGTCTGTAACATCCTCCAAATTTCTAGCCTGCCTTTCACTTTCTACATCAGATCTTTCTATTCTAACTTTACACCCCTGTAACTCTTCTCTAATTTCTTCCCTGTCTTTATCTAACCTTTGCACTACCTCTTCCCTTTGTTTGTCTAAACTATATGTTACTCTTTCCCTTTCTTTATCTAATTTTTCACTAACTTGTTGACCTAATTTCTTTTCAGAATTCTTTACTTCTTGCCTTATTGTCTCTAATTCTCCCTTAACCTGTTCTACCTGTTCTCTATTTTCTTTTACTTCACTACTAACTTTATTAATTTCCTCCCTAACTTCTTCCCTAAAGGTTTCTAAAGCTCTCTTCTGATTTTCCAATTGCATTCCCAATTCCTGTTGTCCCTTCTCTAATTTCTGTCCTAACTCTATACTAGTTTCATCTATCTTTTGACTTAACTCTGTACTCATCTTTTGACTTAACTCTGTACTCATCTTTTTCACTGTTCTTAATTCTTTACTATTTTCATCTATCTTTTGACTTAACTCTGTACTCATCTTTTGACTTAACTCTGTTCTTAATTCTTTACTATTTTCATCTATCTTTTGACTTAACTCTGTACTCATCTTTTTCATTATCGTTTGAAACATATTCTCTATTTCTGACATAAATGCTGGCCTTTCTGAATTACTACTAAACATTTCTGTACTACCTCTAGGTGTTTCTCTAACGTTCTGATCTTCTAATTCTTGGTATATTCTGCTACCAATTACATTCCGATTAAATTCTTCCATCCTACTTATACTTTCCTGAATTTCCGGACTATCAAAACCTCTAAACTCACTATCACTGTCTTCCATTTCTAAGCTATTTATATGTGTTTTTCTACTCACCAAAATTTTCAATATTTTCACTATTTCACTTTAACTGCACTTAAACTTGTTCACTACACGTTTCACAGATGTTGACACGCTGGGCACCTTCTTGTCTGCTGGTTCGATGCTGGCTCGGTCGTCTTGGGGTTTGGTCCATTCTTTCGAAGCCACACGTTGGGAAGCCAATTTGAAGCTGTAATATTGCTTCCTAGTTATTACCTCGCCATTTGAAGCTGCAGTCGTTGGTGACGTGATGTTGTTGGTCACGTTGATGTGGTTTGGTGTGTTATCTCCGGCTAGCTGAGCATAATCTCTTTATCTCGGGTTTGCGTGAGTGTAAAGGACAACCCAAGAACAACTTTGCACATCAATTTATTTTATATAAAATATTTTCGGGAGATATGCCGATTCTATATGTGTATCTGTAGAAGCATCGCAATCACATCTGCGCAGCACGAACTGCACGAACTCCCGTACTGTTCTCTGGTTGAGTACTGACTAGACGCTTCTCTCTTACCCACGCCAAGAAGACCGTTCGCTTCCAATTTGAATGTCATGACGTCATCCAAGAAAGCCTCGTATCCAAAATGCTATTTCCTTTTCCCGCAATTTAGAAATGTCCCTTTCTATTATAACATGTTCTTTTATGATTTTCAAATATATAATTACCTTTTTAGGATTAAACGATGTTTACTTTATATTTTATTAGATATATCGCGCGACTTTTAAGGTTTGTAGAACTGACTTTCGAACGTTTATTTTAAACTATGTGGTATGACGTCATGACTCGTTAATTTCAAACCAATAATGCGTTTATACTACAAGTTTAACGACTATTATTTACTCATATCTTGCTCACCTTACAACACTTGCTACTCTATTATCTATTTATGTTATTACTCAATATTTATCGCAAATCTCAGATCCGGCAATTAAATTAAAACGTATCTTTTTCAAAAGCCCATTCAATCGGAAATCTAAATTTCGGTATCAGTTATCGTACCAATAAAGTTGAGGTAGTTTTGAGAATTGTTGCACTTGGTTGCAATCAGTTAAGGATGAGAGCAGTGAACCTCAAAACATATTCTAGGTTTTTAAAATTTAAATTTATCAGTCATTACGTAATTTAAAATATTGCAATTGAGTTTGTCAATGCCATATTAATAAAACGTAACTTCTATGATAATATTATTTAGTCTATGATAAGCCATGTTTAAGTTACTTATATTTCTATTAGTGTGGTTATATATTTTCTTCTGCTGTAAGTATGTAAATTTTTGAGCATGTAAATTGTACCTAATAGAATCTTAGGCTCCAGTCACTAGCCTGCATTAGATTTTGCATTCTAGTTGATAAAACTCCATCACAAACATGGAAATGTTGCAGCAAGTCTATAGAGAGCAAGCTATGGACAAAAATGCAGTTTTTCAAGTGGCATAAGTGTTGTCATGTTGCATGAAGACCATCATGTATCATTACCAAAGGTTGCAGAGATTATGAATATAACTTATGGATCAGCTAAGACATTGTACAAAATATTCTAGGTTATTGGAAAGTTGCAACAAAGTGACTGCCTCATGTGATCGCTGATAACTAGGACCTGAATAATTATATGATTTCATATTTTTTTCCTATCAACATTAAGATAATAAATGCGATATGTTGGAGTTTCATGACCACTAAAGCCTAAAAATGTAAATATAAATCTACATATATTTACATATTTTGGTCTTAAGTACATATCACATGTTACTCTTAATTACATACTTTTGCATATTTATTAATATTTCCTTGCTTAGTTACAATTTTATTCGCTTTAAAATATATTTGTATGTGTTAGAAAAGTGAGGCAGTAAAAAATGTTTGTGTTAAATCTCACTGTCCTTTTGCTTCCGTTTGCACATTCCTTTGTCACATGACGAGTATCTTGCCATTGCATGTCCAAGTCAAGCCGTCTCAGCAATGTGTCAATTAGTCAGGGTGTGTAGACTAAATAGTAACTTTGTCTTGTGTCACCTCAGCTTTTAAGTTCAAGTTAAATATTGTACTAAAACATACTGAAGGAGAAAGGCTCACTATGTGTGAAGTTAAAGCATTATACAGAAGAATTCAACAGTTTTTGTACAAATGGAAAGCTACTTTTTTGCCAGGTTTGCCAGAAGAACGTGCCTTGTTCTCAACGTTTTCAAGCCCTGCAACACTTATCCACATCACATCATCGAGCTCATGCTTCAAAGACCACGTCTCATAAGCTGGTGTTGCTCACTGAACCTCAAGCTCAGAAACATCTAGGACCTCGGAGATCTCAGTTTGCAAGTGATCTGTAGCAAGTTGCTTGTGCTGATATCCCTATCCGGAAATTAAAAAATCCAGTGCTCTGTTTCTTGAAAAATACACAAATGAAACTGTGCCAGATGAATCTACAATTGGAAAGAACTATGTACCTGACTTATATATGGAAACCAACTCAATTCGTCTGGAAATTAGCAAGGGTCCCATTTGGGTCTCAATTGACGAGCCAACTGATGTTCAGGGAAGACATATTGGAAATGTGATAGTGGGCGTGTTGAAAGATAATGAAGCAAGTCAGCTTGTGTTGGTAATTTTTGAGGTGTTATCAAAATGGAACCATCAAAATATTGCCAAATTATTTAATGATCCAATGGGACTTTTGTGGCCTCATGGAGTGAAACAAAGCTACCACAGCTTTGCAAGTTTTATATCCTAAAAAGCCAACCTCTCACATGCCTTGTGCATGTGCTCCATCATACATCAGAGCTGGTTTTATCTAAATTGCCTAATACTGACACACTGATTTCAAACACAAAAAAGGTATTTTAAAGGCTTACAACAGAGTAGATAAAGTGGAGGAATTTTTTCTGAGCTTTCACTCCCTTAACCAATTTTAATGACATGGGGGAGCTGGATTGATGCTATGGCCTATTATGAGGGTTGTCTGTAAAATAAGGTTCCCAAAGTCCTGCAATCGCAAGGAACACTTGTCATGTGAGATCCAACAATACTGACATGTAGCTTGGTTCTCCCTCTTCCAGTCTCCTGCTCTGCAAGTTGTCTGCCACAATCAGTCTTGGCTCTGCAGCCGTTAGAAATGGAATTTCACTCGCTTCTCCCGCCAGATGTGAATTACACTCTGTGATTAATTTTTGTGCACAAAAAACACCGCACCGGTGGACATTCATTCCCAACTGTGTGAAGTGTATGGAGAACAGTGTATAAGCATATAACACATATGCAAATAGTGCAGAGAATTCAAAGACGAACATACAGCCATGATGACCAGCATTCTGGACAGCCATTCGTTTCAGACGACACCATTGTGAAAGTGGAAGAAGCAATGCTCAAAGATCAAAGGGACAGAAAGGGGTTATTGTTGTGCGAATTTCTGCCTACCGGTACAACAATCAATGTGGACCGCTACTTGAGACATTGAAGAACCGTTGCCGTGCAATCCAAAATAAGAGGAGAGGCATGCTCACAAAGGGAGTGCATTTCCATCAGGACAACGCTCGCAAACTAGAAAATAAAGAAAAATACAGCAACCTGATCTCCAGTAGCTTTTAAATGTGTGATTAAGGACCTCTTTCAGTGCTGAAAGGAACCACACATAAATGTGCGGCTGACACAGAAAGAAACACAATGATACAAGAATTGAGCTTCTCACCAGTAGTTGAAAGAGTTGGCTATCATATAGATACCTACATACATATATATAATACTCAATTCTTAACTAATATTGCATAAAATCTATATTACTTTAAATTAAAACTACAAAGTAGATCCTGAAAATAGAGGAAACAAAATAATGGGAGGAAAAAGGTATTTTCTGTTGCCGAGGTTTGAATGTAAGTTCACCAGTTCTCAAAGCGCACGCATTACCTCTGAGCTGTATTTCCTTGGGGCTCGAATCGTCTACTCGCACATCCAGATACACACTCTAACACCGGCCATGGTTTTTTACGGTAACATGACTTATTTATCGTATTCGTGGTACTTCATGTCTTATGAAACATGCCATTGGTTATTTTGGTTGATTGGATATCGCTGCTTCTCCTATATTATGTAGAACTACCAATGCCCATAGCATCAGGCAGACACATGTTTGGGGTTGTTAACAAATTGACTAACAAAGAATGGGAAGTACGGCGCTAGTTCTCTTTCTTTATCAGGAACCAATACAAATGCAGTCATGATTCAAGAGACAGCCCATATATGTGTTCGACAGACGATAACATATGCTGCTGAGACTATTAGCTCAGTTTAACTGCATATTGCAAATACCAATCAGTGTAAACAGCGCTGCGATACTAAGTGGGACTTTGAAGTTTTTGTGCTCTCAGAGTGCGCTAAATAATTTTTTCCATGGCTGTACATAACTATCCGGGCCCTACTGATAACAGAAGGTTCACCACGTGATGGCATGTCAACAATGGAGAGGAAGACTGACAAGAACCACACTTTTTGGACAGAATTATTACGCTAGACAAAGCCCATTTTCATCATTATGACCCAGAGACAAAACAGGAAAGTGCTCAATGGAAACATCCTTTTAAGTCCAAGATGCAAAAAGGCCAAAGATCAACCACATGCAGGGATAAGCAAGGCATTGTGTATAATCATGTGGTGAGTGAGCAATATACTGTTAGTACTGATTACTCTTGTGAAGTATTGATCGTGCCATTAAAAAGGAAAATTATAAAAAAAAATACGAAACCGTGCTCAAATATCAAGGGTCCTACATCAGATAATCTGCCCACTCATTGCACCAGGACTTGAGAAACAACCCTGGAATTAGGCATTGAGGTGATGCCACGTTGAGTTTATTCACTAGACCTAGCACTGTGTGACTTCCACTTCAGGGTGATCATTTTCATAGTGGTTGTGAGTTAAACCACAGAATTTCAGGTATACCAACAGGCTATAGACTCTCAATTCTGAATATAAAGTTGACAAATTGAAGAACATGGGAGCAAGAAAATTCACTACAAGAGTAAATGACATTCCAACAGAAATTTCTGAAAAGAATTGCACACAATGATGATGGTGGTGGTTGTGGTGGCGGTTGCGGTGGCGGTAGCGGCAGCGGCGGCGGTGGTGGTGATAAAAATTTATTGACATTTTCATATCACTCTTGACAGTACTATTGTACATGGATCATAACCAGCAATAGTAAGCCACCTAAGCTTTGAGGGATATTTCAGCATCCTAGGTATGCAAATCAAGTAATGTATTGGTTGGAAGGACGGAATATTTATTTACTAGAAAAGATAATTATATAATTCATCACAGAAAAATGTGTGGCAAATACTGCAAAGAATGAGAGGTAGAACTGGAACTTAAAAATTCAATGCCCACACACGGTTTGTGTGTTTAAAAGCACTAACAGTAAGTTTGTTGGCATGTTTTGAAATATGACCTACCAAACCTCTCTCAGTATGCCATTCAAGAATAAGTGCAAACCATCATCCAAAAAGTATAAAATATGAATGGGTTGCTAATAAAAACACCTACAAAGAAGATTGAATTAAGATTATCATAATGACAGGCAGTATCTGTGTGCCATGTAATATTGCATGTTAGTATTAATGTCAGCTGAATCTTAATATATGAAGGTTATTATTTATCTATTTATTTATCTAATGGCTGGGTTTGACATTTTCATCATTTCCCTTCCCAATCATGGGCGTCGCGAACGGGGGGCAAGGGGGTCCGGGGCCCCCCCTTGGAAGTTGGTGAACTTAATGTGCAATCAATTACTGACTATTAAACTATTATTTTAATTAAGAACAATTGTTATTTAGCATAAATCAATACGGTTATATGCAACAAATATAACTTTTGACAATAAAATAATGAATTAATAATATATGATTGCAAATTTCCAACATGTGGCCCCCCCCTGGAAAAAAGTCTTCCGATGCTCATGTTCCCAATGCAGTGACACTCCAGACAAAAAATGATACCAAGACATATACTGAAGGTCATTTAACAGCAGACATAACAGCCATTTGACAATTTGTCAGTAAAACATTAATGCATTGTACTTGTACATCTTTGCAGATAACAGAATATGAGAAGGACTTGGCGGACTGCAGGCTGCTGATCTCTCAACATGAGGCACGTATGAAGACTCTCCAGGAATCAATGCGAGAAGCAGAGAATAAGAAGCGCACATTAGAAGAAGATGTGGATGCTCTACGAGAAGAGTGTGCAAAGTTGAAAGCTGCAGGTATTACTGAGTTTATTTAGCTAATTCCTTACTTTCATATAAGGTAACTGGAATCCACTTTGGCTATTTTCTAGCTTATTACATTTTGCCTGAGGGAGTTGGACTACCCAGTGGTTTCATTCACAGCCCTCGTTCTGAGGACATATGGTTCAACTCTTGATTGTGGAGTGGCAATTTTGTCACCTTGTTCCAGGCTTTGGTTGTACCTGCTTCTAGCTTCAAAGGAGAAATAAGCAAACCCTAATGTAAATAAATAGAACAAAAAAATTGAAGGTATTGACAGTGAAGCATATAAGTCAACAAATATTAATAAATATAAGTGTAAAACTTACCTTTTGTGATCATGTATTACAGTCTATTCACATTCTTTTTGGCCACCAGATAGGGTAGGAGAGGGAGGGATAGGTCCATGCAACAAGCAGCACGTGGCTGCACACGCAGTACATGTGTAAACAGTGTGGGCAACATTGAACATTCTACTCCCCATTACAAGTGAGTAGTAAAGGAGACCACTGTCAACAGTATCACAGCTGCAAAAAGCTATAAAAGAAACGTACAATAAACACAAAATGCACACTGTTGATGAATTAGCTGCTTATCCTGGCCATGAAAATTGCAGCCAATAATGTATTTGGAATAAAAAATGTTACTGAAATTGGTGCCTTAGTTAAAAATACTACTTACAAAGGACATTAAAAACGAGAATCATTGGCCTAACTACGTATACCATGTTGAACTATAAAACTAATATCGTTCCTTTGAAGGTATAATGGAAAACAGCCCACCCCTGGTAATCGATCTATAAAAACGACGATATATTTTCAGAGTATGACCATTCATGTTAAATTAATTTCGTGGTGTAACTAGTACAGTTAAATATTTTGTATATTTTACTGTTTTATTTATCCTTCATGTTTGCAGATTACTGTATGTCTGTGATATCTTCTCCAGCCTATACTTCATGTTTCCTATTTACAATCACGTTGAAGCAATTTTCACCCAAACAGATACTGTAAACAAAGTTTGCAATCATATGGCATAATAAGGACTGTATTTCAATTGCTCAGGCCTGGCATATGACCGCCACGTGCCTTATGTAACATAGCGGGAGGGTCAGGATAGCCTAACCGCTTCCTCCTTCTTCAAGCCCTGGCTATAAAAAATATGAATGGACTATATGTTGCAATTCCAAACGTGATTGCAAAAGATAAGTGAAATGTTAGTTGCTAATTTTAAGAGGTAGAACTTTGCCCACACACGGCTTGTGTGTTTAAAAACACCAACAGTAAGTTTGTTGGCATAAATAAATAATAGTTAGTTGCTAATATTTATTCATATCTATTAAAACCAACGGTATCACTCTATCAAGCACATGGTAGCATCATGTGGAGGTATGATGGGAATTAAGTACCCTCAAGAGGAAATTGCTCCAGACAATATGCAAATATGGGACATTTTGCAGCTTGGAGATCATTGGCTTTTAAATATGTTGCATGTCTTAATCCTATGTTTTGCCTTACATCCTGTTACTTCTACAAGGGCTGTCTCAAAAGTAACTTGCACTATTTTTTTAAATCCGCATGGTAGGCGGAAAAAGTCTGAAAGTCCCAGGTATATAGGCATGGGTGTAGTAGCAGCATCGTAAAATTCCTAGGCCCCTAAGTTTATTGCTTGGACATTAAAACGGCAGTAACAATGGAGACTCCACTCATTCCTACCGCTTATTGCGAAGTTTGTGCTGTAATCCGCTTTCTGACAGGAAAAAATAATTGTGCGACTGAAATTCATTGCGAGTTGTGCAGTGTTTATGGAAAAGACGTTTTGTCATGACAAATGGTTTCTCATTGGCCCCAATCATTCATTGAAGGGAGAATAACATTACACAGTGAGCAATGAAGCTGCCAACCTTCCTTTTCCCTTGCTCTGGATATTGTTGATGAGGTTCGAGCAGTCGTGAACACCGATCAGCGCCTTGCACTTGATGCAGGTTTGTTTCAACTTCCTCCATATATTGAAATAAGCCATGCATCGCTTCACAGGATTATTTCTAAGGATCTGTGTCTATGGAAAGTGTGTGCAAGTTGTGGAAACGAATGGAGAGGCAACTCCAAAAAAAAGGCAAAAGTTGTTGCATCAGCTGTCAAGTTCATCACAACGATATTCTGGGATTCGAAAGGAGTACTGTTAATCGATTACCTGCTCCATGGGACCACGATGACAGCTGCTCGCTATTGTGAGGTGCTGAGAAAACTCAAAAGAGCCATACAAAACAAAAGGAAGGGAAAGTTGAGCAAAACCGTTTTTCTGCTCCATGATTACACTCTCCCGCACGCTGCCTGTGAAACTCAAGCCATTTTGAACAGTTTCGATGGGATGTTTTTGGTCATCCATCTATTGCACCGAGTGATTACCATCTTTTTCCGGAGCTGCAGTAACATCTTGGGGGAAGGCGCTTCGTAAATGACGAGGAACTGAAACAAGAAGTGGAAAGATGGCTATCCAGTTTGGCGGGAGAGTGGTTTGACATTGGGTTAAAAAAAACTGTTACCATGGTATCAAAAATGTATTTAGGTTCAAGGAAATTATGTGGAAAGATAGGTACTGAATGTAGCTTTCAAAATATACCCTTTTTAAAATATTTAAACGTTTTGTTATTTTTTAAAAAAATAGTGCAAGTTATTTTTGAGACGCCC
Source organism: Tenodera sinensis (assembly GCA_030765045.1). Taxonomy (NCBI): domain Eukaryota; kingdom Metazoa; phylum Arthropoda; class Insecta; order Mantodea; family Mantidae; genus Tenodera; species Tenodera sinensis. The sequence continues at coordinate 135,016,280 of CM060963.1, forward strand.
CTTGTAATACAAAATACTAAAAATAGACAAAGCTGGTACCTGAACAGTTTGGCAGTTCTACCTAGATACCATCCATGATTAATGATTCTGGATTAAACTGTTCTTAACTTTAGGTTTTGGAAGTCGTTTATTTAATGACTAATGTCAGTATACCACATTCGCTTTAAATTTTTGTGAGTTAATGAAGAAAATGATGAGTATAGGTTGGAAAATACAACAGAAAACAAACATGATGCAAACATATGAGTAACAATTCTACATCAACCAACAGAGTTCAGTTATTGCTAAAGACACCTAACCATATTCATTGTTGATTAAAGCTAAATCCTTTTCTCAGAATTTTTTAAATACATTTCAATTGCTTTACGGTATATTGTAAAGGAGAATCTCCATTAACAGGTGATTTTACTGAGAAGTAGAGCCACTCTTGGGTAGTTTGAGACAAGGGTGTGGGAGTATATCATGGGGTATGCAAATAAGTGTGATTCCAAGTTACTGGAAAGCCATTTACTATATTGGTAGGTAGGACCTAACAGCCACACTTAACTTAGGAGTTCTGTTAATCTTGAGGAACTTATGGAATATAATTTTGATAAACCTGTTGTGCATAGCGATTTCATAGCAGCTGAGAGAGTCAGCGAGTATCGAGTTAAGCAGTCAATGAACCATGAGAAAGATGACCTAAATTGATCAAACTTAAATATCTTCTGACTGAAATGTAAGCATTCTATTGAACTTAATCTCTAACCTGAATTAATTTTGATATTTTACACCACATGTCACAACTCTTCAATGGTGGTTCAAATCCCACAGTGGTCACCACAGTATGTTTGGAGAGGAACTATTTTCAGTAATTCATGATTAAATATCAGTGTTGTCTACTTCATTCATGTCACAGTTGGTGTGTAATGGCAGGTAGCATAGCTTGTGCTTCAGTAGTACTGTGTTGGCATATATTGCATTGCAAATTATTCATTTTTGGCAAAATGCTTGGAAATGGACCACAGATTAAGGCAAATTTAGTTTCTTTTAATGCCTATTCATAGTTTGATTTATTCATCCACTGATCATTTTACATGACATGGGATATATCATATATAGCACACTATAATTAATACATAATTATTATACAAAATACAATAGTACAACCTTGTATCATTTATGTAGTTTACAATGCCATTGGTTATTACAAGATATATCATTAAATATTTACATCTAAATACAACATTTATTATAGTTCAGCAATATTATACAAACATTTATCTATTAGAAATGATTTTAGAGTAGCTTTAAATTTTGAGTCTGTCCTATTTTTAACTGCTAATGGTAATTTATTATATAATATAGCTCCTATTTTATATGGGTCCTTATTGGTTTGACTTTTATTCGTGCTCACCCTATGGTAATCATTTGCACTTCTTGTGTCATATTTATGGCAGTCTTTATTGAAAAAGTTTAAAGGTGGATGCACATCAGTTCCCTTCAACTTTCTGTATGACAAATATTTGTAAAAAATAATAAATTCTCTTACAATTGCAGAGCAAGTCCATGCTGTATCAAACAAAGAAAAGGCTGAGGAGAAGGAGCAGGCCAACAAAATGAGAGTTGCCTTAGAAGTGCAGATGGACCAGCTCAGAGATGCACATCAGAAACAAGTGGCATCACTCCGTGATGAAATCATGGAGAAGCAGACGTTAATCAATGAGCTGAAAGAGTAAGTACACCTAACTAATTTTTAAAAGTGATAACAAAATTTTAGGTTATTACAATGGCCAAAAATCAGTTAAAATGAATTCTATAATTATATTTATTTTCTTAAAAGTTTGTAACTCGGGTTAAAGTGAAATATCAGATTAATTTTATTCTTAAAACATGAGTTAGGTGCATCTCATGCTGAAGTAAAGTGTTTTACTGTATTTACTGAGTTATAGACCCTTTTATCTCCAACTTTTATACTTCTGAATATAGTTGATCCTACATATGTGAAGCGTAATAAAAGGTGCTGATTTAAAAGGCAAATATGCTATTTTGATGTAAGTGTTTGGAAGTATAGTAATGTAAAAGTAGCAACTATTCAGTCAAAATAAAATTCAGCATTTCCATTGCCAAACTCTTAGCATATTGTATGATGATGCCATATTTATGTAAACGGTAGTGAGCGTGGCATGAGTAATGAAATGTAGAATTTCTGTTTATTGCCTTGGGTTAATATTCCAAATTATGTAACGTATGTTTGGAATTGCTGACTGTCCTTGTATTCATTGTTGCCATTGCTGGAAAGATTTGGATCTCCATTAACATATTCTTCCTCTAGATCATATTCTAAGCCATCCTTGCAACATTAGATATCAGTTATTATTTATTTATGCCAACAAACTTACTGTTGGTGTTTTTAAACACACAAGCCGTGTGTGGGCAAAGTTTGAGAGGTAGAACTGGAACTTAAAAATTCAATGCCACAGCTGCGACTTGAACCACAGACCTTCCGCTTACCAGGCGGCTGCTCTAACCATTGACAATCTGCCAGAATGGCATTAAAATACGAACTGGTTTGAGAATTCAATGCCATTCTGGCAGATTGTCACAGTAGCTCAATGGTTAGAGCTGTGGTTCAAATCCCAGCTGTGGCATTGAATTTTTAAGTTCCAGTTCTACCTCTCAAACTTTGCCCACACATGGCTTGTGCGTTTAAAAACACCAACAGTAAGTTTGTTGGCATAAATAAATAATAATTACCATCTGAAGGTTATTTAATCCTGGGACATAAAGTACTTACAATAGTAAGTCACCATTGGGGTAATTTGTCTCTGATGTGAGACTGCCTTTGTGGTTTACCAGGAGAAATACGAACTGGTTTGAGAATTCAATGCCATTCTGGCAGATTGTCACAGTAGCTCAATGGTTAGAGTAGCCACCTGGTAAGCAGAAGGTCTGTGGTTCAAGTCCCAGCTGTAGCATTGCATTTTTAAGTTCCAGTTCTACCTCTCAAAATTAGATATCAAATTAATAGAACAGTTTTCATTGTTAACTATGCAATGTATCATCAAGGATGTAGAATTCTGTTTAACTGCAGCTTTGTTCCCTTGATTTAGGACCAGTGGTGGCTGGAGGTTCAGTTAAACCAAACAAAGTTGTTGGTATACCTGAAGCCCAAAGAAAGACCATTGTTCGTTGTCATCATCATGTTTGTCTGTTTCTTCTTTGTTTTCTTCTTACACTGCAACTAAATTCTGTTGGTAGACCTGCCAGCTTATAAAAAAAAATTAATGTTCTGAAATGTTGGTCATTCACAATCAAAATTTGTAGTAACAAGTTGGATCACTAATCTTCTTCTTACACAGCTAAGTGCTATCAAAACGTTAAAAAGATTGACGATCATCTTCTTTTCTCTACCATCTGGTATACCAACACCATTGTACTGTGTTTTAATTTAGCCATTGGGTTATAAAATTCTGTACAATTAAACTTCCAGTCAAATTACGTTTATAATATACAGGTCTTAAGGGAAATATAACTTATCATCATGTTAGGAAAGCAAAACTTTGAATAAATATGAAATTCTTTAAAACAATTGGCTGCTACTCACGAGTTTTGTTAAATAGACAAACACAAATATTGTAGGATGCATTAAAAAATTAGCTCTAGTAACTTCCAGCACTGGTTTCATCAATGTTCAAAATATTCTTAACTCAGTTTACCAACTTATAATGAAAAGTTTAACTAAACGTTAAGACTTCTCCATTTCATCAAGCTTTTACAGCAAATTGTTAGTGAACTCTTGTTAATGTCAAAGACAGCTGCAAACAACAGCCTTCTGAAAGGGGGTTGACTGACTTCTGAATGTGCCAGTGTACCTTTGTCTACACATTGCAATGCTCCCTGTATCAATAGCAGCTAGTTATGTCCATGCCAGGTAATTTTCTTGATTGTTTAAGGTTAAAATTTCAATGTCAATTGAAAAATCTTAATGCAGAGGAATTAATGATTCATTGCTAGAAAATCATTAATTAAAGAGCAGATTATGGGCATAGAAGTAATATCGTGTACAAAACAGCTGACAGACTTAAAGGGTAATAGTGCAGTCTGGAGGAAAATCTGCAAGTAATTTAATTGAAACGCACTTTCTCTCAGTCCCAGTAAGTAACTGTGGTAATCTTATACCATCATAAAGCCAGTACCAGAATAGTTGAGTGCAAAGAGTGTTCACAGCAATTTAAATGTGAATGGTAGATTTAATATTGAAATCAAAGTGTGCAAATATGTGTTATTGCTATACTGGTTTCACCGAAAGAATTGGTCGTGATGTAAACAGAAGCACATTACTAATAGAATTAGAGTGTACGTTCATTGGTTGATGCCACTATTACAAGGTACATCAGATACAAAGTAGTTCACTCCATAGTAACAAAAACTACTAGATCTTCTCTGTATTATGTAACAAGAGTAGTTTAACGTGTTATTGTACTATGTAGTACTGCAACAAAATTAATCTAAAGTAATTAATTGCACTTAATCAGAAAATGAGCAAAGAACTTGCGTAGACTGCCTTCTGTTGGTCAACTTTGGAAGTGGGAAGGTGAGAGTGTTAGTGATGGCCGAACAAATGCAATTTATAAAACATTGCAGAGGGGAGCCTCTAACGAGTGGTGAAAAAGTTATAATTCTCAATGTGTTCCACAAATTATGCAAGAAATATTCCACTTTAGCTATCAAAGATATTGTTAACGTTACAGCAGAGTTTACAGGTGTATCTGCCTTAAGCATAAATTGTGTGTGCAATGAAAGATTAAAAACAGAGAAGTTAACCACTGGTCACACCAAATCACATGAGCATGCATTTGTTATATGTTTATAATCCACTCTGATTCACGGGAGGGTAAGTTAGCATTCGTTAATTAGCAGCCACTGGGTATACCAAAGACAAAGGGAAAAGGGAGGAGCAGAACTCTGATCTAGATGGAATACAACCCCTTTCAGACTCAGATTACAGTCCGTCTGGTCTAAGTTGGAACATGACCTACTTAGCGCTACCCCTCCCTGTGATAGGAGAGGGATGACAACACATCACCATGGCTATCCACGACTGCCTAGTCTGCCTCCGTTGGTGATAGGTGTTTTGACGAGCGTACGGACTGCTTATGTACATATAGCCCTTAATATTGAGAGTGAAATATGGAGATGCTGGTGATGTGTTTAGTCCTGCTCAGTGTGTTGACAATCGAATTGTTCCAAGCTGGTGTTGGAAGAAAGGGGAAACATCTTCAATCTGATGCACGGGAAGTTGTATGTTTGGTACATAAGTGTTTTGCTGATGAACTAGAGGCGTTAACATCGGGTAAACCAACAATATCTGTGACACAGGTCATGGAAAAACCGCCGCAGCTACTGGTGTATCTCGCACTTCAATATTGTGACTTTTGGTTTGGTTGTGAAGTAAAGTAGACAGATGTAGTCGAGATAAACACTTTTATTTCCGTAAACAGTAACTTTGTACACTCGTTGCAACAACAAGAAAGTCTTTTCCGATTCTCCAACAGCACGGCTCCGAACTCGTAACACAAAGAACTAACTCTTCTCCGTCGGCACAACTCTCCACATCGTCTGTCCGTCTCCGTCGGCACGACTACTCAACCTTCACATACGTCTCACTGACTCCTGTCGCACTTTACCGCTATTTATATCTCCCAGGCACTATTCTGGAAAGTTCAGTTATTCGGTGGAATACAAAGAGGAAGATTCCAGAAGCTTCTATCCTTTTCTCTCTTTCGGCAAGCGCCCCAACAATGCGGCCATTCTCTGTCTCTTTCCTTCGGCTCCTTTGCGGTAGTGCCGACAATAATGCGATGGGTGACACTGCGGTTGTCGGCAATTAGATGCGGCGGGCGCGGTGACACTGCTCCCTCCTCAGAGCTGGTCGTCCCGACCAGCACTATCACTGCGGCATCTCCCTTGCGCCCCGGTGGACTAACCCATCGAACCTCTTCTCCAGGAGGCACGATCCTAGGTATCGCTGTTGGATAGTGTCCCTTGGTCCGGGTAGGACGATGTATGCCATCCTGCTTCGAAATTCTGCAACAGTACCGCCGGTCTTGACGGTCCCTCGCCCAGTTGCCCTTCTTCCTAGTGTGTTGACGGGCCATCCTGCGCACTTGGAAACGGCTCACTAGGTACCATGTCCGCCGACCTCTCTGGCGCACCTTCGCAGCCACCTTGCTTCCGATGGGTCCGGCAACAAACCCCACCACATCCGCGCGAGTCGCGTCCACCGCTGCACTCGTGTTCACTCGTGCTCGGCACGGTCTCTCCTGTATCCTGCCGTCCAAGACGATGTCCACCATTCTTCCGTTCACGGCACTATGTGTCAGGTGATTGGATGGCTCTGACGGTCCCCCCATGTTACACGCCAAGTCGGTTCTCGCGTGTTGCTCGTTTGCTTGTGCGCTTCCCTGCTGATCGTCTTCCACGTCATATCCTGTTTGGTTACGTACCCGACACACTCCTCCAGAGGATCCTCGATGACGTCCCTGAACTGCCCCTTTGTCTTCCCCGAGACGTACACTTTCGTTATCTGAAACGGGCGCAACTGTCGCCTCGGCCACTAGGTGCTCCCTCCCCGGGTCTGTGCTATTCCGTCTGCCCCTGGCATCCAGTACTTTGACGCTCTCGTCAACTCTTACTACCAGGGCGCCAAGACGTTCCCCGTCGTCCTCCACGACGTCCACATGCTGGCAGAGGTCTTCCACCTTTTCGCCGAGTTCTTCCACGCCTTCCGTCACGCCAATCAGTTCGCCGAGTTGTTCCACGTCTTCCGTCATGCCAATCAGTTCGCCGAGTGGTTCCACGTCTTCCGTCACGCCAATCAGTTCGCCGAGTTGTTCCACGTCTTCCGTCACTCCAATCAGTTCGCAGAGTTGTTCCACGTCTTCCGTCACGCCAATCAGTTCGCCGAGTTGTTTCACGTCTTCCTTCACATCATCTGAAACGGGCGCAACTGTCGCCTCGGCCACTAGGTGCTCCCTCCCCGGCTCCGCGCTATTCCGTCTGCCCCTGGCATCCAGTACTTTGACGCTCTCGTCAACTCTTACTACCAGGGCGCCAAGACGTTCCCCGTCGTCCTCCACGACGTCCACGTGCTGGCAGAGGTCTTCCACCTTTTCGCCGAGTTCTTCCACGCCTTCCGTCACGCCAATCAGTTCGCCGTCAATTTTCGCCGATAGCTCCGTCTTCATCTCTTTCAGCTCGGCAGCGAGGTTGTTTCTCGTCTTTATTTCTTCTTTCAGCTCGGCAAAGAGGTTGTCGTTTGCCGTCTTCATTTTGGCAGCGAGGTTGTCGTTTCTCGTCTTCATTTCGGCAGCGAGGTTGTTGGTTGCCGTCTTCATCTTGGACATTTCTGTCTTCATTTCGGCGAATAATTCTTTCATCATTGCCATCATCCTGGTTTCCGAATCTCCCTCCATCTTGGTTCTAACGTTGCAACTTCTAACGACGATGTAACGAAACTAGAAGCAATTCGACGAATCCCACTCCTGACACCAGTGTGACTTTGGTTGCGGGTGTGTGTGAAGTAAATACGACAGATGTAGTCGAGATAAACACTTTTATTTCCGTAAACAGTAACTTTGTACACTCGTTGCAACAACAAGAAAGTCTTTTCCGATTCTCCAACAGCACGGCTCCGAACTCGTAACACAAAGAACTAACTCTTCTCCGTCGGCACAACTCTCCACATCGTCTGTCCGTCTCCGTCGGCACGACTACTCAACCTTCACATACGTCTCACTGACTCCTGTCGCACTTTACCGCTATTTATATCTCCCAGGCACTATTCTGGAAAGTTCAGTTATTCGGTGGAATACAAAGAGGAAGATTCCAGAAGCTTCTATCCTTTTCTCTCTTTCGGCAAGCGCCCCAACAATGCGGCCATTCTCTGTCTCTTTCCTTCGGCTCCTTTGCGGTAGTGCCGACAATAATGCGATGGGTGACACTGCGGTTGTCGGCAATTAGATGCGGCGGGCGCGGTGACGAATTACAGAATTTTTCAAGAAAACAAGAAAGCAGACGAAAATGGGACCGCTGTTAGAACACCAGGAACGAAACGGCCAAACAGACAACCAACAAGCACAGCAGTCGATTAATTTACAAAGGTGGCTATTCGTAGTACAATTTATAGGTTGTGCACATCGCATTTCTTGCCCGAAAATTGGACACTGTCTGTGAGCATGTGAAATGCATAGAAGAAATGTATTGGGAAAAAGATGGATTAATGGACGATATGTTGGACAGTTTCATCATAAATTCAGAAGACAGTTGCTCTGAATCGGAAGATGCATGTGAAGACTGCGGATGTTATCCAGTATCCGATATCCATGAAGCCGAAGATATTACCAGCTTACCGAGGCCCTCCAAGGAACCCTTCATGGACGAAAGCTCTACACTGCTTCTATCTAACAGCAGTTCCTAAAGCGCTGCTCTCTGATAGCTGCGGTATAGTCAGGCAGTCAATCACACCGTTGCATGTTGCATGGAACCGATGCAAAATGGGATTAGGCAGTCATGGAGTACCCACAACAGCGCGGGCAGTAGTGTGTTCTCTCTCTCTAATTCCCATGTTTCAACATAAACCAAACGAACGGTAGGTATGTTAAAGCTTTCCTTTCTATAGTAATTTTAAATTTATGTTATGTTTTAGTTCAGAGTGCTACACACGATTGTTATCTAATCAGTAGCGTTTTTTAAACTACCACATGAAGGATTGGCAGGTCGAAGGCAGGCGATGATAGTTTCAGGCTCCACTTGTTTTTCTCTCTTAGGAACACATGGTTACGAAAGTAGTCCTGTTACTGCTCCAATTGTTTGAAAATAGTTTTTACTACAGAGGCATTAAATATTACAACAAATTACCCATTGAAGTAAAAAATATAAATTCCATTCATCGTTTCAAAAAACATCTCAAGCAATTTTTGATGGAAAAGTGTTATTATTCAACTGATGAGTTTTTGCATTGTTAAGGTAAATGCAGATCTAAGGATGTAAGCGGTGAAACAGTATCTGGTACAAGGTGTCCTTTGTAGTCTGGAGGATTTTGAGCTTGAGTTTTAGATGAGGGTTTGTAGATAGATTGTGCCTGTGAATATTATGTATGTAACTACTATATTTTGTAAGTAGTTTTTTTAGTGACACAACCACAACATGTATATGTTTTTATGGTTGAAAATAAATAAATAAATAAATCAGAGCAAGAAAGTGGAAGGATACATTTTTAGGCATTGTTTACATCACGACCAATTCTTTTGCTGAAACCAGTATAATTAAGGATTAAGTTGATCCCAACAAAAATACTGTTTGCTGCTAGAAGCAATTGCTTCAGAAACCTTCTGAATAAATCCATAGCGATAGATTTGGAATTCTAATATTTACCATTAAATGAAAAGTACCAGTAACATAAAATCTTGTATTCTAACTTAATGCAAGTGGTTGCTGTAAAATTATTCCCACAACTACTTTGTATCGCTTTAAATACAGAAAATTCATATGAACAGCTTGGTTTGCTGCAGCCATATTCCAACTTCTGACATGTGTTAAATGTCTTAACTCAGGAATATGCCAACGTTAACTTAACATCGATTATAACTTTGTTTTAGTTAACATTGATGTTTGATGAAACAGAATTTGCATTAACTTTAGTGTTAAATCGGCTTAACATTGGCTTAAACTTTAACATTGGTTGGCAAAACTGGCCCTCAGTCGTATATTAAGTTGACCCTCTCAACTTAGCTTTTATCACCAGTTATTTAAATGATTATATAATCAAATGAGCTGAATATTAGTATTATCAAAATATTTTCTTTTTAAACTCAACATGATACTTCTTGATTGTAAGTATCCTTTCCTTTAATATAGGAATTTAACAATCATTTTATCATAAAATAAGAACTATCTCCAAGGCCAAGAAAGGAAAACCACAACCACAACAAACACCAGATAAGCCGACCGCCACTGCCTGCATCCCATACACTGGCAATCTATTTGGCAGGATCAGTAGAATTCTCGCCAAACATAACATCAGAACCATTCACAGTCCGCCTCTGAAAATCAAACATCTTGTGAGATCGGTTAAGGACAAACTGGACCTTAAGGTACCAGGGGTATACCGCATCCCCTGTGAATGTGGGACGCCATACATAGGGCAAACCGGCAGGACCATTGCCACCAGGATCCAGCAACATGAACGGTCCATACGCTTAATGCAGCCTGAAAAGTCAGGGTTGGCGGAACATTGCTTTGAAAAAGACCACAGAGCTAACTTCAAAGGTACGACCATTGTGGCAAAATGCAGCGGTGTCTGGGAACGCAAGGTTAAGGAGGCTCTGTCCATCTCCTCCGAGAGGAACACACTGAACCGGGACGCAGGTTTGCAGTTCAGTCCTGCCTGGAAACCAGCTTTAAAGTTAGAGATTGACCGCCTGAGAAAACACAGATTCCAGCGTAGCCTTGAACCGTCTCCAGACTAGGCTTGGTGTTTTCTACTGGGTACGTACTAACATATGTACTGGTCCCTTCAACCTTGGTAGCCATTCATCATCCTGATGATGGGAGAGATGTACGCTCCCGAAACGTCGATGGCTCTTCATCACTTCACCTGGCTCGAAGCCCGAGAACAGCTTGAATATAATCATTTTATCACTGACTGACAGTGTTTCATTTTAATAGGAAGGTGTTTTATTTTCAAAAGATTAGTATGTTTGTTAAAGGAAAAATTTTAAATCTCTCGATTTACTTCTAAAATGTTGTTGGTAGTTAAGGTGGTCCAATAGCTGAGCAAAAATGGTAAATCTACCTACTCTTTAGGAGTGTTCATAAATGTGCTTCCATATCTCGCTATACTATTTAGACGGAGGTTTACCCATAGCTAGAGGCATCAGTTTTAATCTACAAGAGCAGTCTAATTCATAAGTAAGGAGTTCCTGTAGTAATTCATTGACTAAGCTTTCTGGGGAAAAAAATCATGAAATATTGTAATAGCAAATGAGATGATGGCATATGAGTCTTTGTTTAGCTGTTATTGCCTGAGGAGGTTCAGTCCATTAACTGAAGTGCTTCTGTCAGATGAATAAGAGTATGAAGTATTTGCATAAAAAAAGCTTGAACCCTAAGCGCTAAAGCTGCTTTTAATAGGTGTGCAGGAACTTTTTCCATCCTCTTGTTATTGATATGAAATGAAATATTGAGTGCTAAAAACAAATACATCTTGGGCTACCCAGAGCTTGGCCCTGGCCCTTTTGCTAACAGAGAAGCCCTTCATCACAGTTACATATTTTACATATGTTTCCCTTTTAATAGTTATTGCTTTTTCATTTAATTTCTATGCTGCACTAGATTTTTCATATTTGCCAAATGTTTGTCCCTCTCTGTAGATTATTATACTCATTTCTGTTTCATGTTGTTTTTTCACTGTCTGTATACACTTAACCATGATTTTCAATGCTTCTCACTTACACATCATCCCTTTTGCGTCCCCTTTCCCTATTGCTAATTATTTAACTTCACTAGCAGCTTTCTGTAATACAGCCATATCACATCTGTTCAAATCTGTTCGTGTACTTCTCACGGCACTTTCTATTTCTTCCTTTCTACAATTTATCCATAAAAGCCATATTTATACCTTGTTGATATGTTCCTACATCTCGATATCCCCTGCCTAAATTTTGCCGCTTTTCAAACCCCTTGAGTCCCCACATTTGTTTCACACTTATTTTCCATGATTCCTTGCACCTCCACACTTGTTTCACTCCGATTTTCCCTGATTTCTTGTATCCCCACACTTTTTTTGCTCATTTTCTTAATCATCTCGATTCCCATACTTGTTTCACTCTGCCAACTGCTATTTCTGAGATTTCCCCCTCTTCTCCGCCATTTATATTGTTCATCGAAGTCCTTGTAACAGCAAACACAAAAAAGATTCAAATCTTTCAAAACCAAAGTCTGAGATTAACTACAGGTGCTATCAAAACCACACCAATAGCAGCTATGGAAATACTAACCAACCAATGCCCCATTGAATATGAAATAGAAAAAGCGGCTCTTATTCAACACGAAAAGTTGATCAGACTCCCATTCAATACATGGCACAAGAGAAATTTTACACATACACTAAAGACTAAGGAGAGCTTTCTTTCCAAAATTCAAGACATCAAGAAGAATGTATACCTTCCTAATTCAAAGGAAAACTTCATATCTAAAGTCAATCCGACACAAACATTAGACATCACATATTATTTACACCTGACAGAAGAAGTTAAGAAAAGTGATACTCCAACTAGTGTTCTAAAATTATTGGCATTAGAGACAATCCATACTAGATTTCCAGAACACAAATGGCTCCATATTTATACTGATGGATCATTAATATCAAACCAAGATGGAGCAGGTGTTGGAGTCAATGTCACCTCTTTTCCTATTACAAATCTTTAAGTTATGGAACTACAAACTTTGATGGAGAAATTGAAGCAATTCGAATGGCCCTACAAAATCTTTTGTTCAGAATTTCACATTTTCAGCAAGCAGTTATTCTCTCAGATTCCAGGGAATTATAGCAATTACTTCCAAGTTGTCACCAAAAAACCAAACAATTATAGAATGTTGGAAAATCCTTACCCATCTAACAGCACTTCAAAAACACCTAGTCTTCCAATGGATACCAGCTCACTGTGGACTGAGTGGTAATGACAAAGCTGATTTTCTTGCAAAAAAGGGTACCGGCAATGTGCAGAAATCAATAGTTAATTTACCATTTTATGCAGCTAAAAGATTAGTCAACTCTAAATTCAAAAAAATTATTGAAAAATATTACTATGAAAAATCAAAGAATAAAAGATGGGAACTACCAAACATTCAAACAGTAATTCCTGAGTATCCTCGAAAAGCAGCAACCTTCAGGTTGATTATAGGACATGATTGTCTGGCAAAACATTTAAACAGAATTGGGATATATTCTTCACCACTCTGTCCTCTATGTGATCTGCAAGAGGAAATGAATCGAGACCACCTTCAAATATGCCCGGCCACTTCTAATGCCCCATCCATCAGTGAAAAATATTGAAGAGCAAGAGGATTAATGACTTCGTTGTCAGAAATCCAGCATTAGCTAACAACAACATATTAACTATGTTAAGTTCATCACTTCCCCTCCGTCAAGGCACACTTCATTTACTCCACATGCATTCTGGACATTCACACCAGATGCTGATGTCAGCTTGTTTAAGTCTACTGCATCAACAACTTTCATAAGCTCCGCGTCTTGGATGTTTCTTATGCTGCTTCTCTGCTCTGCCACTTGCCCATCAATCCACAGTTTGCCGTTTCGTATAAATGCATTGAAACCCTGTCTTCTCGCTGTCCTCCTTTCTTCAATCAGCTTCCTCCTTTGTTCTCTTTGTTCATAAGAAAGATCCTTATTAATATATATATGTTCCCCTTAGCTTTTTTGTTTCTTTCTATACTTCCATTACCAATTCTGTATTGCTAAATTTTGCCAATATATTCCTTTTGCCTTCTGATTTCCCAATTCTAAATACATCCCGCAGTTTGAAGCCTCTCATATTTATCCCTAGCCTCTTCATTAACAATTCTCGTATCTCTTGAAATGCTCCAATTCCTTTTCATTCTTTTATCGATCTGGCAGCAGTCATGGGAGGTATTTTCGGGCACTCAATTGCGGACCATTAAGGACAGTGTAGATCCCTGGATGACATCCTGCAGGGACTCCAGGTGGGCTGAAGTTATTCTCAACCGCCTGAGGATGGGTCACACGCGGGTGACCCATGGGTACCATTTGCATGGGGACCCAGCACCTGTCTGCCCTATGTGTAACATCCAACTTTCTGTGGCCCATATTCTTATGTCTGCATACGCTCGTGAGTGCCAGTCCGTTGGCCTGGGGTGTATACTTGCCTCAATTTTGGATGACGACCCAGTGTCTGCCTGTAAGGCTCTGTGGTTCATTGCCCAAATTGGGTTTGCTAAGCAAGTATAAACAGTTTTATTTTAGTTGTGTGAGCTTTTTAACTTTTAAAATTTCCCTTTTAATATTTTAATCATTTTTTATTTCTTACCTTTTACTATTTTAACAGTTTAGTTTTAAAGTGCTATTTTAGCTTTCAATGCTTCCCCTTTTTGCAGAAGTATCTTTCAGGTTTTAAAATTAGCTGACTGATTGCTGCTTGGTGATTTTTACCTGTTAACCTTTTCGTTTGTTTTAACCTCCACTTGAGCATTTTATATTTTAACCTGTGGCCCAAATGACCTAGTTGTCGACAGGCCCTTAAATTCCATCCCATCCCATCCATCCTTTTCGTTTTTCTATCCCAGAAGTTATTAAGTTGTATCTTCTCATGAAGTCTTCCATACTTTCCATTCTTCTTTCCATTTTTTCCATCTTGGTTTTTACCTTCTCCAATTCTTTAGTTTTAATCTCCAACTCTATATTATCCCATTTACTCCATTCTTGCTTAAATCTCATTGCCAAACCATTATTTCTTATAACTTCTCCCATCTGCTTTGCGGCTGCCCTGTCACTTAGTTCCTTTTTCCTCACTTCCACGGGAACAACTCATCCTCTTGTTAACTATTTAGTAGTTTTTTGCAATATCCCATTGGGATAATCAATGCTAAATTAAAATTGTATTACATTTGCACACTTGTGACCACATTGTGACATTTACATATAAGGTTAAACTTCTGGTTACACTGAAAGATCATGCCCATAAACTCTTCACCACTTAATGATTGCAAGCTAAATCAACAGGAATGGTTTTGTTGTTTTATGTGATGGTAGATTTAAAATGCCATGCACCGTGATGGTAGATTTAAACTGCCATTTATCTTCACTGGAGTCTTGATTGATTAGGTTTTAACATGGTATAGCCATTACTATTCAGTTATTTGTTGAGTGGTAAAGACTTCCAGAAGCAATAACTGGATCAACCCTCAAAATGCAGCAATGCTGAAGAAGTGAAAGACCACTAAAACTTATTATAATTACAGAAAATTATATTATCACTGACGGTAACTATGGCAGCTATCTCTCATTTTATAACTTAGTGTTATAATAATGTTCAAGCTGAATAAATATTATATTCAGCAGGAAAGCAAGTGGATACATGGCAATTGCAATAATAATGTAGGGAACATGACTATATAATTATTTCATTAAGTGCTACATGTATGAAACTATATTGAAAGGAAAGGAGTTGAGCCTTATATGCTTTGATGCATCAATTAAGCCAGTTTTATTTATTATTCAGAGTTTTTCTTTCATTTATTTTCCTTTCCTTTTTTGTGAAACCATGAATCATCAAGAAAAGTTAAACCAGTTTCCTTTGATTCTGGTAATTTATCAGTAGCTTTTTGTGTAAAAAATCTCATCTCATCTCCCCTCCCCCCACATTGAAGTATGTACGTCTATAGTTTAGTAAAAATCTATAATTAGAGCAAAGGACAAAGGAGTTTATAGAGCAAAGGTACTTAGTAAGGATCCATGAGCATTGGTTTTGCATATTGATGTAAAAGTTAATTTATAGGTTTTTAATAGGCAATTAAAAGTATTTCCAGTAGTTTTAAATATATTTAAATATTTAAGTTGAGACATGGCACTGTTTTGTTGTGCTCAATAAGAATCCTGCGCCGGCTATGTTCTCGGTAAGTGAGCTGAGTGCCTTATGTGTTAAAGCTTCTTACAGTGCCTAAATGTGCTTTCCTCTTTCTTTGTTTTGTTTCATCTGTATTTAAAGTAAAAACATTAGATGCAGTGTGAAACAAGAAATAAAACCTTGGAATAAGAAAAAAATATTAGGAAAAGCATAAAAGAGAAAGAAAATATAACTTGGAAAGTATGAGAAACTAAATAAGTATACAGCTGGAAGAGTGTTTGCATGCAAATCAGCTATTCTTGGTAATGCAGAAATGAAGTCCAATGGAGTTCTGTTTTATCTCAGTATTTATTTTAGCTTATTCTGAAAAGTAAAGCTAACCTCTTTTCTTTCATTTATTTTCTTTTTGTATGTGTGTATGTGTACTTTGTGCAAGTAATTGACAGTTTTACATGGAATGAATTATTCTTAGAATGCACTTTCCAGTATGCAAACCAGAACATCACTTTTTAAGGCAAGTGCTGTTCATGATAGCATATAAAATTAAACAATTATTTGTTCAGGGCCTTGCAGTCAAGTAGAAAAGAAGGCTGATCCTGTAAGAGTAGTGAATTGAGAGCAGCTGTTATGTTTTCTGTTGCTGCTTCATTTTATTTTCAGCTTCTTGTTACAGCTTTTGCTTCAGGGAAGATATACATAAAGACCAGTAAAGCAGAATGTAATACGTAATCTTAGTCCATTCAATTTCAGATGTCTTGTTGAAGGTTCAGTGTCTATGTATTTGATAACTGTGCAGTTTGAAATGACTTCAAATTCTGATTGCTATTGTTTTCAAGTCTTGCTGAGTATGTAGTAGCACAAAGTATGATGTGGAAGCTGTGTCTTACAAACTTCACTTAATAGCCTCATCTGAACTAGCTTCAGAGGCATTTACAGCAACTGTCACCTGGAGATAGACTCCAATAGCAAATACTCTGAAACTAACTTTAGTGACCTACTCAGTAAGTGAATTTTGTAAGCATCAACTCATCCTATCATTACCAGATAATACTACTTTATTGCTATTAACTTCTGCTCTGATGAATTAAGTATTATGCTGTGCTTGTCAGAGGAGCAAAGCAACTTGCAGATTAATTATTTTAGTATTAAGGATCGCCTATCATAGAAAACAGTTGCTTTAAAGAAAATCATATAGTTGATCAAAAACGTTCACCTGGTTTTCTGAAATACTCAAATTTTAAATACTAGCAGCAATCATAGCAAAGTTAAGGTGGGAATTAATTTTTTACCAAAAGATTGTTACACTAGATTCAATTTTACTAATGTTTATCAATACTCTGAGAAGTGAATTCAAGCGTAAGCTCTGTGAGAGTAATTTTGTAATTGTGTATCCTTTAAATTTTTAAACTGTAGCAGCGTTATTGCAATGACATTGGAAATAATGCCATGGCTTCAGTCTGATGCTGTGTATGAATGAACAGTGCAAAAGTGGTTTACAGAATTACAAGAACTAAAATCACTGGAGAGGACTACAGGCAGCAAAGCCAAACAGAGCCAGACTCGTTAAAATTGAGTACTGTAGTCTGATGTTGCTATAGAAATTGTGCAGCTCTATTTAGGGAGAAACAGAGTAGCCGAGCTCCACACAAGTCAGCGAGTCAGAAGGCAGCATTAGTGGATGCATCTTGCGCTTTCATATCAGAAAAGTATCCCTCTCTTGATAACTGCAATGCATTAAGCATGAGAAATACATATATGTGTATATCACTACTGACTCAAAGCCAAATAGCAATGCTGTTGCATACCTAAATTTGTATCAAATGTGGCTGTTCTGTTTATTTCTTTAAGAATTCTCATAAGATTTTATTTTTTAAGCACTTTTAATGCTGCTTTTGTGTTAACGTGTCCATTGGTTTTATCAAACTAACAAAAACTAAGAACTCCGAAGCAGCAATATTGTGTTTGTGTTCATATCTTGGTTGAAGACTCTGCATTGGTAGTTATGAATGATTGCATTAAATATCATGATCACAAATTTGTGTGTCACATGGTTATTATTCTTTAGGAATGACCCATCCTAGACATGACTACAGCTGAACCTGCATTATACATAACAGTTCTAAGTAATTCATAGGCCTCTGCAAAATGTACTTTAGAAATGTGTAAATAGAACCATATTTACGTGTTGCATTTATATGTAATGCGCTGTTATACATATTACATTTCAGTGAAATACAACTGAGTTTTACGTAATTATGAGCCTACGGTATATGCTGTATTAAAAGAAACTTGAAGCATATTTTGCTTATCTCTGTTGACAAAGACACAAGCTCAGCTGCGGAAGCAAAAGACGAAGCCATTTGCTGGTAGAGCCAGTGGCTTCTGGCATGACAGTGTTGTAGCAACAAACGGGAAGTAAAGACAAAAATGTTCGGTAACTGGTGTTTACTATTGAACAACAGTTTTGTCTTTCAGTTCTCAATTGCTTTTAGTCAGCCATGGAGAACAGAGAAAGGAAATGTTATACAGTAGGTCAGAAAGTACAATTTGAGAGTTAATCCACACAAAACCAAAACCGAAATTGCTTCAGACTTGGAAATTGTTATACATGCTACATATAGTTATCAGTAAAAAAATTAGGTGTATGCACTTAATGCAAGAAAAATGAAACAAGCCCAATTAACTGATTTCTTTAAATTAGGACCAAGTTCAAAATAATGTTTTCTTCTTACATATCTTTGTTGTTCTTAAACTTATGTATTATTGTATTGCATTATCAAAATCTCATTTGTAAGTAATTCTGAGTCACAAGTAATGCTGCTTCTCCCCCTTGATATTAGCATAAACCAGGTTCAACTGCATTTGCATTTATTTGATGAATTTCTCCCCAAAAAATGTGTTTTAAAACAATGCTATATATTTACCAACTTTCCACCCTTCTTCCCTTTCTAAACCTGCTTCTTCCATCTGTTGTATGCTACATGTAAGAGCACCCAACCTTTTATCATTAAGATTTTCTCCACAAGGTGCACATTCCTAAACAAAACTATCCTTTTATTGGCATGGATGATAATACCAGATATAGATTTTTTTTTTTTAGGAGGCAAAAGCTGGCATTTGCGGTTCATGCACGTCATGCACCATTCAATGCTGATGCTTGACTGAAATGATGACTGCAAATAATGGCCAGTGCTTGCTGGAACCAGAGTTTGGTTTACAAGGCGGAAGTCTTACCATTTGGTGATATTGCCCTAATTTCTGACTTGGCAAAAGAACAGTATTTACCAAAATTAAATTTTAAATTATAGTAGCTTTTATATGAACAATTTTTTCTTCATTTATACCAAATGTTGCATCATTTATTGTTGCAGCTTAAACCAGAAATACACCTTGGCACATCAGCAGATGCAGCAAGACTATGAGCGACTGAAACAGGAAGAGAATGAGAAGAGCAACAAATTACAGGAGCTTATGTAAGTATTTCTAATTACCTTAATTGTTAAATATTTATTAAACTTACATCTTTGCTGTATTGCAATACTGCACTATCTCAAAACTAATGGTTTCCAAATCTGAAAGAAAAATAGTTTGTATTTGTACGAAGATACATGGAAAATATAAGTATTAGTTACTTCTTTCATGGTTATAAGGTTTGAAGATGTAAATGAACAGTATTTTGTAATGCAGTTTATCCATAATATGTCAAAAATGCTTATTAACATTTTCTTTTTTCAGAAAGCTCAATAGTTTTAGTGAATAGTTTTAGAAATAAATATGTTTTTCCCCCAAAATGTTTGTGCTTTCTTTGTTAGGTCGGATATTTCTGGGACAGCCCTCATACTTCAGTATCTTCATAACACAAATTTCAGCTGAATTACAAAAGATGTTCCCTCAAATTTTGAAAACATTATATAGTACAACAACTGTGTTGTTGCGTAGAATGATGACAGTTTGCCAGTGAATACAAAGTTACATCTTTGTATATCATAAAATTTCCAGTGATGAGTGCTAGTGTAGACTGAACAAAACTGAATAATTCAAAATAAAATCTTGGTTCTCTTTTTAGCCACCATGTTTCTTTATGCACTATAGTGCTACTTTAAACAAAGGCTGTGTGTCATATGTAAACCATTACACATTTCATAAATATAAAGTAACATTTTGTTATACAATCACTGAATTTGCCTTTCCAGTTTAATTCTTTGAATCTGTAAATCTTAGCACAGAACAGTTGCTTTAAGTAACTTTGAAAGGATGTAAAATTTATGTAAAAATTTGTTTTCTTTAATTCAACAGCCTTACAAATGAGAGGAGAGAGCAAGCACGCAAGGACTTGAAGGGACTTGAGGACACAGTTGCTAAGGAACTGCAGACACTCCATAACCTCAGGAAGCTGTTTGTCCAAGACTTGCAGGCAAGGATCAAGAAGGTAGGTATCACCTATTCATTCGCTATTAATCTATGTTTTTAAAGTATATTGCACACATTGTCCCTCTTGGCTGACCTTTTTATGAGCTTTTTGAAAATTCAGACCACGTCTTTCCTCCACATTTTTAAGGTATGGTTCCGATATGTTAATATCCTTATGATAGTAAATTAAAAACTAGTAGAAGCTCTAAAGCTTTTAAATTTACAGATTCCAGAAATAAAATTCACAATGGCACAGTGGAAAAATAAACCAATGGAACACTTCCCTTCCTACACTTGAGAATTATCAGAAACAGTAAACTTGAATTCAGTATATACAGAAGGCACACATACAACCACATTAAAGCAGTTTCAACCCTAACCCAAACATGCCATCATAAACAGCCTGCTACACAAATTACTCAACATCCCATTAAATGAATTAGAATAAAGGAAGAATTAAAACAAATAGAAATATAGCTAAAGAATAATGGTGTTAACATGTCATGAGTACATAAAAAACTACATAAATTACAAAAGAAGAAAGAGATCAGACATAACCACTCTTAACAGCAGAAAAAGACCAGAAAAGTTTAAAAATTCTAAATTCGTGGAAACATTTCAAAAGAACTTCTGCAATTACAAGATAGTGCTAGCCCCAAGGCATAGTATAAGAAACTTAATTAAATCAGACAGATCCGAGGTAATACATCTATAAAAGAAACCAAGAATTTACAAATTCAGCTGTGAAGATTGTGAAAAAATATATACAGGTACACCAGAAGGAACCAAAGGAACATTGAAACTTGTCTCGAAGAGCACCTTGGTCACAAAGTACAATCACAAAAAAGTCAGTGCCAGCATACTACTTTTGGAACTCCGACCACAACATTAAAAGAAGTGTACACCTTTTGAAACCAGTGCAAAAATCAATAGAACTTGAAACTTGGGAGAAGATATTCTTGAAAAAATATGAGTCAGCCCTAATGAATTTTGAAATTCCCAGTGAAAACACCTACTCCATAGGTTCATCAAAAGACCAGGAGAGCCTCAAGACTCAGAGAAACATTTCAAATCATTTCAGAAGTCGAAGGCAACTGATGATTAATTTAATTATTAATTGGATTATCGTACCCAGAATCTATGGTTTACCCAAAATACACAAGCCAGACATTACCATGAGACCCATAATTAGCAGCATAGATTCACCAACTTACAAACTGGCAAAATGGCTATCTAATAAATTTAATTCATTTCCTAAATTTGAAAGTTTAAGCATAAGAAACAGTTATGAACTAATAGAACACATCAAAGACTTCAAATTAACAGAAGAGGACACCCTTGTCTCCTTTGGCGTAAAGGCACTATTTCCCAGTATACCAATAGAAAAGCTCCCATCACTGATAAAAAATTGGCTCAAATCACTTGGAATGTCGTCAGAAATTGCAGAATACATAGAACTCACCAAATTATGCACAGAACAAAATTTCTTCCAGTTCCAAACAAAGTATTTCCGTTAAACTTCAGGTTTAGCAATGGGCAACCCTCTCTCGCCATTCTTAGCAGATATTTACATGAGTTCATTGGAAATAAGGATCACAAAAGGTTTCCCGTGGATGTTCAAACTCTGGCAGTGATATGTGGATGACATATTTGCAATAGTTCCAAAAAGACACATCAGTGACGCATTAAAACTTCTGAACATACAGGACAAAAGTATAAATTTCACAGTGGAAGTAGGGAAAGATAATAAATTACCATTTTTAGATCTAAAATTAATCAAAAACAAGGATAGAATAAATTTCGGTATTCACAGAAAACCAACGCAGACAGGCAACTACATAAAAGCTAATAGTTACAATCCAAGAAGCCACAAACAAGCAATTTTCAATAGTTTAACACATAGATTGGTGAACATCCCTCTTTCAGCAGAAGAATATAAAACAGAATATTACAAAATAATTGAAATAGCACAAAAAAAAAACGGCTTTCCCAAAGAATTAGTAGATAAAAAGGTAAAACAAGCAGAAAAGAAAAAATTATTAAAAGAAACTACAAGTCTCACAGCAGCAAAAACAAAAATGATATTCAAAAAATTCACATATCATCCATGGGCCTTTGATAAATTTAAAAAGGTGTTCAAGGAATACAACATTGAGCTAGCAGCAGTAAACCATTACTCCATAAAAAACCTACTACTTTCAAACATCAAAGATGCTATTCCACCTAACAAAAAATCTGGCATATACCAAATTGAATGCAGTGATTGTAATGAAATATACATAGGAAAAACCAAAAGAAATTTAGAAATTAGATCCAAGGAACACGTTAGAAACATTAAGAGTAAACAATTAGAAAAATCAGTGGTTGCATTTCACTTTTGGACAAAAAATCATGACATAAAGCTAGAACCGAAACTTCTCAAACACATAACCGGAAAACAAGAACTATCCACATGGGAACAAATCTTTATTTTAAAAAATAGAAACCGAGTATTTAATTTCGACATTCCTCAGAGAGACATTTTCAGTAAGTTCATTGAACCACCACCAGAAGAAGCATCACCATCTGCACCATGAAACACCATGGAAACCCAATTATTGTCCGGTTGATAATGGAGGAAAGTTAACCTTCGAAACGCGTCCCGGAAAAATATGTTGTAAGTGTTGTTCAGTGTTATTAATTAACTCACCTTTTAAATTAAATTAATTACAACACTGTTTTCAAACTTCTATGAAAGGAAGATAACTGATGATTAATTCATTTTATTCATCCTTTGAATACAAATAATACAAATCTTTACCTGCTTATAGACTTGTACAAGTTTGAAACATCATCAAAACGAATAACACATATTTATGAGATGTTTACGATTCGTCCAACCTATATAGTCACTTTTCTATTAAGAATATTCTTCATTGTCTTTGGAACATATTTAATTTTATTTGGTACTTCATTGTAAAGGATTTTGTCCATTATAAGGGAATCCCTTTCTCCTGCCTTTTTTATTTACAGTTCTTCTGTAGTAGTTACATTGCATTCTGGTGTTATACTTAGGCTATCTTTTATCTGCACTGTGTTTTCCTTATCCATCACAAACCTTATCACTTTATAACTTTTTGGGACTTATACAGAATTAGTCAAATTGATTCGTTAAAAAGAATTTAGAGAAGGGCTGTAAAATTCATAAAAAGGGGCAAATTCTTTGGGCCTTCAAGAGGGGAAGAGACTAAATGGGAGCCTCTAAAAGTCTGGTGCAACAGGCACAGGTTATGCACATTATTTAAAGCTTATGGTGGCTCAACTGCATGGATGGGCATTAGTGAAAGATTGGAGAACCCAACATATTACAGAAGAATGATCACTTAAAATTAAGGGTAGAAGGCTCAGAACCAATGTAGGAAAATTCTCTTCTGTTAATAGAACTATAGAGAAATGGAATGAATTGCCTACACACACACACACACACACACACACACACACACACACACACACACATGCATGCACGCACATACATGCTCACGCACTCTCTCACACACTCTCACATTGGTACAACAATCTATATCTTTGCTTTTACAAAGATATCTGTACAAGGTTCCCTATTATATCCATTATATAAACATATGATGCAGACACTATCTGCAAAACATTTGATGTACTACATAAGTAAAAGTTAGGGAAGCTCTGAAATGTTAATTTTGATTCAAAATTACTCAAAAAATTTACCTGATGGGTAAAATCAAACTGAAAAATTCATTGGTATAGCTGGGATTTGAACCTTGAATCTTTGCTCTTCAGTTCTGATTCTATCTTTCAAAGTTTGCCACTTTGTGTGTGATAGAACAATCAATTGTTGTTGATTGGCTTTATATATGGAAACTGTGAAATTTGCAAATAAGAACCTAACTTGAAGCTCTCCTAAAGAATATCCTGTTCCAAAATTCCTGTTAGTGTGTATCATGCTTATTTCCTCAGAATCTAAACCAACAAGCCTATATGACTACCACGTTCACACTGTTGATATTTACAAATATGTTGTTTTAAATACCTTTCAGTTTGTCATAGTTGCTTAGCATTGCTAATCTCATTGCAACATGCTCTTCACAGTCTGTCAACGCAGAAGACAGTGAGGATGATGGAGGATCACTGGCACAGAAGCAAAAGATCAGTTTCCTGGAGAACAATCTAGATCAACTAACTAAAGTCCATAAGCAGTTGGTGCGAGACAATGCAGATCTCCGTTGTGAACTGCCAAAACTGGAAAAAAGGCTTCGTGCCACAATGGAAAGGGTTAAGGTAAATGATAGTCAATGTGTTATTGAGTATTATCCTAACATTTTTGTAGCTTACGGAGTAATGCATAGCTTCACACCTTTGTTTAAAGAAAAAAGGGGTAAAGAACATTGTCAGGTGATACTGGTTTCCTTCTGAAGAAGGCTAACAAGACAAATGGTAGAAAGCTTAAAGGTTGCCATGGTATTACTCAGCTTATTGCCTCTGTAACTATTATCAATAAACAGTGCTGAGAGATATAAAATTTATGATGAAAATAGTGTTCAAAACACTGTAGGCTGATCAGCTGAGGATGGAGAGGAACCTATCTGAAACTAGTCTTATAGGATTTTAACCCTAGCATTGCCAACCCTTATTACAGAACTTGTACTACCAACAGGGGAATACTTTGTGACCACCACTGGTAACAAAATATCTGAACAATTTTTAAAACAAATTTACTTTAAAATTGGGTATTATATCTTGCCATGTTTATAAAGGCAGTATTTAACATTGTTTAACTATTCCTATTTTTACTTTTTTATGTGAATCACATTGTACCAATGGCAATACTTTATGTCCACCTTGACATTTTATTGTTTCTCAAAAAGACCAACAATGAAAGTTTGAAACAATTATACATTTTAGTATTAGAAACAGATTAACAATAACAATCAACTGCATGCCTTTAATCAAAACATTAAAAGACAGAATTTTAAAAAATTACAGGTGGGTTTAAAATACCCCCGACCACTCTCATTGATATTGCTAGAGTTAAAGTAAGTGGAGTAACAAGTGCTTTTAAATGTCAACAAATGTTAACTAAAGATTTTAATGCTGAGAGAACTTCCAGTCTATAAAATTACTATTGCCACAGCCATGTTCCTACTTTACATATTTATTTTCTGTTTAAAACTAATTACAAGTAAAAGCCTTAGCTCTCTTTTTTATTTTTGACCTCTCTTTTACCTGATACCCTGGCCTTCAGGCTTCTCAAGAGGTCTTCTCCTTATCTCCTATTCTATTAGCTTCTCCCCTCCCCCCTTTTTTTTTGTGCTCCATTTGTCTTTTGCTTTTAGGAAATGTCCTATACTTTTGTTCTTCTATTCCTTATTTTCTGTTAGCATTTTTTGCTACTATGTTTTAATAATGTCCCATTTTCTTTCCCACATTTCTTTCCTCTATTTATCTAGCTCTTTACATTGTTATATAATGTTCTTACATTCTTCTCCATATAATTCATATATCCCTTTTCTTGCTTCTCTTAAACCCATTATGTATATTGTGCCTGTTCTCATCCATGCCATTCCCTCCCTTCCCTTTCTATCCACCCTGTGTACTAATTCAAATGACACCACAATGTTAAATGGCGTACACAAACATCTACATCAAACTGTCAATATGGGGCTGCAATTTGGCAACCAACTTTGGGGCTCATTAATTCATCATCCACTTCAGAACACAGCTAACTAAAATATTGAATTATTTCAGAATTGTCATGCTGCTTTGCATTAATAAAGTACTCCAATGTAACAGTGAAAGATAAGACTTGTGCATTGAAAATCAAACTGATTTAAGTCTATTGGAGGATTATGCAAGTCTGCCGACGCCCATGCTTAAAAATCTTTTCTCTATTTTGTAGGCATTGGAGTCTGCGCTGAAGGATGCTAAGGAAGGTGCTATGAAGGATAGAAAACGCTATCAATATGAAGTAGACCGTATTAAGGAGGCTGTGCGGCAGAAGAATCTGGCCAGGAGGGGGCCAAGTGCTCAAATTGGTATGTATATTGCCTTTTAAATTCTACTTCCATACATATATATCTTTCAATTATGGCTAATAAACAGAAAATCTTTCTGTATTCTTGGCGTGCCATTGGTGAACAGATCATGAAAGTTTGGAAAGTGAGTAGAGTTTAAGGCCTTGTCAACAAGGTCATTTGGGTCCGACAAGTTTGTAAATGTTAGTTGCATTGAAATTATTATATTGCTCAAAAATTGAGTGTATATTATACACATGCTGATATAACAGCATTATCCCAAACTGAATGTGGGAAAATTCTTATTGACTGATCTTCAGATTCTATGCATGCTCAGTAGCAAATATAATAACACTTCACTAATTTTCAGCACAGTATTTATTGATGGAAAGTTATCCTGAAAACTTGAAAGTTATGCTGAATTGCCCCTGAGCTTTTCATTCATTGCTTTTTTCGTATCAAATATTAACACTGGCATAGTTGTTGAAGTAATACTTTAGTTTTACGTGTGAGAAGTGCATAATTCTATTTTTGTTCATCTTCTAAACCTTAAATGCCACTCTGTAGTAGTGCAACATAACCTCTAAATAATCATATTGCACTGATATGGAATGTGCTGTCAGATGTTATTTGTCTCAAATTCTTATATTAAAACTAAAATTTCAATACAGAATGAATAAAATATTCTTGTTCATAAATTTTGCTTGAATGAGTTCTTTCAACTCATGTATCTCCTGTTAGTTCCCATGTTATCATATAAAGGGCAGAAATTCTGTTCATTTTGGTTCTTATAACTTTCCACTGAGATCAAATGGCGTCCTGATGAAATTGGGCAAATGTTCCATTCAGGTCTTTTGAGCATTAATGGTCTTGCACAAATTTGTTTCATTTAGACAGAACTTGTACATCCACCACATGAATAAGCATAAGAAGGCTATTGGTTAAATATATATGTGCAATTTTGAATAGTGAGGCATGACTCATCCCTATTGAAAAATAGCATATACTATATATAGCATTTCATAGCATAATATCAAGCATTTTTTATGCTTTTTTAAAGTTTAAAAAAAAAAAAAAACAGTGCAGCCATTATGCGAAGAACAAATTATTTAAGACTGGCTGTGTTAACTTTTAGCTATTAGTGTATAGTTACGGGAGTAAGAATAAGTCTGAGCATATTCAATCATGGCCATGTTATGCTGTTCGAAGTTCAAAAGAAAGGAGAGGGAAAACAAAAGCACTGAGTGACACTGAAACCATAATGCAAACATCTACTTCAATGATAAATAAATAATGGTGACTTTGTATTAAATGTTGTTGTTGTTTTTGTTGTTGTTATTATTATTATTATTATTATTATTATTATTATTATTATTATTATTATTATTATTATTATTATTATTATTATTATTATTTATTACAGTTTCACGGGCGATCAGCCGTGTGAGGTTTAAAAATATTGAGCTTTCGGCCATTCTAAACTCCATGGCCTTTGTCAGAATGAAAATGACCGTTAGTTTTCCGCTCCCCATGTATATATATATATATACAATGTTAGATGAGAGGGGGTTGCGTTGCCCTGGCCAATGAGCGGGTGACGATTTGTGATTGGGCCTGCTGTTTCGGACTATGTTTGTCACCGGCCACAGTGTTTTCTTGAGGGTCAGTACTTGGTCCAGAATCACTATAGTTGCTGTTGTGAATGTGTTTCATGGCTATTGTCCAGGCAGGGCTTAGCTGAAGTCCATGGTCCCTGTTGTAATTGTTTGGATGTAGTTTGATTTGAATGGCTTCCTTAATGACCCTGTCCCAGTATTTATCCGTATGCTCCAGAACTTTGATGTCTTCAAAGTTTATTTTGTGGACATACTCTATACAATGCTCGGCCACTGCTGACTTATCTGGTTGTAGGAGCCTGATATTGCATTGATGTTCTTTACACCTTTCTTCCTCAAGAAAACACTGTGGCCGGTGACAAACATAGTCCGAAACAGCAGGCCCAATCACAAATCGTCACCCGCTCATTGGCCAGGGCAACGCAACCACCTCCCACCTAACATTGTATATATATGGGGAGCGGAAAACTAACAGTCATTTTCATTCTGACGAAGGCCATGGAGTTTAGAATGGCCGAAAGCTCAATATTTTTAAACCTCACACGGCTGATCGCCCGTGAAACTGTAATAAATAACGTGCGCCATGAAAGCTTTAAATCTTACATTATTATTATTATTATTATTATTATTATTATTATTATTATTATTATTATTATTATTATTATTATTATTATTATTATTATTATTATTATTATTATTATTATTATTGTTGTTGTTGTTGTTATTAATATTATTATTAAATATGATTTTATTGAACTGAAAATCTTGTTTTATTTACAAAAATGTTTACGGTACTGTTGAAACACATTTATCTTTTAGTTGGAGCCAGTATTATTGGATTTCCTACTATGAAACACCACATGCATTATTGTGCAACTCCTCAATATACATTAGCACCATGATATCAATTTCTATAATTACGAATTTCCTCTTCTTACAAATGACGGATCAAAAGCATGATGTTTGTTGTATATTTCAGCAGTCACATTCCAGAGATGAGGTGTATTTAATATGTATTGGAGAGAGTTGTGCAAGGTTACAGGTATTACAGATTTTAGATGTGATATCAATTTCTAGGAATCTTCAGATTTTAAGAGTATGAAAAGAGTGGCTTGAATAGCTTGTAGATTCCACTTGCACTTTCATTTTGCACCAATCTCTTACAAGTTTTTCGCTCACTGGAAACTCCCTTTCTGCAGCTCAATTATCATTCTGTTCTGTAAATACGATCACTCTTAGTTAAATTTGCCATATCATATCTGTGTTTCCCCCCATACTGGTGTTTCTCAAAATCAGTACTCACTAGAATAACTATAGAAACAAATAGCTGTACATAAATGAAGAATAAGATGGTTATTGACTTGGCACATGCTAACCATGTGTAAAACAGTGTGCACACCTTGCCGCTCCATTCACTTATCGCTCTGCTAATCTCTGAGCTTCAGGTGCTTGAACTAGTCAAATTCATTGTTGAGCTAGCCACCATCTTGACAAGCTGATGGCATTGTGTAGTGTACTGTTGTATCTTCAATGACACATTGATGACTTCAGGAATAGGAACAATACTTTAGCGTTGAGCATCAGAATATGCTGCATACCTACCCTTGCCCTCTCCTGTGAGTCTAACAGGCCAACTGTGCTTAAGGTTGCAGTGGCGCTATATTTTCCAATATTTTTGTCAATAATGAACACTTGGAATAATGTGACGATTATGCAATGAAATACAATAAAGCTGGATTCAAGTTTAAAGTTGCCCTCAAAATTACAATTAGTTTTGCTTGATCATCCATTCAGTCAATATAATGTGACCTTTATTACTTCATCTACCATTTACCTTTGAAAGGTAAAGGAAGTGTACTTCATTAACTATCAAGATTTCATTGGAAACACACATTTTGAGTGCTTTAGAAAAAGGTGAGGGTGAGAGAGAGAGAGAAGTGTAACACAAAAATAAAAAGTTAAATTAATTTGAAACTTCTTATTTAACTTCATCTTCAAGGAAACAAAGTTTTAACAAAATGTCCCAACAAATTACATAGAAAGGTTGTGGATATTTTTTTATACTCAAAAATTGCTCCAAATTTTTTCAATTAAAACGTCATATCTTGAGGATACTGGAATGGCTGATAAACATATATCTTGAATCTTTTATGAATAGTCTGTGAAAATCTTTTCATCCATATTGAATTTTCAGAAATGAAGAAAGATAGGTATATTGTGGAAAAGCAGTATGTTCAAATATGCAGTTGATGCTAAAAAATCTGATGTGTTGCACTCACATGACTTTCTCTGCTCTTGTACTAACCATTCTTACAAACTCTTATTCCTATATCTATAGCCTCTCCTACCCAATTCCCATCCTCATCCTGCCCGTGGTGCACCCTGCTTTTAACAGATGAGGCTCTGGGGACCGAATCACAGCGGTATAACTGTTTCATCTAAAATGGAGGAAATGTCATTTACATATGTGCTGGCCTATCACAGCACAACAGCGTCCCTCAGAGGCACATAAGGGGAAGTTCGTTGGATCTAAATATCATCTATTTAGTCCTCCCGGCTAGGTCCGATGGACCCGTTGACCAACGATAGGTGTGGTCCCCCTTGCAAAATGGGGGTTTAAGTCGGGTGATGTAACTGCCACATTGTAAAACTGGTGCCCGTTAAGAAAACAGTTACATGAAAGCCACATACATGAATATGAGTCCTAAAGATAAACATTCCGGAGTTAAAACTGTCCCCCAATCGGATCTCCGGGTGGGGACATCTTTAGGCAAATTTCATCACAACAGTTCCAATACTTTAAGAATTCTACAATGGAATGCAGGAGGCATGTCCCAGCCTAAAAAACAAGAGCTAATGAAAATATTAAAAGACCAAGATATAGATGTCTTCACAGTACAAGAAGCCAATATATCACAAGAACAGGAAATATACTTTGAAATGGATCAGTACACTACACATATACTTCCAAAGGCTTGTCAAATAGCAAGTGGTATTCTTACAGGAATTAAAAGAAATATGAAAGCTACTATCCAAATCCATAAAACAATGGAAGAACAAGATAAATCAGAAATAGTTAAAATTGAAGTATGGAAAAGTAACTACCACTATAGAATTTACAGTATCTACAATCCTCCAGACAATACACTAGATCTAAATTCTATTCCCATAGAACCCAAAAGTATTTTAATAGGTGATTTTAATGCACACTCCCCTAGGTGGGGCTACAGAGATATAAATTCAGCAGGAAGAGTCATAGAAGACCTATTATTCCTATATCTTCTTCCTGTTAGTTGAGATAAATATTTTTACAAATTATCTTATTGCTTATTTCCTTGTATGTGCAAGGGGAATATTGGAATACAGTAGGCTTTGAGTGATAGTCAATTATTTTAAAGCTTTGAGATCCCGTTCTCTTTGTACACTTAACATTTAAAAAATTAACGATGTTCCATTGTTTTCCGAAACTGACACACAAAACAAGGAATATCTCCGAAATGGTTCACTCAAAAAAATTTATTGAGACATAAATTGTGTATTTTAGCAAGATCTACATTTCTTGTATAATAAGATTTTGTCTATCTCTTACGGTTTACGAGTTATTCAGCAGACTAAACAGGACTACACAGGCTATAGCCAGAAAATTCAAAATATGCAGTTCATTTGTCATGAAAATATCTCAAACATATGACATTTTAATCAAAATTTTTAGAGCCATTTTCAAGAAAATCAAAATTTTCGAAAAATTTTCCATGTAAAGGGTAGTTTAGGGTGGGACTATTTTCTTCAAAATCTTCGTGTCGCATCCTTGAAAGACATTAAACTTAAATACCAGCATTAAACTTAAATACCAACTTAACCGACTTTTCATTTTTTAGTTATGCTGTCTACAGACTGACACACAGACTGACACACACACGGACATTTTTCCAAAAATGCCTCAAAACATATATTTCCGGTGAAATCTTGACATCGAATTTTTAGGTGGAATACAATACTTCCCCTACTTACCAGTAGAGAAAGTAATAGACCCTTTTTTGTAGTTGCCTTTTAGATAATTGTTCTGTAATAAATATTCCAATATTTTAAGTACCTAATACACATCTGAAGTTGTAGAATTGTTCTTTTACTTCTTATCAAATCATGCAAAGACTGCAATTTAAAGGCCAGGTCTCTCTAAACTTAATTTGTTGTAATTTTTAAGCATAATCATTAATGAATAAATAAACTAATTTAAACATAACTTTATTGCATACATCTGAATTTGTGTTACAGCAAAGCCTATCCGTGCTGGCCAACATCATACTTGTCCACCACCAGGTTTGCGGGGAAGTACCATAATGTCTGGCGCTCTTGGTAGAATAATCTCAGATGAGGAGATGCGCAAGAGGAAGGGAATCATGGCAGGGGGCAACAGAGGTATGAACGAGTGAGAGCAGACAACCCACCACATGTTGTTAATCAGAGTGCTAGTGCACAAAGCTTTACTTTGTGTGATAATTTACCGTATGTTACTATTAGAGGGTGAGTGTTGTAAACTGTATGTTGCCACCCGAATCTTTTTATACGGGTGCTGACAGGTTCTGTGTGGCCTTTTTCAGAAATGAACGAGAGCTGAGAAGCTTGAAGTAAGCTTTGGTGCTACTGGTAGGAGGACTTGCCAGTATAGGAAAAAACGTAAAAACCACAACACTACAGCAACACACTGAAATTTCTTACCTTATAATTATTCAATTACACTCTTGATCAATTGTAATTATATTTAAAAAGAAATAATCTTTACACTATACCTTGTCTAAAGAATAAAATAATTACATATTTCTGCGGTGCTCCTTTATTTTAATTGACAATAAAAGGATGGCCGCGCTTTAAAATATATGTTCTTTCCACTTTCAACAGAAGTTAACTTACCCAAGAAGAACCAAAATTGCCATTACAGATTTTCCAGTATGGAAGTTCATGAATGTGTTGTTGGATGCACATGACATCTTTAACACTGGAATAGGACTGCTTGGTTCCTTTTGTAAGTGGGAACGGTTGTCATTGGTTCATTGTGTCTTTATAATGGTCTGCATTTAAGTGATAAAATTTGAAAAGAAATATGCTTCTTGTGGCTTTGTATGCAACCAAAGAATGGAAGTGTGCTGTTCCATTATTTATCAACTAACAGCACTTCATTGAACTTATAGTAAGGTAATAAACTTTTTTATTTAATTTCATAAATTTTTTAATTTTTTGTGTCTTATGTACAGAAAAAGTGTAACAATATTTATGCAGATGAATATTAAATTGAAGTATTAACAAGTAACAGCTCAGCAATTGATATCAAGATGCTGTAACACTATAAATGCAAAGTACAGTGAAATGATGGATCGCGAGCAGACTTTAGAGCAGTCAAAGCAACAAATAATCTAGCTTTTATTGCTTGTGCTAATGGGGCCTAAGCTACGCACGCAGCAGATGTGCATCAGTTCAGAATATTTGTTCTAGTCTTCAACTTATAGATAGTAGATCTCGTTAGTTATATGTTATATGTTGACTTGAGCACAGTGTCTTCTTTCTTGTATATTGTTGTGCATTCCATGACATCCTTTAGCCTGCACTATATTGCAGCCTACGTTCTTTTGCTTAAACTATGCAGTTAAACACAAACACGTTTGGAGTAATGAAATACAGTTGTCATAAACTTCCTTAGAAAAGTGTTAAAAGTTTCTCAAGATAGTCTAGTATTGGGCATCTTAATATGAATGAAGAACGTTACAGATGATTATGCATTAATACATTAGTAGTCCCAGAACTATGACATTTAACAAATCTAAGTAACTTGGCCTGTTGCTGTTAACCCATAGTTGCTAATTGTTTGAATTTTGCTAGTCTTTCCTGTTATCAACATTTAATTAAATTTTACTGAATACGTATTATTCTATAAGATTATTTGAAGAATGTAAAGACTGATTTCCCACATGGTTGAAATAGGCTGAAAACAAAAGGTTTCATTTGTAGGATTTTTAGGACAGTTGCAGGCTGTTAATATTTTTATGCAATAATAAATATTATTATTGAAGATTAATTGGTGCTGCATAAAATATTACCGTGCAATAACCTTAGACATAGAATTGAATAAAAATAAATATTTCATAGTTACAATAGCTCTTCTTGTCAAAATTTATAAACATGACAAATACAATTGAACATCATGAAAATAAAAAAAATGAAATGGCTGTAATATTGATAAACTGGCTGTGTAGACGGTACAAAGCATTTGTTGATTTTTTTAGAACCTTCAAAAATGCTTTATAGATGGATGTTTTCTCATCCTCTAGCTTCTCTGCCAAGTTGTTGGGCATATTAATCTAATTCCATTATCTGCCTGTTATGTGGTTCATGTAAAGTACTTACAGCCTGTTTGTTGCTTTGATTGTTGTGAAGTTTGCAAATCATTGAAGATGAAACCAGAATGCTGGCTTAGCAATCAGCTAAGCTTTGATGTGCATTTCTGGTGGCATTTATTACGGTGATTTTATGAGAATACTGTTTTTGCTTTTTTGCTTCCTAATGGGCAGCTGAAGCCCTGATAGACAATTTGTATGGTGGCTTAAATATTGTTTTGTTTTATAATATAATAGCGCTTTATTTAATATATTTATAATGCCTCTGTTGTAGCTTTTAAATTGGAGGATTTTAACTTTTTTGTACTATTTTTGCTATGAAATTTTTATCTAATTGTATAAATGGAGTGAACAGTTGTGTATTTAAATCGAACTACTTTGGTAATAATTGTACATTATTTGATAGGTTTTGGTATTTTAAGTTTTATTGTGAACTACCTTAGAACTTAGTAGTATCATTTTACATGTAGCTGCAGTTTTCAGTCTTCTGATTTTGTATGTCTTATTTATTGTTGCTCTACTCTCCAGAATTAAGTTCTGGAAGAGCCAAAACTTAATCACCGTAATGGGGGAAAAATGGTACAGGAGTGTGATAATGTTGCTATTTACTCTTAAGAGGTATGGACACACGAACTGCATAATTTGGTTGTAGTTAATGAAATTACAAGCATTATAAATGTAGCTGTAAAATATAATATTAATTGTTGCAATGCGTGGGAATTACGAGCTTCATATTACCACATAATTTGTATAATAAAAATACATTGCAATGTTTTAGCAGAGATTGTAGTGCACCTAGTGTCAAAATAATTTCAGTACAAAACTAAACAATTGGCATTACAAATCATTTGAGAGTTTCGGCATGCATTTATCTTTTGTTTTTATCCTAATTTTTATTTTTGAAAGCAGTTGTTCTGGTATGAGAAAACTACTTGCTTCAGTATATTGTTAGAAAGGAACCCAATAATTATTCACCATGTGCCGCAATTTTTTTAGTAGCTATTAATACTTGTGAAAGTGGCTTCCCTCTCAACACTTGAGGAAACTTTGTGTATCATAATGTAAACAGATTCAGTTCTAATTGTGTGTTGTGCTAGCAACATTGTTGTTGCTGCTTTGCATATCCCTAAAGTAATATAAATATATATACATACACACGTATAAAAAGAAACTTTAACGGAGTTCTGTAGAAATATAATTTTTCTCTTCAGTGATCATTCCTAAGGAAAAAAATGCCAATGCAATGGATCGCAATATATTTTGATTTAAGGGTGTCAGATTGAAGGAATGAATTGTACAGACAATGTTTTCAACTACATGTGCTGCGCTCCAAGAAAGATATTTTTCCTTACCCCGGAAGAATTTATTTTCCAGAGTTTGTGTGTTTGTTCACAGTGGAATTTATTCCAAGTGACATTGTGAGTTTAAGAAAGTAACTGTAATGATTTAGCAAGATTAAGTGCATTCATGCTATCCTTTTCATTATCATCTACAAAGCTGCATTTCTCCTATTTTGTTTCATTTACTTTGGTTCAAAGAATCTGTAAGTAAGATGTTCTGTAGAGCGCACTTCTTTATGCCTTCCCTTTGTAAAAAAAAAAAAAAAAAATACTTATTTTATTGCAGGGTTTTGCACTGGCTGCATTTGCAGTGATAAGAGTAGTGTTTAATAAAGCTCTGAAAATTGTGTAGTTTGGATATTTATTTCAAAAAAGAAAATACTGGTCAATAAACAATGCTTGATATTGTATCACTGTATTTTGTTCTTTCTAGAGTAGCTTTTATACTGTACAAGAACTAAACAATATTATATATCTATACATCTATATATACATAATAGGGACAAAAGAACAGCAGACCACTTCCAAGGATAAAAGAATAAGTTTCCAGAATCAGTCTATACCAAATGCCAGAACTTAAGAACTAAAATACCCTTAAGGCTAGATGTACAGCCTTAAGAAAGATTTATTTATCCTTGTGATAAATGTAGGCAGCAGGTGCAAATCTAGAAATATTCGTTGGGGGGGCCCGGTTCCGGTCTACTACCACCCCAGATCGTTACTTACATCGCGATGTTACACGTACCCTCATAGTGGTAAAGAAAAACTCCAATAACTCAACTGCTCATCCAATCGAAATGTTGCTTATTACAAAACTTAACATTGTGTTTAAAAACATTTGCTAATGAGCATTTTTGTAAAAACTCCCAAAAAAGGCAAGTTATTTTCATTTATTCAATTTGGGCCCCACCAGAAACCTTCCACCTCAATGTTCTATTCTTTAAGTGGGACCAACTATCAAACGTAGTACATATACCAATTTTCATAGAAATCAGTTTTGCCATTTTTTTGCATGATGATGAGGTAATGCAGATATAGCATTTATAGCAATAAAGTAGGATATGACGGGGAGGGGGCAGACCCCATGCACCATAGCAGCCCACCTGTATCCGTGCCAGGTAGACAGCATTCAATGCAGATAGGTATTAACAAAGTAACTGTTCAATGGAGTTGTATCCAACATAGGATAACTGTAAGATCATTGAACTCGCTAAGCAATTTAAATTTTCAGTGTTCAGAACACTATTTATTAATACAAAGTTCAGCCTGTGAATTAAAGGAGCATTGTACAATTAATGGCAATAGAGAAGTAACTACATCAATTACATAATTAGATGTAATCCTTCAATGTGTTGCTTTATATACAGGTTATCAAAACTGTATGACCAGACCAAAGGGGCATTTTTCCTCATATGCAGAAGATAGAGATAGGTTACAATAGGACCTTGTTAATTCAAAGAATCCCATGTTACCAGAAACTCCATGTGCAGCTTTCAAGTTATTTAAATTGTTCAGTTTGAAATATTGATACTTGGTAATTCCAAGATAATGTTGATCCCCTTATCAAAATTCAGACTTTGAGTTCAAAATTGTCTTTAATTTTTAAAAATGGCATTTTACAGAATTTAAATTCAAACTTTCATCACGTCATAAAAGGAATGCACCATTTAGAGTATGCAGGGATAGCTTGCCTACTCTCACACTGATGTGCTTACAGCATGCTTCAGAGCCACTAAGTTAAAGTAAAATTGTAGTAATGTTTTTGCAGTTAGGTAAGAATTGCTTTTTAATAAATCAGTAGCTTTAAGTTATTATTTATATATGCCAACATTTTTTTATTTTATTTTTACACACAAGCCGTGTGTGGGCAATGTTTGAGAAGTAGAACTGGAACTTAAAAATTCAATGCCACATCTGGGATTTCAACCACAGACCCTCCACTTACCAGGTGGGTGCTCTAAACATTAAGCTACTGTGACAACCTGCCAGAATGACATTGAATTCTCAAACCAGTTCGTATTTCTCCCTCCACTTACCAGGCAGGTGCTCTAAACATTAAGCTTCTGTGACAACCTGGTAATTTACCAGGAGAAATACAAACTGGTTTGAGAATTCAATGTCATTCTGGAAGGTTGTTACAGTAACTTAATGTTTAAAACACCCACCTGGTAAGCGGAGGGTCTGTGGTTAAAATCCCAGCTGTGGCATTGAATTTTTAAGTTCCAGTTCTACCTCTCAAGCTTTAAGTTACTTTACTTAATGTTAATTCATAGTGTTAGGAACACATTCGTTTTTGCTTAGGAAAATTTTGTTCAGGTTCATTTTTGTGTTAGGAACACAGTGAACACATTCATTTTTGGTTGTAAAGCATCGCTACTTACAGGACACCAACAAAGGGAAAGAAAGCAAAAACTAGCAAAAGAATTTGGAATTCTGATTAGGGATGTGGCAGCTTTTTGTAAGTTGGTTGGCAATGGAACTGTTATCTCAGGATCGTTGATGGATAATAGATGACCAGGGCTTTTATATTATCAATCAATATTCAAGTTTCCGTTGAAATTAGCTTTATTGCAGTGAAGTAACAATATTACAACAAATCGTTTCACTCTTCACAGATATAATCATGATAAATTTCTGAAGCTATTTGGTGTTATGTTGTTAGATATTATTCTAATTCTTGTATACGCCAAACTCAATATAGCGGTTTTTCAATTTCTTAAGCTTTCTCAGATATTCTCATAAAATATTAGTCAACTTTCTATGTACAATAGCACATAGTAGATTCTCTTGCGCAATGCTTCTCGGAATATCTTTAGGCCATGCAATCCTTGATTACGGATTGCCAATATGTAGTCCGTTATGCATAATTGCTTAAAACATCTATACTGCACAACGTTTTGATCAGCAGTGACTACGATTTGGTATTTACTCTTCCTAATTACACAGTCAATAACCACCACTTCCCCTTTGTTGTCAATTGTAACTTTTTCTTATGATTGATGTTGGCTAGTTTCCCATTGCTGAATAGCTTCAGATTCTGAAATGAAATTTACAAATATAACCTTGATATTCATATTACACAGGAATATCGATGGATATAAGTTGACATGAGAAATATTAGTGTTAATTTTCTCATCAATTCACTCGGACACAGAATTCCTGCTACAGGACTATGTACCAATTGGAGCAATCTCTCATCCATTCTGTTCTTAAAAGTCAGTAAGTGTGGTATGAAACAAAAAATGTACTACATCATCAAAAATTTGCATGTGCTTAGGTCTGTATGAAGGTATTTAAGTTGTTGAGTTTGTTTTAGACGGTTTTCTTATGTTATGTATTCCCAATTGGACAGTCATGTTAACTCTCTTATACCTTATTCAACAGATTACTTATATAGACTCATTAAAACATATGTTAACTCTTTCATGGGCTTTGTCCACAGTGTGAGAGAACCAAGAGTTGCTGGCGAAGTGGTGCCAGCAAGGCACGCCAAAATCCTTACCTAACAAACAGGCAGCATGTCTGTCATTGTTTCATTAAACAAAATGGGTCCCATTATTCTTCTAATATGTAACATACACACGCACACACACTTGAATTTTCGGTCATACTCATTTCATGCAGTAACACAGGTTTTTCTCAAGTCCGATATCAAGTTTGTTCATGTTAATTTGTTAAGCTTGTTTATTTAGCAATTTCCAAGGCGATCACTTATAATAACATTGGACGTTACCTGCTTAGCCATCGACATCGTCTAGAAGTTCCATAGAAATGGCAGCTTGTCCTCAACAAACTGTGAATTATCTCGGCTTTGATGTCTTCTCACAAGATGATCTTATTGTTACCAGAATAAACTTGTAACAACTGCGGTATCCGGCAAGGAACATCTCTCATTGCAAGGTTGTATTACTGGTTGTAGTCCCAATACTAGAAATTGTAATTCCCTGGCTAGCTAAATATTGGAGCAAGCATCTTTTTCTCAGGGTATACACAGATGTATTGGAGAATGACCAAATAATTAAATTTCCATCAAGTTTAATGTCTGAATTTATTTGCTATTTTAGACGAAAGGTGCCGACCTCAAAGATTGTGAATTGTTCACTTCCTATTGTCGTGCTTTTAACTTCGCTATTCACCATAGACACATTAATAACACCTTATTAAACAAAATTAAGACTTGGTATCACTGATATATTACAATATTTAAATGGACAATGCTTACTGCGTCCTTTCTCTTCCACTAACACGTCGAGAGTCTAGCTGACTGGCTTAACCATACCAGTAGTATGACACAAATAAAACTGTTAAACTACAACTCTCGAAACCCAAAATTTCTCTTATTTCTCTTTATATATGTCTATATATTTAATTTACTTATATTGTTATTGTCATTATCATCTCTGATTAATTGCTTTTGTTAACAATTACTTCATTGACTTTAAAACATAATTATCTGTCTTTTAAAACATCAACTGCCAAAGTCAAGTGACGATCTGCATACACCACTGCTATCAAATGAGTTCCTGCATCACTCTCTAAAAGGCAACCGATTTCATCTAGTTTAGTTTTATCTGGAATGTTTGTCTTAACACTGACACTGAAGTCTCAAATTTATTAATGAACGGTTCACCCTGTTTTGGATGGAGCCTGTGAATGGGTTGCTATATACTTTAATAACCCTATGATAATGTGTCGTGCATAGACTTCTGCTTGTCTTTCAATAATGTGTTTTCCCCTGGTGTGAAGTTACAGTTGCCAAAGTGTGGCATTGTCTTCTGAGTCATCCAAGCACGGTATTTGAATAAAAGCTCATTGTTGGATACATTTTTTCATTTCTTTTTTCCCTATTTCCACTCCCTCTCCGCAGCATCTAAAAGATTTAAACTTTGAATCAGCGATTACATGTATTCATAGGTATTAGAAAATTTTGTAATGCACCATAGAGAATCATTTCTTAATTACTAGAGTGGCTGTCAGAAACAAAGGCAGTTGCACAGTAGACAAAGAACTAATGAGTCACAGTCACGTGAGTTTTAGCCAACCAGACGTAGTCTGTTTCAGAGCACGTGTGCCAGAGTATTTGTACAGTTTTATAGTGAAATTAAGCAATAAGTCCACTCCATTGTGTGATAGTAAGTTCATTAACAGTTCCAAAGGTGGCAGAAGCAAAAGAACATTGCGTTATTCACAGTCAAGCCAGGGAAATGGTGTATAATGTGTGCAAGTACTTCTTGAGAAAGATGGGAAACAGTTGTAACGCAGCACTTCCCCTCTTTCCCTACATGATTGTTATGTCACTTACCACCATCGTTCCTGACAGCTACTCTAGTTGGTGGCAGTAGTCCAATTTTTGCCTCCCAACTTTGAATTAACAAGGTTTTCCTGTATATAAACATAAGTGTCAATTGTAATACCTATTTTTATGCATCTCTACTTATATTAGAGCTTTTCTCACCCTTAGATGACAGTATGGAGTTAAATGGGATATATCTGCCTCTAACTAGCACATACAAGTTGCCGTTAGCTTCGTCCTCTTCTACTCTCGCACTGTTGCCAGGTTCCTAACAGCATGATGTAAATATTCAGTCGTTGTATCCTATGCAGAATGTTTTTCTTCATCAGGTGATATCTTTTTAGAGTCATTATGCGTTTCTATATGTCCAAATTTTTAC
Organism: Tenodera sinensis; assembly: GCA_030765045.1. NCBI lineage: Eukaryota > Metazoa > Arthropoda > Insecta > Mantodea > Mantidae > Tenodera > Tenodera sinensis. The sequence goes on from CM060963.1 coordinate 135,057,380, forward strand.
AGAAGACGTTCTTTTCAGTAAAAGTCCGATATTTGCTGTTTCTATACTCATCACGCACTTACAAATAAACTAAGTGCTAGAATACGTCTATATTTTTTTCTTAGCTAGAGTAAACTGGTGCTACTACCTGCCTACTTTGAATTCTTTATGTTTACTCAGCCAAGTGTTACAATTTTTTAAATTAAATGTTTTCAGAAAATTTTATATCTATGCACTGCACAAGTTATGCAGTGGGAAACTTTTTTATTATTGAGTTTACATCAGGGACCAAGCGAGAGCAAATGTTGAGAGGGTTAGAGACAGTTTTTAAAATAAACCAGAAGCTTGTAACCTCTTTCTTTTATCTTGTAAAGGCAAACAAAAGGTATTCAGCTAAATGGTGTCAACAAAAGGCAGCAGTAAAAGTTAACATCAATTCGTAAAGAAGCGTATGTGCTTATACTTTGTGGAACCTGTGAAGTGTTATTACATTATTTATTTAACATTTTCCATAATTATTTATAGTTATGGAAGGGGAAGCTATAGGAGTTTTCACGTTATGAAGGCACAATGGCTCTTATGGAGAATCAGTGCAGCGTTGCCACGTATGTTGCGCCGCCATGATTACCGGGGTTTTGCTAGTTGATTTCTGAACCACTGTTCAAATCTATCACTGTCCATTTCATCACGATAATCAGCAGAACCTTTTTTCGCCAAGAAAACAGGTTTTGCACCCTGTACAAATCGTACCATCGGCATGCAATATTACAAATTGTGGTCCGCGAGCAGTAGGTGATTTAAGACCAGTGGATAACCCGGCCAAAAGCGCTTCTTTAGGAGTTTTTGTAGTCTTATCCTTCCAAACTTTTGATACAATGTGCCCTACATTTACCCAACTTTCATCTAGGTACACGATTTTCCTTACCTCTTTGCTGAATTGTTTTATTTTCCGTAAACAGGATTGTCGCCACATTATATCATATGTCTCAATCATAAACGATTTATTTATTCTCTTTTCAAAATCAAATCCCATTTCCTCCCCAAGCTATAAAAGGTTGAATATTTAAAATTTGGCAAGTCCTCATCCTCATTGACTTATTTCAACACGGTCAGAATAAAATTGTAGGGGGAGTACTTTGAAATAGAAATTCAGGAAATTTGTGCCATATTTGCATTCAAAATTATATTTTATCTTCCTGCTGGTTTTGCATGTATGCCGCGGTGTAGTGATGGGACCCTCTTTACATTCTTTCCTTAATATAAAAAAATGTAGGCCTACTTATACCAGTCGCCTTATAAGCTCACTAACAATAAACGAGTCACTGTATCCGGGGTTCTTTTTCTTTCAATAATCATACACTCTAAGAATTGTTTTTCGGTCGCCACTTTGAATAATTTCGCTTTTTTTCTGCGAACCATCCCGCACTGATCACCTAACTGCAATGCACATAATTACCAGAGAGCTTGTAAAACTCGCTCACACCTCACATTCCCAAAACCTATTGAAAACCTGCACTGAAGTACAATGCCTTATCGCCCCTTTAACTGTCACACCACATCTGGTTTTCATCATCTCCAAGACATGAGGACCAGGTTTCGTCTGTGGTGTGCTTTGTGTGCCGCAAACATTTGCTTTAAATGGTGATTCATGAATACTTCGGTACTGGAGACGTTCTATTTGTATATAAAAAATAATTTCATTATTTACTTGACAACTTCGTCGCTGGAAATTTTTACGTGGACTTACAGAACAAGAATTAGTCAGCGACTACATTTTCCACTGTATAAACGAAGAATCTTAACACTTTGTTTTAAACTTTATTTTTTTAGAAAAACATGTTTAGACATATTGATATAATCTAAATACCAACGTGGCCTATAAAAGCAAGCGAGTAATCCAGATTTTTTTCATTGCAATTTTTTCAATTTGAAGCCATGTTTTGACGTTCGGAGCGAGAAAGATGTTAAAAAATTTGCTTTCAACAAAATTTTAGATTTTATCATTTTAAAAACTATACAATTATATAAAAGGTTTATCGTGCATACCATAGTATTTTTTGACACATTTCACACTGAAATGCATGTTCATACTTTATCTTAGTCACATTTGAAAACACGCACATTTGACAACAGCGCACGTGAATCTTCCATAAGAATAGCATGGTCCATAAGAGCCCGTTGTGCCTCCATGACGTGAAAATTCCTATAGGAAGAGACAATATGTTGATAAATTAAGAAGTAAGGAACGCCAAATAATTATAAATCTGTTATATTATTTTTCAAGTCAAATGAGTATTAATAAGGCAGTAAAAGAAACAGCCAAAGTTATCGGGTGTTCTGAAGCAGTAGTGTATAGGATTAAAAAGGAACTAATAAAAGGACCTCTAAGAATGCCACGAAAAAGAAATAAAAGATGGCGGGACAAAAAAACCACTAGGCTAACGCATGTGATGGAATAGTGCAAAGCGGAGTGCAGCGAATTGTTCATTCTTTACTGTTTGAAAATATTTCACCCACATTGAATATAATTTAGTCACGGTATCATTACGATGATGATACCATAACAAATTTCTCAAGGGCTACTCTGCGTTGGCTCTTAATATGATTTGGGGTTTGAATATTAAAGAAGGTACACATATAGTACATGTTGCAACGTTGCACCCCATTTAACGTGCACCTACTGTCTTCTAAGGGTGAGACATGCTTTAGAACTGCCTCTGTGGTCTGTTGGTTTGCATGCTTGCTTCCATTTGCAGAGGTCATAGGTTCGATTCCTAGTTGGAGGGTGGAAACTTTCTTTAGCCAGGATTATTCCCCGCCCTCCACAGAGTCTGGAAGTTGAAAGAGAGAGAGTGTGTACGTGTGAGAGAGACTGTTCCAAGCCAAAGCCACCAATGTGACCTAGTTGTTAAAGGCTGCATATAAATAGAGCAAAAAAAATGTTCTACTTCCATTGTATGATTCAGTACACAATGAAATAAAATGGCATACCACAAGCTTTTAAGGTCTAAAAATTACCTCCATTAGCATGGGTACGTGAATCCATCCTAAGTTTACTTTGAATATCAAGTATATTTGCATTTACATGATGAATGTTTTATCTCTGTTCTAATAAAGCTCTAAGGTAATGATATGATAAGAGATCAGTGCATTACAGCACCATTAGAACAAAACAATGCTAATGACAACCACATCACCCATCTCATTAATTACATTATAACCAGAGATAAACAAAAGCATCTACTTGAACTCTTAACTGTTCTAGTATGGAGCTGTTAATACCTATAATACCATTTCACACAGAAATGGAGTAAGTTGCTCGTCATGTAACATAAGCAACACTTTTTAGGTGTGCTGTGATTGGGGAATGAGGTTTTCTTTCCAGTTCCATGTTCATTTCACATATTTTCATTCTCTGCATTAAGATATTGCACAATGTTCAGTATAAGAGAGCATAAATACAGGGTCATCATATGTAACTGGACATTTAAAAAATTAACTGATTTTAATTATTTTTTGGATATGTTGTACATATTTATTAATAAAAGCATTTACCAGTGCCATATTCGGGCGCAATATATCTGAGAGATACCAAGTACCTCTGTGCTGTCTGAAATTCCTCCTAAATGTGAAATATTTGTATTTTATTGTGTTTTAATTATGTTATTTTTATATACCAAATTTTATTTTCAAACCATTACAATACATCATACTACAATTCAAAAACATGAGTTATGTAAGTTGCAGAAAATAAACTAATACTGCGAATGTACAAAATGTGAAAGGGTAATTATTCTTATATTTGAACATAAAGTTAACAGTAAACATCATCAGTTTTTATGAAATTATAAACATTATTACAATTAATCAGTTATTTGAACTAAATTGTATGTGAGTGTGTCTGTAATATACTTGAGAGTTTTCACTGCAAATTCTCAGCACACTTCTTGCAAACCTGTCCGGTATGCTCTAAACAACAGTACATTTCACATTTCTTGCAGCAATATCTTGAAAGTCGCTTCTTTTTTTAGTCTACAAGGCAAGTCTTGCAAACTTTACACTTATTTTCAGCAGAAGGACCTGAAGAATCTTCATCACGGACTTCTGTCGCAGCTTCGCAATCTGTGTCACTTTCATAATCAACAAAATCTTCATTATTATCTTCATTTTCATCCCAGAGTATTGCCAGGGCTTTCTGTAGGTCGTTAGGGTACACAGATTGAACACATCTTGCTTCTTAGACATTATGGGATGTAAAAACATGACCAGCAGAAAAAAAGACCACAGAAACAATGAGGTACGTGAACGGGCGCAATGTATCTCACATATACTTTTGCTTGATAATCGAACGAAACAACAAGCAGCTGGCCAATAATGAACCAGAAAGTGCTACAGTGTGTTTTAGGAAGCTACAATGACTTGCATTAATTTCGCATAAACAGTTGCGTCATATTGTTTAAAAAAACGGGAGAGGTATCTCTCAGATATATTGCGCCCGACGGAGGGTTAAAAAAGCAAGTTTTTCACATGCTCAATCAACTTTAATTTAACATTGAAAAATTTCTGCCTGGTTTGAGATTGGAAAACCTGTGACTGAAATTCAGTATTTGTTCCGACAGTTTGGTAGACTATCCTTTCAGTTGAGGAAAAAGGATCTGTAAAAGAGAAGACAAGATCAGGTTGGCATGTTTCTGCAACATCTGAAGAAAACAGCGAATGTTCATGGTGTTTCATTAACAGCCCAAAAAAATAAATCCCCAAAGCCACTCAACAGTTGAGCATTACTTCTGTTTGGTGTATCTTGTGGAAAATGCTAAATTTCTGGGCATATTGTATACAAATTCTTCAGGCTCAATTTTGAGGGCTCTGCAATCTCCCAACTTACCTTCCTTGGACTTCCTCCTAAGGACAGAGTGTGCAACTAAACCAGGCACTAACCACACTACCATGCTCGACTACAGCGCGAAGCCATAGAAATTTATAAACATGCCAATAACTTCAATAGGAAAGAGGAAGCGCCCGAGATGCAGCTAGCCCCCTCCCACCAACCGCACTGCCTCAGCGAGCCCCGAGCCAATCAGAGAAGACCCCTCCGTGTATAAATTCTGCATCCCAGACAGTCAACGTCTCAGACGCAACAGTGCCTTCACCAAGAAGACTTCGACCATGCCACCGATGATGTCCACCGCAGTAGTGAACGAAACGTCCAGACCCAGTTACTCCAGCAGACCACGGCAAATCAGCCCAGAAGACTCTTTTAGAATTTCGAACACCGGCCGTGAAAGCCTACGCCTACTCAAAACCACGCACTGTCCCTGAATTGGACAAAATTGTAACTGCAGCACAGAGGGGGTCACTCCTCATATGCTGTTGGAGGTGCACAATGAAATGGTATGTCACTTGCACTTGTGCATTGTTGAGGGTGGTAGACAGAAAATCATGGTTGCAATTTTTACCTATGTGGTTTATGTTATAGTATGTTACTGTAAACTTAAATTTGTGCAAATGTACAACATATCCAAAAATAATTAAAATCAGATAATTTTTCGAATGTCAAGTTACTTATGAAAGACTTATGAAAGTACGTTAGCTCGATATACCATATTTTATCGCATAAGCCCCCCCCCCCCCCCTCGCATATTTCCCTCCCCTATGATTTTTCATCACTAAAAATTATTTACCTATTAAACATCACATAATTCCCTCTCCTGGTTCGTTCTTATTGGAGCGGCCTTCAAATGACTTGATAATTGACAACAATCGATGCAGCGGTGCCTGACACGGACAACAATGGATGCAGTGCTTGCCACAAAAATACTTGTATTGCCACTGTCACAATGTATCGTAAAATTGAAATGTGAAGTTGCAGATGTGTTTCTAAGTCAGTTTGTTACAAGTTGTCATATTGTTAAGAGGAGTTTTAAAGAAAACTGGTATTTCTTGTGCCATTAATGGTTCTGACGACATGTTGTGGAATAGTGTGAAAATGAAGATGAGTTATCTGAGCCAGATATAAATGAAAATAGTGATGAAAGTGAGACGGCAGAATAGTCAGAGAAAAGAAACAATGAAACTGTGGTATGTATACAGTTCATTCACAAATTGCTGTATAGCTATATAAGTTTTACAGAATCTTAATGAACATGGGTTTGCAGGTTATTAATTTCTCCATTACAAGTCCCCTCTATATGGCTATTTACCTGCACAGTGCACAACTTATTCTGCTTTTAGGAAATGCATATATTTTAGATTGCCATATATGAAAGTATTCTGGCCTGATCCCAAGGTCATGGGTTTAAACCTGGCCCAGAGCAATGATTTAGTGTGCTTAAAATTGATAGCCACCAGTAGATTTGCTGGCATGTAAAATAACTCCTTTGGAGCACTCCAGTGGCTCTGGTATGATCCAGGCAATTGACAACCTCATTAACAAACAAAATATCTTTTTAATACAGGAAGTATCACATTCCATTCAAAAATTTGACATCAAGATTTCACAGGAAATGCACATTTCGAGTTTTCCTGAATCCAAGAAAAGCATTTTTAGGAGATGGTCTGTGTGTGTGAAAGCGTAACTTGAAATGAAAAGCAGTTAAATACCAAGCTTGATATTTTAAGTTCAACATCTTTCCAAGTATGCAGCACAAATCCCACTACCATTTACATGAAAAACATTTTTGTTTTCAAAAAATGGCTCTTAATGCTTTTGATGTGTATGTTATATTCTGCAAATAGCCCATGATTTTCATTCTAAAAGAATTTTGTTTAACTTGTAAATAGAAGAAATGGAAAAAAAATATGCTGCACCAAAAATTTACTTAGGTCTCATCAAAATACAATTGATCAAATTTTTTGTTGCACTAATCATTTACATGATATTCTTTATTATTGGTATGAGTTGTCAGATATTTTGTACTCGTTTGCAACTGTTAAGTGTTAATCTGGGTGACTCGGTTGGTTAGGCTTTGGCCTGCTGTTCCCAAGGTCATGGATTCATGTCTGGTCAAAACCAATGGTTTTCATGTGCTAAAAAGCAGCATAATAGAACATTAAAACTGTAAAATCGCTTGTTTCTACAAAAACTTACTCTCCCTCAATGACTTCCTCATTCTCTGTCGCATTGCTGCCCATGTCAGTAAATTTACCAGCATATAAAAAAAAACACCTGCAGTATAAAACTCTGCTACACAGTTGACAATTATGTCTTGGCAACTGACAGCATTTTTAATAAACAAAATAATGCTTTTTAAACTGCTAAGTCACTATTCACTCTTTTTCTCGTCATGCAAAGAGAAGAAAATTTCTAAGTCGTTACATTAGCGTACCCACCGCAAAAGATACGACTATTCCTTAAGCCTACCATATTTCCATATAATGAAATCATTTCTGCAAATGATATATCTTGATTAAAGTGAAGCAGCTGAAAAAATAAGCTTTTTCAAGAATAGTTTGTAAGAGTCAGTAGAGAAACACATGTGAATGTAGCACAAATGTATTTTCTCTTTCCCCGACTTTGGCCAGCAGTATCCATATTTTCTTGTCTGCAAGCATGTCATGCTATTAAATGAAGATAAATTCTTAAATTTTATAAAGTATGAAATAAAGCTGTGTTGCAAGGACACATGTAGGCATTTTTGCTATTACAGAGATACAAATTTATTCTAATATTGAAATATTTTGTTTTCAGTGTTTGCAAGTAGTTCGAATAATGAATCTGTCTTGTCCTATCCCCAACAGGGTCATGTAGATCTCTGTAGCTCTACTTAGTGTTGAAAAAATTTCTGAATTACCAAAACTTACATAAAATAAATGTTCAGGTAGCTTCAGACATAAATTAGAACATGTTCAGTGCAATTAAAGCTTTTCACAGCATTCCGTGCATGCATTAATTAATTTAAAAGAAACTAAGCATTGTTGCTCAGAAAACACACCATATGAACTAGTATGATATGTACTGCATCTCACTGCAGTGTTCTGGATCAATTACCCAGACAAGTTTAATCTGTTGTTAACCATCCACTTGCTACAAGAGAAGAATGCATATGAGAATAACAGAGGCCTTAATCTAATTGAATTAGAAGTTATACAGAAATATGGAAATCCCATTCAAATTGAAAAATAGGTATAATGTAGGCAGTAATATAAATTGCTTTATCTTTAGGTTTCAAATGCTAATACATGCTAGATCCATTGGTTTCATGCTTCACCATACAACAAAATGTAGTTTTGTCACTAGTGCAAAAAGTGTACTGCACTTCACAGTAGGTTATGTCTTAGAAAAAGCAAAAATTTTCTAAGCAAGTGTTCAGTGCAGTGTAAGTTTTGATACCATATTGCTGTATAACAATGTTGAAGATTCTATAATGATTAGCAGACATTAGAATTAAGTATTAAAGCCAGGATCAAAGGAAATGCAGTTAAACTGTTACTGGATATTCTCACAGGTACCAAACCACACCATAATTTGTACAGTCTGTTGGTGTTCAGACACCACCCACCACACTTTGTTTACCTGCCATCATTGGCATTTGGCAGTTGCTGTTTACATTATTGTATTGACATATGAATTGAGTGTAGAAGAACTTGAAACCAATTAAGAATTCCTATGCCTGCTACAGTGAAACTTGAGTAATTTAAACCTTTCCTTTGTCCTCTTGAATTTCCTGTAGTGCATAAATATTTTCTCCTATTTGAACAAAATTTTGTTTAATTCAAAGAAATAAACTTGAAGTGACACCAACTTATGGAGGTGACCCTATTATGATAATTGGCAAACTTCTTAATCTTAAAGTGAAATATTATTTTTTCTGCTTTTGAAAAGTGAGAGAAATGACAGTGGACTGTCTCTCAGGGTGACTGTGTGCCTTGCTCCACTCACAAGAATGTGGTTGAGAGGTATTTGTAAAATCAGTAACTATAGTGATAGAATAGGTTGAGTACAGCTCTGACTGTAGAATATCAATCAGGCTTTTGCATCTCTTGGAAAATATATCCTCCCCTGCCTGCAACACATGTATTCATGTTGAATCTGGGATAGATTATTCATGACATCATTAGATCTATTATTATGCACAGTTGTTGCTATTGTGCTGAATTTTTTCCTATTCCTGTATAGTACACTTTGCTGACTTCAGAATACTCTAGATTGCCTGTTCCATTTTTTTAATTCAAATTTTTTAATGTTGAGAATGTTTTCTTAGGCCCTACATTCTCAAATTACATAAGTTTCACTGTAATAATGTTAAAATAAAAGTTGTTGAAGTATAAGGTAATCTGAGAAACCCCTTCCCTGTTTTTACCCTTTCTTGTTTTACCTGTTTTGTGGCACTTCTTAGAGATTATTTTCAATCAGAACCATTTAAAAGGTAAATGTGTTCCGGTTTTCCTTTAAAATTATTTGTATTGAGTCACTTTACAAAAATATTACCCATTCTAGTATTTTATAGCAGCAAGTTAATTATATTTGTTTATTTACTATCTAATTTAAATTATGCCAGAGGAATATTCCAGCACTTTTTCCTAATCATCTTAAGGAGGTAAAGTAGATATGGACTGATCTTATGATGATAAAATGTGTTATGTTGCTGAAACATCAGGTAACAGAAATAATCTGTGTGAAATATTGTTGCTTTTCATAAAGTTATTGAAGTGTTCGAGGAAACTGTTAAAAGTAAAAAGAAAAAGCAAACGAAAATGTATGCTCTTACAGTTTTTAATAAAGTTTCAAATTCACTTGAGTGTGTATATATTAAATATTGTAATGAAAGAATGTAGTTATGGTTGAAAAATGAAATTGCCTCCACTCTAGAAGATAGTATTTTATCACAATGGGCACATAAATGAGATTTATGTCACTGGGTTTACACATTTAATTTTAAGAAATTAAAATGGTGTAACATCAAAAAAGTATATTCAAGATGTTCATTGCTAGGAAAGCTTCAAATCATATTTTATCAAAAAAGTACTTGAAAAAGCCATTGAAAGGTATGACAATTTGTAGCATACAGCCAATGATTTGTGTGAAAGAAACCACACAGAAATCAAGTTATTTCTTTAATGACCGCAAAAAGAATATGTAATCTTCTTTGAGAAATACTAAATGTCGCTCATCTTTCAAACCAAAGACAGACGTCCTAAGTTTATTGAAATAGTAAACAAGGACATTTTCATAGTAAATGTATGCATAGTGCTAAATTCCAGATGGAAATTGTGCAGCAGCAGTATGCATATTTTTTTAAATAGTCATGAAAACCATTAATCTGAGGTTTTTTGTATAAACCTCTCTTAAACTTATGCTGAATTCAAAGTTGAAGTGCATTGAGAAATAGTGTTTAAACTTCTAAATAAAATTAAAATTTCATTTGCCTAAAATTCATCAATTTTTTAGAGATGTTATACATAAACATCTTAATGTAGCACTCATTTCAGCCAAACTTGAGAAATTTACATTAAGCTTGCAATCAGGCTGATTCAAAAATATGTTTACAGACTTTGAGCATGGATTCCTTCAAAAGAAGAAAAAAGTTCACATGAACATATGTCCCATAATGCCTTTTTGTGTGTATGCGTGAATTAAGTTTATGTTCAGTGGTCTTCCAGGTCCAATATCACTACTTCATTTATACTTCATTCATAGAAGGCTGACCCATTCAACTCACTCTATATCTTTAAATGAGTAATTCTTGTATGTATATTTTGTGTATCTCAGAAATGGCTCTAACAACTTGGATCAAATTTTGTATTTAGATAAGGTTTTGCTTTTAAGTTTATCTACATATATAGGTGTCTACTGAAAAAACTTGATTTTGCAACAACAAAACTAATATTTTTTTTATTACCTCTTCTACAAACACAATTTTCTGTAGGTATGTTTGAAATAGAAATTCCATGTATTACATTCAGTTTTCTTTGCTCACTTTTAGGTAACAAATTCACTTCTCTTTCTTTACTTACTCATCTACAAACAATTCATATCATCTATATATGCAAATAGACGTTTGTATGTATGAACTGTTAATCTCAAAAACCTCTTGATCAATCATCCTGAAATTTGGCACGTACCTATATGTAGTTTATGATGGAGAAGGTTTTTATGCTCTCCATTTTATTATACAATATATTCCTTTCACATGGTTTTCTCTACTCAGTTTTCATATATCCTTTAGTCGCCCTTCAACATACAATTTTCTAGTATTGAAATAGAAATGCAATGTATTACATTCACACGATTTTCTCTATTCACTTTTTTACGAGATGCAATCACTTCTTTCTCTACTTGACTTCAATATACAATTCATAGAAGAATTTCCTATGTGTTTGAAACAAATGCAACGTATTACATTCACACAATTTTCTCTACTCTTGTTTTACGTAATAACTTACATTTCATTCACTCTTCAACATACAGTTCATACAATCTGTAATAAATGGATGATGGTATGTATGAGATTGATAAACAATCAACTCCTAAACTGGTGGACCAATCATCATGAAAATTGACATGTCTTTTCATGGAAAAAAGTTTTTATTCAATCCAGTGTACTAAGTAACATATTACATTCACATGGTTTTCTCTACCTGCTTTTCTTTCACATAACATATTCACATGTCCTCTACTCCCTCTTCTACAAATAATTCATACATTTTTCTATGATTAAAATATAAATGCAACATATAACATTCACACCGTTTTTTCTACTCACCTTTTTCTTTTACAAAACACAATAACACTTCTTTGTCCATTCCCTCTTCAATGAATAATTCAAATGATTTTTTATATGATTGAAATAGAAATGTGTTACATTCACACGGCTTTGTATACCAGCTTTTCTTCCAGTAGTATTTGATTGTTCAACATGGTTTCATTCCGGGCTTTTTTTTTTTTTTTTTTTTTTTTAATAATATCCCAATATATTAATTAACCCTCTATAGGTATAAGGGTATTTAGAAATATTTTTTAGATGTCTACAAAGAAACACGAGGCTATTGGGTATGTGCACGTAATACATTGCATGTCTAAAAGTTATAGGGATAAGTCGTTAAACCATGGGCAACACTGGGTATTTCAGCTAGAAATTGCAACTATTGAAGTTTTGACCTTGACACAGAGGTATTGTACAGTGCTTCCATACGGGAAACATTCCGTATATTCCGTTCCGCGATTGATGCCATTGAGTTTCAAATTCTGATTGTGACAGTTAATGTAGCAAAATGAATTTTGAGGTGTAAAATTGATAGTTTGGTATGTGTGGCCATCGCGGATATAAACTAGAGAAATTACATAAAGAAATAATTAAAATATAAGCAAAGAATAAAACTGTCACATTTGGTGTCAGGAGAGCGACGAAAAACACGATATGGAGCAGTTGATGAAACAAATATTAGCCAAGATGGACATAACAGAAAATGAAATGAATCCTAAAATTTCACAAATGGAAGACAAATTGAAAAATCTAATGTATTGCACTCACATGATTTTCTTAATCTTGTACTAACCATGCTTACAAACTCTTATTGTTTATCTTCTTGTAAGTGCAAGGAGAATATGCGAAACAATAGGGTTTGAGCAATAGTCAAATCTTTTAAAGCTTTCAAATTCTGTCCTATTTGCAAGGTTAACATATAAAAAAAATGAATAATGATGTTCCATTTGATATACTCCAAAACTCACACAAATAACAAGGCATATCTCTGAAATGGTTCATTCTACAAAAATTATTCAGACATAAATTGTATATTTTAGCAAGATCTGCATTTTTTGTACAGTAAGATTTGTTATGCAAAAGTCATCCAAAGTAAACAGAACTACATGGGCTATACCCAGAAAATTCAAGATATACATTTAAATTGTCATAAAAATATCTCAAACATTTGGTATTTTAATCAAAATCGCTAGAGCCATTTTCAAGAAAAATCAAAATTTTCTATGCAAAGGGTAGTTTAGGGTAGAGGCATTTTCTTCAAAATCTTCCTGTTGCATCCTTGAAAGACATTAAACATAACTACCAACTTCGGTTTGTAACAGACTTCGTTTTTGAGTTATGCTGTTCACAGACTGACACACACATACAGACCTTTTTCTAAAAATGCTATTTTTGGATGGAATACAATACTTCCTCTACTTTACTATACGTAGTAGAGAAAGTAAAAATATAAACTCTGGAATGGAAAAGATGAAAACAGGAATGTCCGATAAGAAGCTATCGGCAAAGATTAAGGAGCAACTGGCCGGGGTGAAAGAAGGCGTGTAATAACTCTGCGGAAAGATGAAGGAACTTTAACGTGTTAACGCCCTGGAAGATATAGTCGTAATGTTCAGCAGTGGACGTCTTACGGTTGAAATGATGCTGATGAAATACATGTACAGTGGAATCTCGACAACTCGACAGTCCGTGTAACTCGACAACCTCTTTTAATATTGTTTTTAATTTTTTATCATTAAACTTGACCGTAATAATTTCTATTAACTATTATACTACATGAATATTACAGAGAAATTTTAATTGCCTTTTTTGGTAGTGTTTAACACCCGATTTTACCTACTACATACGGCACCGCAGGCGGTGACACCAAGGGCGTCGCGAAGGAGGGGCAAGGGGGGGCCGCGGCCCCTCCCTGGAAGTTGGTCAACTTAATGTGCAATTAATTACTGACTATTAAACTACTATTTTAAAAGATCAATTTCTATTTAACACAAATTAACATGGTTATATGCAACGAATATTATAAATGTTGACAGTAAAATAGTGAATTGATATTATCTGATTGCAAATTTCAAACACGTGCCCCCCCCCCTGGAAAAATGTCTGCCGACGCTCATGGGTGACACTGATGATACATGGAATGAATATGGAGCACTGGTGGAATGAGATGGCGGGGGAAACCGGAAAACCCGGAGGAAACTCACTCCAGCGCAGCTTCGTCCACCACAAATCCCACAAGCCTGAGATCGAACCCGGGTCGCTTTGGTGAGAAGCGAATGGTTTAATCACTCGGCTACGGTGCGGCCAAATTTTAATTACTGTACGTGTACAAGCTGCCGCAATCTCCCTCACAGTGACAAAAGGACTGACCACGTATTGACGTACAATATCTAGTCAGAACACAAGTAACTGCCAGACCATTGTCACGAAACCAAAGCTTGTGACTAATAATGTGAATACGCAGCACAAACACTTGTTTGAAGATTTACTTTAACCAGTACAAAGACATTTTTTAGACGTGACAATTGTGCATTGGTTTATGATCGAGTTCTCTTTTGTATTTATAAGACCATTGGAGTGTCAGGTTATGTTTCCGACTTCCACGGGCCGTGCGTGTTTAAGTACGATGCCATCTCACATTATCATCAATGTCTTCTGTGTTTCAGGCAAGTAAACAGAGACGTTACCCACATCATCAATTTGCATGATGTCACTCGCGCACATTCAAGCAACATCAATCGCCACGTGTACAACCGGCTTCAAATGTTTTGCGACTACCATGCTCCTTGCCGCGGAGGGAAGCGGTGATGGCTTATCCAATACAGTTTGTTCATTAGCTCATGGTCCCTGGCAGGAATGCAGCGAGTCAGTACGTCAGTAGACAATTCCAGATAAACAGAGACTGAGTGGACCAGACTGATGTCTCATGCTTCTGGTCGCTCTTGCGATGGTAGTACCAACCTTGGAATGAGTATTCACCCTAGCTCAACGCAGTCACTCAAAATAGCAGAACTTTAATGTTAATTTTAGTTCATGCAGTATATTTAGCTTATACAACATAAACGATATTTGCAACCACTCCGTCTCTCTCCCAGTGATCATTTTCTACCTTTTCTATGTCTTTTTAAAAACCCTGCCAGCCTGTTTCGGCCACAAGTGACACACCCTCGAGCGTTATATCGTGCAATTCCTGTAAGAATAAGTCACCTGTTACATTTCTCTAACGGTTCGTTTTACTTTGGCCCAGGCTATTTTTATAGGATTGAATTCACAACATGTGTGGGGGCAAGCAGCGACGGTGTAGTCCAATTAAACCCAAAGTACGTCCATTTTAGAAACCTCTTTAGGTTTTTTGTTTCAATCAACCTGTAAACATATGTTTTACACATAGAACTCTGAAACCCTTTGATTTGCAGCCACATTGTCATAGATTTCACACCACTCCTAGGCGGAGATTCATCTACTTCTGCTCTCATTTTTTCTTTACTTCCGAGATAACGCTATTGACTTGTGCAATTTTTAACTGAAATTGTGAGACATTAACATATTAGCGATCGAACATAGCGGGAATAACATTGAGCGGAAGTTGGCAACTTAACTATACTTTAGATGACAGTATGGAGTTAAGTGGGATATATCTGTCTCTATCTAGCGCATACAAGTTGCCATTAGCCTCGTCCTTTTCTACCCTCGTGCTGTTGCCAGGTTCCTAATATTATGGTATAAATATTCAGTTGTTATAAATTTCAGGTTTGAACACATTATCCTACGCAGAATTTTTTCTCTATCTGGTTATATCCTTTCTATAGTCATTATATATTTCCATAGGCCCATATTTCTTCAGAAAACTTTTTTTTTCAATAGAAGTCCGATATGTGCTGTTTCTATACTCATCACGCATTAACAAACTAACTGCTGGAATGCGTCTATATTTTGTTCTTAGCTAGGGTAAACTATTTATTCATTCATTCAGTTCAATGCAGTGGAATACACAATTGAACCATATCATGAGTCAATACATAAGATGATATAAAAAGGTACCCTATAAGGGCCCATGTGATGAGAAACATAAATAGAAAGGAATTTAGTAATTACATGGTATATACAATATAATTAGATAAGAAGTTAAAAGCACAATTAGTATAATCAAAACATCATAGAAAATATCTATAAGTTTAGGTATTCTTCAATACTGTAAAAAGCTTTGGTTATTAAATAATTTTTATCCTATTTTTAAAGGTATTATAATTTTCATATGATTTTAGATTTCCAGGCAAAACATTATAAAACTTTGCTCCCATATAACTAGGGACCCTCTCTGATAAATGTAATCTGGTTCTGGGGAGATTTAGTAATTGATTATTCCTGGTATTATATGTGTGAACATCTGACATGTTTTTCATTGGGAATTTAAATTGAACTAAATATAAAATGGTTCTATAGCTGAACAAGCTTGGTAATGTAAGGATTTTCAGCAGAATAAAAGTGCTTTTACATGATTCGTTATACCTTAGACCACCTAAATACCTAATAGCCTTTTTTGTAATACAAATATTCTTTGAAAATTTTGTTTAGATGTATTTCCCCATAATTCAATTTCATATGACAAAAAGGAGTGGATAAGCCCAAAGTAAATAGTTTTAGCAGTAGAAATAGGAATAGAGTTTCTTAGACATCTCAGGACATATAGATTTTTACTAACATTAGCTACTATCTTGTCAGTTTGTGAGTTATAAGTGAGCTTATTGTCTAAAACAATCCCTAGCAACTGTGTTTCGTCCACACTTTTTACTACCTCTGTATCAATTTTTAATTGTAGTGGATGATTCATAATTTTGAATCCAAAGTTTATCATTTCGCATTTATTAGGGTTAACACTTAAATTTAAATTATGGAAGTATTGAACAATGTTACTAACTACATCGTTTAAACGGGTTTCTAGCTTTAATATGTCATTATCACTTACAGTGATGGTTGTATCATCAGCAAACTGAATAATCTTTATCCCATCAGAAGCATAGTTATCTATGTCATGCATATGTAGCACAAATAATAGGGGGCCAAGAATCGAAACCTGAGGAACTCCATGTGTTATATTTTCAGAGCTGGATATTGATACAGATGATCTATTTTTTAATTTTACAATTTGTCTCCTATTAGTCATATATGACCTTATTTTATTATAACCTAAGCCCCTGATACCAAGCATTTCTAATTTATTCATTAAGCTAGCTTTTTCAACACAGTTGAAAGCTTTAGTTAAATCCAAAAGAACACTGCTTGAAAAGCAATTTGAGTCAATACACCTTACTGTCTCTTCGATGCAATTGACAATTGCAGTTATGGTAGATTTACTTTTTACAAATCCATTTTGGACAATTGGTATTAAATTATGCTTCTCTAGATAATTATTCTGTTATAGAGAATTCTTTCAAATATTTTGGAAATTGCAGGAAGGATAGATATTGGCCGATAATTGTTAATATTGGTTTTGTCTCCTTTTTTATGAATGGGTACTACTACAGCTACTGGATACTACTACCCAGTGCTGATACCTGCCTACTTTGAATTCTCTATGTTTACTCAGTTAAGTGTTACAATTTTTTAAATTAAATGTTTTCGAAAATTTTATATCTGTGCACTGCAAAAGTTACGCAGTGTGAAACCTTTTTGTTATTGAGTTTACATCAGGGAACCAGCGAGAACAAGTGCTGAGAAGGGTTGGAGAAAGTTTTTAAAATAAACCAAAAGGTTGTAACTTCTTTCTTTCATCGAGTAGGGCAAACAAAAGGTATCCATCTATTCAGCGTATTCTCGCGCCAAGCCTGACACAGAAGATAGTATAAGGAGCAGCACTAACATAAGTTCGAAAGAAGTCGTGTGTGTAACTGTGTGGAATCTGTGAGCTGTTATCGCGTTATTTAATATTTCCCGTAAATATTTGTAGTTATGGAAGGGGAAGCTAGGAAGAGACGATATATTGGTAAATTAAGAAGTAAGGAACGCCAAATAATTATGAAGGTGTTAGATTATTTTTCAAGTAAAATGCGTGTAAGTAAGACAGTAAAAGAAACAGCTAAGGCTATCGGATGTTCAGAAGCAGTAGTGTATAGGATTAAAAAGGAAGTAATAAAAGGACCTCTAAGAACACCATCGAAAAAGAAAACAAAAAGGGCGGGGGGAAAAAGTATATAGTAATAGTGCAATGTAGAGTGCAGCGAATTGTTCACTCTTTACAATTTGCAAATATTCCACCCAAGCTGAATATAATTTTGTCACGGTTCAACAGTGATGAGACCCTACCAAATGTCTCAAGGGCCACTCTTAGTCGGTTCTTACATGATTTGGGGTCCGAATATGAAAGAAGGGGTAACAAGTGCATATTAATAGAAACTGACGATATCATCACATGGCGACATAAATATCTAAAAAACATAAAAAGGTTTAGGGACCAGGGGGAAACCAATTGTTCATACAGACGAGTCATTTGTGAATTTAGGCCACACAGTGACAAAGGCGTGGAGGGATCCCAAAGTTAAAATTGTCCGTCAAGCAGCAATTGAAGGACTAAGTACAGGACTCGGCCACCTCGGGGTCGCGCGCGGAGAAAGATTCGCAACTAGTACATGTAACACTGCGCTCCATTTAACGTGTAGTGTCTTCTAAGTGTGGGATGCGCTATAGCAGCAATGTTAGCTAGGGTGTTTACAAAACACTACCAGGAATCTCTCTCCTCTCCCCCTCAGTTTCCTAAGGCCATGAGCTGGTGAACAGACAGTAAGTATGCCAGGTGGTCTCAAAGGTCGACTTGCCACCTGCCTACAAGGATGCGGAGCGCAAGGTGTTTCTAAAGTCCAAAGAATACCATTCCACCATTTCTCTCTTACACTTGTTCTTACACATTTTTAGCTATTCATGCAGCGTACTGTAACATTTGCAAATTGGTTTTATTCAACGTACATGAAGTCGAGTATTTGCCTTGAAATTTCACATCGAAGTTTAATACATTGCATTGAATGGCCGTTTGTCGGAAATAGCAGGAAAACAGAGCTACAGAGGAAATTGAAAGTTTATTGGTTTAGTGTAACACAAGTAATAGAATTGCTGCAAATCGCAAAAGAGCATGTATATGATGATGATCATCATCATTATTACTATTACTACTACTATTAATACTACTATTACTACTACAATTACTACAACTATTACTACTACTACTACTACTACTACTACTACTGTTACTATTATTATTATTATTATTATTATTATTATTATTATTATTATTATTATTATTATTATTATTATTATTATTATTATTATTATTATTATTATTATTATTATTATTATTATTATTATTATTATTATTACTATTATTATTATTATTACTATTATTATTACTATTATTATTATTATTATTATTATTATTATTATTATTATTATTATTATTATTATTATTATTATTATTATTATTATTATTATTATTATTATTATTATTATTATTATTATTACTAACGATGGATACATCATATGCATTGTGTTTGTTTAAGGAATTGTGTAAACATATTTCCTAAACGCCCTTAAAACTATCACAAAAAAGCAATGTTACTTGTTTAAATACGTGCAGAGAGGAATGTGCTTTTTCTTTTTTGATAGAATAAAATTGCTAATTTAGCTTCTTGTTTGCGCCCCACACATTAGAGAAAGACACACAAAAGTGAATAACTGGTGAAGCCATCGCTGGAGTGGGCGGACCAGGCGCAACTAATTCATAAGAAAATGCTTCGTCTCTTTCCCCTGCAACCTCTTGTCCATCGGAAAACATTTGGAGCCGGCTGTATATGGTGAGCTAAACTGTCAGTTACATATTTCTGGCTGCTTCCAAGGTTTCAGGCTTACTGTTAGTGTTGCAGTAAGTTGTGTTTGTGCCAGTGAAAATGTCAAACGAGAAGGTAAGACAAGTTAACATGACACGGAAATTAAATTGGATGTGTTAAAGAGACCAGACAAAGGGTAACATATTAATACGTAATACATTTTAGAATATATTATAATTTTGTTTCCTATGTTGTGCTAGAATATATTTATGTAATTTGCAGTGTTATGTTATGGGTTGTGAATAGAGATCTCTTATTTCGTAAAACTCCACATCTCGGTAACTCGACAGTAGATCGAGTTATCGGGATTCCACTGTATCTCTATATCTCTCGTATCTCGGAAATGGCTCTAACGATTGCTGTGAAAACTCGTATTTACCTAACGTTTTGCTTTTCAAGTTTATCTAAACAATCATCTTCTCCGAAAGAAACAAAAACCGCCGAGCGAAGCTCAATATTCCAGGACTGTACCTATCCTACACAATGGCGGTGTTTCCATGGAGACTTACTTATTGTCATTAGTCTATCTGGTTTGTGTTTAACATTTCATTTGTGTACATCTCAGTAGTGAGTTAACTGCACGTATTTCGTTCAATCATAGCATTTCATTTCCTGAACAGACGGACCTTTTTATGTATGGACGCGAAGCTAAAGGCTGTATCAGATGACGTTTCCAAAACCGATGACAACCGGTTGTTTATCGTCGCGTTTGTAAGTCACGAACCGTTGCACCACGGGCTGTTGATCGAGGAAGACCAAGTGTTGATCTTACAATCAAGATCTAAGGAAATCGCGTTTACGTCGCATTATTAATTGTTATACGAGGCTTTGACCATTTCATTGATTGCTTAAGGCCACGATGTAAGGATGTGCCTCTTCTTTTCCTGAATAACCAATAATCGAAACAAAAGATACAAAATGATACAGAAACGAAATATATATTTACGCTTTCGACTGTATGGCTAAAAGAGGAAGAATGCATTCAGTTTGTCATACAGACCTCTTATCATTGATTGGGACCCCTTTGAAGGGGTTAAAATCTAAGGGGAAAACTCTATGACGGTTGGGGTTGAGGTGACGGTCAAACGTCAAAGGCCCCAGAAAACGATCCAAAATCCGCCGAAGATTATCGTCGGGCCAAGGATAAATTGTACAGTATTGAAGATGATCTAGGTATCTGTACAGCATAGAGCATACAGTTTGTCCAGAGCTTCCCCCACTCCTAAAGCGTAGATGCGCAATAGAAGAGACGTGCCCACTTGCATAATAGGAGAGGTAGGGGTCAGTGCTTGCTCTCACTGTGATAACTACACTACAATGGTGTATAATACGTAAACATACACCGCTGGTGTATGTGACTACCTGAATCCTGACATCACTCGCTTGTTCCCCACCATTCCAGTCACTTCTCCTTAATTTCTCCTCTCTTGCGCAGGTGGAGTGTCACCACGATCTGGCAAACTGTACTTCAGAAATAGCTCCTCTATTCTTATCTTTATCGTGTGTAGGGGCTTTCGCCTGCCGATTACCCACCATCGGAGAATTTTTGCCAATGGTTTCTAGCACAAACAGCCAATTCATTGTTTGTCTCGTCAGCTTTGTTTAGTAGGTGGTGACAAACACATGAAGCGCATCGGAAAGAATACGAAACTGCCCATTTATTTATGCGTTCCTATCGCACATACATGGCGAGTGAGTGTATGTACGCTCTGTTCAGATGGAATCATGTTATTAGGACAGCAACGTGTCATATCGGCAGGGGCGGGAGACAGTGGAGCTCGTGCCTTACAAAGTAGGAAGCATGCACGACTCAACTATTTCTTCTAAACTAAGTCGATCCTATTTTGTGGAGCGGCAAATCTATCCATAATATCATCATAAAAGGGATGACGTTCCATTAGATCAGATCGTAGCTCCTCAATGGAAATGTTCGGCAAAGATGAAAGCCGTTCTTATGAAGTGGTGTTTTTTTTACCAAGTCTTTGTTCTCCTCATACAAGAAAAGCTTCTTTCAACGGATGCACTGGTTGAGGGAATTGTTAGAGCCGAGGAGAAAAGTTTATACAAACATTGATTTTTCAGCAACGAACACAGCACTTCTTGAGGTGTAAAATCCTTATAGACCAAATGATCTGCGTAAAACAAACACATTTTTATATAACAAATAACATTTTTAAGGCGTTGTATAATTGAGGGTAACACTATAACAACTGACAGCGCTTGAAGGAAAGCTGATTGAATGATTTTGAAATTTTGACGAATTGACAAAACACAGCAACTGCAATTCTCACAATCTCAACGCTTATTTGCATCAATATGTTGCCAAGAATTTCAAAGTAGAGGAGCTTAGAATAAAATTCTGAAAAGTACTGTCAGATGTTTCTCTTGCAGTACTCAGACTGGTGAGCTGTGATGCTTTGTTAAACAGTATTCTGAAACATTCCTCATCGCGTCTGCTTTTTATTAAGTCACTGGTATTTTGAATTAGCGTCGCATAGTACTTCATGTCGAATGATATTTTTTAGTAGACATCAAACAAAATGTTAAACTGAAAATATCATCGAATACATCTGCCAAAACGGAAATTGAAAATTGTTTATTTTGTTGAGAAACCCATCGCTAGATGCGATTGTTATCATTTGAATCTACTTGTGCATCGTTCATTAGGATTTTAACACACGTTTCAGCTTTTCCCAATTTTGAATCATTACATGAATTATCTTTGAATTGGAACTCCACCTTGTCTCAGTTAATGTTAGTATTCTTTTGGTCAAAATGGAATCCAACAGATACGATTGTCTTGCCAAACAATGAAAAATGATGGAATACCACTAACATAAACTATGTGACACAGAAATGACTGTAAAGCTTTGTTTTAAAATTAAATTAAAGCGGTGAACTAAAGAATGAACAGAAACTGTTTTTGATCCTTTTTTGAAATCCATTCAAATGTACTGACATAACACTCGCTCCATAGTAGCATTTTGCAACTACTTTACCTTCATAGTTAAATTGTTCAACGATACCATGCAGCAAAAGGAACAATGTTTCTACGGACTTGTCGGCACTCACATCATAAGATCCCAAAAATTGTTCAACCAATTTACTCTCTGTATTCGCGATCTTATGATGATAGAGCGCTGAGACTGTTGACAGATATCTGTAGTGTCGTCAGCTTCAACAGAAAATAAATCTGAGACATTAATTGCACCTTTAATATGGCCCAGTAAGTATTCCGAAATGCATCCAATCAGTTCATTTTGTATAGAATTAGAATCACCACTGAATACACTTTCAATCTTATTATAGTGGTTTTGGATTTCTGATGGACTTTAAGATATGAATAAGGGCAGAAGCTCCTTGAAGTTTCCCCGATTTATTGAAAGCGCACACACCGTGATCTCTGAGTGCAAGTTCTTGTTTACCTAAATACAATGCTGCTTTACTTTTCAACTGCATCAAAAGCCTATTTAATCTCACATATTCATTGAAACGAACATGAAAAGATATGCTGTTTTCTTGAAGAGCGTCTGCTATTGTGTTTCTGTTTTTTCAAAAGTGTTTTATTGAAATTTACGCTTTAAATGTTCCGCCGAATCGTTGTGCTTGTGAAGGGAACGGATTATATTAATGAAATAATCTGTAAATACCTCTTTGATTCATATGTTATTTTTGTAGCTAAAAAGTAAACAGGGCTAATAGAATAGCGATTGCAAACTACGGCTATTGCGTAACCGAGAAAAGTTATCGAACCAAAAGCTTTTAAATTTAATGTTGCAAGACTTCCCTATTTCCTTATCCTCTATTTTAATGGGTATATCGATGATACCAGTGGACCGCCCGAAGGTTAAAACATCTTTCCTGTCTTCATCTTTCCACCCGGGAAAGCTTCTATCAAACTGCAAACTATATCGTTCACTGGATTCATAACAAAACACTTAAATTTTGTAGCATTAAATATTACGAACACTGGAGTCTTGCAAGCTCGTAAATTATACATTTCACACTGTGCAGCTGCGACCCTGTGTTACACCTTCGGTTTCCTCATTTCATCCCTGCGTCCTGCGGGGTGGTAACCACAATAGATCTGTGCAGGTCGAAGTGAGCGAGGTGTTCCCTCTTTGTCTATACCCTTTACTTCTTTTTATGTAAACCAGCACGTTTAAATTTACCACCAGTACTTCCTCGAGGTGAAGCAACGACTATCTTCTTAGCGCGCGTAAACAGAAACATCCCCTCTACCCTAAAGGTCAACATGCCTTTGCTTTGCTAACCCTCTACCAATGAAAATATTTCTTGTTCGTCTGAAACACGTGCATGCACATGCTATTTCCCCGTACCACATCGTTTCACCATGCCATGTTGTCATGGCAACCAAGCTGTTCAGTGCAGCAGTTTATCCCACAAGTCTCACTGCTTCAATATGGACTTCGCTTGATTTGAAGGCCGGCTGTTTTTCATCAACTCCCGACAATTTTTCCATGCCGGCTGCCTGGCTCTAAGTTCTCAACGAACTAAGGGTTGGTCAATGGCCTCGTTATGGATGATAGCAGTTGAAATGTGCGAATAAACTGCTAGAATGGTAGTTATTAACATTAACAAAAATTGAATATTGTTATATTCAGGCTTCGCTTAAGTAGCTGCACACCGGGAGATCATTTAATTAATCAATTAATTAAAAATGTTATTTGGGCATGTTTTACAACATGCCCTGGCTGTTTAAGGATATCCCTCTTCAACCGAGTGTGGGATTTTTATTTTGTTGTGTGTGGGGGATCTTTCCAGCGCGTGTGCGTGTTTTCGCGTTGTGATTTGTGTATTTGTGTTTTGTGTGTCAGTTTATGTGTTTCATCCCTAGCTGCATGGAACGGCCTCTACCCAAGAAGAATTAGATTTTGTTGTTTGTTAGGTTTTTTGATTTGTTGTTGCTGCTGCTGCTGCGTCTCATCCGGTAATTTGTATATTGGTTGTATAGTTTTGTGTATGTGTTTGTCAGTTTTGTGTTTGAGTTGTTATTGTGATTTGGTGTGATATTGTGGATTATTGTTTAAGTTTTTATCTTGTGTTTTCATTTATAAAAATGGCCAGTTAGTTGTCAACTCTTGTTGTGTTGACTGCAATTTTTTGTGTTATTTGTGCTGTTTGTGTAATGTTGTGTAAGAATCTTGCTCTGTGTGATGGTGGTGTGTTGTCATATATGGGGCGGATTAGTGTACTGAGTATTTGTGTGATGGTGGTGTTTGTTATGTCTCGTACGTAACTTGTGATATTTTCCTGTATGTGTGTGATTTGCTGCTGTAGGGATTTTATTTGTTGTTTTGATTGAGAGATTACGTGTTTGAATATGCCAATTGTTTCTTGTGTTGTCATACCTCTTTTGGTGATTGGTATTTTTGGGAAGTTCATTTCAGGCCAGTCTGTAACGTGTTGTGGTTTTAGAGGTATGGGTATGTTATGTGGGAAGATATGAGTCTTGGCTGTGTGTTCTGGGAGTATCGGTGGTTGTCTGGGGTACATCGGACATCTCACTTGTCCGGTGTTGGGAGATTATCTGCGTTGCATTACTGACTTTATAAAAAGTTACTAGTATTTCACTGATCTAGTAAACAAGATAAAAAGCGTATGCAGTGCTGAAAACTTAGGCAAATACGCCCGATCGCTTTTCCAGGTAGTACAGACGAGACAACGTTTGGAAGAGATGGCATTACAAATTTTCTTACCTCTGGGAGCACGTTTCCTAATTGGTTTATGCAGCAAACATCCAAGATGAAGAAACTCTTCATTGATGTGTCATGCAAGCCTGCGAAAGCATTCGACACCATCCCGGAGTATTTGAAATGGTACGACAGTTCATGATTCAACGAGTGTATGCGTAGGTACAATCCAGAATCGAGTTTTTGTTATAAGGTTTAGGTGTTGAGTTATGAACATAAAGTTTCATTAATAACGAGAAAACGCAAAATTATGTGTTCATATGAACTTATGAACCACGCTAGCCCCTTCTCTTGATGTAAAGATTCCTGTCCGAAGTTTGTAAAAGTTTTTGAAATCATTCTGTGCACATTGGAGAAACTTTTGTCTAAGAATTGAAGCCGAAATTGTGGACGTCATAATTATGGAATTAATACTGCTTCACGTGGCAGAATTAAATAATCGAGAAATATTAAAATCGTCGCATGTATAAATGTTACAGACAAGTCATTAGGGGTAAGCGTCAGGAAGTCAGCCTGAAATACCTGCCAAGACCAGTTTTCCTGGAAATTGCTTAGCACAGGTCTGTTGAACAGCAAAACAAGGGATGGTCAGGTCCGCTTCGGCGAAACCCTGTTGCCACTGGAGAGGGCATTAGGAAGTGAAAGGCAGTCACTTATCACGCAGATCCCCAAGTGAGCAGGTCAGTCGGGACACTTGCCTTCCGGACCACGAGCGAGCAGGTCAGTCAGGGGACTTGCCTTCGGGATCCTCGAGTGTGAGTACACATTACATTCTACAGTAACAATCTTCGGTCTTAATAAAGACACAGTAACTTGGTTGGTTGGTTTGGTTTAAGGGCGCACAACTTCAAGCCTAAAGTCTTCCGAAGTAACACGTGAGATGACAGTAATGGGTTCTGTAGTTGCTGTCTTTGCTGCCAAATCTACCATTTCATTCCCGGCAAACCTACGTGAACAGGAATCCATGCACACACCACGTCAACGCCAGAAGCGTGTAAAACATTGAGGGCATCCTGGATACGTTGTACAATAGGTTGGGGTTTGTACAGCTCACGAAGGCTCTGAAGTACACCAAGGGAATCTCTCAAAATCAGGCAGTCACCTAATTTACGACGGCACACATACAAAATGGCTCGATAAATTATATAAAGCTCTGCAGTAAAAATGAAAGTGCTATTTGGAAAACGGAATGTATGTGGTTCGGTTCCATAAACATAAGCACATCCAACACCGTTGGTGCTCTTGGACCCATCGGTGTAAATATATCGACGGTCAGTGTAGCCTGACAAAAATTCCAAAAAAAAAAAAAAACACGCGCGGATACTTGAAATAGGCATCGTGGACTTTCGGTGTACGGTCATCCCAAGATCTGCTTAGGGCGTGCCAGTTAGCCAAGGGGGGTAAAGCTTCTCGCCATTGGCGAACATCCTTGGCAGTTCCACTGCAAGCTTCATTAGAAGATCTTGGAAACGAAACCCCGCAGGCTTAGGACTAAGGGTGCTATTCCTATACCGTCCTCTTAGCGTGGTGGTGAAAGAAGAAGCGAACGTTGGGTGCTTAAGCATACATCTAAGCACACAATCATAATTTACCAAGAGAATCTCACGCCGATATTGCAGAGGAGGTTCTGAGGAGGTTTTGGAGCTCCATTCTCTAAGGTTGTCCAAACATTGCTGCAGGCGCCGTTGCAAGAACGCCGTGCGCTGAGAAGTGCAATAGACAGCGATGTCGTCTACGAATAGGCATGACGAAACTCCAGCTGGAACACATTTCCAGATGGAGTTAATTGCTATAGCAAAGAGTGTGACACTTAGTACCGAACCCTGAGGAACCCCCTCTTCCTGAACGAAAGAATTAGAAAAAACCGAGCCGACCCTTACTCGGAAAAGCAGTCCTTCATAAACTCCTAAATGAACAGCGGTAGGCGTCCACGTATGTTCCAGGTATACAGAGAATGTAGAATCCCTGCTCGCCAGCACGTATCATAAGCTTTCTCGAGGTCAAAAAATATGCCAACGGTTTGACAGTTCTTCATAAAGCCGTCCATTATCTGTGTCGATATTGACACAAGATGAACGGCGTCGTCGAAAACCACACTGGATGTTGGTCAGTAGGTTACGACTTTCTAACCACCATACCAATCGTCCATTGATCATGCGTTCCATCACCTTGCAAACGCAACTGGTGAGGGAAATAGGACGGTAGCTGAAGGGAAAATGACGGTCCTTTCCAGCCATCAAGAAGGGAATAACGGTAGCCTCCCGCCAATTTTCTGGGAGTGTACTGTCAACCCAAACACGATTATAGACCTCGAGCAGGAATGCCTTACCTTCAGGAGAGAGCTGTTGTAACATTTGTGCATGAATACCGTCTGGTCCTGGTGCTGATAATCGCGAAGATTTAAGAAAATGTTCTAGCTCCACCATGATGAAAAGGCGATTGTAATCTTCTATGTGTCTGGACCGAAATGCGAAGCCTTGAGATTCCACCTGAGTTTTAATTGGAAGGAACTCAGGGGAGTAGTTTTTCGAGCTAGACACGAGCGAAACCACTGTCAAACGTGTTGGCCACTTCAAATGAATCGATAACAGCTCCTGTGGCTGTTTTTGGTCCCGCTATTGGTATTTGGGTCGTTTTAGCTTCAACACGCCTTAACCTATCCCACACAACCGAGGAAAGTGTTTGTCGGTTAAACGAAACTACAAATGTGCTCCAAAATGACTTTTTGCTATCCTTAATGACTTGTCTGGACCTGGCACGCATTTTCTTGTATTATATTAGGTTATCTAAAGTAGGGTAACGTTGGAAAACCCTAAGAGCACGCCTTCGAGCACGAATGGCATTCAGACATTCTTCCGTCCACCAGGGGACGGGAAATCGACGGGGTTGTGAAGTCGACCGCGGAATTGATTGTTCAGCAGCAGAGAGAATTGTCTCAGTGAGATGCTGCCCCAAATCATTCACTGAGTCGTGCTCGTTGTACGTAAACACAGCCAGCTAAGTGTAAAGGTTCCAGTTGGCATGGTCCAAACGCCATCTGGGCATACGTGTGGAACATGTATCTTGCGTCGAGAGACTAATAAGACATGGGAAGTGGTCACTAGAGTGTAAATCAGAGATGACATTCCATTGTAAGGAGACTGCCAACTGAGGTGAACAAACAGCAAGATCAAGATGCGAGACACTATTGTGAGAGTCCGAAATGAATGTAGGCTCTCCTGTGTTGAGGACAGCCAGGTTGCAACTGTCCAGGAAATCAGTGAGGAGATTACCTCTCGCGCAAGCGCGACTCAAACCCCAAAGTAGGTGGTGCGCATTGAAGTCTCCCACCAACAGATACGGTGCTGGCAACTGGGAAACTAGATCTTCTAAATCAATGTGCGAGAAGTCATGGAACGGAGGCAAATATAGATTACAAATGATGAAATGGATGTCTGGCAGTAGGATCCTTATTGCAACTGATTGGATATCAGACCGTATTGGTATAGAGTATAT
The DNA here is from genome assembly GCA_030765045.1 of Tenodera sinensis. Taxonomy (NCBI): domain Eukaryota; kingdom Metazoa; phylum Arthropoda; class Insecta; order Mantodea; family Mantidae; genus Tenodera; species Tenodera sinensis. Next base: position 135,086,144 of record CM060963.1, read on the forward strand.
ATAGTCATCTCTCACAAGTATCATAGCGCCGCCATGTGCCGAAACAACCTCTTCTGGCGTAACATCACACCGTACTGGGCTGTATCGCCTTAGATGGGAAGCGTCTTGAGGATGCAGCTTAGTCTCTTGCAAACATGTGACCAGAGGTTCGTTTTCTTTGAGCAAAAGCTCAAGTTCTGCCCGTTGAGTTCTAATACCACGTATGTTCCACTGTAGGATAGCCATATTGCATTGTGTATCGGACAGGTATTCCAAAGTTTCTCTTCATTTCTTTGGAATAGGCGGTTGTCGAATTAATTTTGCCCTTTTCTTCTGTCTTGGGCTTACGTTCCAAAGTTTCTCTTCATTTCTTTGGAATAGGCGGTTGTCGAATTAATTTTGCCCTTTTCTTCTGTCTTGGGCTTACGTTTCTATCTGAGGCTTCTTCGCGCCTCTTTTCCACTGGGGGTCTCCCAGGGTGGGCAGATTCCTCTAGATCCATGTCCTCTGCCGAGGACATCCGTGTTCCCATAGTGAATTTTGGTTCGAGGGCTTCGAACCGATTGGAAACGGAGACTGGTGAAGATGACATTCGCCGGTCTGTAGCCACCCCAGAGGATTCCTCTGAAGAGGATCTCCTAGGAGATGACTGGACTTTTCTTTCCCTTTAATGTCTTTGGAAAAACCTTACTCTCTTTGAGGAAATCGGATCTTTGATACTGGGTCTCAACCTTAATCGGCGAAGCATCGTATACTATTGGTGTACTTCTCGAGGTCGACTTCTTTGTGGGTGACCTTCCTGATCTGCTGGATTGAACTGCGGTGCTTGTAGATGCTATAACGGACTTAGGTGATGTCAAACTCTTTGGATGTGACTTAGCTTCATGAATTTTGTCTGAAATTGTTGCCCCGTATATATCGCTAGTTTGAGTTGCAATTTCCCGATTTCCCGGTGTTCGGGATAGCGGGCTGGAGCAAACTTAGAAGTTTCCGGAGTTCTGAGAAGGACACCTTCTCTCTAACCCGAATATCCTGGATAGTTCTTTCCTCCATATAACGGGGGCATTCTCGGGAGTTTGCTGGATGTTCTCCCGTGCAGTTAACACAGCTGAGAGGTGATGTACATTCATCGTCATGAGCAATGCCTCCACAGTTCACGCAGGTAGCTCTACTACGGCACGTGTCACTTGTATGACCAAAGCGCTGGCATTTGTAACATCTAAGTGGGTTCGAAATATAAGGTCTTACTTCAATAGCCTCGTACCCAGCCTTTATCCTTTGCGGGAGATCTACCCGATTAAAGGTAAGGAAATGGATACGGGTAGGCAGATATTCGCCTCCATTTTTTCTCTGAACCAGAGAAACACATATTACACCTGGATCTGCTAGGTTTTCCTTAATTTCATCGTTGGACCTATCGTCCAATGCCCGGGTGTTCACAACACCGCGAGAGTAGTTTAGTGTTTTGTGCATCTCTACACTCACCGGATAGCCGGCTAACATGTTAGCTTTTAAAATAGTAGCTGCCTGCGCTGCTGAATTAGATTCAACCAGCAGCGTGCCGTTGCGGGATCTTGTGCAGTTTTTAACTGGGCCAGCTATCTTATTGAGACCCTTCTGTATGATGAATGAATTCACCGACCTAAATGTTTTACCTTCCTCATTTCTTGTTATAACTAAGTAGCGAGGACCACTTAATTCAGCTACTTCATTTTTATTAACTTGCTTTTGTTTATATTTTTGAGTTTTAAAAGAACTCATGGCGATTATATCCTCCACCATCTATGCATCTCCGATGGCATGCTCACATCCTGGGCGCCAGCCCGGTTTAGGTGAGAGTCCTGGCCTGGACCTTACTCACCATAGGGTTTCACCTCCCAATGTGTAGACAGAGGGACCCAATCACCTTCAGGAGTGCATCAGCTCATGCAATGGCCCCTCCCCGAGACTGACCTTTATCAGCGGATACGCACACAGATCCTACATGATAACCAGGGGCTGGGACTTACGCGGTTACCCAGTCACCCCTTGCGTCTCCGCATCCTCCTACAACCCGCGCGTAGATTATCCATCAGACTATGTGCAGGGGAGGTGGGAGGTCAACACAAAAGTGAACCAAAGTTAATTGGGCGTTTGGCAGGTGTCCTCTCATCTCTTAGAGGAACCCATTCGAGAGTTTGGCTCGGGGCCCCGGGTACGCCAAACCCGTACCTACCGTAGTAGGATCCTCTGGGTGAGTTTGGTTTTGGAGTCCTCTTCTCCTAGATGAGTTGTCAACCAAGACTACCAAGCCTCATCTACCCGTTTGGGAATGTTCTTTGCTTCCCCTCACCTCTTGTCTACCAGTGGTCGAAACGACACACTTAGTAGGCCGTCTGGATCGGGTACTGAGACCCTCCGCCACGTCTAGGCGACATTCCTTCGGAGCGGATACAATAATGAGGTAACGTTACTAATAGCGATCGGCAAATCTCAAGCTTTATTTTGATTGAGAATAAAAGTGTTTCAACGAGAGTTCTGGCTTTTATGTGAAAATACTCACGCATACCCAGAAATTAAGGTCCATGCTGAGCAGCTGGAGCAGAAACTATCTTAGGGCAGTATTCCGCTTAGGATAGCGGAACGGACGAGGTGGTGAGACCGCGTCAGAATGTAAAGTACTGATTTTTTTCATTTATATCCCGCCTTTTACAGCAGAGGTCATATCGGCGGCCTTGACTATTGGCTTTACTCGTTTAACAGTGGGGTTTTTATACATTGGATTCACACATACACACACTTTAATTCATACTTCCAGACTCATGGATGGTTGAGGAATAATCTTGGCTGGAGAAAACTTTCTACCCCCTGCCGGGAATCGAACCCGGGACCCCTAGCACAGAAGGCAGGTGTTCTACCAACGGTGCCACGGGGCCAGCCGTACTGATGTTTGTGCAGTAAAAACCGCATTTCCTACTCCACCAGCATACATACCCCCATATTATATTGCCATTTTTGTCTTTTGCAAGGAGTATAAATTTCTTCTGTCCAACTCTGTATTGTGCTTATGCCAACCATGAACTTTCTCTTCTGTACCAAATATGTAAAAGGGACTTTCATCTATAAAAATGCCATCATTCCACTTTCCTTGATTTAGTTTACAGTATTCTTTAGCATAGTTTTATTTATATATGCTTTTTTGTGGATACCCTTTCCATTGTAGCCTTACTTTCTAAGAGTTTAGCAGTTGTCAGACACTTTTCAGTTGCCATTTTGGAGCACACTTATTTTAGGATTTATAATTATAATTATAAAAATAATTATCTTTCTCAAAAGCAGTATCTTCTATCTCTCACTCAGCTTTTGTGAACACCTTGTGTGTTTCAAAGATTGGATTCTGACTTCTCTATATCGCAGAATGTCTCCAATAGTACTCAATAATAGATTCACCTTTGCAACAACGTCTGTATGCGTGAGAGCCTTGACATAGTAAAAGATTACAAGTTGCTGTTCGACTGTTGTGTTAACTCTGCTGCGTCCCATTTAATTTTTGGTATACTCAGCATAGAAATGCGGGTTTGACATTGACGGTGATAGAGGTATGAGCCTTCCCTTTTTATATCCAACTAAGTGGATGTTAAAGTATAAATTAAGAGTGACCGAATACTAAAGTGGTGCATGTATATCTTGCTTTTGAGTCAAACGCTACCAACGATTTCCCGTCTTTGTTGTAAAACTTTCAAGTGGCCGAATTTGTTTAATGTGTTGTTTGTGCTTTACATTCGACATAAACTGTGTTTAATACCAATTTATAATTTCAAATAATGATATAGGAAAGCCTTATGTGATCGAACATTTATGTGAGTACTTTTAAGTAGATAAAAACAAAAGCGAACAATCTGTATTGTAAATACAGTTCTACTAAAACTAGTCCATTGTGACAGCTAGGTGCAGACGGGCGTTTGAAAGGGTTTCCGTGGCAACGAATGCGTCCGCCAACCAGCAATTTGCTATTACACTGCACGCCACCCATTCCCTTGCCTTGTAGTTGTTTCAAAGCCTTCCTTAGTTGCCATATTGATCTGTCAGGTGCATATGTCTTTCCCGATATTGGTGAGTGTTGCAATAGTTTATGATTTACCTGCTAGAAAATAACACGATTTTACGTTTTGCGGCATTTAGTATAACGTTTTGTAAAGTGTTTGCAGCTGTCCTCTATTTGCCCCATACACACTGCTTTATCAACGTCCCCCATCAATGTTTATACACGCCAGTATGATATACAATAAGCAGTGTCGTCAGATAAATATTTAATACCCATAGAGCAAGAATAGATTATAACCTGCCCAAACTAGTGCGATCCTATTGTAAACACACGAGAGGAGAGATAGAGAGACTGTAAGAGAACGCTTCTAGGGCACTGATTGGTGGCGAGAAATTTATAGGTGTTTATAGAGGCGGCTCCCGTAGTATCTCTCTCTCTCTCTCTTTCTCTGCTCCACCAATCATTGGCCGTTACAGTGGCCATTATTCTAGATGGTCTTGGTTACAGTATCTTTATCTCTCTTTCTCTCCTCCTGTATGTTTACAACAGGATTGTCCTAGTTTGAGACAGATGATAGAGATAACTGGAATGCGCAGGCTTAACATTATTCATTATTTATCTTAAGATCTGACATTTATTACATTCATCAATCATACGGTCACAAGGCGAAAAGAATATGGATATTCAACAATTGACGACATTGGGCTACAGAAGTGACCCAAAACGGCTCATATTGGCTTAATAGCAATCTGGCTACCTTTTCTATAACTATGTTGCTGCAATCTGCTTGTACGTTCAGCTCTTGTCGCTCGGTGGTTGTTGCAGTTACTATGTGTTCAATGCAACGTTGTTTATTAAATTAGTACTACTCCCCGACTTTATCTTGAGCCCTAGAATCTAGTACTACGAACGATCCGAACCAAGAAGGTCTGTTCTCTGTCGAAGGAACAACCAAGCACCTTGTCCATACAAGGCCGTTGGCTAATGTGGAAGAAACAATTTCGGAAAATGCAACTGGCAACCTTCTGTTGAAGTATGACTGCTTAAAAGACATGAAAAGTCCTTTTGTTCTCACTTGTTTCAAGGGGGACGCAGCATGTTGGAAGTTTGCTATCAAACAATAATAATTTATTATTCTGTTGTCAAAAGTTATAGTGTTTGTTGAGGATAAGCGTATTAATTTGTGTCAATTAAGATTGTTGTTTACGTCAAAATTAAAACAATCCAATAGTGAGTAATTGAGTGCACATTCAATTCATTAATTTCCAAAGGGGGCCACGGCCCCCCTTGCTCCCACTTCATCACACCCATACTTGTCTTCGCGCAACACCACCTAGGGACCTCAATATAAAGTGTGCGAATAGTAGTGAAGTTGGGCTTCGAAGGCAACATTATGAAGCGTTAAATATTTATGTTTATAAGCTAAGGACTTATTAATATGAAGTTAAGTTCTGGTTCGGAGGGGGACTGTCACACACACACACACACACACACACACACACACACACACACACACACACACACACACACACACACACAGACACACAGATACACAGACACACAGACAGACACAGACAGACACACACAGACACATACCAACAGACACGCAGACACGCACAGACACAGACAGACGCACACACAGGTACACACATACACACACAGACACAGACACACACACATGCACAGTGCAACCTAGGAGGAAACAAAAGTATGGAAAAATAGAACGGCGTGGCAACACATAGCAAAGATTAAAAGCTGGTCTTATTGCGGAAATTTAGACAGGGCTAAGTGCAAAATGTAATTTCATTGTCCGGTCAGAGTAGCATGGATGGGTTCCTTTCTCGGAGATCAATCTTTCAAGCATCGATATAAATATATGTAATTAAATTGACACCTAAACCATAATATTAATTGTGAATAAATTTGAATGGTGAACAGAACTATTCTGCAGGTTTCTTTGCGGGACACAATAATATGCTCTTCCGAGCTATGGGCCACTTGTAGGGAGTAATACGAGTAGTAGCCTCATTTCCACACTAAAAAATTGAGTAACCATGCAAAGAAACGCACGATATGTACAAAGCAGTAAAATGTAGTTGGAAAATGTAATAACATCGAGATAGCATAAGAGCATAAAACTACAAATTCAGAGTTTTAATCAACGAGTGTGCAGAGATTGGAACTGTGAAAACATTTTGCATTGTCCCTTATTTTGATAAAAATTCAAACAAATTTATTAATGAGTTTTTCAACCTTTCCGGTGTTTTTGAAAAGGGCGACTACAACACAGCCAATAAAATCCCAAATAATGAGCATCTGTTTCGCGTTTGGTGAACTGTATAACAAAGCTTGACACTTCTTTACAAAATGTAATTTAATTTCCTTCAAATGGTTGTAGTATCATGATAAGGCCAAACAATTCAGTAGTGGCTCGTGTTAAAGAAAGGTGTCCTGGTTAAATGTGTGTGCCACGCAGTTGAAGGCTTGTCAATTTCTCCCGAGGCACTGCGAGGATTTGACTCGTAATATTTACTGCAAGTGCTAAGAGACAGGTACAGTTGCACAAATTCCATACTCTTTTTATTTATCGGTATACAAAATGCTCCATCCTTTTCAAACTAGGTGGCTTTCTTTACATTCGGTTGCTGTTCGAATTGTAGTACAACGGGAAGCTCTGGGACCTTGCTTTGATTCAAAATATCCAGAGGAGAGGCTTGTAGCTGCTAAAGAAATCCATCAGAGCTTGAATGATAATTGATTGAACGTTTTCCTCTTTTTATGTTGGGCATTGCCAAAATTCACTACAATTAACCAATATTTTAAATAACCCAATTTTCCCTAACTAATTAAATGATGGGGGAGCTGCTATATTCCAAAATATAACTAAACATCGAGGTGCAATTGTTGGTTTGAAACTTAATAAACTTCGTCTTTCTAAGCGCTCATATAAATCAAATTCGATATTAATGAAATTAGAGTATGCATTTTTTGAATATCATTGATAAGTACTAGTTTTCAGAGAACAAAGTAATAATAATCATTGATCTTCTAAAAAGTGCAATCATTCACAGATAAGTATTATTGTGTTACAAGGACAGGGCCTGTGTTCTAAAAACAAGTGTCTGATATTGGACCTTTAAATGCTACAATTTTCAAGATAAATCTTGTCTTACAGCCTATGAGTTTTGGACTCATGAGGATAAATTCTGGGAGTAAAATATTGTACCATTTGTCTAAATTTGTTCAGGCAGCCTTAGAGTTTCCTCACCTTAATGGCCACCATGAACGCGTTTTCAGCAAAATCAACTTAATAGGTGAAAAGCGGAAATTGTGTAGACACAAAGACTATCAATGGGTACGTGTGCTCACCTGTCAAGTGGTTCTGTTGCGAGAACTTTGTTCCAACGAATAACAAGCTAACGAGCCTGTCAAAATGCTCTTTTATACAATAGTTCGACAACCACAACTCCTGCATCCTGACTATGACAACAGAGATTACATCAGTTTTGACGTCTAGATGCGGTGAGTCATCCATTTAATTCCTTTATGTCGTTGGGTTTAAGTTTACAAATACTAACACAATAGTAGTTTTTATATTTATCGAGATCCTCAAAATGTACACACGTATACATCCATCTTGCGTAAAACATAAAAAGAACTGTCACAGAACATAACGCGCTCTATAGCAGGGCCGGCAAGAGGAGCACTGGACGTGTGAACTACTTTACTCTACAGTCACCTCTTCCTGTTCCCTTCTGTCTGACAGGTTAACAAATAGGGTACATTTGCCACAGTGGCGGTCATTCGGATTTCCGATTAAACGTCTTTTGCGACGTAATCAAATGCGTACTTCTGAATTCAAGAGTTGGATAGGAAAGCACAAAGAGGGTTAATGACACTAGAGAATATGAGTGATCGACGTAGACGGTCATTGTGTAAGAAACAGCTCTCTCGCCACATTGCTGATGTGGTAGTTCTAGCCAAACCTTAAGTTGGTAAAAGTAGTTCTATAGAATTAACTTGTTTATTACCATTGATTTGTTTTGTCATTTAATAGTTGTTATGTAGTTCCCTTACACTACTAAAGACATTTGAAAGTCTCTATTCTGTATTCTCAAAAATAAACGTTATAATTTATATGAAAAGTGTATTGAAATTGTTTGTAATGTGCATTTTATTTGATAGTGGCGTAGTCATAATAATACGCCCCTAATTTACACGGTTGGTGTCCTTGCTGGTTTCTTTTTAAATATTAGCGTTTCAATGTCCGGCTGCAAACTAGATGAACTTAGACGTAGAATACATTGGAGATGTATATCTGTAGCAGGATACTGTTCATTGTCAATATGCTAAACAGCTGTTCACATTGATAAGTAGTGCCAAACATGGCCAGTAATTACTTCCAAAAAGGTGTAGCTTGGGAAATGTTTTTGGCAGTGGTGTGTGCAAATCCAAATCAAATTGTCCTGAACTGCGCAATGTGTTGCTTTGAAGGTTAATTAATTCCAACTGTAGTTCATTTTGGGCCACCGAAAGTTCATATGTGTATATGTCTTTACCCCATGTAGTTCTGTTCACTCTGGATTACTTTTGCAGAACTCGTAACCCATAAGAGCAGTGGCAGCTCGTGACTCGACAATTTGGGAGGGCGGCATAATATATTTTCAGACGCAGCACGCTTTAAATGACATTTGATTCCGAATTTCATCAGAAAATACGTGAAAACAAAGCAAACCATGTAAAGCGAAAAACTGTTATGCGTGACCTTCAATCTGTTCGTTAAATGCACCCTATTTTAATTCCTAAACATTAGGTATGCAGGCTCACCAGAGTTCATTACTAAACAGGAACAGAAAAACGCATTTTTGGATTATCTACTGCTTATAGTAAGTAGAGCAAGTATCGTACTCCACCCAAAACTGCGATGTCGAGGTCTCAGTGGAAATTTACATTTGAGGCCCCATGAATAAAAAAAAGTGCACGCGCGTGTGTATGTCTGTCAGGCTACGGACAGCATAACTCAAAAACGAAAACTCGGTTAAAAACCAAAGTTGGTATTTAAGTTTAATATTTTTTCGAGGATACGACGCGAAGATTCTGATGAAAATTCCTCCACCCTAATCTACCCCTTCGATCGAAAATTTTTGGAACATTTTAATTTTCTCATAAATGGCTCTAGCGATTTTTATTAAAATGCCATATGTTAAAGATATTTTTATGACAAATTAAATGTATATTTAGAATGTTCTGGCTATAGTCCATGAAGTTCTATTGACTCTGGATGACATTAGTATAACCGGTAAAACGTTACACTATACAAAAAATTTGGATCTTGCTAAAAACATACAATTTTTTCCGTAGAATGAACCATTTCGGAGATATTACCTGTTATTTTTGTGAGTTCTGGAATACTTAAACTTCCGTCAAATGGAACATCGTTATTCATTTTTATTATATCCTAGCCGTGCAAAGGGAGCGGAATCTCAAAGCTTTAAAAGATTTCACTATCGCTTAGTCTACTGTATTCCCACGTTCCCTTTGCACCTACAAGGAAATAAGCATTTAAGATAATTTCTACAAATTTTTATCTCAACTAATACGGAGAAGATATATGAATAGCAGTGCGTAAGCATTGTTAGCACAAAAGTAGAGAAAGTCATGTGAGTGCTTTATTTCGCATCCGTAAAGCCAGCCCGCATACCTGTACAATGAAGAATTAAATTTTCTGCTTTATTTTTGCACTGATTTTGAATTTGTTCAATATTCAATGTTGGTCTTGGTGGCCTGAGCTTCTTGAGTTCCAATTGAGGTGCAAAACTCGTTACTCCCGCACTGAGTATACTAGTTACTCTGTTCAGAGTCCATTGATTTATTTGACGGTCCCCGCGTGGATTCACACCATGACACCACTAGAAAACGCTGCAAAAACTATGTCTGTTTAACCACTTCCAAACGCAGCTACATTTGTAATACGCTACTAGCAAAATTCCAACATGAATGAAGTAATGATTTGCTTCCTTGGTATTGGTTTATCGGTAATTTGCAACACCATACCTTAAGTGGTACACCTACTACTAATTTAATTCAGAACTAAGTTTCATTTACAATCAATTTAAATTGTAAAATTACTTTTAAGAGAAAGGAGTATGTATGTTATGCGAGTGGCAGCATTGTTAGCAAAGATCAAGAGCAAAGATCACGCGATTTGTTTCACACCCGTCAGACAGCCCAGAGAAAAGCTAATGCAGGCGCTTTCTCCCTCCATCCGGACTCCGCCCAGAGTATGTTTTGTCTTCACGCCCCTCTACTATAGCAGAGGCCAATCCCGCAGCTCTCCCTACCACTGCAGTATCACTAAGGTACGAAGATTCCCGGTGCAGTACAGAATTGCATCCGTAGTGAAAACATCGGCGTTCTTCCGTATATCAGCGGTGTAAAAACATTTTAAACGAAACAAAATGGGTAAATAAATGGAAGCGTGTTGTTTGTATTCTCTCGGACTGGAAGCTTTAATATGTATAAAAGATACGACACAATTAAGATAACTGGATATTTATTTTTAACACTTTCACCGTTACATGGGCAAGCTATCAGAAGAATAAACAGAGTTGCCAAGCTACAAAAACAAAACACAAAAGTTGTATAAACGATTACAGAATAACCAACACTCCTCCTCGTTTACACAACCTTACATTTTTCTCTTAATGCAATATGCCTGCTGGGTGACAAAGGTTTGGTTAACAAATCAGCTATCATTAGGTCAGAGGGACAATAATTGCATTCAATCAACTGCTTATCTACACAATCCTTAACAAAATGATACTTTGTATCAATATGTTTTGTTCTATTAGAGAACTTTCCACTCTTAATCAAAGATAAACAACTCTGATTGTCCTCGTAAATTATTGTGGCACTGTTCACATCTTGGTGCATGTCTTTCAACAAATGCTGCAACCACAGAGCTTCTTGACAGGCTTCAGACAGAGCAACGTATTCGGCCTCAGTAGAAGATAATGAAACACATGTTTGTTTTCTGCAGCACCAGCTGATGATTCCTCCATTTAAGAAGAACACGTATCCACTATTTGACTTCCTTGTCTTACGATCTTCAGCCCAATTTGCATCAGCATATCCGAAAAATGTAAGTCCCTCCTGAGTCTCAATGTTACTAAGCTTAAGTTTCATATTGGCAGTAGACTTAAGGTACTTTAGAACACATTTCAACTGTGTCCAATCTTCCTGGCTTGGTGAGGAAACCCTTTGTGCAAGGATGCTTACACTTGCTGAAATATCTGGTCTTGTGTTGACTGAAATATACAGTAGACGTCCAATTAGTTGCCTACATTTTGAATTATCTTTCAGAAGATTTGTAGATTCTGACTTCTCATAGTTCTGATCCATTGGTGTATTGACTTTCTTTGCATCTGACAATCCAAAATCAAATGCAGTGTTGTTGATATAATCTGACTGACAGAGTTGAAAATTCTCACTTGAATCTTTTGTGACTTCAATTCCAAGGTAGCGCTGTATTAAGCCAAGATTCTTTATCTTAAACTCCTCAGAGAGAATGTTTTCAACTTTATTTATCTCATCTTCAGATTTACTAGCAATTATGATATCATCTACATAAATAAGGATATAACACCAACCAACCAAGGATTGTCTTGAATAAAGGCATGGGTCTACTTCACTTTGTTTGAAATCTGAATTAACAATAACCTTATGTACTGCTTCATTCCAAACTCTGGCTGCTTGTTTTAGTCCATAAATACTTTTCTTCAATAAACATACCTTTGATGAATCCTCTGTAGCAAAACCTGGAGGCTGTTTCATGTATATTACCTCATTCAATTCTCCATTTAAAAATGCTGTCTTTACATCAAAGTGGTAGACTGGTAGGTTTTCTTTAGATGCAATTGAAAGTAAGGTACGTAAGGTTGTTTGACGTACAACTGGAGCAAAAGTCTCATCGTAGTCTTCACCATACTTCTGTGAAAACCCTTGAGCCACGAGACGTGCGTTGAACTGCTGAATGCTACCATCTTTGCTCTCCTTGATCTTAAAAATCCATTTGCTTCCAACCGCTGTTCGATTTTTAGGAAGACTACATAATTCCCAAGTTCCATTTTCTTCTAGTGATATCAATTCTTCTTGCATTGCATGAAGCCATCTCTCTTTGAATTTGCTGGAAATTGCTTCATTGTAGGATTTGGGTTCTTTAATAACTTCTCTTGTAGTATTACACTCTTCAATCAGTCTTTGCGGAGCAATTCCGTTTGTTGATCTCTGAGAAACTCGAGTCTGAGAGTCTTTAACTGATTCATTTTCTTTATCACTCTCCTCCTGAATTTCTACTTCTCGATGTGATATTTTAACTTTGGAATCAACATTTATGTCGATTTCAGATCTAGTTAAATCATCACGTTTCCCTTGATATGCTTCCACACTGAACTTGACATCTCGACTGATTATCACCTTTTGTGAAGCTAAATTGTAGCAACGATAAGCTTTTGATTCTTCATCATATCCAATTTCTGGCGTTTCTGGGTTGGAACATGAACAAAACATTTGGAACCAAAAATCTGTAAATTCTTTACTTTAGGCTTTTCATTATTCCACAGTTCATATGGTGTTAATTTCTTTGCTCGAGTAAGGACTCTGTTTTGTATGAAATTAGCAGTCATCACAGCTTCACCCCAAAATTGATTTGGTAAGCCTGCATCAATCAGCATACAACGTGCCATTTCTACCAGAGTTCTATTCTTCCTCTCTGCTATGCCATTCTGCTGTGGGGAATAAGTTGCAGTTAACTGAGTCTGGATACCTTCATTGGCCAAATATGTTCTTAATTGTTTATTTAGATATTCACCTCCACGATCAGATCGAATAATCTTGACTTTTCTGTCAAACTTGTTTTTCACAAGTGCTACATAATGTTTCAAAGTATCAGGAATTTCAGATTTGTTTGCCAATAAATATACATGAGTATACCTTGAAAAATCATCTATAAATGTGACTATAAATCGCTTACCACTTGGTGTCATGGTCTGCATTGGTCCACAAATATCTGTATGGATCAAATCAAGTGATCTGGTAGACTCGCTTGAAGATTGTTTTGGGAATGGTAATCTGGTCAGCTTTCCTTTCATGCACGTATCACATGACATTTGGATACCGCAATCAACTATGTCGGTCTGGGTGGCTCAGTTGGTTAGACGCTGGCCTACTGTTCCCAAGGTCGCGGGTTCAAACCCGGCCCAGGCCGATGGTTTTTAAGTGTGCTTAAAAACGACAGCTCCATTTCAGTAGATTTACTGGCATGTAAAAGAACTCCTGCGGGACGAAATTCCGGCACACCGGCGACGCTGATGTGATCCTGGCAATTGACAGCGTCGTTAAACAACAAAATAATTTTTTTTCAATCAACTATCTTCAAATCATCTAAGTGACCCTCAGCATGTATTTTCCTTATGGCCTCTGGGTCACGATGTCCCATTTTCCGATGTCATGTATGAATACAATTGCTGTTGTGTTCCAACACTGCATGGATTTTGTATGGCTCACACAATTTGTACAAGTTTCCAGTGGACTTAGTAAATCCAATCTGTTTTCCATCTTTGCATATTTCGCAATAGTCTTTACTGAAGTTAACAGAAAAATTGCTTAAGTTTAGCTGTCGAACAGAAATTAAATTTCCAACAACTTTAGGAGCGTAAAGCACATTGGTAACAGTAACTGGTGTCACTTCTCCCTTTTTATTCTTAAGCATCAATTTTCCTGTCCCGATGCCAATAACATCAACTAGTTCACCATTTGCAACTTCAACTTTATTAACATAGGATCTATCCAAGGATGTGAAAAACTCTCTGTCATTGGTTACATGCCGAGTGGCACCTGAATCTAAAATCCAACTATTTGACGGAATGTCAAATGTAAATATATGCTCTTTATGTTCAACTGCATTCACTTTATTTGGTTTTTCTTTCCAACTTGAGTATTTCTTGCAATCCTTTTTCATGTGTCCATACCTTTTGCAAAAATAACATTTCATGGAAGTGTTTTTAAAATATTTTCTGGATACTGTCATCATTTTATCTGAAGAATTACAGGGAGCCCCTTCTGCATATTGTTTACGTTCATATTCAGCAATCACCTTTTGCTGTACTATGGCAAACGTTAGTTCATCCTCTGGACCTGTTTCCAGTGCTGTAATTAATGGATCATAATTTCTAGGCAAACTGCTCAACAACATTGCAACACTCCATTTATCCGATAAAGATTCTTCACCTGTGTCTCGAAGCTTTAAAAACAATTCTTGCATGCGAGTAATATGTTGTGGAATATTACCGCCTTCTTCGAGTTTCAAAGAACAAATTGTTCTCATTAAATGAACTTTATTGGTTAACGTACTTTTCTCATGATATTCCTTAAGAGCATTCCACATTTTCTTTACTGTGGACTTACCCCTGATGTGGATAAGTTGATCATCTTCCACCGTAAGTCCGATGTAGGCTTGTGCTTTGCTATCAGCTGTATCCCAATCGGCGATTAACCTTTCGTTTGAACCTGTATCTATCGGTCTTTCAGATTCAATTACCTTCTTAAACAAGTTATCTTTCATTAAAAGCAGTTGTACTTTATATTTCCAGTTTGAATAATTATGATTATTCAACGTTACGATGTCACTTCGAAAGTCAGCCATTTTGTTACTTAAACCTTATGTAACGAAACTGAAAATAAACCGCTTCGCGTATCGCACTTTATACTTATATGCCTGGGCCCATAACCTGTTGTTTGTATTCTCTCGGACTGGAAGCTTTAATATGTATAAAAGATACGACACAATTAAGATAACTGCATATTTATTTTTAACACTTTCACCGTTGCATGGGCAAGCTATCAGAAGAATAAACAGAGTTGCCAAGCTACAAAAACAAAACACAAAAGTTGTATAAACGATTACAGAATAACCAACAAAGCGCAGTAATGTATTTTGGCAACAGTAAGCTGTCAAGGATATTTGAACTAGTGCTTTCAACGTAATGTTGCCTTTTCTTTCTTATCTTTATTTATTGGGAGGGCACCGCCCTAGAGTCCTTCATTGTCAGCCGCCACTGTACACCACTCACTTCCCTGGCACAATACTCACCTTCTGAACTGCATTTTCCGTTATTCTCACAGCTTCTTGAAGAGGTATACCTGAAGTTTCCAGTTTGTTGATACTATAGGGAAGCCAGCTGAAGTGACTTGCGAATGTGTGAAACTGAACTGAGCACTTTAGAACTGCTGAATGCTGATAAGGATTCACTCACAGATACTACTGGATCAGAAGAAACGTTCTCCATCACTAACTTCACAGTTTCGAAGCGCTTACTGTAGAAATGCACAGCTTCAATCCATGTTGCCCACCCTGTTATCAAGGGCTTCAGAGGCAGCGGTATTTCAGGTAGCTGCTGCCTGTAGCGTTGTGCACGATAAGGTCATTTCAAGAAAACCTTCTGCGGTGCTGATACCAGTGTGTTTACTTCTGGGAAATTACCTCTAACTGTCTCTGCCACTCGTTGCAATGCATGAGCCGCACATGTAAACATGCACTAAGCTTGGATAAAATATAGTGATTTCCCCACTTTCAACATGCATGGAAGTGTATCTGTGTACAATAATCTGTGTACATGTAGTTGTTTAAAAATGCTATACATTTGCTGAATCCGTCACATAATTGAATATAATCTCTCACGATATACCTAATAAATAGTGAAGCGATAACGTTGCAGAAAGATATTCCTCTTTGCCGCATGTTACAAAGGACAAAAAACAAAAACGTGCCTCGAGAATAAGTTCTTTTGATGTTAACGGTTGTCCCCGCTTGCGCCAAGCCAAGTTAAATGTTAATCGGTAACAGTCAATGAAATACGTTACTGCTTAGCACTGAAATAAATATTTAATCTATGTTTTGTGTTTACGGTGCGATCAGCAGAGGAAGTTTCCTGTCGTCATGGAAAAATGACTGTAGAACAAGATCTTTCGAGTCTGCTGGAAAATTTTGAAGGTTTAGGTGAGTACCGGAAGTTATAATTTTCCTGGTAAGGCCTTGCTTTCCTCCAATCTGAAAACTGAACTAGAACTAAAACTGAAAATTTAAGATCCTTTCAGTTCAGTTTTCAGTTATGCTTTCCTAGAAAACTGAGCTGAAAACTTAAAACTGAACCTAAAACATCAGGCCATTAAGTATAATGGCTGAAATGCAGTTGCGAAAGCTGCATGGCAGTGAAGAAAGTGAGTTGGAATTGGATACTTTGTTGTTTATTTAGGTAAATGAATTAACAGATAATGAGCAGTTTGGAAAACGCTCCAAGGTGCATCTCATGTATGCTAATCGTAGTTCAGAATTTGCCTATGAGATTTTGGTTATGAGACACCAGAAGGACAATGGCACTAGTCCGTGGAGTACTTCAGATGAACACCAAAATTAAATCTAATCTTGATATTACTACGGCTAGATACTTGTATAGATAAACTCCAATCAGTGCCAGAATTCACTAATGTGACCTAGCCTTTTTATATTACAACAGATGTCTATATTTGTATTGACCGCCTCCGTAGTGCAGTTGGTAGCGCGCTTGCTTTCGGCGCGGAGAACCAGGTTTCGATGCCCGGTACCAGCATGGGAATTTTATCCCCTCTGGGAGGTCTGGCACGGGGTGCACTCAGCCTCGTTAGGTCCGGGGGGACCAATTGAGGAGTTACTTGATGGAGAAGTAGCGGCCCCAGGTCGAGAAGGCCGTATAACTGCCCAGGAGGGCTCGGGGTGCGGACCACGTCCCACCCTCCAGTACTGCACCTCACCGATGACGCCTGTTTTGGGCAGAGGGGGGGATGTGGCAGCTGGGCGGTAAGTCTTGGCCCTTCAAGGGCTGTTGCGCTAGGGGTTTAGTTTAGTATATATTTGTATTAGTACACCCTCGTTTAATTGCACACATGGAGCATTATATTACACTTGTCAATCTTTCAACAGGTGCTGATCTAGTTCCCTGCACCTTGTACCCAAGAAGGGTGGATCCTACGTCCTTGCGATCGATATCGCATACCAAACATTCAAGATTGCAACTGCCCACTAGAATACAAGAAACTGACCCCAAAATTGATTTAGTCCACACCTAACATCACATCTCAGTCCATGTGCCTACAACAGCAATCAATGTGTGCCCTTACCAATACCAGTGGCGGAGCGTGCTTCTGTCCGAAGTGTTAGCATGATTCCGTATTGTATAAGCATGCATTAAATAACCTTTATGGATAATTGGAATTTAAAATAAACATGCTTGTGTATCTTGTAGGCCAGCTCTATACGGAAATTCTTGGCAGCAAAGAGTCATGAAATCCTGGATTCTTCGTACAGCTTTTCCAGGAACTCTTCTTAATCGAAAGAAATGACACATTGCAGAAATTTGCTTGTGTTCTTAAAAAAGTTTTAATTCGTTTCATTGTTGAAAAAGATCTCCACACAGAGGTACTAGTGGCAGGAATTGGTCAAAATTAGACATCAACGTTTAGTAACTTCAAATAATGCCCCATTTAATCCAGAACATGTTATGTATGTGTAAAGTTGTAATATGTGGGGCTTCTGGAACTCGACTGATATATATGCTCTTTAAAGTATCCCAGCATTGAAATATTTGCAGCATGCTTGTAATAAAAACTGGAATGGCCGTAGAGGGAAAGAGTCTGTAATCGATTCAAAGTTTTCAAAACCCAAAAGTGCAAAAGAAATTCCAGCTGATGGAGTTTAGAGAATTGGTAATTTATGTGTTCAGTCACTGTATCCAGTAGTTTAACTTACAGTCGGCGGTACGATTTCTTTTTGTGGTTTACAATATCTGCAGCTCGCTGCCTTTAGCTCTATCGTATGTGGGATTTGTGGTGGACAAAGCGGCGAAGGGGCGAGTTTTCTCCGGATTATCCTGTTTCCCCCGCCATTTCATTCCATAGTGCTCCATCTTGATGCCACGTATCATCAGTGTTACCACCTGCGGTGCCGTATGTCGTAAAATCGGGCGTTAAACACTTCCAAAAAATTAGCTCGAACTTCACCTTCATTTGTTGAAAAGGACCAATAGCCCTCTAAGCATTGCTTCCAGACAAATCTGTCATTCAGTATTCTTTTGAATTCGTCGACTTTTACAGTCCAATACTTTATGTCACTGATTTTGCATTGTAAAATATCAAATAAGATTTTAGATTGAGAAAGTATAGATGAGAATAAATTCAAAAGGAAAAGGAACTCAAAATCATGAAGTGTATCATAACCTCTTGCACAGACTCTGACTTCACCATCCCATGCTTCTGCGCCTTTGACAATTGGTTTGAAGAATTGCTTCAACTCCTTTTCTTACTTCCGAAATTGCTTTGACTAAATGTTCTGAATACATCAGCGTGTCCGAGCAACTGATGGCGTATGCTTAGTGGTGAAACCATCTCCGGCCCAGACCGATGGTTTTTAGCTGTGCTTAAAAAGGGCAGCTCCAAGCGAATAGCTTTACTGGCATGTAAAAGAGCTCCTGCGGGACGAAATTCCGGCACACCGGTGACGTTGATATGATCCTGGCAATTGACAGCATCGTTGAACAGCAAAATAATAATAGGTGAAACGATCAAATGTAGCCTTCCTCTTTGAAGGTCTAGAGCAGCCCTGGCGAACCTTAGCCCAAGGATGCGAACAGAGTCCCTCCCCTCCTTATCTGTAATAGCTTACATTCACACACACAGAAGGAACCGGTTTTTCCTTTGGTTTTCCCCAGCTTTCTGCCTTCCGAGTCACAAAGGGAGGGTGAGTACACTTCTTCGGGCGTGTTCTGGAGAAAAAGCTGAAAATCCAGACACAGTTTCAGAATACCTTGCTTTTTTGTTTCCATCAACTGATCATTTTAGTGTCAAGTTTAGGTTGTGAGTTTTATAGCGTACAAATAAAGCTGGTTCATGCTTTGCAAGAATTAAATACTGCAAAATGTGTTCCAGCCATAACATAGCACTCATCGTAAGCTTGAGCCATTAATTTATCACCAACATGAAATTCATTTATTAAGCTAGAAACATATTCAGCAGCAGCAGCAGCACGATAAGTATTTGTATAAATGAACCTGATAAATCGCTCTTGAACATTAATTTTTGTGACGTAACGTAGCCCGGAGGAAATCCGAAATTTGTATATTACATCAGTAACCTCATCTTCTGTCGCTGCAACAAATGGAACTTCTTTGACTTCTTACTTTATTTAATATAACAGCTGATACTGCATCAATTAATTCATTCTGTACCGCAAGTTGGGGTTTCTTTGTGACTGTAGGAGTTACTTTGTTACATGGACACATTTTTTGTATTTTAAATTTCGCGCCGCAACCATGAGCCCAGGAAAGCTAACGTTTGCGCCAGAATCTTGCCCTATATACCGTGCCATGTATATGCTGGAGCCAGAACACAGAACACTCTATTAGGAGCCAGAAGTTGCTAAGCCATATTAGTTTCCACTGCTCACTAATTTTTTGGGACCTGTTTTCGTGTTCTTCACTTAAAATCTGCACACGTTGTCTGTTGGAGCGTAGCATCTGACAGAAACCAAGCAATACAGGTACTTATTTTTTATACTTCATAAGTTGGCTCGTCTGAGAAGTAATTTGTCTTTTTCGAATGATGTTTACGTGAGATATGAGACTATAACCAAAATATCGACAGGTGAAGGGGTTTTTTTGTGACACGCGGATACTGTCACAAAGCAACCCCACCAGATGTTGATAAAAATTACATCATTTTTTTCTATTTTGCAGTGTAAAGAAGCGAAGAAGCGTTATGAGGACATACAAGCGTAAGCTGGGTGCACGTCCTGACCGTCATTACATGGAGATAGCATAAACGAAGCGGTGCAATTGGTGCTAACGAAGAAACATTGGTACTTCCGACGTACAAGAAGCCAGAAACAGTGAAGAGACAACGAAATCCTCTTGGAGGAAAGAGAAACAAAGGATGTCACAGTCTTCAAACAATGCTAAAAAATCTTACGATAAGAAGTCTTCCCATGTAGAGATGACAAACGAAGAGGCAGTTCACAGCAGTGACAAGCTTTCTCTTCGCGAATCTGATGAGAGCATGGAATGGCACGAAGAGGATTCAAACGCCTCAGATGTACGCAGTACTCCGTCGTCAGTGCTCCCAAATATCAGCAATATGTTCTACGAAGACGTGAGGGATTTTATGGTGGTTCACTTTCGAGGGTAAACTTTTCCCCGGAAAAGTGACATATCAAGCATGAGGAATACATGGTGAGCATCATGGGAGGCTCAAAATCAAATGGAGATGGGCAGTCTTACCTGATGAAATGCTATTCTCAAGCAGTGAAGTTCTGTTTATCATCAAACCTCCAAGGCCAGTGAGAGACCGAGGGCTTTTCGAGGTGAAAGCTACAAAATATGCCACTCAAAATGTGAAGTACTAAGGTGAAGTGCACGCTTGACATATAAAAAATGAACAACGATGTTCCAATTCACGAAATTTTTAAGTTTTCCGAAACTGACACAAATAACAAGGTATATCTTCAAAATGGTTCACTATTCCAAAAAAATGTATTGAGACATAAATTGTGTGTTTTAGCAAGATCTACATTTTTTGTGTATTAAGAATTTGCCTATCTCTTACGGTTTACGAGTTATTCGAAAGTCATCCAGGGTAAACAGGACTACATAAGCTATAGCCAGAAAATTCAAAATATACATTTCATTTGTCATACAAATATCTTAAATATATGACATTTTAATCAAAATCGTTAGAGCCATTTTCAAGAAAATCAACATTTTCCATGTAAAGGGTAGCTTAGGGTAGGGCTGTTTTCTTCAAAATCTTCGTGTCGCATGAAACTTAAATACCAACTTTGGTTTTTAACAGACTTTTCGTTTTCTAATTATGCTGTCCAGAGACTGACACACACACGCGCGCGCGCGTGGACCTTTCTCTAAAAATCTGATGTGTTGCACTCACATGACCTTCTCTACCCTTGTACTAACCGTTCTTACAAACTCTTATACCTATATCTGCTTCGTGTTAGTTGAGATAAACATTTGTACAAATTATCGTATTGTTTATTTCCTTGTGCGTGAAAGGGGAATATTAGAATACAGTAGGCTTTGTGCGATAGTCATATCTTTTAAAGCTTTGAGATTCCGTACTCTTTGCACACTTAACATATAAAAAATGAACAATGATTTTCCATTTCACGAAAGTTTTCCGAAACTCACACACATAACAAGCAATATCTCCGAAATGGTTCATCTTACAAGAAAATTTATTGAGACATAATTGTGTATCTTAGCAAGATATACATTTTGTGTATAGTGTGAGTTGGTCTATCTCTAACGGTTTACCAGTTATGTAAAAGTCGTCCAGAGTATGTACGGCTACCGGGGCTATAGCTAGAAAATTCAAGATATAAATTTTATTTGTCATGAAAATATCTCAAACATATGACATTTTAATCAAAATCGTTAGAGCCATTTTCAAGAAAATCAAAATATTCTAAAAATTTTCCATGTAAAGGGTAGTTTATTGTGGGTCTATTTTCTTCAAAGTCTTCGCGTCGCACCCTTGAAAGACATGAAACTTAAATACCAACTTTGGTTTTTAACCAACTTTTCGTTTTTGAGTTATGCCGTCCACAGCCTGACAGACACACACATGAAGCTTTTTCTAAAAAGGCTTTTTTTTGACAGGGGGTCACAAAACATATATTTTCGGTGAAATCTCGACATCGAATTTTTGGGTGGAAATCAGTATTTCCTCTACTTACCAGTAGAGAAAGTAAAAATGAACAATGATGTTCCATTTCCTTAAAGTTTTAAGTTTTCCGAAATTCACAAATATAACAAGGTATATCTCCGAAATGGTTCACCCTATAAGAAAATTTATTCAGACATAAATTGCGTATTTTATTAAGATATACATTTTTTGTATGGTGTGATTTGATCTATCTCTAATGGTTTACAAGTTATGCAAAAGTCGTCCAGAGTAAATGCGACTACAGGGGCCATAGCCAGAAAATTCAAAACGTACATTTCATTTTCCATAAAAATATCTCAAACATGTGACATTTTAATCAAAGTCGTTGGGTGTAATACAATATTCCCTCTACATACTTACCAGTAGAGAAAGTAAAAATGAATGAGGGAAAACATCTTAGCTGGTGTGGTTTGTCACTCATGCTTATGATGTAAATATCACATGCACTTTGAGTTTATGTAGAACGATTTTTTTTCCCAAAGAAACACCATTGACAGTAGCTGAACAATAATCGGAAGTCAGAACCGCGCTATAGCATGCGGCTAAACGCTAGCGTATACAGATGGGCTTGCCGAGGTGAGAGGGGCAGGCAGGAGATAGGTGAGATGCTTGTGGGGAGACCGTCCTAGCCATATCACATGCAAGCACTGAAATGCTGACTCGTCTCAGCGTACACTGCTGTTTTAGAACAGACTGACTTTTTTTTCTTTCTATTTTAACTAAATATAGCTACTCAAAAGTATGATATGCGAAGGAATCAGTGCTAAATGATTTTATAAAATAATTGTCCTGCTTTAAAACTATTACAAAAAAAATAAATATAACTTAAGTAAACAGAAAAATATTCTCAGCGTACTAGAGTCCCCTACAGCAACGTCCCTGCAGAATTGTAATAATAACAAAGGAAAACAATATGCAAAGAATGAACTTCCGGGCAGTAGGTGCTTCTATGTGGTTCTGTAATCGTTCATCATAATGGCTCTCAAATGCAGTAATTCTGCCCAGGATGGACGCCGTATCAGAATGTATTGTTTTATTCAGTGATGAATTCAGAGGGCGGTCAGGGGAAATCCCCCCTCCCCCGAAAATTAAAATCTCCCCCAAAGAAATTCTTATCTATTTGTAAATATATTTATCATTAATATCCCTCCGGAGGAAAGTAATTGTATGCATCATTGGTTTTATTTAACTCTAAAACGTTTTTCTTTTTTCTGCTTTAATTTCCTACTTAAGTTATAAATTAGAAGACAAAATTAAAACAAATAACAAGAAATGGACAAAACTTTTAGTGAGGATGAGTGAAGAAAGGACACCTAAGAGGACCTTTCTATATAACCCAAGAGGAACACCAGATGTTGGCCGACCTTGCAGATGATAGGCTCCACTGATGACTTCGCCGGAACGGGCTAAACCATGTAGAAGAAGAAGAAGAAGAAGAAGAAGAAGAAGAAGAAGAAGAAGAAGAAGAAGAAGAAGAAGAAGAAGAAGAAGAAGAAGAAGAAGAAGAAGAAGAAGAAGAAGAAGAAGAAGAAGAAGAAGAAGAAGAAGAAGAAGAAGAAGAAGAAGAAGAAGAAGAAGAAGAAGAAGAAGAAGAAGAAGAAGAAGAAGAAGAAGAAGAAGAAGAAGAAGAAGAAGAAGAAGAAGAAGAAGAAGAAGAAGAAGAAGAAGAAGAAGAAGAAGAAGAAGAAGAAGAAGAAGAAGAAGAAGAAGAAGAAGAAGAAGAAGAAGAAGAAGAAGAAGAAGAAGAAGAAGAAGAAGAAGAAGAAGAAGAAGAAGAAGAAGAAGAAGAAGAAGAAGAAGAAGAAGAAGAAGAAGAAGAAGAAGAAGAAGAAGAAGAAGAAGAAGAAGAAGAAGAAGAAGAAGAAGAAGAAGAAGAAGAAGAAGAAGAAGAAGAAGAAGAAGAAGAAGAAGAAGATAAAGAAGAATAATAATTTCCTACTCAAGTTGTGACGTATAGCCCACTTGATCTTAGAGGTTGGCAACACTGTGGCGAAGTTGGAAAAGCCATCGGTGCTATATGGTGGAATTAAACTCTAAAAAGTATAGTACTCCAAAAAGCAGCTCATTTAAAAATATTAAAGGATGCTAAATTGACAAATTAGTCATTTAGTATAAACATTGAAGGAGGACGCTAAATGAATAAGTACTTGTATTCAAGAGCGTCGTAAAATAAAAAGAAGAAGAAGAAGAAGAATGCTATATGGTGGTAAATATAAACAGCAATGTGCTGTAGGGAGCTGAAGGAAACGAATTAATGTCGTAATAAAGCAGTTGGAGGATGTGTGTAGTGTATATCTGATTCTTGCACCCTTCTTAAAAAAATTGACAGTATTTCCAGAAATTTAGAGGTTATGTACAAATAGGTAATGGTAATGGCAATGGCAAGTAATGTGATAAAAAGCTGTGCCATTGTACTAAAATGGTCTTTGAAAATGTGCAGACATTATTCACATAGTCATGTTGCCAAAAAAATTAAAGAATCCCGTGAAGCAATCGACGTTATTAGGAATATTGGTCTTCTTGCTCATATCGATGCCGGCAAAACGACTACAACAGAACGCATGCTGTTCTATTCAGGATGCATCCCTAATATGGGTGAAGTACATCATGGTAATACAGTTACGGACTATATGGAACAGGAACGTAAGCGAGGAATCACAATATCTTCGGTAGCTGTTACTTTTCCATGGAACAGTCATAGATTCAATCTTGTGGACACGCCAGGCCATATAGACTTCACAATGGAGGTAGAGCAGTCTTTAGGGGTACTAGACGGTGTTGTTATTCTCCTGGATGGTTCGGCGGGTGTGGAAGCGCAAACAATCACAGTATGGAGGCAGGCTGAAAGGTATAAACTTCCTTGTGTCATATATGCTAATAAAATGGATCGTAGTGATGCTGACATTTATTTATGTCAAAATTCTGTTGAAAACAAATTAGGAATTATGCCTCTGCTAATTCAATTGCCATTAATGGATTCTGGGAAATTAAAAGGAATTATTGATGTGATTACCTTAGAAAAGATAATTTGGGATCCACAGGGTGCAGGCAGAAAATATACACGCCTTAAAATAACTGACGATGAAAGTTATTGGGAAGAATCCAACCAAGTTCGGTCCAAATTAATAGAAAACTTGGCTGACAAAGATGATGAAATGGCTGAGTCTGTCATAAACCTGGATAGCATACATGATATACAGCCAAGAGAAATAATAGCTTCATTACGGAGGGTGACACTAAAACAGCAGGGTGTACCAGTTGTATGTGGCAGTTCATACAAAAACATAGGAGTACAAACACTGATGGATACTGCTATTCAATATTTACCTTCTCCTAATGACCGTAATCAGGAAATGGCAAATGCATTCAAGGGAGATTTGTGTGCAAGAGCATTCAAAGTAATCCATGATGACCACAAAGGACCCATAACTTTTTTCAGAATATTTTCAGGAAAACTTAGTAAAGGACAGAAAATATACAACATTCAAAAAGAAAGGTTGGAGCAGATAGGCAGATTACTTGTGGCATTTGCTGATGAATATGAGGAGGTTGCAGAGGTTAGTTGTGGCAATATTGCTGCAGTTACAGGTCTTAAACTGACTGTAGCAGGCAATCTAATTTGTTCAAATGCCAGTGCAGTATCAGCTGCTAGGAAAAGACTTTCCAAGCTTGGAGATGAGTCCAACAATTTGCTTGGGGTAGCAACCAAAGTTCCTGTACCTGTTTTCTTCTGCTCCATAGAACCTCCATCCAAGTCTGCCCAAGTAGCCTTGGAACAAGCCCTTCAGGAATTACAGCGGGAAGATCCAAGTTTATATGTTGAGCAAGAGGGAGAGACAGGCCAAACTATTTTAGGTGGAATGGGTGAGTTACATTTGGAAATTATTAAGAATCGGATAATCTCAGAATATAATATAGATGTGGAGCTTGGTAATCTGCAGATTGCATATAAGGAAACTGTAAGTGGCAGGGGAAAACATACACATGTAACAGAACATAAAATAGGTACTGGTTTGCATCATGTAATAGTGACGCTCTCAGTATTACCACAGAATGATAAAGGATTTGAGCTGCTTACATTGGATCGTAGCCCAGATAATGCTGCAAACATTGCAGCTATTTCACCAAGATACATGAAGGCTGTAAAACATGGAGTGCAGACAGCAATGACACATGGTCCAAAACTAGGGTGTCCAATTGCAGATGTGCAAGTAATACTACACTGGCTAGAAGTAAAACAAGGCACCTCAGACACTGTAGTCTCTGCAACAGTAACACAGTGCATTCGTAAAGCATTTAAGGATGCAGGATCTCTTTTAATGGAACCCATTATGAGGTTAGAAGTAGTAACAAGTGAAGAATGTCTGAGCATGGTACTGGCTGATCTTTCTAGGCGAAGGACTGATATTCAAGAAGTAACAAGTCGTGGATTGGCAAAAGTTGTGTCTGCTCACACACCGCTTTCTGAACTTCTAGGTTACTCAACGGATCTCCGTGTTATCACTTCTGGTACTGCTTCTTTTAGCATGGAATTCATGTCCTACCAAATTATGTCACCTACTGAAGAAGCTAAAGCAATAAGAAATGTGACAGGTTTCCATGTAACATAACCTCTCAAAAAGTGTTGTGAAATCATCTGTTTTGAACTAGTGTAGTTCCTCAAAACATCTGTGAGCAGGAGATGATTTCCAGTTTGCCTTTCAGAAGACATATTAGCTTTCTGAACATATGCAAATATAAAGCAGTTGATTAACATGTTTTAACTGAATATAGTAGTAGGGGAACCCATGTTGCTAAATGGCGATTTACTCAACTGTCATGAGGACCATTAGATTTTGAAGCTCAGATTGTAGAAAGAAAAAAGATTATATGATGTATCCTTTCATTACTGGGGGAGTGACTACAGACTTTCAAAAATATATAAAAAAAAAGAAATTATATTTTGAAATACTCAAGCACTTCAGATTTGTTATGCAGACTGTTCAGCATGATTTCCTAGTTAAGTTTACCCATAATCTGACGATTATTTGCAGAGATTTTCTTAATATGACAGTTTGAAAACTTGTTTTCGTGATGTTTTTAAATCACTCAATGTGACAAAATACACAAAAATAGCATGCAAATAAAAAATAGTATATTACTCACCTTAGAGAAGAAAGTATGACATTTCGACCTACATAGTATTGTCAGCCAAGCCTAGGTGCGGAGTGGCATACATGCTGCAGCTGCTGGCCCTAAAGTTAATTGACGAGTTTTGTTACTTCAGCAGATCATATTTTTCCCATTATCCTTCAATTATTTCTTTCAAAATATACAAAATTCGACAGTGCTCAAGAATGTTGAGGTCATGTTTTTTGTTCGCAAGTTTTATTACCCTCCCACTCCCTTACATCACACTCAGATCTTAGGTGTACTAGACGGGCGACCCTATCTAGAGGGCTTTTATATGGTGGAAGTACTCAATGGTTGCTTATGTTAATCTGCCGTGCTTGAGTAAATCCCAAAATACCCTATTGGACTCCCTTACATAGTTTTGCAAGAAGGAACTAGTTCCAACAAGGCTGTCATTTTTAGGTGAGCATCAAAAATCAATTATCAGTATTCTTCAAAAGTAGTTGCAGTGTTTCAGGACACCTCTTAAGCTCTTCCGCAACCACAATTTGATTTTTACTTTCTCTACTGTTAAGTGGAAGTATTGTATTCCACCCAAAAATTCGTTGTCGAGATTTCACCGGAAATATATGTTTTGAGACCTCCTGAATCCCAAAAAAAAAGCATTTTTAGAAAAAGGTCTGTGTGTGTGTGTGTGTGTGTGTGTGTGTGTGTGTGTGTCTGTGTGTCAGTTTGTCACTCTGTGGACAGCATAACTCAAAAGCGAAAGGTCGGTTAAAAACCAAAGTTGGTATTTAAGTTTAATGTTTTTTCAAGGATGCGATATGAAGATTTTGAAGAAAATAGCCCCACCCTAAACTACCCTTTACATGGAAAATTTTGATTTTCTTGAAAATGGCTCTAACGATTTTGATTAAAATGCCACATGTTTGAGACACTTGTATGACAAATGAAATGTATATTTTGAACTTTGGCTATAGCCTATGGAGTCCTGTTTACTCTGGATAACTTTTGAATAACTCGTAAACTGTAAAAGATAGACAAAATCTTACTGTACAAAAACGTAGATCTTGCTAAAATACACAATTTACATCCAAATACATTTTTTTGTTGAGTGAACCATTTCAGAGATATTCCTTGTTATTTGTGTAACTTTTGGACAACTTATACTTCTGTCAAATGGAACATCGCTATTCATCTGTTTATATGTTAACCGTGCTAAGAGAACGGAATATGAAAGCTTTAAAGATTTGACAATCGCACAAAGCCTGCTGCATTCCCATATTCCCCTTGGCCCTACAAGGAAATAAGCAATAAGATAATTTCTGGAAGTGTTTAACCCAGCTAACATGTAGAAGATATAGGAATATGAGATTGTAAGAATCGTTAGTACAAGAGTAGAGAAAGTCATGTGAGTGCAACGCATCAGATTTTTAGTATTTGTATTACAGGTTTTGTAAAGTTGATATTTGATTCCTTCTTGCATAGCTGTGTCTTATTGTAAATAAAAAGGTGGTTCATTTATATTGCTCTTTTCATATGAACCACTTCAGAGAGGTAACTAGTCCAATATTTGCATATTTCCTTTTTTTTTTTTTTTAAAGATTACAGATCAGTGGATAATTTACCAGAAAGTAAAATTTGTCAGCACAGGCCAGGTAACAACTTCAACTTTCTCTTTTTATTATGGATAGGGGAGGTATTATTCAGTTCTTTGTTCTACTTTATTCTTCTTTTAGGAAAGATAGACATTTTGCCTTTGTACAGTAAACGATTTACACATTAATTAAAGTTGTAACATTTTGTGTTGAAGATGAGATCAGCCAGATAGCCTTAGTAAGATGAAAACTTCCAAATTTTGATATTTGAAGTTGTATTGCCAGATACATTAAGATATAAATTTCTGCATTAACCTTAACCGGAAAGGAAGAAAACAAAACAGTAAAATTATGTTCTTTGAAACATAATTAGTCTAACCTCAAGAAATTAACATAAAATAAATTGAAAGCTTTTATATTAAAATGCATTAATATGCCGTTCTTATCAGATAATCCATTTTAAACTTGGTGAAAAGGAGTTGATTGAACTCTGAAAGTAATATGGCTCATTTGCAAGGTACTTTTTAAAGCATCTGAAGCCATGAAAGCCTTAGGCATCATTATCTTGACATATGAAATTTCAAAGTCCGTCTTCAATATTGAGAATATAATCTCAGTGGAGTTGAAATAAGGTGATCTGGAATGCAGAAGTGTTATGGAGCTTAATCGTGGCCAAAAAGAGCTGTTTCTTCTCTCTCCCCATTTACCTGTTTACAATAGTTGCCCATTGGTGATGATGTTCACTCATAAACTCTGTTAATCTTTGGCTTGATACCACTTTTATTAATTACATTATATCCATGTGTACATTCGCCCATGCACACTCTAGGGAGAATATGGAATAACCTTGGCTAAAGAAAAATTCCTACTCTCCAGCCAGGAAATGAACTTGGAACCTCTGGATTTGGAGGCTGGCATGCCACAGAGACTGTTGCCAACAATGTAGGGTACAGTTATCATGCAGAAACAGAATTGTTGTATCAAGTCAACATTTTCAGCACCTTTAAGCTACAAAACAGATTACTGTAAATCAAATAGTATGTTAGGTCTTCTATGACTCTTCCGGAAAGAAGAAAGTGAACATTGGGAAATAGACAAAAGACATACCTACTACACAAAAAAATGTAAATCTTTTTAAAAAACAATTTATTTCCAATAATCCTTTTGTGGTATCAGCCATATGCAAAGTATCTGTTATTGGTTTGAAATTTTCAATGCTTTAGTGTTCTCATTATTCCATTGTTTCGTGCGATGTCATGGAAAGAATATGAAAATATAATGCCAGCATATGGTGTCCTACCTTTAAATATCTCGCTTGATTTGGCTTGTTTATTCTCCTTATGCTTGCAAGGAAACGTAAAGAAACTAAATTAGCAAAGGTTTGTCTCAAAATAAAATAGATTAAAAAGCTTTAGCAAGAATAGCCTGTAGAAGTTATATAAAAATGAATTGTACTGGATAGAAAAAAGTTATGTGAATGTAACACATCTGCTTTTTAATATTAGTTTTACATTTTTAATTGTAGAAAATGAACAGTAAGAATTTTCTGTTTTCACTGCCAGATGGAATGCCCCTAAGGAAACAGAATTGTATGATTCCTCTTAACTCTGGTCTGCATACAGTGAATGAAATGCATGGAATAATACTCAAATGAAACAGGTTCATAAGTGAGAGTTACCTTATACATATCTAACGAGGTTAGGGAAAGATGGAAAACCCCTTCTCAAGGTAACTTGCCCCAACCAGTATTCAAATTTGGACCTTGCAGGTTAGAATGCAGACATGTTACCCTCACATTATTGAGGTGGGTAAATGCATTTTTGGGAGCACTTAAATCTTCACATGTTATTTAGTAATTGCTTGTGAGAGTCATGTAAAGGTAATGAAATTATCCAGTTTATTGTTTTCCCCATACCATATCAGTGTCTATGAAGACAAGTTATGTTTCCCCTACATAGTCTTTTATCAAATGTATTTAAAATATTGTACAAAATTTCTCTGTAAAATTAAAAGGATTATTTAGAATCTCAAGTCAAGACTACTGGTTTATGAGTCTAGAATGGTTGTCATTTTATCATTCCTACTGTAGAGAACCTAGACAATCAAGTAATGAATTTGGTTCACTGGAAATCAGTTTGACAGCATTAAAAATATTAAGAGAGAAGTGTCTTTATTTGGAAATGTTAACAGACCCTGTGGACCTCAGCAGGCAAAGGGTGGAAGTCCTTTTAATCATTGTTATCAATATTTTATATTACAAATATTTAAAGATACCAGCTCATGTCAGCATTGTATGTAAAGCCAGCTCAGTCATGTCACCAAATCAACAGTTGTAAGTTCATGGGAAACTATACATATACCTATAGAATTCACTAATATGAAGAATAGAAATACAATCATGTCTTAACTATTCATCATTCATTTAACAATTCATCCAATTAACTGTAATTTTCTTTCTTTTCTGGAATGAAAATGTACGTGGCAAAAATTAACTTGTTTTGGAAATGAATCCAGCTTATAGGTGCAGCAAAAAGTTCAGAAGAAGACTATTACAGACTTTTTAAGGAGAAGAGTCATGTGAAATGTATGCAGTGAACATATGTACATGTATGTTATGTTATGCGAAAGTTGAATTGTTCATCAAACAAATATCTGCGATGTGTCCTGGATATGTATTTGCATGTAGTTGGAGCATGTTGTATATCTACAGATGGCTTCAATGTTCCAAAAATTCTCAAGCAAAGTCCATTTTAAAAATAGTGGCGCAAAAGTTTGTTACAACATTCTCCTGCAAGAAGTGCAAGTAGTGATGCGAATAGAATACAAAATAAATAAATAGCCTAGATACGAGCTTGCTCTGATTCCTTCAGATGTATATTACATAAGTTCTTGTTTCAAATCACAAAGAGGTTATGAAATTAATGACCATAATCTACTGTTGTTGCTTAGGTATGAATCTACAGAATTGTTAAAAAAAAACAGATATAAGTAACAGTTTGCACTTGTACTGGTTTTACAAAACAAAAGCCTGGTATTTCTTATCATGCAGCCTGCCCACATTCACCTTTATTACCATTTTTCTAAGTATATAAGAAATGTAACATAGGAGATAGCATGCTTGCCTCTGGCGTGGAGGACCCGGGCTTGATCCCCGGTACCAGCATGGGGATTTTATCCCCTCTGGGAGGTCTGGCACGGGGTGCACTCAGCCTCGTTAGGTCCCGGGGGGACCAATTGAGGAGCTACTTGATGGAGAAGTAGCGGCCTCAGGACTAGAAGACCGCATAACTCAGGGCTCGGGGTGCTGACCACGTCCCACCCTCCAGTACTGCACCTCACCAATGACGCCTGTAGTGGGCAGAGGTGGGGGATGCAGCAGCTGGGCAGTAGGCCTTGGCCCCTTGTGGGCTGTCGCGCCGGGGTTTAGTTTAGTTTTAACATAGGACATGTGTTTAGTGAGTTATTTATGTAATTGCTTATTAAACCTACTATTTATATTAAGTCAGAGTGGTTATCCATTATTTTCAGTTAACAGTCAATCCCACCCCTTCCATTATGACAGTTAATCAAGGTTCCACTGTATGGAGATCAGTCTGTTTCTGATGTACAAATAAGATATTTAGGAATGGCTAGCTTAAGAATATTCTCAGATTTTGACTAAAGCTTGAGTTGGAATTACAACATAGTAGGTAATTTTGTAATAGGATTACCCATTTCCAACACTCATATTCACAGAGCATCAAACTTGACGTTGGTATGGCTTCTTATATAAGATATACCGCAATTTTCATCACAATACATTTGAAGCTTGATAATTCCAAATAAGTTTTATAATTGAAACAAATTCTATGAAGATAGTCAAAGCAAATCAAAACTTTATGGTGTGATGCATAAGTAACAGTATCTGTAACTCTCTTTAGGTGAGTTTGATGAGTTCTAAAATGGGTGGCTTTGAACAAAGGTAGCAAGTGCAATATAAAAGGATATAAGAATATCTTACAAGTACTGTTGTGCTTTAACCTAGCTTCATTGCTTATTATTTTTGTATAACCAACATTTATACTTACAGACTTCCTTCACAAGGAATGGTGTATTCGGTTGATAACTAGAAACTTTTGCCACAAAAATGTAATGCGAGAACCCTCTGGTGATTTGGTATTAACACTTTACACTACTTGTTTTTCTAGTATTTTACTTTGCATGCTTCAGAATAAGACATATTAATAAAAACCTTTGTAAGAAGAATGTAATAGTCTACCAATAGTGAAGGCAGAAATAAAGGACCATAAGAACAGGTTTAATTATCGTTGTAAAAGAATATATGAGAACAATGTAATCCTTAGTATTTATTTCAACAAATTGTATTGTGACTGTTTGTAAATAAAGTTTATTCTGTTATAGCCTGTATGTGTTTCATGCCGTGTTAGTGTTTTCCTTCTGCAGTAATAAGGTAAGGATAAGGCATTGTTGCATTTGCCATTAACAAGGTTCCATACCTTAAGAAATAGTGATGGTGGTAGTGATGATGATTACAAGAATATTTTGCTCAAGATGGAAACAAACTAGTCCTTAAAACATGTCCATGTTCAATTGTGATCTGCAATGTTTCAAATCCTGACTTATTGATCAGAGGCTCTAACCTTATTTGTTTTCTTTCTCTAATTAATTACAGTAAAAACATAACCTCATGGCACAACAACCCATTCACGCCAAGGCCTACCACCTGACCACTGTGACCCCCACCTCTGCCTGCCACAGGCATCATAAGGGGGTGCAGTATTGGAGGTGGGACATGGTCAGCACCCCTGTCCCAGGTTATGTGGTCTTCTCAACCAGGGACCACTACTTTTCAATCATCTAGCTCCTCAATTGGGTCTAACAAGGCTGAGTGCACCCCAGACCAGGCCTCCCAGCGGAGAAAATCCCTACACTGGTACCAAGAATCGAATCTGGGTCCCCCACTTGGTAAGCAGCAGCGCTACCACCGCACTCAGGAAACAACCATTAATTACAGTAAATCTAAGTATATTCTACCCAAAAATTTGATAGTGAGATTTCATCAGAAATACATGTTTTGAGACTCTCTGGATCCAAAACAAGTGTTTTGTTCATAGTTATGGTTATGTCCATAAAGTTTCTGCTGTGGCTATTAAATCTTTTTTAAAATACAAAGTACAACAGAGTACAGACTCTCCACTTTCTACCTTTCCCACAGTGTTTACTATTTCTGTTGAAGTAGCATTAGGGTTCAGCAGCATAAACAAGAGAATCAAGCACAGTGTCTACAGTTTTTGTGCAGCATTAGCAAAGATCCATGTCCAATGTTTACAGTTCTTATTTCTATTGAACCAGCACAAGGTTTGGCAGCAGAATTAGCAAGAGAAACACTCATAATATCTACAGTTCCTGTTTCTGTTCAACCAGCAGTGGGTGTTAACTGTGAGACTAAGTACAGTACGCTCATAAATCGGCCGGACCACCCTGTGGCGGCACTAGACTGGGCGAAGACCAGCATTCCCTCGGCCAGAATGACATGTAAACTACCGGCAAGTCATGAGTGTGGAACACTAACTTAAATTAGGCTTACTGCATCATAACAGATGTTGCAATTGATGACCTCTAGTGCGAACATATTCTTTATACCTCCAAAAACAATTCTGGTTTACTCGCAAAAGTTCATGTTGACTGAAATTGTGATATTGTCCTTCAATTCCTGTAATTTGTGTGAATTTGATGTGTACTCTTATTCTTTAACGTTCCCCATAAATAAAAATTGCATGGTGATAGGTCAGGGGAACAAGGTGGTCACAATCCTCGTCTAATTGTTCTATCACCATACACACTTCACAATTCATGCATTGAATTCCCAGCAGTGTGAGCTGTAGCTGAATTCTGCTGAAACCAGTCTCACAATCTTTCATTGCTTGTTAGTTATGGAAAAAAATATTTAAAAATATTTTGTGGTTTACCAGGAGAAATATGAACTGGTTTGAGAATTTAATGCCATTCTGGCAGTTTGTCACAGTAGTTCAATGGTTAGAGCACCCGCCTGGTAAGTGGAAGGTCTGTGGTTCAAATCCCAGTTGTGGCATTGAATTTTTAAGTTCCAGCTCTACCTCTCAAACTTTGCCCACACACGGCTTGTGTGTTTAAAAACACCAACAGTAAGTTTGTTGGCATAAATAAATAATAATTTAAAATAAATTTTACATAAACATGTGAATCAACTGTTGTGTCATAAATACAGGACCAATAATTCTACGTGCACTCACTGTATACGGTAAATAGATACGGTAAATAGACTTATTCGATTGTCTCAGCTTATGAAAGAATGTGGTGGGTCCGAAAATCTGCAAGACAACAACAAATTTGTATAATGCTGCAACAGTTGACGAAGATTATGAACTTTCACATGAATAGTGCGAGAAATATAAGTACTGAAGTTGTAATACTGGTTGAGGTCATCAATCTTGTAAGTGGATACCATAAACATCATTACTATTGCATTTTCATAAGTATAATGCTGATACGTTTATTGTTGTAGCATTTGGTTTGTGATGTATGATAATTTTGAATCCAAATCTATAATTTTGAGTGACCGGTATAATAATTTTACTTTTAAACATTGGCAACCCTGATGCTCGGAGATCCAGCAATGAAGAATGCTCTGCGCATTATGTCAGCAAACATATTGGCTCCAGACATATTAGCACTTGTGTTCACAGTAAATCGTGTACCCTCTGATACACAATAAACATATTGTGTTCTGAGAGGTAGAATTGGAACTGAAAAATTAAATGCCTTTGTGGTTCACCAGGAGAAGTAAACATTTGTTGGAGAATTCAATGTTATTCTGGTAGGTTGTCACTAGCTTAATGATTAGAGCACCCGCCTGGTAAGAGTCTGTGGTTCAAATCCCAGCTGTGGCATTGAATTTTTCAGTTCCAATTCTACCTTTCAAACATTGCCTACACACGGCTTGTGTGTTTAAAAACACCAACAGTAAGTTTGTTGGCATAAATAAAGAATAAATACTGTGTTTTGTTTCTTGTACTTGTCTTATGAATATCTTCTACATTTCCAACTCCACAATCATGCAACCCCACTCATTCCCTGTCGCAGATCTCCGCCAATATCCACCCTGTCGTGATGACAGCTTCCACTAAAGTAGAGCAGTATTGCATGTTGCAGGCTTACTCACACAAGGCAGCGAGCACACTGCTACTCACTGGCAAGCAGCTCAGCTGGAACGTATTGGTCTAGGCAATTTTAATTTATAGGGAATGTTAAGGAATAATGTATATGCATCAAATCCACACATATTACAACATTTGAAGGACAACATCATGAAAGAAATACAGCCAATCAGTCAACATTAAGCTTTGTGACTAAACCAGAATTACTTTCGGCAACAGGGAATGTATTCACATTGAAAGTCATCAATGTCAACATCTGTTCTGATGCAGGTAAGTCTAATGTAAGTTAGTACAGTCCTTAGTGTTCCATACCCATGACTTTTTGTTCATGCAGAGGGTGCCCTGTCTGGTGCTGCCGTGGGGTGGCCCGACTGATCCATGAACACATTAGTTTTATATATGCCATAAGAACATATATGATTATGATATATCAGTTTTAAAACTTCAGTTGGGAAGAAACCACAGTTCAAAAGTATTGGAAAGCACGAATGCTAATGGCTTCATTGCCAGATGCAAGGCACTAGAAAACAACAAACTTCAGTTGGTCACAATTTAGAGAAGAATGGAAGTATACAATGTAAACAAAGGATCCACTTTCTTTCTGTAGAAAAAAGAAAATTGATCCACTATACTCAGAAATTGTAACAATGCAATGCGTAACCATTATTGTGCAAAGAGTTCAGCTTTAGACTCAATGGTTCGGAATGGTAATTTTCAAGCATTTTAACATAGGGAAAATATTGTGTCTGCCACATGAATCCTTAAGTAATGTATACCAGAATATGCACAAATGACATCCAGGATTGTGGACTCACTTTGATGACACCCTGGATGTATTAAATGACAGTTCAGATTTGTTCTCCAAGAGAAGAAAAAAGCAGGAAATAGTGTACTGGAACTTGTCAGCCACACTGTGAGGCATAGGAGGCTCAGTTTTGATGATGTGTGCCCATGTATGGGAGTAGCATATTTGTCTTTCAATACGAAGGTCCCAAGTTAAATATTGGGATGAATTGCCTGATTAAGATTGTAAGATTTTCTCCTATGACAAAGGATAACTTGCAGCCCCAACTCCTTTTATTTTCTGCACTGCAAACCGGGATGTTGAAACACCTTTAAAAAAATTGTTCCATGTGATCATCTAGAGTCAATTCATATAACTATAAACATAATTATGTTTTACTTGCTAGGTTATTTTGTTAATGATATTGAGAATAATAATTTAGGTTTGATTCAGGGGAAATTACTTTTTGTGTTCCCCTATACATGAACGCTTTTTTCTTTCTTTTTATTTTCTATACTATTTTGTATAGAAAGTAGAGAAAGTATTGTATTCCACAAAATATTCTATACTGAGATTTCACCAGTAATACATGTTTTACAAATCCAAAAATAGTGTTTGTGCATGCACACATGCATGTGTGAATGGATGCATACATGTACAGCCCATCCAGATTGTCATGGCACTCCCCTACCTATGCAATGTATAATGACAAAAGTCAAATTAGCAGTTTTCAGTTGTTAATTAACTAGTTACTATCAAGTTACTTGAAGATGATGGTGATTAATTCTGTTAAAATATGATACAATTCTCAAAATTAATAAACAGAGTTTGGCATTTATCCAACACAGGTATATACTGGCATGCGCCATACCACCCCAACCTACCATCAAACCACACCACCATGCGGCTGCACCATAGCCTAGTGGTTAGACCATTAGCTTTTTACCAAAGTGGCCTGAGTTCGATCCCAGGGAACCACATGTGGGATTTGTGGTGGACAAACCGGCGCTGGGGCGGATTTCCTCCTGGTTCTCTGGTTTCCCCGTCATCTCATTCCACCAGTACTCCATTTCCTGAAGCTTGGATGCACAATAGTAGAGACGTGCCCACTTGCATAATAGAAGAGGTGGAGATTAGTATACCACTTGCTCTGACTGTGATAACTAGTGTTCACAAGATGCTACCTGATGCGTCTAGCAATGTGCAGTTGATGTAATCCGGCCTTTTCTATCAGTTGAGGTAGGAGTGGAATGCATTGCTGTATGCTGCGTTTGGAAGAAATGGCGGAAATTATAATCAGTAAGATAATTCTGTTTATCCCCATCACTTCTTGATTGCCAACATCATGCACTCCTCGAGCTATTCATACCATAGGAAGACATTTTACTTCATAGTTTTCTCAAAGCAGTGTTTCGATCAGGTTGTATCTTGCAAATACTGGTGATTACTACTCCCAGAGCAAGGTAAGCTTACACAATAAATTGTTTACAATTTACATCACGCTGCTTTCATATGTGACTACCTGAGTTCTGATATAACTTACTTGCTCCCCAACGCTCCAGTCACTTCTCCTGATTTGTCTTCTCTTGCACATATGGAATGTCAGGACGATCTGGACAAACTGTATTGGGTGAGAACAGTGAGAACAAAATGTTAGTTAAATACCAAACTTGTCATTTAAGTTCAACATCTTCGAAAGATGCAACATGAAGATTTTCAAGAAAATCCTCCCCACCCAGACACTTAATCTCCTCTTGTATCTAAATTAAAATATGCAAAATAATGAGGGGAAGGGAGCATTAATTAACTTGAATGAAATTCATTTAGCTGACCTATTACGTTTATATCTTCTCATCTACTAGAATATTCCATGTATTTTTATGCATGTAGAAGGTTTAGTTATAGAGAGAAAATATAATCAGGAAAAATTCAGAGGGAGATACTGAAAAATTAGAAAAAAAATGCAAGCTGTAAATAACAGAAAAACTCAGAAAGTAACTAAATCAGAATGTTAATTATGGATAGACATACATCTAGAGACTCCAGTATGCTACAACAATCTACATATGCATATGTACCCACAAATAATGACAGTATCAATTACCACTTAACACAGCAGACAGGATAAGCCTAGATAAATCAGGTCCAATATAACGTAGAATGCCAAGATTGTGGGAAGGTTTATATAGGAAAAACAAAAAGGAACATTGGCATCAGACAAAAAGAACATTTCAGACATCTCCATTATAAAAATATGGTGATGCTGGCCACAGCACACAACAATGGATGGTCGGGGCCAAGTTACCTCATATCACATACCAAGCACTCAAGGTCAAGTCTCCCCACACCACACGTGACAACAATGAGTGCAGCACCTCAAAGGGGTTTTCCAGATTATTCAAGAAGTGTTTCACAGGCAACATGTTTGTATAAGTTCCAGAAAGGTCCATGTTACATCATCCTTGTTATATAAGGAGGTGAGGCAATGAAAGACTGCAAAAAAGATGTTCATAATTGTAAACCTATGAAAATTGTAGCCAGTAAGCTGAGGCCCATGTACTGGCAGCAGGCACAAACCTTTTTGAATAAACAAATCTGAATCTGAAAAAAATCAAAGGAGTGAGTTGCTGTCGGGAGTCAGTCACTTTAAGTTTGAGAGTGTGTGTGTGTCAGCTGTGTATGTGTGGTCATATCAAAAGGAAGTCAGTGAAGCAGTCAATGACTGTTGAGTGATTGTATCACCAAAGGCAACAGTTTGAGAGACAGAGAAAGTGAAGAAAGACAGAAGGGAGTGAGTCAAGATTATGAGAAGAAAACAGTTGAGGGTTGTAATATTGCTATGTTAACGTTAGTAAAAGAGAACTGTGTTGCTGTGCAAAAATTATAGAAGAAAACAAAGCGAGAAAAAATAAATGGACCAGAATCTTGTCGTTTCTGTCACAATATT
This sequence comes from Tenodera sinensis, assembly GCA_030765045.1. Lineage (NCBI taxonomy): Eukaryota > Metazoa > Arthropoda > Insecta > Mantodea > Mantidae > Tenodera > Tenodera sinensis. The sequence continues at coordinate 135,125,604 of CM060963.1, forward strand.
GTTAAATCAGCATGTATGTGGTTTCCAATGAGTAAAGATAGTTGTGTGTTGTACTTAATTTATCTTGTTATAACTTTTTCTTATTGTATGATGTCATAAAATATGTTAAAGTAAATCTTGTAACATTTCCAAATTCTAAATATCTCCCATTTCCTGAAGAAAATTCTAAATTTTCTTCTTCTTCTTTCCCCATTAAGTTAATATGCGCAGGCATCATCATCATTAGGGCTTGGATTTTTAGGTGCTAAAAACTTGGAAAATATTTATTATTTATGTGGTAAAACAAATAAAATCTTATATATTTAAATGAGCAATTCTTGTATATATATATTCATTCCGCGCAACTTGGAAACGGCTCTAACGATTTTCATAAAATTTTGTATTCAGATAGCGTTTTTCCATTTAAGTTCAGCTATATAGGTGTAATTCCTGAAAAAACGCGATTTTACATAAATAACATTTTTTATTCCCGCTTTTACAGTGCCATTCTTGTATATATATTCCCGGTATTTCAGAAACGACTAAAGATTTGGTTAAATTTTTGTATACATGCATATTATATGCACAGTGTATTCTAGACTCACTTTTAGGTAACACATTCACATCTGTTTCTCTACACACTCTTCTATAAACAATTTTCCATAAAAAACGTGATTTTAAACACACACACACACAAAACATTTTTATCCCCAGTTTTAAAATAAGTCATACCATGTTCTGTATGTTTGAAATATAAATGCTATTACATTCACACTGCTTTCTCCTCTCACTTTAAGGTAATACATTCACATCCCTTTCTCTATGCATTCTTCTACAAATCATACACTTTTCTGTATGTTTGAAATACAGATGCTGCATGTTACATTCACAGTGGTTTCTCTACTTAAGTACTTTTAGGTAACATATTCACATCTCTTTCTCTACTCACTATCCTATAAACAGTTTTCCATAAAAACATGATTTTACACAAAAAATCATTTTTACCCCCAGTTTTAAAATAAGTCATACCATATTCTGTATGTTTGAAATAGAAATGCTATTACATTCACACTGCTTTCTCCTCTCACTTTAAGGTAATACATTCACATCTCTTTCTCTACTCATTCTTCTACAAAGAAGCTATACAATCTTCCGTATGTCTGAAATAGAAATGCTACATATTATATTCATACTGTTGTCTCTACTCACTTTTAGGTAACACATTCACATCTCTTTCTAATCAAAAACAGAGAGCAAACGCGTCGAGCAAACGCATCGAGTGAAGCTCAGTCACCCAGGTACTATTTGTTTAAGATTTGAATGGCTGAGCTAATATAAATGTATGTAGTACTCACCAGACATTATTCCTGGAAGGAATCACAAAGTAGTGTAGAGTTACAGTATATGACCACAGAGGGTTTCAAAATAATTAATCACTTAAAAGACATGAAGCGATACTCTGAATGGCTTTTTCAGACGCGAGATATGTTGACAACGTTGCATTAAGGTTTGTCAGGGAATTGACCTGGTTCCCGGATGTAAACAGGTTGAGTACTTTCCCTTTCTCCTACTGTTTTGGCAGGTAAAGGTTGTGATTGGCTTATGTTCGTACAGTAAACATAGAAGGAGATGTTCACCAGATGCGTGTTTGTTTATGTACTGAACCAGTGAAAGTGACACACACAATCTGTAGTGCTGGCAGCTTGTTTTCAACAAAACGATCTCCATAGGAAATGGTCAGAGACAAAAATGTTAGATTAAAAATGTGCTCCAAATACCGAGATCTGCGACTGATTTAAATTAATGTAATGACTTCCCTTCCACCTGGTATGAATTCTCTGAATTTTTTCTTCTGGGGAGACATGAAAAGCAGGATCTACAAAACAGCAACTACTGCCCTCAAATATTTGAGAGAATGCATTTATCTGACTGCGGAAGAAATATGCAACCATAAGGGTGTTTTTGTTAGAGTGCAACATAATTGGTTAAAAAGGTGTGAGGCTTGTAGGTGCACAAATGGTGGACATTTTGAACAATGCCTGTGAAGTGGGTAAACCATTTGTTTCATTGTTTATTCTTTTGCTGTCACCTTAAAAATATCATTTGGTACACTTTGTAAGAGCCTACAAATGTACCTTTGTGTTTATAAGTCAGAGAGATGGTTTATTAAATTATATCAGTATCAGCTGTGAAACGATTTAAGTTTGATGTTAAAGGAAATGATAAGCAATATCCTTAGGTTGCGAGTTTAGGTCACAGTATGTGTTGCTGGAGAATTCAGATGTACTTATTTATTACGTAATAACAGACATGGCATGGTAAGTCTTTATGTTTACACTCATGAGCCGTACGGCTCCTTGACATTTGTTTGTTTATGTTGGTGCTGTTTTTATGTATTACGAAGTTGATGGTGATGAGCTTTCCGTTATATCAGGTCGTGGTACTGGATGGAATGAACATACACTCGGGTTTAACTTTAGTGAAACATTTTATTTGCACCTTCTTGTTCACAGTATTTAAATTGTATCACAGTAGAAAGTCATTTATTTCAGTGGATCGACTTCCCTAGCATCGCCGAAATTTAATGCCTGAAAATTTAGCGATATTTCGCTAAAAGTGTTTTCTATCACTTTTCACTTTGTCTATTTTACGTCCTTTTATTTAATCGTGCACTTTGTATTAACTAACTTATTAAAGTTAGCTAATGTCTTACTTATTTTATACAAATTAACGGTCTTTAAACAAACTTAATTGTTTGTAACAATGAACATTAGTAATACGTTTTCGTCATTTAACCAACTCATACCAACATTAAAAACAAATTACACTCTTAACAAATATTCACATAAACAATTTCCTTTTGGGGTCCTTTAATATTCTGTCTCACATGCCCCTTGTTTTGTTTTTCAAGTTGTCACCTATATTTACAATCTTGAAACACAATACAACACTTCTCCCTATTCCTCTGATACAATCACTTTGTACAATACTTTTTTCTTTACAGTCTTCTTTGCTGTATGTTTTTGTCTCTTGTTTTGGTATGACACAGCATGTCTATAAATTTCACATATTCAGTTACTATACAATCCATATTCAGTTATTATACAACACATACTCAGTTATTATACAACACATATTCAGTTATTATACAACATCAAGAATATTTCTAAGCTTTTACATTTGACATTGATACAAATATTATTTAAGTGTATCATGGTTTATTGTGTGCCTTTTGACTTATGTTCCTTGTTATGAGGAGGGAAAAACAGGATACAAATCTTGAGCTAATGATTATGATCACATTTATAGCAATATTTTATTCAGTTCTTTGCCTTCTTTGTCTTGTAAGCTTATTATGTATAGGCAGGTCGTTGAGTCAATTCTTAAACTCTGATGTTACTAATAGTACCATTATGTAATTGGGTCCTTATTCACTATTGTTTAGTTCGATATTTCTTCAAGCTTAGCATTGGCTATATCCATCTTAATTCATGGGCATTGCTTTTCTGACTATGGTTTTTCTTACTTCACTAATTGTCACCTCTGTATCTCTTATCTCTATAAGAGAAAACTTCTATACTTATAATTATTCTACAATTGTATTATTTTTCTTCTCAATTCACCCTTGACACCTTTGTGTCAAAAATATTTTATCTTTGTCATCACAATTGATTTCTTTTTATTTTTTTGTTCCTGACATCCTTATGTCAAAAACACATTGTTTTCCGTCGCTATAATTCACTTCTTTAATGACAATCAGTCTCCTCATCTGTCTTTGTTGACAATGCTCTCAGTGGTCATTATAGCCAATGTCTATGTTGATTTTCTTTCTTGTCATATTTTCCAATCTGAAAATAATCTTCTCTAAGAAACCCATTAAAAATTATTATTTTTCATTATCTCTACTATTCCTGCCTTACATGTTTGTTGGCAAAGACTATTTGGTCCTTTCTTTGAATGGTTGGAAATCTTACCAACTTGCCATTTGTATTCTGTAGCTCATACGTATGGTCACCCATCTGTTTTATGACCAGCGGTCTAGTGCACAGTAGTTCCATTTTCTCTTTGTGCAGCCATCATGGTGTCGATGTCAATTGTCAATTGCTTAATTTTGTGTTGGTCATCCACTCAATTGGGATGAACTTAGTTGTGGTGATTTCCCTGAGCGTTGGTGGTGGTTGTTGTTTCTGTATTCTGTGCAACATCTGCCCTATTTGGCACATTTTCATCCTGTTCCTGTTGTCTTATGTTGCCAGTGTTCCATTGGTCTCCGCCCCTTTGGTGTGGACCCCTGTTGCATGGCAGTCTTCGGTTGTTCAAGTATTCTCTACAGAATTGTATGTGGTTCACTTGATGGGTATGGTCTCCTGGTCTTCCACGATCATATGTATATGTTGTCTCGATTCACCCCTTGGTATCGTGTCATGGTACCGATGTCTTGTGTTCTCCATCCTTTAGCCATGATTATGTGGTTGTGGGAAATGGTGTGCCCCTCTCCCCCTGTCATGGGTGCTCCTAGTATTTCTATCTTCTCTCATATTCTGGTTGTTTGTAGCCGTGCTCCTATTTAAGATAGGTGAGTTTGGATGACCGTTTCTATGTCTATGTTCATTAGGCCGGCCATTTTGTGTTTCGAAGGCTGTTAGTAATTCTATTATGTCTGCAAAATCTACTGGTCTCGCAACAATTAACTGTGTTCTCACTGTGTCTGGGAAATGTCTTGTTATGCTGGTAATTAACTCTGCTTCCGACAGGTTAGGGTCTAATAGCTTCCCTTTGTTGGCTACTTTCATAAAATAATCGACTAGCGATAACCCTTTGGTCGGATCATATCTACCTATTGCTAGCTCTACCCTAGTCTGGTTTTGCAAAGGTGGACCCCAATACCTTGATAAGAATAGATTTCTGAATGAGCTATACGATTCATGACCAGCTAGTGTTAACCTAAGCCATTCTAATTTCTTGTTTTTTAAGCTCTTCTTAACTATCATCCTAAGTTCATTTGGTATCCTTTTCACTTTAAAATACTCTTCCATCTCTTTAACAAAGAGTTTTGGATCGTCTCCCTTCTCCTCGTCAAATGCAGGTGGTGTGATTTCATGTAGTATGCTGTTGGTGTAGCATGTGTTGTGTGTTGTGTCATTGATTAATTGTGAACCTCTTTCCTGTATGGTGAGTCAACATTTTGTACATCATTCAAATAACTCTCATCTTGTACATTACTTACATCTAAATTATCATTTTGCCTTTGTAGTGCATTCACAACATCATTTACATTAGCCAAACGTTCTTTTCCTTTTTTGATTTCTTCACAAATTGATTTTAAATCATTCTTTATTTCTAAGTGACTTTGTTTCATATCATTCATAGCATCCTGTTGCGACTGCACCAGATTAGCCATAGTCTTAATTTTAGGAATTACAATTTGTTCTATAGTTTCATTAATAATTCCTTTCTTTACTACCTCAATTTCTTTCCTTAATTCCTCAGTTATTTCTGCTTTTACATTTGTAATCTTACAGTCTACACTTGCATTACATTCTGTTATTTCATCTCTACATCTACCAATTTCTCCTTCTAATACAATCTTATTTTCTCTCATTTCCGATTCAATTTTTCCCATCCTATCTCCTATGATTTCTATCCTAGCTTCTAAGGCTTCCTTTGTCTCATTTAAGTTTTTATGTACTAATTTTAAATTAGTTTCCATTACTTTCATATTTTCTTTACACTCCTGTCTTCCTAATTCTATTTTCTTTCCCAAGTCTAGCTCTAATTCTTTCCTATTAAGTTCTATTTGCTGCTCTAAGTTCTGTCTTCCTAATTCTATTTTCTGTTCTAAGTCCTTTCTCACTTCCTCTATTTTCTGACCTATCTCTTCCTTATTCTGTTCTAGTTTCTGGCCTATACTCTGACCTAAACTTTGTTCTATGTCTTGTCTCACTCCCTCCATTTTCTGACCTATCTCTTCCCTATTCTGTTCCATTTTCTGACTTATTTGTTTTTTATTTTGTTCTAGCTTTTGTTCTAGTCTTTCAAACATTAACATTAGTAACCTTTGGTCTTTTCCTATTGCTAGCTCTTCCTCACTTTCTGTTTCTATCTGATAACTAGGCCTATCTGTCCCTTCCCCTACTCCTGTTACTAGAGCTCTCTCTTTTCGCGACATTCTAGTTTCTTTATTCAGTTCACTTTGGCTTAAAAGTCCTACTATTTTGCCGCTTCGCAGTAACATAAAAATATAATGGATGTAAAAATAAAAATTTTTGGTCCTACTTTTTTTCGTTGATTTATCCAGTTATGTGCGTCTCCTGGGCGGTTGGCTTCACTAGACGATCTCTGGTGTTTTCCCACTTTGAGTATCCATTCATCGCGTTCCCGAAGTCGTCGATTTCAAACGATGATCTAATGGTGTCTTCTTCCTTTTTGGCGCGAAGATTTGGCATCACTTGGTATTTCGCGTAAGTTCATTTCCCGTAGATTTTCATTCCATCCAAAATTCGTGCCCCACGTTTGGGTAAGCCATTTGGTGCTGTTTTTATGTACTACGAAGTTGATGAGCTTTTGACTCTTTCATTATCTCGGGTCGTGGTACTGGATGGAATGAACATACACTCGGGTTTAACTTTAGTGAAACATTTTATTTGCACCTTCTTGTTCACTTTTCACTTCGTCTATTTTACGTCCTTTTATTTAATCGCGCACTTTGTACTAACTAACTTATTAAAGTTAGCTAATGTCTTACTTATTTTATACAAATTAACGGTCTTTAAACAAACTTAATTGTTTGTAACAATGAACATTAGTAATACGTTTTCGTCATTTAACCAACTCATACCAACATCAAAAACAAATTACACTCTTAACAAATATTCACATAAACGATTTTCTTTTGAGGTCTTTTAATATTCTGTCTCAATGTACCTAGTGAAAGTGAAACCTGCAGTGTTGCCAGCTTGATTTCAATAAAACTAAAATGATAAATCCATAGGAAATGGTCAGAGTCAAAAGCTTAAGATACAAAATGTGTTCCAAATACTGAGATCTATCACCAGTTTAAATTAATGTAATGACTTCCATCCTGTATATGTTGAACAGAATGGCACTTGTAACAGACGCTTGAGGTAACCCAACTCTTGTTTGTTTCCATTTGTATGTGGCTGTTTTGCATTGTACTTCAAACCATCTCTGGGATAGGAAGGCTTGAAGCCAACACATCTTCTTGTATAGTAGCATTTCTCACCATACTGTGTTAAAGGCACCTTTGAAATCAATAAACAATACTACAGTATTTTATTTTTGAAATTTTCTTTAATGCTCTGTGTGAGTCTTACAACCTGCTGTATTGCTGAGTTGTCCTTCTTAACCTGGCTTGTTCAGGCACTAATGGCCTTTGTGTTTCTAGGTACAATGTCAATCTTGTACCTATACTCTATCCAGCCTTAGAACCGCACCTTATATCCCTCTGTGATAACCTGCGACTAACACAAAACAAACACCACATGAACTCATGCCTCATGCTTATGTTGCAACAGAACGGCATTTAGTCAGGACTTTTAGGAATATTGCTGCTATCACATTGCATTCAAGTAGATAATCGCCGATATTTAGGGTACTACATTTTATGGTGTGCTTTGGTTTCAGCGTATTGCAGGTTAGATGTTGATGGCTTATGTTTACATCAAGTGCGGATCTAAGGGTGGAGCGATTATAGCTACCACTCTTTCTAGGAGTTCTGCTATGTTTCAAGTTAAGGATATGACCTCAGGGGTCCCCATCTAGGGGATATGTGGATGGTGACCACAAGGTACCCAAGCTAAGCAGAACATTACTTTCACTTACTGGTGTTTTGCTCCTCACTATAGCTTTTCTATCTGACCTTACCTTGGTCATCTCTTGTCCTCTTCCGACCTCAATGCTATTAGGTTACCCATGGGCTAGGGAGTCTATTTTTCCAACATTTCCACTTCTCTAATTTTTCTATAATCTCTTAACTCCTAACATGCTGAGCTGTCATGGCATGTAATGCGTCCTCTGATTGATAATTAGAGGATATGATCAGTGAATTTATTTAGATAACTCTCCCAGTCAGGTCGGTGAGACCCGTAAACCAACAACAGGTGTGTTCCTCCAGATATTCTGGGGGTTGTGAGAGAGCAATGTGACCACTAAAATGTAAAAATGTGGTGCTCTCTAAAAAAGTGATTACTTTTACAGCTATATAGCCTAAATGTTGTAAAAAGCTGCAAAATTATAAAATAATTGATTTAAATAATAGGGTAGTACTTCAATGGATACTAGCACACTGTGGAATATAAAGTAATGAAACCAATATTCTGGTCGAGAAAGGTAGTAAAATTACATTAAAATCAACATATAATACAAAAATTAAAGAAGAATATTTATCAGGAATCAAAGAAAAACATGGGAAAATCTACATAACAACATGACTAGAATTATTGCACTACCAAAATCATCCTCCTAGCAGTTTTTAAAATTACTATATGCCATGACTACCTCAACAAACATCTACATAGGATTAGCTTAGAATCTCTTGTATGCCCTTTCTGCAAATCTGAAGAAGATATGGAGAGAAACCATCTACTCCACTGGCCAACTTCTAATCAGTATGCTAACCTCTCCTCAAAATACTGGGTTACAAGAGGGCAAATGGCTTCTACTACCAGGTGCTCAACATTAGATACCAGGCAATCACATTTGGTATTTATCACATATACACTATACATGTCGGTCTGGGTGGCTCAGTTTGTTAGACGCTAGTCTACTGATCCCAAGGTCGCGGGTTCAAATCTGGCCCAGACCGATGGTTTTTAAGTGTGCTTAAAAACGACAGCTCCATGTCAGTAGATTTACTGGTATGTTAAAGAACGCCTGCAGGACAAAATTCTGGCACACCAGCGATGCTGATGTAATCCTGGCAATTGACAGTGTCGTTAAAGAACAAAATAAAAAAAAATCACATATACACAGCAATTACACCTTTCAATCCAGATTTCCATCAAAACTCCACCTTCAATAGCATAGCATGTTGACTCCTCAACATCCTCTCAGTAAGCAAGAATATTAAGGAGACTATCACCAAATATGTAACACTACCCTTAAGACTTTAACCTAGCTGAAAAATGCATTCAAATTCAAGAGACAAAAGATCATAAGAAGGTTTCCACTCTTCAATATTCAGAAGTCACAATGACAATACCAGAAATTTACTTTCCACCATTGATCAATTAATAGATCAAAACAGTTTCAAGGAATGTGATATATTCTTTGTCTTCCCAGAACAGATATAGCAATCTGCTTTCATGTTGATCATTAAAGTGCAAATCATAGGGGAATAAAAGTAAGGTATTTAATTAGTAAATTGTACAGATTGCAGTAAGTATGCATGGAGAAAAATGTAATCAAATGGAAGGAACAAGGAGATACATTAGATATAAAGACAAACAAATCATCACCAATAAAGTATTTTTGGACTAAACACTTTCACAGTTTCATTTTATGGCATACAAGGTTTATTTCTTGCAGAATGTTTCAAAAAGCTTACATAATGAATGCTAGTTTCAAGTCTATTTTATAAAAACATATGTACATTTGTATTTGTTGTACTAATATATTTTACTTGTAGAAATAGGCACATAAATAGTTAATGTGAAAGAAACCATAGTAGCACAAATAAAAAAAAAATATACACATAGAGAAATTTGAATGCTTATTTCGAATCTTCATTTTCTGGTTCATAGACGAATTCTGGAACATCTGCATCAGTGACGAAGATGTATGGATGCTCTTCAATGGTTTTAATATCTTTTTCTAAATCCATCAGTTCTTTTTCAAGCTTGAGCTTGCGCATCTTTTTAGGAACAGTGTCAATAATTATTGGCAGAAGCAAATATTGTTTTTGCACTTCAGCCCAGTTATGCTTTAGTCCCTGCAACATAAATCACGTTTTCAAACAAAAGAAATATTAAATGCAAAATATCTTTAATATACCATGGATCATAGTTTGAAAAAACAAATTATGAATTCTAAAATAAGAACAAATTAGAAACTAAAAACTTCACTTATCTTAGTATGTTGATATTCTTTTTCTATTTTTCTGACCCAGGGGTTTCAAGCTATATCCAGCTCATTCTCAAAGATAAGTGAAGTTTTTAGTTTCTAATTTGTTCTTATTTTAGAATCTTGTTGCTTCACTGTTAATAGCTTCAATTTTTACTTAATTTAAATTATGAATTATTTACATTAAAATACAAACCAGTTAATATTAGCATAAATTATAATGGTAAACCACTCTAAGCAGTTGATGATGCCAAATACTTAGGCATCACTTTCGACAGAAAGCTAAGTTGGAAAAAACATATAACAAACATTAAGAGGTAGAACTGGAACTTAAAAATTCAATGCCACAACTGGGACTTGAACCACAGACCTTCCGCTTGCCGGGCGGACGCTCTAACCACTGAGCTATTGTGACAAACTGCCCACACACGGCTTGTGTGTTTAAAAACACCAACAGTAAGTTTGTTGGCATAAATAAATAATAATATAACAAATATCTCAGAAAAGGTTGAAAAGAAACTGCAAATCCTGAAAGGGTTAGCTGGTGCTAAATGGGGCTGCTCAAGGAGAGTCCTTAACACAACATACAAAATGTATGTTAAACCAAACTTCTTGTACTGTTCTGAAGCTTTAATAACAGCAGCAAATGCTAACATCAATAAACTTGAACAAATATAAAAGACTATGTTGAAGAGTAAACAATTTCAATTTCCTGCCAATCTCCCATGGTAGAGGAAGTGCTGCATCCAAACAAATATCCCCTCCCTCCCAAGTTACAGTCCATCAATATAATTTCTTGATTTTATTACCGATATAGAACATTTAAACCAAGTGCCAACTATTTTTATTTGTTTCTGAAGATGGGAGAGATGTACACTCCTGAAACGTTGATGTCTTTTCATCACTACACCTGGCTCGAAGCCCGAGAGCATCTTGAATATGTTCATCGCCAGGAAAGCTTCAAATCATATTTTATAGGTGTTCCTGCTCTATAAATATAAATTACAGTTACAGCTAATCAAAGATATACACACTTAACAAAATTAGAGACTCAGATCTTGGTACCTGGCATGCCTTGTGGTCAACTGAAGCTACAGATGTAATGTAAACAAAGCTAGGACATTGTGAACTCAGTAACAATACTTCTATGGTGGTAGGAGATGTTAATTGATATTGAATACCAGACACCTAGGCATAGGCACATGCTCCAACTTCCAAGCCTCAATAGTAAGTTTAACCTATTCAAATATATTCAAGATGTTCTGAGGCTTCAAGCCAGGTGTAGTGATGAAGAGCCATCAACGTTTCGGGAATGTGGATCTCACCCTTCATCAGGATAATGAATGACTAATAAGAGTAAAAGGACCAGTCGATGGCTCTTCATCACTACACCTGGCTCGAAGCCTGAGAACATCTTGAATATGTTCATCGCCAGGAAAGCTTCAGATCATACTTAACTTTATCCTGTATGTAAAAATATTCCAACAACTGAAACTTTCAACAATAATTTCAAAAAATTCAATATCTAACATCATAGAGTGAATAGATTTATATGCTTTGGCCTTGCATTAGACTAGTAATGGGGAAAACTGACTCAGTGTGTTCTTTCCCCTGAAATGTAGTTTTAACTCCGTCCACTAGGGTACACCAGTTAGCTATCGGGCCATACCTTCTGTGTTATCTGCTTATGTTGTTGTTGTGTTTAACGCCCGCTTTTACTACTACGGCATTGCAGGCGGTGACACTGATCACACAAGGAATGAAGATGGAGCACCGGTGGAATGAGATGGCGGGGGAAACCGGAGCACCCGAAGAAAACCCGCCCTGATGCCGCTTCGTCCACCATAAATACCACATGCGGGTCCCTGGGATCGAACCCGGGCTGCCTAGGTGGTAGGCAAGTCCGCTAACCGCTCGGCCACAGCGCCGCCGTTATCTGCTTAGTAACTAGTCAGTCGCTCAAAGCAACTCTCCTTGTGTCAGTGACTGAATCATGTCATATAAAATAAAAAGATACATCTTCAAAGACAAATGGGAACATTAGTAATTCTGTGTTCCTTCTGAACATAAAGCTTTGTGTTTCCTATGTCAAAAAGGAAATGTACTGCTCCATGTCTAGTGTGCATCAGCATTTTTGAGGCCCCATGCGTAGGGTTTCACTGAGATTAATTTGGCAATTACATATTTAAGTTATTTATTTATTGCATTTTTTATAATAATTTACTAATAAATAGCCACAAATACATACACACATATGTACGTACATGCCAGAATGTTGTTTTATTAAGCTTCCTTTGCATGTCCCATTACAGAGTAATATACATACATCTGCTATATGTAAAGTCACAATTTTTAAGTACCAAATCATGTGTAGGAGTGTCAGTTACGCCGTGAGTGTGTTCGCCTAGACCGAGAGGCCAGCCATCACCACTGAGCGAAACAACCCCATGCACACGGTAAGTTGGCTAAGTATTATGGCTTTAGTTATATGTATCAAGCCACATTCACTGGCTTAAACAGACACTTTATTCATTTAATCTTGTCACCATTAGTATAATAGTAATACTGTAGTACAATGTAAGTAGGGATATAAACATTTCAAAATTAATTTACTTCCTTATTCATTCTGAATAGGTTCAAACATTGGTAAATTAGAAGAATTAAAGAATGCATTAAAAGCTAAAGATGAGCCGGTTTCAATTTGTTTAGCATCAAACATACTCTGAGTCAGTTATCTGTTCTCAAAGCATATAGAGAAAAATGTTGATGTATTTCTCAGGAGAATTTATTAAAGAATGTTTAACCATATCTCCAAGTAGCTTTGTCCAGAACAGTTTAAATTAATATGTCTCTCGGCAAACTGTTACAGACAGGATTACCAAAAGAGATAATGGATTTGAGTATGAATTGAAAGGTGAATTGGTATTCCTTGGCCATTGATGAGTGAATCAATATTAAAGATACTGCTCAATTAGCCATTTTTATATGCAGTTTAAGTTCCTTCACTACTTAAGCAGTAAGTATTTGTCCTCTCATGCTTGAAATTTACTATCCATTTTGAAAACATAAAACAATAATGTGGACTTCCCCATTTACTATTTTCACTGCCTCCACCGCCCCCCTCTCCTCCAGCTTACTTTTGCTCATTGCAACAACAATTAGTACAAAAATGTAAACAATATTTATGATCCAGATTTACTTTCTCTAAGCTGCTAGGTATGAATGAATGAATTTACTACTAACTTCATTTGTTTACATAAACATTACACATGTTGCAGCTTGCCTCTATTTGGAGCAGGTACTTAGAATTTATCCTAGGGTACCATACAGTTGGGACTGGTATATTGTGTACGGCAACCCTTTCCCTTTCTCCAATTTACACATGTCTACCTTTTCACTAATCTTATCTTGCTTCCCCCTTAAATTTTTATTTCTTCTTTTTTTCATCTCCCACTGCTATTCCTTTCCCTCTTTCTCAACTTTTCTCATCAGCTTCACTCATAACTTTTATTCATCAGTTTACATTGTACACTGACCGAATCACAGCAGTATAACTGTTTCATCTAAAATGGAGGAAATGCCATTTACATATGTGCTGGCCTATCACAGCACAACAGCGTCCCTCAGAGGCAAATGAGGGGAAGGTCGGTGGATCTAAATACCACCTATTTAGTCCTCCCGGCCAGGTCCGATGGACCTGTTCACCAACGATAGGTGTGGTCCTCCTTGCAAAATTGGGGTTTAAGTCGGGTGATGTAACTGCCACATTGTAAAACTGGTGCCCGTTAAGAAAACAGTTACATGAAAGCCACATACATGAGTATGAGTCCTAAAGATAAAAGCTTCACCAATATGTGTCCTGTGTAACGATCCAGCAGAAATGAATGAAGACCACTTGAAGACCTGTGAAGCATTAAGATCAGAAGAAACTACAGTTCAAAAGTATTGGAAAGCACGAATGCTAATGGCTTCATTGCCAGATGCAAGGCACTAGAAAACAACAACAACAACATTGTACACTTCATTAATTTTCATTTCAGTACCTACTTCACTGTAACCTCACTTTCATCGTACATAAAAACTCTCTACTTCCTCATTTATGGATTACCCAACCATTTTTAAACCTTGTCACTCTCTGAGAGGTAGAACTGGAACTTAAAAATTCAATGCCACGACTGGGATTTGAACCACAGACCTTCCGCTTACCGGGCAGCTGCTCTAACCACTGAGCTATTGTGACAAACTGCCAGAATGGCATTAAATTCTCAAGCCAGTTTGTATTTCTCCTGGTAAACCACAAAGGCAGTCTCACATCAGAGACAAATTACCCCAATGGTGACTTACTATTGTAAGTACTTTATGTCCCAGGACCTGTGGTATTGTTGTGGCATTGAATTTTTAAGTTCCAGTTCTACCTCTTAAACTTTCCCCACACACGGCTTGTGTGTTTAAAAACACCAACAGTAAGTTTGTTGGCATAAATAAATAATAACACCAACAGTAAGTTTGTTGGCATAAATAAATAATAATTACTTGTCGCTCTCGATGAAATATCCCTTTCTTTCTTTTTCTCCTACCTAGTTCTCCCTTTACCCCTCACCCTCACTGATATTGCTTCTTCTCTGTCCTCCTTACTGTCAGTGTTGTCATCACCCACCTTGGTTCTTTTCCCTGTTTCTTTCACATGCCACATCCTACCATTTCGTCACCTTGCGTTAAGCTCATCCTTGACCTTGACTTTGAGGCACTTGTCACTGAAACCACACATGTTGCAATTTGCTGAGTAGTTGTCTGATCTATGATATTTCTTGCTGATGCTTGGTCATTTCCTTGTTTGGTGCTTGGCACAATGGCTGCTGGTCCTGTCTCTGCCCATTGCTTGGTCCGTTCTTCCTCTCTGCTGCCTGGTTAACTACATACAGCTCGAAGTATACCCTCTTGCCTTCATTTCTTGCTTGTCTTCTCTGATTAATTAGCTCCTTCATTTGCGCTCTTTGTGCATACGTTAAGTCCTTGTTGGTGTAAATAGTTGATCCCCTCAATTTTCTTGCCTATTTTTGTACTTCCATAGCTGTTTGTGTGTTTGCAAACTTCACAAGAAGATTTCTTTTCCCTGGTATTTTGCCGGTTCTGAATACGTCACAAATCTTGTAGTCCCTCAGATGTATTTCTAATTTGTTCACTAGTAGCTCTCTTAAATTCTAATATACTCCCACTCCACGTTTTTCTTCAACTCCTGAAATCAGTACATTATATTTTCTGCTTTTGTCTTCCATTCTTTCCGATGTTCCTTTTAAGTTTTGAATTTCCCATTTTAATGTATCCATTTCTTTGTTTCCCCTATCGCATTTCATCCACCCTTGTCCTAATCTCTCTGCCAATCCTTTATCTCTTACTAAATAAAACTGTTTCATTTATCTGCTCTTTAGCTGCCATGTCACTGAACTCCTTTTTGTCCTTGACTACAGGAGCTTCCTTCACTATACGTCCTCTCAGCTCCACTGCTAGATCCATACCCTGCTAAGTAATTAAATAATACCTAACATTACCCTCAGCCAATGCTAAAGAATATGTGGATAACCGTGTCTCTTTGAGAAATAGAACTTCTTTTAAATTAGGATAAAATGCTGGTGCTTATTTCTTTAATAAAAAATGTACAAAACATTTAGAAGAGTCTTTAGAACTGCTCGTACTGTGTATTGGTACTGTTCCAACTAAAGATACCCAACTTAAGGTCTGGAGGGTCAAACGGTTGGTTAAACTTTAGAGTTTAGGTTCCGCATTAAACTAATGTTTACTGAGAAGCCTCTTTTATACAAAGGCTAATTTGTGTTACCCCACCATTAATAATTATAGGTTGTAACATTTATAATAAACTTGAAGACCTGTGAAGCATTAAGATCAGAAGAAACTACAGTTCAAAAGTATTGGAAAGCACGAATGCTAATGGCTTCATTGCCAGATGCAAGGCACTAGAAAACAACAACAACAACAACTTCTGTAATGCAAAATGGATTACACCTATTTCTAATTCCGTTATGCAGGCATTGGCTTCTATCTTGTTTAGAAATCTGGAAGCTGTGGCAATCACATGTTTGTTGCCATCTGCATCTTCTTGTGCCAATATTGCTCCATATGAGTGCGCACTAGCATCGGTGTATATTAGAAAAGGTGAATTTGGATCCGGTCGTTCCAGGAGAATACTGTGCTTAAAAAGTTCCTTGATTTTCTCAAAGGCTACCTGGTGTTCGGCATTCCATTCTCACTTAGTATCCTTTCTCAACAGTTCTCTAAGGGGTACTAATTCCTTAGCTTGGAAAAAACATATAACAAACATCTCAGAAAAGGTTGAAAAGAAATTGCAAATCCTGAAAAGGTTAGCTGGTGCTAAATGGGGCTGCTCAAGAAGAGTCCTTTACACAACATACAAAATGTATATTAAACCAAACCTCTTGTACCGTTCTGAAGCTTTAATAACAGCAGCAAATGCTAACATCAATAAACTTGAACAAATACAAAATCAGGCTCTTCGCCTAATCACTGGAGCAGTTAAATCCACACCTATTGATGCCATGCTTGCCTTAACACGGACCCCATCAATAACAACAAAAATAGAAGAACAAGCATTGCTCCAACACGAGAAAATGTTACGACTGCCAAACTCTAAATGGACAGAAGAGAACCTCCCTCCTTCAATCCTTAAAACTCATAGTAGTTTCCTAGAAAAGGTAACACAGATTAAATCCAAATTGAACATTTCTAACACCAGAGAAAATCTACTTATAAGAGAAAATCCATTGGAATTATTACAACCTACCTTCAGTTTGGAATTAATAGAGGAAATAAGTAACTCAGACACACCAAAAGAAATACAAAAACTTCTAGCTCTGGATACAATCAATACTAGGTATCCCACAGAAGAATGGCTGCACATATATACTGATGGATCCTCCAAGGAAAACCTTACTGGAGCTAGAGTTACGTGTTCACATTTTTCCTTTTATCATTCTGTTGGCAGAGACACAACAAATTATGAGGGAGAAATAGAGGCTATATACATTGCTCTCCGACAATTATTAAATCTTCCCTTAAATAAATTTAACAAGGCAGTAATTCTTTCGGATTCAACACGAGAAAATGTTACGACTGCCAAACTCTAAATGGACAGATGAGAACCTCCCTCCTTCAATCCTTAAAACTCATAGTAGTTTCCTAGAAAAGGTAACACAGATTAAATCCAAATTGAACATTCCTAACACCAGAGAAAATCTACTTATTAGAGAAAATCCATTGGAATTATTGCAACCTACCTTCTTCTGTCAGGTGTGAGTAATTTGTGATGTCTAATGTTTGTGTCAGATTGACTTTAGATATTGAGACAGAATATTAGAAGACCCAAAAGAAAACTGTTTATGTGAATATTTGTTAATAGTGTAATTTGTTTTTTGATGTTGGTATGAGTTTGTTAAATGATGAAAACGTGTTGCAAATGTTCCTTGTTACGAACAACTAAGTTAGTTTAAAGACGTCATAAATATTTCCACATTTGATTTTAATATATATGTATAAATATTAGAATTATATGTGTTCCATAACAAAAGTAAGGGAGGATGGTTAGGGATCACCTCCCTAACAAGAAAGAACTATTTGATGGACGCATATGAGGATGTATACAAAAAAGGCAGTGCACGTGAGGTGATGCCATAATCTGCCCACTAGCGTGTGTGTAATCAAGGCATAAGGCCGTATTGGTGTAACGTGTGAACACAGAACTTTCACCAGACTTTCATCAAGCATTAGTTCCACTACATAAAAAAGTGGAAAGGTTTTAAATCATTTAAAACGGTGCTAGGAGGATTTATTTTAATGTGAAATATGTTGTTGTTAGCTAATGCTGGATTTCTGACAATGAAGCCATTAATCCTCTTGCTCTCCAATATTTTTCACTGATGGATGGGGCACTAGAAGTGGCCGGGCATATTTGAAGGTGGTCTCGATCCATTTCCTCTTGCAGATCACATAGAGGACAGAGTGGTGAAGAATATATCCCAATTCTGTTTAAATGTTTTGCCAGACAATCATGTCCTGTAATCAACCTGAAGATTGCAACTGCTGTTTTTCGAGGATACTCAGGAATCACTGTTTGAATGTTTGGAAGTTCCCATCTTTTATTCTTTGATTTTTCATAGTAATATTTTGCAATAATTTTCTTGAATTCAGAGTTGACTAATCTTTTAGCTGCATAAAATGGTAAATTAACTATAGATTTTTGTACACCGCTGGTACCCTTTTTTGCAAGAAAATCAGCTTTCTCATTACCACTCAGTCCACAGTGAGCCGGTATCCATTGGAAGACTAGGTGTTTTTGAAGTGCTGTTAGATGGCTAAGCATCTTCCAACATTGTGGTGAAGAAACATCGTGTGATTTTTCATTGCATCCGTTACCACGCCCTGAGATCACAAAGATCTCAATAGCTCAAAGGCCCAACGAAGCATAATTATAAAAACTGCACCAAATGGCTTGCCCAACATGGAACACGAATTTTGGATGGAATGGAAATTACGGGAAATGAACTTATGCGAAATACCAAGTGACACCATATCTTCACGCCAAAAAGAAAGAAGACGCCATTAGACCATCGTTTGAAATATACCATATCAGAACACCGATGAATGGATACTCAACGCGGGAAAACACCAGAGATCGTGTAGCGAAGCTAACTGCCCAGGAGATGCACGTAACTGGACAAATCAATGGAAAAAAAGTAGGACCAAAAATTTTTATTTTTACATCCAGTTTATTTTTATGTTACTGCGAAGCGGCAAAATAGTGGGACTTTTAAGCCAAAGTGAACTGAATAAAGAAACTAAAATGTCGCGAAAAGAGACAGATCTAGTAATAGGAGTAGGGGAAGGGGCAGATAGGCCTAGTTATCAAATAGAACCAGAAAGCGAGGAACAGGTAGCAATAGGAAAAGACCAAAGGTTATTAATGATCATGTTTGAAAGACTAGAACAAAGTTTAGGTCAGAAAATGGAATAAAATAACGTAGAATTGAGTCAGAAAATAGAAGGAGTGAGACAGGACATAGAACAAAGTTTAGGTCAGAGAATGGAACAAAATAAGGTAGAATTAAAGCAGGACTTAGAACATAATAAAAAAGAGATAAGACAGGACTTAGAACAAAATAAAAAAGATATAGGTCAGAAAGTGGAGGAAGTGAGAAAGGACTTCGAACAGAAAATAGAACTTAATAGGAAAGAATTAGAGCTAGATTTGGGAAAGAAAATAGAATTAGGAAGACAGGAGTGTAAAGAAAATATGAAAATAATGGAAACTAATTTGAAATTAGTACATAAAAACATAAGTGAGACAAAGGAAGCTTTAGAAGCTAGGATAGAAATCATAGGAGATAGGATGGGAAAAATAGAATCGGAAATGAGAGAAAATAAGATTGTATTAGAAGAAGAAATTACTAGATGTAGAGATGAAATAACAGAATGTAATGCAAGTGTAGACTGTAAGATTACAAATGTAAAAGCAGAAATAACTGAGGAATTAAGGAAAGAGATTGAGGTAGTAAAGAAAGGCATTATTAATGAAACTGTAGAACAAATTGTCATTCCTAAAATTAAGACTATGACTGATGTAGTACATTCGCAACAGGATGCTATAAATGATATGAAACAAAGTCACTTAGAAATAAAGAATGATTTAAAATCAATTTGTGAAGAAATGAAAAAAGGAAAAGAAAGTTTGGCTAATGTAAATTATGTTGTGAATGCACTACAAAGGCAAAATGATTTAGATGTAAGTAATGTAAAAGATGAGAGTTATTTGAGTAATGTACAAAATGTTGACTCACCATACAGAGAAAGAGGTTCATAATCAAACAATGACACAACACACAACGCATGCTACACCAACAGCATACTACATGAAATCACACCACCTACATTTGACGAGGAGAAGGGAGATGATCCAAAACTCTTTGTTAAAGAGATGGAAGAGTATTTTAAAGTGAAAAGGATACCAAATGAGCTTAGGATGATAGTTAAGAAGAGCTTAAAAAACAAGGAATTAGAATGGCTTAGGTTAACACTAGCTGGTCATGAATCGTATAGCTCATTCAGAAATCTATTCATATCAAGGTATTGGGGCCCAGCTAAGCAAAACCATACTAGGGTAGAGCTAGCGACAGGTAGATATGATCCAACCAAAGGGTTATCGCTAGTCGATTATTTTATGAAAGCAGCCAACAAAGGAAAGCTATTAGACCCT
Organism: Tenodera sinensis; assembly: GCA_030765045.1. NCBI lineage: Eukaryota > Metazoa > Arthropoda > Insecta > Mantodea > Mantidae > Tenodera > Tenodera sinensis. The sequence goes on from CM060963.1 coordinate 135,145,945, forward strand.
AACCTGTCGGAAGCAGAGTTAATTACCAGCATAACAAGACATTTCCCAGACACAGTGAGAACAGGGTTAATTGTTGTGAGGCTAGTAGATTTTGCAGACATGATAGAATTACTGACAGCCTTCGAAATGCAAAATGGTCGCCCTAATGAGCATAGACATAGGAACGGTCACCCAAACTCACCTATCTTAAACAGGAGCGCAACTATGAACAACCAGAATGAGAGAGAAGATAGAAATATTAGGAGCATCCATCATTGGGGAGAGGGGCACACCATTCCCCACAACCACACAATCATGGCGAAAGGATGGAGAACACGAGACAGCAGTACCACGACACAAAACCAAGGGCTCAATCGAGATACCGAACACATAGGTATGATCGGGGGAGGCCAGGAGACCGTAGCCATCAAGTGAATCACATACGATTCTGTAGGGAATATTTAAACAACCAAAGGTCGTCATACAATAGGGGTTCACAACAAAGGGGCAGAAACCAATAGAACACTGACAACGTAAGAAAACAGGAACAGAATGAAAATGTGCCAAATAGGACCGATGCTGCACAGAATACTGAAGCTAAAATAGTCTTTCTTCGCTTCTTGATGTTTCACCGTTGATACTTAAATGTCGTTGGTGACGTGGTGTTGCCCTTTGATGTGTTTCGCTCCGGCTAGTCAGCTTGAGATCTCTTACTTTTATCTCGGGTTTGCGTAAGTGTGATGGACAACCCAAGAACAACTTTATATATTATTTATTTATTTTAAATATTTTCGGGAGCTATGCCGATTCTATATGTAGAGGAATCTCACTCACGTCCGCACAGCACAACCTCCCGTACTGGTCTGTGTAGTGACCAGACGCTTTCTAGCTTACCCACGCTAAGAAGACCGTTCTCTTCCAATTTGAATGTCATGACGTCATCCAAGAAAGCCTCGTATCCAAAATGCTATTTCCTTTTCCCGCAATTTAGAAATGTCCCTTTCTATTATAACATGTTCTTTTATGAATTTCGAATATATAATTACCTTTTTAGGATTAAACGATGTTTACTTTATATTTTATTAAATATATCGCGCGACTTTTAAGGTTTTCAGACCTGACTTTCGAACGTGTATTTAAACTATGTAGTATTACGTTATGACTCGTTAATTTCAAACCAATAATGTGTTTATCCTACAAATTTAACGACTATTATTTACTCATATCTTGCTCACCTTACAACACTTCCTGCTCTATTATCTATTTATGTTATTACTTAACACTTATCGCAAATCTCATATCCGGCAATTAAATTAAAACGTGTCTTTTTCAAAAGCCCATTCGATCGGAAATCTAAATTTCGGTATCAAATGCCCCCATTTATATTATTTTATTATTTCATAATAAAATAATGTAAATGTCTTGCCCGAAAGAAAAATTAAAAATTACTCCTGTATTTTGAATAATCGGCAACACTCCCATTATATACAATTTTCAATTACACTGTTTTTTTTTTTGAAATAGGTTATTAACACATTTTTTCATTAATCTTTTTAACATGACAAACAATTGTACACTTGACTAAACATTAATCCTTAAATACTAATTACAATATGTTATGGTTTCTTCTGTGAAGCTTTTATATAAAGGTTAAATTTCAAGAGTCTTTCTTTATACTTCCTTCTTTTAGTTCATGTTTGCTCACTTCGCTCTCACTATCACTTGCACTGTGATTTTTTTACTTTTGTTATTGTAACACATATCTGTACTATATCCTTTAAGCACTAAAAGGTACATATATTTATATAAATCCATTACACTCTTCAGACAAGTTCTTTCTTTGTCTTGCTGTGATAACTATCTATACATCTAAATATTTTAACAAATGTTTACAAAGTAAATATTCTGTTTTCTCTCTATGCGGAGATGAACAATTTAACAATCTTTCTGAAGCTGTTATTGTGAGCTCTATACAATATATTTTTAAGCTCTTTGTAGTAGATAGCAATTCACATTCTGCATTTTTCATGAATATGTAAGTACCTGACCAATATATGATTTTCAAGTAAGCTAACATTTACATTTTATCTCAAAGCTGATTGGGCGCCAATAGACAAATGACACTTCCAATTTTTCTTTTACATTAAATCAAGGTTCCAAGGCACCACACGGTTTCTTGTATGGTCGAAGGAGTTGTTTATGCCATCTTCCCAGACATTTTTCATTTTTAACATCTTTTAATTCATAGGTATGATAACCAAATTTTGATATAATTTCTGCAGGACCTTTATATAACAATTCCATCCTTTTGTTCCTACCTCGCAAGGCACTTGATAACTTATGGTCTTTAACTAGTACCCAATCGCCTATCTTAGGTTCCCATTTATGTTTTCTACTCTTTTTCTTTAATTTTCGCTTCTCTGCCTTTTTCTTGATTCGTTCAAAAGCAATTTTCGCTCTTTCTTCCTCACTTAACTGAATGTCATTAATTTTCAGTGTTTTTGGTTCCCCGATCAATATTGGTTCTGGTTCAATTCCTAACATTAATTTTATTGGTGCAAACCCAGTAGTTACATTAATGGTGTGATTGATAATTTTTTTATCAATGGACAATATTTCACCCAATCTTTGTGATTATGATGTGTAAGTACACGTAAATAAATTCCTATATCTCGGAGGACACGTTCTGTTGGATTCCCTGATGGAAAGTATGAGGAACAATGATTTAGTTTTCTCGAGTCTAATGTCACCCTAATCTTTCAGTTTACAATACATAGGGGATTCACAAATTCTGAATTCGAAATCTCAATAACCTCATCTTCTAACATTGACTTTATAACTGCATCTACTTCTTCTCTTATGGTACTAGGGATAGCTCTCGCTTTATGTGTAAAAGGTTTTATGGGTATCATCTCAAACGAATGAGTATAAATATTACATTTACCAGGTTTCTCAGAGAATACTTCTTTATTTCGGATTAATATTTCAAACAGTTTATCCCTCTGTTGTTCATTTAGTTGATCAGCCTGAGTTACTTTTTTCCTCAACAATTCTTCTAAGTCCTCACTACTCTCCCTATCATAGTACCTAGTTGCATCAGAAACCCTCAAATTGTCTATGAAATCATTTTTATCCCATTCTACATTTTCTTTATTATTGACACTGTACTCTTTGACATTTACTTCAGTTAATTCCATAGCTCCTACTTTAACATATTCTACAAAGAATGTATCCCCTTGGATTTCTTCTTCCTCTTTTTCTCGTACAATAGTTTCTGAACTACTATCTTCCACAAAAGGCACTATAATGGTCTCATCTTCAACTTTCATTTCTAGAATCATGTTTTTAAAATTCACCACAGCTTCCCAGGCATAAAGACAATCACAACCTATTATAATATCTGTAACAAGTCTTCCTACAATCAGAAATAAAATTCCTAGTATTCTCCCATTTATTTCAATATTTATCATTGCTTGAAATTTTACTCTCTCTTTTCGTTTTCCCACAGCTAGCGAGCAATATATCCCATTAACTGGTAAAGACATTACTTTAAAACCACTACTTTGTAAATTATCATAAAAATTTTGTGAGCATACTGTGCTATTTGATCCCGTATCTATAATTGCATTGTACTGTTTTCCATTTACTCCAATTTTGATTTTAGGTGGATCTCCTACTTTTTCGTTTTCGTCGTTTCTATTTTTCCATTCTCTTTTCTTTTGTATCATCATTTGCCTTCCAGGACTATTTATTTCCGAGTACTTATCACAATCATTACTAGGATACCCAGTTCTCACTGAAGGCGCGTTTGACCGGGTCTGGCGTTTCCCTGATTTTTATGTATTGCTCCTGTACTATTTCCCAAATTGTTACTTCTGTTTTCCTGCATTAAATCGTGGTTACTTCCTACCATGTTTTTGACCGTGTTAATGGCCTCAACCATTTCCGCATTTTCGGGGGAATTTCGTCCATTAGAATACCTTTCTTCCTGTCTTGGTGACCTCGGTCTAAACTCATTATCTCCATTTGTCCAATACCCATCATTTGAATTTCTACTATGTCCAAAATAACGTCCCCGTCTACCTCGATCAAATCTATTTGTATTCATATAATTCACCCTTATATTTCTTCCCCTTTGATTACCATTTCTATTTTGGTGACGCCCTTCCTGGTTATATCTACCTTGATTTTCCCACCGGAATGATTCCATCCTTGGTACTGGTCCTTTATATCTTTCCCTAATCTCACTTCTATTCTGATAATACTGTGCCCCTTGCCCGAAAGAATTTACAGTTTCTTTTCCTTCATATTTATTTCCAAATGCGTGTTTTGGCTTATTGACTTCTAAGGCTGATAATAATTCGATCATAGCTGCAATGCTATCGGGTCGGGCTATGATTAGGTAGTGTTGAAGTGTTTCCGGAAAATGTGGAGTAACTATATTTATTAGATCTTTTTCATCTAAGGGAGGGTCCAACATCTTCGATTTTCTCGCTATTCTCATAAAATAGTTGACCATTGATTCCTCCGATCTAGGATTAAACTTTCCATTGCTTAATTCAACTCTAATATTAGCCTGCCTACTAGCTCCCCAATATCTGGTTAAAAAGATGTTCCTAAAGGTCCTGTAATCATTATTGTTACCCATAGAAAGGCCTAGCCAATTAGCAGCATTACCCTTTAGGCATTTTCTTACTATCACCATCTTGTACTCCTCTGGTATACGTTTCACCGTGAAGTACTCTTGTAACCCTTCTAAAAAGGCTTTAGGATCATCTGAGTCTTCATTTTCAAAAACTGGAGGTGTCATTTCATTTAAGACATGGTTAGGCCAATGTAAATTTGAATTGTCACCTATCCCTGAGCTATTTCCGAGATCAGAATGGGAATTACTGTTACCCCTATTTTGCATCGAAATGTCAGCTGATACACCTGGTATTGCCTCGTTTCTTGCAACTTCATTACTAAGATTGTTGTGATTACATGCATTTTCATTTAATTTCAAATTTTCTAAGGCCTCTTTTACCTGAGTAATTTCTGTTACTACTCCTTTTATTTGGTCTGTAACATCCTCCAAATTTCTAGCCTACCTTTTACTTTCTACATCAGATCTTTCTATTCTAACTTTACACCCCTGTAACTCTTCTCTAATTTCTTCCCTTTGTTTGTCTAATCTATATGTTACTTTTTCCCTTTCTTTATCTAATTTTTCACTCACTTGTTGACCTAATTTCTTTTCAGAATTCTTTACTTCTTGCCTTATTGTCTCTAATTCTCCCTTAACCTGTTCTCTATTTTCTTTGACTTCACTACTAACTTTATTAATTTCCTCCCTAACTTCTTCCCTAAAGGTTTCGAAAGCTCTCTTCTGATTTTCCAATTGCATTCCCAATTCCTGTTGTCCCTTCTCTAATTTCTTTCCTAACTCTGTTCTTAATTCTTTACTAGTTTCATCTATCTTTTCCATTATCTTTTGAAACATATTCTCTATTCCTGACATAATCGCTGGCCTTTCTGAATTACTAAACATTTCTGAACTGCCTCTAGGTGTTTCTCTAACGTTCTGATCTTCTACTTCTTGGCATATTCTGCTACCAATTACATTCTGATTAAATTCTTCCATCCTACTTACACTTTTCTCAATTTCCGGACTCTCAAAACCTAGAAAATCGCTATCACTGTCTTCCATTTCTAAGCTATTTACATGTGTTTTTCTACTCACCAAAATTTTCACTTTTCTCTTTTTTTTTTTTTTTTTTTTTTTTTTTTTTTTTTTTTTTTAACTGCACTTAAACTTGTTCACTACACGTTTCACAGATGTTCACACGCTGGGCACCTTCTTGTCTGCTGGCTCGATGCTGATCTGGTCGTCTTGGGGTTGGTCCATTCTTTCGACGCCACACGTTGGATCACCTTCTTGTTTGCTGGTTCTATGCTGGCTTGGTCGTCTTGGGGTTGGTCCATTCTTTCGACGCCACACGTTGGGATGCCATTTGAAGCTATAAGTCGTCTTTCTTCGCTTCTTGATGTTTCACCGTTGATACTTAAATGTCGTTGGTGACGTGGTGTTGCCCTTTGATGTGTTTCGCTCCGGCTAGTCAGCTTGAGATCTCTTACTTTTATCTCGGGTTTGCGTAAGTGTGATGGACAACCCAAGAACAACTTTATATATTATTTATTTATTTTAAATATTTTCGGGAGCTATGCCGATTCTATATGTAGAGGAATCTCACTCACGTCCGCACAGCACAACCTCCCGTACTGGTCTGTGTAGTGACCAGACGCTTTCTAGCTTACCCACGCTAAGAAGACCGTTCTCTTCCAATTTGAATGTCATGACGTCATCCAAGAAAGCCTCGTATCCAAAATGCTATTTCCTTTTCCCGCAATTTAGAAATGTCCCTTTCTATTATAACATGTTCTTTTATGAATTTCGAATATATAATTACCTTTTTAGGATTAAACGATGTTTACTTTATATTTTATTAAATATATCGCGCGACTTTTAAGGTTTTCAGACCTGACTTTCGAACGTGTATTTTTAAACTATGTAGTATGACGTCATGACTCGTTAATTTCAAACCAATAATGTGTTTATCCTACAAATTTAACGACTATTATTTACTCATATCTTGCTCACCTTACAACACTTCCTGCTCTATTATCTATTTATGTTATTACTTAACACTTATCGCAAATCTCATATCCGGCAATTAAATTAAAACGTGTCTTTTTCAAAAGCCCATTCGATCGGAAATCTAAATTTCGGTATCAATACAGAAACAACAATCACCTCTAACGCCCAGGAAAACTAAGTACAAGTCAACTTTGTGTCCCGAAAGTTGACCTGTGTGGCCGTAGGGGCAACATTGACCAACATTGTATAGGTACCCTGAGGGGACAGGCAAGTAAAAGGAAGGAAATAACCAATCCACAATTGATTAGGCTTAAGGCATAGTGTATCGAATTGCCAGCAATGATTGATACAGGAGCCAGCACATCAGTATGTGACAAATAGCTATTCCAGGAATTAATAATGAAGAGAAATGCTGAATTCTTGCCTGTGTGTGGAGTGTATTGCAGCACAGCAATTGGCAAGAAAAAGGAACATGTTAAATACCAGGTGAGGCTGGTAATAGAAATCGGAAGTTGGTAGTTTGATTTTATTGCCCAGGTAATACCTAGACTAACAGCTACCCTAATCATTGGCAGTGATTTGCTTAATCTTTGGAGGTTGATGATCGATTATGACCTACATGAATTTATTATCAAGGAAGGAACCTCAGAGTGCACCGCGAAGTTCCTGGAGGTAGAAACATGTCAGGAGGAGCCAGACCAGACAGGGATCCATCCAGATGAGCAGTTTTTTGTGGAAAACATCAATGTCCACAAGAATAGGTTGGTAGACCTAAAGATAGGTAAGGAGAAAACAGGTTGGACGAGCAAGGAGGATACTAATGTTTGCAGCCATTGGATCTGCACAGAAGACGAATACGTTACCTCGAACAACTACCAACCTGAACCACTACCAACAGATGAAGAAAAACCGACGTCACAGCTAATTGACGAGAAGGCCTGGGGAGCACATGGCATCTCTGAAGAGGAAAGGAACCAACTTAGATAAATATTAATTAAAAACAGGAAAGTTTTTAATAAAAAGCCAGGTACATGTAATAAGTATGTACATACTTTTAAAGTCAAAGATATCACCCCCTATTCACATAAATCCAGGCCCATCCCCAACTCCATCAGGGAGGAAGCCGACAGAGTGATCCAGAAAATGTTGGCAGACGGAATAATAGAACCGTCGGACTCATGTTATGTGAATCCAGTGGTATGGGTCCACAAGAAAGAGGGAAAATTGAGGATGACCATCGACGCAAGGAAAATTAATGCGCATACCTTGCTAGATCATTACAGGCCTGAGGGCGTAGACCAACTGATATCAAAATTGAAGGGAGGTCAACATTTTACTAGTCTTGACCTGACAGCATTATTCTGGCAAATTCCTCTTCATCCAGACGTCAGGAAATATACCTGCTTCCTGCACAAAGAAAAGGTGTACCACTTTTTAAAATGCACCTTTGGATTATCAACCAGTAGCAGTGAACTACTGAGGGCTCTAGACAAAGTTTTCAGGGATACTATCGAGGCTTTTGTAACGCAATATGTTGACAATTTTTTAATATACAGCAAAGATCCCGAGTCACACTTACATCACATAGATTATGTATTGTCCAAGTTTCAGGAAAGCAACATGACCCTGAACTTGGAAAAGTGTGAATTTTTTGTCAAAGAGGCAGAATTTCTAGGCCACATCATGACGCCTGATGGTATACAACCTAATTCGGAGAGAGTCAAGGCCATAGAGTGTATACCACCCCCACGTAACTTGAAACAGTTGAGAAGGTTTCTGGGCATTTTACAGTACCAGTCAAAATTTGTGATTAACTACGCTAAGGAATTAGTACCCCTTAGAGAACTGTTGAGAAAGGATACTAAATGGGAATGGAATGCTGAACACCAGATAGCCTTTGAGAAAATCAAGGAACTTTTTAAGCACAGTATTCTCCTGGAATGACCGGACCCAAATTCACCTTTTCTAATATACACTGATGCTAGTGCACACTCATATGGAGCAATATTGGCACAAGAAGATGCAGATGGCAACAAACATGTGATTGCCACAGCTTCTAGATTTCTAAACAAGATAGAAGCCAATGCCTGCATAACGGAATTAGAAATAGGTGCAATCCATTTTGCGTTACAAAAGTTCAGACAATATATCTACCATTATAAAATAATTATATATACTGATCACGTAAGCCTGGTCCTTCATCCAAAAATGCAAGCCAACCAACTCCAAAATCTTGAGGTACATACACGAAATAACATCGCATGACATAGAGGTCAGACATATCCCAGGCAAGGAGAACATCTTTAGTGACTTATTGTCAAGATTAAGATCGGAAAGTCACATACCCGAGACGATATACAATCCACACCATGAAATTAAAATCATGCAGATAAATAAGGAAAGCAACGACATCTTACAAGACTTCAAAAACATGGCCAAGCTACAGCAAGAAGACCCTGTATTGAAAAGTCTATTTGACAAGACTCCAGACATAGTACCAAAATTGGAAGCCAAGATAGGGAAATTTCTAGTCATCCTAGAAACTGCAAAAAAAAAAAAAAACCTATTCCTCGTGGAAGAATAAAAAATGTCAAACCCTTTTGGAACCCCCAGTTAGAAGAACTGAAAAAGCAGAGGGATATAGCTATAAATACTGCTGAACAAACAAAAAACATATCAGATACACAAATATGGCGAAAGAAATGTGCCTCACTAAAAAAAGAAATTAATACGGCTAAAAAGAATGACTTTAATAATTTCTTAGAAACCATGGATTATAGGACAGATGGCAACAAAGTCCATAAGTTCATAAAAAATGTCAAGAACAGGAAAGAAAGCAACAGCACACCTATCATACACAACAATAATATATTAACAAATGATGCAGCCATAGCCAAAACATTCAATAAATATTATACTAATGCACATAAAGTAACAAGAAATAAAAAGCAATGTAAACAATTTAAGAAAGATTTGAAACAAGAAAGAGAATGTGGTCCTAACACTAAATACAATATCTTTTTTCAAAATGTTAATATGCAAGATTTGAACATTGCAATTAATAATCTAAAAAACAAAAAGTCTCCTGGACCAGATCACATACATCTAGAGTTCATAAAAAACCTTGGAAAAACAGCAAAACAACAACTTCTAAAACTCTACAATCTATCCTGGAACACCACTATACCTGCCGAATAGCAAAAAGCAATAATTTGTTCCATTCTTGAAGAAAGATAAAACAGTATCAGAAATAAAAAATTATATACATAATTATATATATTATGCTCTTACTAGCATAATAGCAAAACTGATAGAAAGAGTTTCAAATAGATTAAATTGGTTTTTAGAATCACAAAATTTAATTTCCCCATGTCAAGCTGGATTCAGAGAGTTCCACTCTACAAATGAACAAGTCTTACTTCCAAGTCAAGAAATCAAAGACTCCTTCAATAGAAAAGAAGATAATGTATCAGTTTTTATTGATTTCCAAAGTGCATATTATTCTATACGCAGAACAAGACTGCTAAAGAAAGTAAAAGAAATAGGGATACAAGGTCCAATGTTTTCATGGCTATATCATTTCCTAACACAATGCTTTATTGCTACCAGATATGCAAGAAATATATCTAAATACAAACAAGTACACCGTGGGTTACCACAAGGCTCAGCACAACACTTTTTAATATATTTATTAACGATCTGCCACAACAAATAACAAATACAAGAATCAGGTGTGAAGTATGCACTATTTGCTGATGACTTAGTAATGTGGACTTCAAAACAGAAAAAAGTACAGAACTAGAAAAAGCCATGCAACAATCCTTAAACAACCTACAAAAGTGGACCAAAGAAAATTTAATGACTGTTAATACAACAGAATCGAACTACCAAATCTTCTCACTAAGAAAAAAACCACTAAAAATAAAACTAAATTTTGTGGGTCAACAATTGCCAGAAACAAAGGAAGCAAAGTATTTAGGAGTTGCATTTGATACCAAACTTATATGGACCAAACAAATAAAAATGTAATACAAAGAGCAGAGAGGCGCCTTTCACTGTTAAAACTTCTAACAGGAATGAAGCGAAGATGTTCCAGAGCAGCTCTTAACACAACATACAAAGTATATATAAAGCCATTATTTACTTACTGCAGCGAAGTCCTTGTAACAGCAAGTACAAAAAAAAAGGTTCAAATCCTTCAAAACCAAAGTCTGAGACTAATTACAGGTGCTATCAAAACCACACCAATAGCAGCTATGGAAATACTAACCAACCAATACCCCATTGAATATCAAATAGAAAAATCTGATGTGTTGCACTCACATGACTTTCTCTACTCTTGTACTAACCATTCTTACAAACTCTTATTCCGATATCTTCTTCGTGTTAGTTAAGATAAACATTTGTACAACTTATTGCTTATTTCCTTGTAGGTGCAAGGGGAATGTTAGAATACAGTAGGCTTTGTGCGATAGTCAAATGTTTGAGATTCTGTTGTCTTTGCACACTTAACATATAAAAAAATGAACAACGATGATCCATTTTACGAAAGTTCTAAGTTTTCTGAAACTCACACACATAACAAGGAATATCTCCAAAATGGTTCACCCTACAAGAAAATTTATTGAGACATAAATTGTGTATTTTAGCAAGATCTACATTCTTTGTATAGTATGATTTGGTCTATCTCTAACGGTTTACCAGTTATGCAAAAGTCGTCCAGAGTAAATTTATTTCTCCAATTGTATAAAATTTTACAAGGATCATCAAATTCTATGTACATACAATACAAGTTATTTACATAAATATGAGACTAGTTGAGAATATTGGGAAGTGCAATAAACCATATTGTATCAATTTTTATACTCTTCTACAGAGTAAAATGCCTTTTCTAATAGATAAGATTTAATATTCTTTAGTTTGATTTTTTCATTTGTTATCTGTTTAATTCTAGGTGGTAGATGGTTGTACAGATCTTTGCTACTATTTTCTATGCACTTATTATTTAGACCACCTATAAGTCTATTTCTAAAATAATTTTCTTTTGTTCTAGTGTTATATTTATGGATATTGCTGTTTTTGTTTTGACTATAACTTTTAATGTGAGTTTAGTACATTCATATATATACAAAGAAGGCAACGTTAGAATATTTAGTTTTTTAAACACATTTCTACATGAATCTCTTTTTTCTATTCCTGCAATTAAGCGTACTGCTCTCATTTGCAGCCTAAACAGCCTTAGAAGTAATGTTTTATGTGTTGTGCCCCATAATACCACTTCATAGTTTAGGTGCGAGTGAATGAAGGCATAGTATACTTGCTTGACACTTCTTTTATCTATTATTTGTGTTATTTGTTTTAGTACATATAAACCTGAATTAATCTTGCTTATGACTTTTTCAGCATGCATATTCCGTTTCAAGTTACTGTCTATTATTAATCCTAGGAAATTTGTTTTATTTACTTGTTGAGTTTCTCTGTTTTCTATTTTTATCTTTATATTTGTATTTGTTTGTTTTTTGTTACCGAGACTAATTTGCATCCACTCTGTTTTGTTTGCATTTAATACCATACCTAAATTCTTTTAGATGTTGACTGACTTTTTCTAGTAGAGTATTTGCCCTAATTTGTAGCTCTATTTCTGTTTTTCCTGTAACTACAATCATAGTGTCATCTGCATAACCTATCGCTATTCCCCCAGCTTCTTGAATTAAACTGTTTATGTAGAGTAAGAATAGATACGGTCCTAATTTTGAGCCTTGTGGTACTCCATGTTTTACTTTTTTGAATTGTGATCAAATTTTTGTTAGCTTTCCACTTACATTGTGTATTATTTCAACGCATTGTTCTCTATTTTGTAAATAAGAGCCAAGCCACTTTAATGGTAAGCCTCTAATTCCATAATTTTCTAACTTCGTCATCAATGTTTCTATGTTAACGCAATCAAAGGCTTTAGAAAGATCAAGGAATATTGCGATTACATATTCCCTTCTATTTAAAGCATTTATAATAATGTCATTTCCTTTACAAATTGCTTCTATTGTAGACTTTTTCTTTTGAAACCCAAACTGGCATTTTGATAAAATTTGAAACCTATTACAGAAACTTTGTAGCTGTATGAGAAATAATCCCTCTACTATTTTAGAGAAGGTTGAGCATAAAGATATAGGTCTATAATTTTCCATTTCTAGTTTAGAGTTTTTTTTCTTGTAAATTTGTCTAACTACAACTTGTTTTAAATTATTGGGAAATATTCCCGAGTTGAAAGACTGATTAATAGAGTGAGTTAGTATTTCTGTAATTTCATATTTTCAGTATTTGATTATCTCATTTGTAATACGACTTCCGGGGGTATAGCCAGAAAATTCAAGATATACATTTCATTTGTCATAAAAATATCTCAAACATATGACATTTTAATCAAAATTGTTAGAGCCATTTTCAAGAAAATAAAAATTTTGGAAAAATTTTCCATGTAAAGGGTAGTTTAGGGTGGGGCTATTTTCTTCAAAATCTTCGTGCCGCATCCTTGAAAGACTTTAAACTTAAATACCAACTTTGGTTTTTAACCGACTTTTCGTTTTTGAGCTATGCTGTCCACAGACTGACAGACTGACAGACTGATACACAGACACAGACACGGATCTTTTTCTAAAAATGCTTTTTTTGGATTCAGGGGGTCTCAAAACATATATTTCCGGTGAAATCTCGACATCGAATTTTTGGGTGGAATACAATACTTCCCCTACTTACCAGTAGAGAAAGTACAAAGCGGCTCTTATTCAACACGAAAAGTTGATCAGACTCCCATTCAATACAATGCACAAGAGAAATTTTACACATACACTAAAGACTCAGGAGAGCTTTCTTTCCAAAATTCAAGACATCAAGAAGAATGTTGTTGTTAGCTAATGCTGGATTTCTGACAATGAAGTCATTAATCCTCTTGCTCTCCAATATTTTTCACTGAAGAGACTTAGCAATAAATGTAACCGCTTTTTAGAGAGCACCATATTTTTATGTTTTGGCGGTCACATCGCTCTCTCACAACCCCCAGAATGTCTGGAGGACCACACCTGTCTTGGTTTACGGGTCTCACCGACCTGACCAGGAGAATTATCAAAATAAATTCACAGACCATATCCTCTGATTACCAATCAGAGGACGTATACATGCCATGATAGGTCAGCATATTACGGGTTAAGAGGCTATAGAGAAATTAGAGAAATGGAGTGGTTGGAAAAATAAAGACTCCCTAGTCCTCAGAAACCCTAATAGCATCGGGGTCGGAAGAGAACAAGAGATGACCAAGGTAAGGTCAGATAGAAAGGTTACAGTGAGGAGTAAAACACCAGTAAGTGTAAGTGGAAGTAATGTTCTGCTCAGCTTGGGTACCTTGTGGTTGCTATTCACATATCCCCTAGACGGAGACCCCTGAGTACAGAGAGCTCTAAAAATACACAGCGCTAAAGTATTAAGTTTTGTAGTGTTTCGCGACCTAAAATTAATATTTATGAATTTTGAGAATGTTTGGCCCCTTTTTTACAGATGGGTATGTTTAAGGCTTTTATTAAAAGTCTAAGAAATTTTAGTCGTGTATTCCAAGGTATAAAATTAAGCATTTTACCAATTTTGAAGCTTCCATCTCAAATTGTTTTCAATTACTTACAAGTTTACTTATAAAATTTAAAGTTATCTAAAAATTAGTTTTGACTAACTTGTTACGACGCCTAGAAGAGTTAAAACTGAGGACCAGAAATATTCCACCAGCAAATGATTGAAAATGTCTAACAACTATTGACATCAAGAAGAATGTACAACTTCCTAATTCAAAGGAAAACTTCATATCTAAAGTCAATCCGACACAAACATTAGACATCACATATTATTTACATCTGACAGAAGAAGTTAAGAAAAGTGATACTCCAACTAGTGTTCTAAAATGATTGGCATTAGAGACAATCCATACTAGATTTCCAGAACACGAATGGCTCCATATTTATACTGGTGGATCATTGATATCAAATTGAGATGGGGCAGGGGCTGGAGTCACATGTCACCTCTTCTCCTATTACAAATCTTTAAGTTATGGAACTACATACTTTGATGGAGAAATTGAAACAATTCGAATGGCCCTACAAAATCTTTTGTACAGAATTTCACATTTTCATCAAACAGTTATTCTCTCAGACTCCAGGGCAACAATTATAGCAATTACTTCTAAGTTGTGACCAAAAAACAAAACAATTATAGAATGTTGAAAAATCCTTACCCATCTAACCGCACTTCAAAAACACCTAGTCTTACAATGGATACCAGCTCACTGTGGACTGAGTGGTAATGACAAAGCTGATTTTCTTGCAAAATAGGGTACCGGCAGTGTACAGAAGTCTATAGTTAATCTACCATGTTATGCAGCTAAAAGATTAGTCAACTCTGAATTAAAAAAAATTATTGCAAAATATTACTATGAAAAATGAAAAATAAAAGATGGGAACTACCAAACATTCAAACAGTAATTCCTGAGGATCCTCGAAAAATGGCAGTTGCAACCTTCAGGTTGATTACAGGACATGATTGTCTGGCAAAACATTTAAACAGAATTGGGATATATTCTTCACTACTGTCCTCTATGTGATCTGCAAGAGGAAATGGATCGAGACCACCTTCAAATATGCCCGGCCACTTCTAATGCCCCATCCATCAGTGAAAAATATTGGACAGCAAGAGGATTAATGATTTTAGTGTCAGAAATCCAACATTAGCTAACAACATATTGCGTACTGTGTTTGACTGTCAGAATTGTGTTTTTTCTCTCTTTAGTCAAGGTATCGAAACTATGCATATCAAAGAGAAATGTGTTCAAGGTCAATCATGCCTGCGTGATCGATGTATTGTGATCGAACCAACGATAAATACCCAATCAATCTTGGATGCTATGCCCATAACTGGACAAATAAACAATTACCCCTATAGAGAGGTAATGAATGACTAATTATTAATGATATATGCATCGATATAGACGGACGCATATTCATGCTGGTGAATGTAGAGAGATTTTGTCGGCAGTCCAACAACGTTGGATTGTATTGCCAAGGACGTTTAATTGAACACCGCATGTAGATATTCATCACGCACAATTTTCTCATAAATATTCCAAGATATTTACAAAGGAAGTGTGGATTTAACTTATACAAAACCATGAAGGTCTTGAATAGGATAGTTTCAGGACCTAATAGCGCCGATATTTGTATAAGAATGAAGATAATTTATTATGTTGTTGTAAGTTCATAAGAATAAAGTTGAATTGGTGAAAAATTGAACACTTAATGGAAGTATAACAATTATCGCCCCTATTTGTCCGCTTACACCCATTACACCTGTAAATAAGACTCATAGCTATAGCAGAATCGTCGTAAAAGAACCACTACAGTTGTAAGGATATGAATAAATTGTTAATTTTTTTAACATTAGTAATATTTAAGAAAGTCATTTTAAAATATCTGGTAATAACCTTGAAGAAAACAACAAAGAGAAACAAGAATAAACAAAGTTACATGATTAAAAATTGATTAACAGCATTAGACATCTCTTGTAGTGCTTTGAGCATGTTTAGACAGGCATCTAAACAGTTTGATAAGACAGCATGTAATTATTTTCTAGTGGCTAATTAATAAATATTACTTCCAGATGTGGGACTTTCACTTGAGAAATTCTGTGTGAGTAGGTACCAGGAATTTTAACTTTGTAACTAAAGCCCCAAATAATTCTGCAATAATGGTCACTTACATCTAAGAGAGCCTTTCTCTCTGGCTGTGTGATGTAGCGACCTTCCGGTTTCTTCCTATTCAAATCTGCCTGGACCTGGTTTGCAAGATCTTGCTCCTGTGCTTTCCTTAAGCTCATGTAGTCTGGCAACTTTCCATAGCTCTGTAATATAAATACATATTTAGTAAACTTATTTTGATGCATATGCAGATGATCTTTGTATATACCTTTTTTTAAGCTTTCTATATCTAATAGGTATATGTAAGTGTCTTTCTTGAAAAAATGTGATTTTACACAAAAAATAACATTTTTTATTCCCTCTTATACATAGCAATTCTTGCATATATTATGTCTCAGAAACAGCTCTAAATATTTTGATCAAATTTTGTGTTCAGATAAGGTTGTGCTTCTTAATTAAGGAAAAATTGAAGCTAATAATAGATAAGTGGCCTCAGGGGTGTCCGTCTAGGGGATATGTGAATAGCGACCACAAGGTACCCAAGCTGAGCAGAACATTACTTCCACTTACTGGTGTTTTGCTCCTCACTGTAACTTTTCTATCAGACCTTACCTTGGTCATCTCTTGTTCTCTTCTGACCCCAATGCTATTAGGGTTCCCGAGGGCTAGGGAGTCTTTATTTTTCCAACCTCTCCATTTCTCTAATTTCTCTATAAAAGCTTAACCCCAACATGCTGACCTTTCATGGCATGTAATACGTCCTCTGATTGGTAATCAGAGGGTATGGTCGGTGAATTTATTTTGATAACTCTCCCGGTCAGGTCGGTGAGACCCTTAAACCAACGACAGGTGTGGTCCTCCAGACATTCTGGGGGTTGTGAGAGAGCGATATGACCGCCAAAACATAAAAATATGGTGCTCTCTAAAAAACGGTTACTATTACTGCTATTGCTCTCTTCATTATCATTGTGAAAAATATTGGAGAGCAAAGGATTAATGACTTCATTGTCAGAAATCCAGCATTAGCTAACAACATATCTAATAGGTAAGGTATTAGATCTTCTTCTTCATCTTCATCTGATTACCCTCCCCATATGGAGGACTTATATTGCCTAGGACTTATAAGCCTGTGCCTAAGGTCAGATGCCTGTTGAGGAAGCAGAGGATGCTACTGATACAGAATCTCATTTGACGATGGTGGTGTATGCAGATTGTCACTTGACTTTAGCAGTCATATTTTTCTAAGAAAAGTAAATTACGTTTTAAAGTCAACTAAAAATAATAGATGAATGACAATTAAAATATAACTTGTTGTTTTCTAGTGCCTTGCATCTGGCAATGAAGTCATTAGTATTCGTGCTTTCCAATACTTTTGAACTGTAGTTTCTTCTGATCTTAATGCTTCACAGGTCTTCTAGTGGTCTTTGTTCATTTCTGCTGGATCGTTACACAGGACACTTATTGGTGATGACTTGCTAACCAGTCGTGATTTGTCATAAGTCGTAAGGCTGCAACCGCTGTTTTCCTTGGTCTCTGGGGGATTATATCTGGGTTGGAAAGTAGTGTAATCCATTTTTTATCTTTGGCATTTGTTTCTATTTCTTGTAGGTATGAATGAGAACATTTTTTAATGATCAAGCATTTTATTGAGGAATATGAGAAATTAAATTTAGACTTTTGTTTTATTAAGAGGTAGAACCGGAACTTAAAAATTCAATGCCACAACTGGGATTTGAACCACAGACCTTCCACACGGCTTGTGTGTTTAAAAACACCAACAGTAAGTTTGTTGGCATAAATAAATAATAATTTTGTTTTATTGTTGTGCCTTTCTTTGCAAATGAGTCTGCAGCTTTATTCCCCATGACTCCACATAAATTAAATAAATATATACATAAAGAGAAATAAGATAAACTTTGGGTTTTGAGAGTTTGGTTTTGATGGTTTTATTTTAAAAATATAGTGTGGTGTCGGAGGACTACTCGCATTGGTCAAGCTAGATGGCTAGGGACTCTCGACGTGATAATAGAAGAGAATGGAGGTGTAAAGGATCATTTGCTCTAATCTTGTAACATATCAGTGATATCAAGTCTAATTTGGTTTAATAACCAGTGTTATTAATGTATCAGGGTTAATGGTAAGTGAAGAGTACGATAATAAATTGTGAATGTTTCAATCTTTGAAATCAGCCCAGACATTAAAGCCTGATAGAAATTCAAGAATTATTTGGTCATTCTCTAATACACCTGCACATACCCTGAGAAAAAGATCTTTGCTCCAATATTTAGCTAGCCAGGACACTGCAATTGTTACTGGTTTATTTTGGTAACAATAAGGACATAATTTTGTGAGAGGACATCAACAGCGAGGTACTCTGCAGTTTGCTGTGGGTAAACGACTACTTCTGTGTGAAACTTCCAGATGACATCGGCTGCCGAGCAGGTAACATGTAAGTTTACACTATGGACCATTACCAGAAACAAAGGAACCAAAGTATTTAGGAGTTACATTTGATACCAAACTTACATGGACCAAGTAAATAGAAAATGTAATACAAAGAGAAGAAAGGCGCCTTTCACTGTTAAAACGTCTAACAGGAATGAAGTGGGGATGTTCCAGAGCAACTCTTAACACAACATACAAAGTATATACAAAGCCATTATTTACTTACTGCAGCGAAGTTATTGTAACAGCAAACACAAAAAAAAAATTCAAATCGTTCAAAACCAAAGTCTGAGACTAATTACAGGTGCTATCAAAACCACACCAATACCAGCTATGGAAATACTAACCAACCAATACCCCATTGAATATGAAATAGAAAACGCATGAAAAGTTGATCAGACTCCCATTCAATACATGGCACAAGAGAAATTTTACACATACACTAAAGACTCAGGAGAGCTTTCTTTCCAAAATTCAAGACATCAAGAAGAATGTATACCTTCCTAATTCAAAGGAAAACTTCATATCTAAAGTTAATCTGACACAAACATTAGACATCACATGTTATTTACACCTGACAGAAGAAGTTAAGAAAAATGATACTCCAACTAGTGTTCTAAAATTATTGGCATCAGAGACAATCCATACTAGATTTCCAGAAGATGAATGGCTCCATATTTATACTGATGGATTATTGATATCAAACCAAGATGGAGCAGGTGCTGGAGTCACATGTCACCTCTTCTATTACAAATCTTTAAATTATGGAACTACTAACTTTGATGGAGAAATTGAAGCAATTCGAATGGCCCTACAAAATCTTTTGTATAGAATTTCACATTTTCAGCAAGCACTTATTCTCTCAGATTCCATGGCAGCAATTATAGCAATTACTTCCAAGTTGTCACCAAGAAACCAAACAATTATAAAAATCCTTGGAAAGGATTTGGAAAATCCTTACCCATCTAACCGCACTTCAAAAACACCTAGTCTTACAATGGATACTAGCTCACTGTGGACTGAGTGGTAATGAGAAAGCTGATTTTCTTGCAAAAAAGGGTACCAGCAGTGTACAAAAATAATATACCATTTTATGCAACTAAAAGATTAGTCAACTCTGAATTCAAAAAAAATTATTGCAAAATATTACTATGAAAAATCAAAAAATAAAAGATGGGAACTACCAAACATTCAAACAGTAATTCCTGAGGATCCTCGAAAAACAGCAGTTGCAACCTTCAGGTTGATTACAGGACATGATTGTCAGGCAAAACATTTAAACAGAATTGGGATATATTCTTCATCACTCTGTCCTCTATGTGATCTGCAAGAGGAAATGGATCGAGACCACCTTCAAATATGCCCAGCCACTTATAGTGCCCCTCCATCGATGAAAAATATTGGACAGCAAGAGGATTAATGACTTCATTGTCAGAAATCCAGCATTAGCTAACAACAACAACACTATGAACTGGACAGAATGAAGATCTGGATAAATAAATTATTTTGTTGTTTAACGACGCTTTCAATTGCCAGGATCACATCAGCGTCGCTGGTGTGCCGGAATTTTGTCCCGCAGGAGTTCTTTTACATGTCAGTAAATCTACTGACATGGAGCTGTCGTTTTTAAGCACACTTAAAAACCATCGGCCTGGGCCGGATTTGAACACGCAACCTTGGGAACAGTAGGCCAGCGTCTACCAACTGAGCCACCCAGACCGACTGAAGACCTGGAGGCAGGTGGTCAGCCCAGCACCAGGTATGAGAGGGAAGAAGAGGATGATATGAAATGCAGGTGAAATGTTGTTGTTTTCTAGTGCCTTGCATCTGGCAATGAAGCCATTAGCATTCATGCTTTCCAATACTTTTGAACTGTAGTTTCTTCTGATCCTAATGCTTCACAGGTCTTCAAGTGGTCTTCATTCATTTCTGCTGGATCGTTACACAGGACACATATTGGTGAAGCTGAGATACCTATTCTGTAGAGATGACTTTCTAAGCAGTCGCGATTTGTCAATGGTCAGAAGGCTGCAACTGCTATTTTCCTTGGTCTCTGGGGGATTGTATCTGGGTTGGAAAGTAGAGTAATCCATTTTTACTTTCTCTACTGGTAAGTAGAGGAAGTATTGTATTCCACCCAAAAATTCGATGTCGAGATTTCACCAGAAATATATGTTGTGAGACCCCTGAAACCAAAAAAAAAGCATTTTTAGAAAAATGTCCATGTGTGTGTCTGTCTGTATGTCTGTGGACAATATAACTCAAAAACGAAAAGTTGGTTAAAAACCAAAGTTGATATTTAAGTTTAATGTCTTTCAGGGATGTGACACAAAGATTTTGAAGAAAATAGCCCCACCCTAAACTACGCTTTACATGGAAAATTTTTCCAAAATTTTGATTTTCTTGAAAATGGCTCTAACACTTTTGATTAAAATGTCATGTGTTTGAGATATTTTATGACAAATGAAATGTTTATCTTGAATTTTTTGGCTATAGCTCCTGCAGTCATATTTACTCTGGATGACTTTTGCATAATTGGTAAACCATTAGAGATAGACCAAATCATACTATGCAAAAAATTTAGATCTTGCTAAAATACACAATTTATGTTGAAATAAATTTTCTTGTAGGGCAAATCATTTTGGAGATATTCCTTGTTATGTGCGTGAGTTTCAGAAAACTTAAAACTTTCGTGAAATGGAACATCGTTCATTTGTTTTACATGTTAAGTGTGCAAAGAGAACAGAATCTCAAAGCTTTAAAAGATTTGACTGTCGTCAAAGCCTACTGTATTCTAATATTCCCCTTGTACCAACAAGGAAATAAGCAATAAAATAATTTTCTAAATTTGCCTTTATTATCGATCAGTGCTGCAGCGTTGTACAGATATGTGAGAATTACAGAGAAATAAAACTGAATACAAAAACACAAAAAACTTACTAAATAAGAACGTGAGTCTGAACAAGAATGAAGTCGACCTCTACAGGTCCCTCAGGGACAAGCACATGGTGAGAATGGTGTAGATCTCAATCCTCTTCTGCGGTGTCTGACAGGTTGTCAGGTGGTAGCAGCAGATCTTGCGGCAGGTGACTGGGGATGCAGTTTGGAGGCTGCAACCTATGGCCCAAGGAGAACAAAACCTCACCTGGGACCTGGTGAAGACGACCATAGAAGCATGAGCCTGATGGCGGATGAAGTCTGCTATGGAGAAAATTCCAAGTTCACAGTGTAGCTGAGTGTTGCGAACCAACCAGGGAGCATGAAGAGCAAGGGGTAAAACTTTATTCTGAAAGGACTGCATGGCCGCAATTTTACAAGAAGCTGCGCCACCCACACAGGACAAGCATACGTGAAAAGAGGACGAAGTAAAGAGGTGTAAAGTAAAAGCACTGTAGCACTTTTCAGAGAAGATTTACAGTTAATCAGAGGATAAAGCTTGGAAAGTCGGGAATAAGCCAAGTTGAGTTTCCTGTTGATATGAGCCTTCCAAGTAAGTCAGCGGTCAAACAGTACTCCCAGATATCTTACTGTTTCGTCCTTGCGCTTCCAAGGTATGTGGATGTTATCTATCAAAACAGGTGCAGGAGACGTGGGCCGGTGGAGAGTGAAAAGCATCATTTCACATTTCCTGTGGTTGAGGGTGATGCACCATGAGCTTAGCCATAGAGATAAAGAATCCAGGGCAGTTTGAAGATGATTGCCAGCTGTGTGAAAATCTTCTTGGGAGGTAAACAAGGCAGTGTCATCGGCGTACATGGACACATTGATAAACTGCAAGGGAGGAAGGTCTGAAAAATGTTTATCTTAACTAACACGAAGAAGATATAGGAATAAGAGTTTGTAAGAATGGTTAGTACAAGAGTAGAGAAAGTCATGTGAGTGCAACACATCAGGTTTTTCATCTTTGGCATCTGTTTCTATTTCTTATAGGTATGAATGAGTGAATTTTTTAATGATCAAGCATTTTATTGAGGAATATGAGAAATTGAATTTAGAGTTTTGTTTTATTGTTGTGCCGTTGTTTGCAAGTGAGTCTG
Organism: Tenodera sinensis; assembly: GCA_030765045.1. NCBI lineage: Eukaryota > Metazoa > Arthropoda > Insecta > Mantodea > Mantidae > Tenodera > Tenodera sinensis. The sequence continues at coordinate 135,168,770 of CM060963.1, forward strand.
CAATTCCGTTCCTCATGACTCCACAGTGTGCTGGAATCCATTGGAGATGAATAGTCTTATTAACTTTTTGGAGTTGTGTTAACATTTTGTAGAATTCTCTAATTTTTGTTGACTTCTTTGTGGTACTTGAACATATTCCCTGAATTGAAGCTTTAGAATCCAAAAGAATCACTGTCTTGTTAAATTTATTTAAGGGAAGATTTAATAATTGTCAGAGAGCAATGTGTATAGCATCTATACAGACGTATTGTTAAGGAATGTGCTAGATTCAGCATCTTAGCGTCACATTGCCTAAGAAGAGAAGACGTGTTTTTGATATGTGCAGGTTTAGACGCTAAACGTGTAATTTAAAATGACAAGCAGTACGAAGAAACAGTTGAGGAAGTTGGTGTGCATGCATAGAAAGTTCACCTAAATAACACGTATGTAATCCCCAGTGAAAAAGGTGCAAATAAAAGATTGTGAAAAAGTTTTATCCTGTGTCCACGTTATTTCATCCTGTACCACAATCTAAGATAACAAAAGAGTCAAAAACTCAGCATCATCACCAAAGCTTTATTAAAAGATATAATCAAAGAAAATAAACTTTCCACATTTGCATTGTAGTTGGGGATACCAAAAAGAATTCTACTAATTTTAACAGCTCGGAACAGGAAGATGGTCACAGAAAGCACAGAATAATAGCATTATTGTAGCAAACACATTATTAGTCAAGAAATATACTGTGGCCAAGGACATAGTGAAAAATACTGCAATCATGATACTGGTACATACAGTGCTTGCTTTGATTTTTATTCTTTTAATATTCAATATCTCATTTGCTAGAGAGGAAAATCATGCAATTTAAGTTGAAATGTTATTCCTAGCTGTAAAAAAGAGCACATTCACTGAAATTTCCAAAAATCCACCCAGATGTTCTTTTCTTTTGGCACTAGAAATAAGAATGTGTCTGAGAAAGAGAGGAAGTATTATCACCTTACCTTGATACTATCAATGCCTTCACACTTTCAATATTTGGTAGACTTGTGAATAAATATTGGCAGCGCCTGGCCAAGCGGTTAGACCATTCACCTATCACCCAGGTAGTCCAGATTCAATCCCAAGGATCTTCATGTGATATTCATGGTGAACAAAGCGGTGTCTGGGAGGGTTTTCTTCTGGTTCCCCAACTGATCCATCATCACCTTTCCATTCATCCATTTCACCTGCATTTCATATCATCCTCTTCCTCCCTCTCATACCTAGTGCTGAGCTGACCATCAGCATCGCAGTCTTCATTCTATTCAGTCCATAGGTTCATCTGCTCCCAGACAGGCATCTGACCCTAGGCACAGACTTGTAAGCCCTAGGGGGATAAGTCCTACCTAAGGGGAGGGTAATCAGATAAAGAAGAAACAGCAGAAGAAAAAGAAGTAAATATTCAATACTATTTTTGAGAGGTAGAACTGGAACTTAAAAATTCAATGCCACAGCTGGGACTTGAACCACAGACCTTCTGCTTACCGGCTGCTCTAACCATTGAGCTACTGTGACAATCTGCCAGAATGGCACTGAATTCTCAAACCAGTTCGTATTTCTCCTGGTAAATCACACATGGCTTGTGTGTTTAAAAACACCAACAGTAAGTTTGTTGGCATAAATAAATAATAATTCAATACTATTTTGATGTGACTAAATTTTAAATTTGTGTTTCTGTTCCAGTCACCATTACTGGCAGATGTCATCCTTCGATTTGCACTAGAAAAGGGTGAGGGAAGTAGAACATGAATGAGGCTTCACTTATTATCAAAGATGTATCTCCAAAATATTGCTAGATTTATCATTCTTGATCCCTACCCTTGACTACATTAATGCAACATTCCATCAACTTTTTTATCTCAGTGAAAACGCACGAAACAATGGGGGAAAGAGGAAAGGTATTCCTGTAACACATAGCATTAACAGATTTATGAATGAAGCTGATTTCACTAATGCACTATACTGAATTTTTTCTGCAGTTATGTGTCCTGGTGATTGTTCTTAACCTTTATATTTATTTACTCTAGTTTCTAAAATAGGTGAATCTAGCAGAAACAAATAAGAATTTCAGACAAGAGATAATTCAGCACTTAAAAATGTTATTATTCATTCAGCCTATTGGTTTGAGGCTATGCAATAACAGATCCTTCTCTCCATGCAAGTGTGGCCCACTGTATATATAAAGTGAGTTTTGGGAAATACTACTATCGCTATTGAAAACAAATACTGTATTTCATCGCATGAACACTGCATTTTTTATGCTTTCTTCATAAAATAAAAATACATGGTGTGACCATTAAGCAAAGAATAAATTATTTAAGAATGGCTGTTAACTTTCAGTGACTAGTGTATGCTAATGGGAGTAGGAAAAAGTGTGTATTGAAGCACTGCCATGTTACACTGTTTGTAGTTGAGAAGAAAGAAGAGGGGAAGGAGGGGAAGCAAAAGTGGCACTGACATTGCAATGTAAACACCTAGTCCAGTAACTAAATGAAAAAGAATGTGACTTAGGATTTATTGAGTTAGGAATCATCTATTATTTACAAAAGCATTTATGATACTGTTGAACTGGAGTCAATATTATCAAATTACTGAACAAGTCCGTAATTTGACTAACTCGCTTTCTGCAGCTCAATTACCATTCTGTTTCACAAAAACAATCACTCTTAGTTTAAAATTTGCTGTATAAGTTATGTATTTCTCCATATTGGTGTTTCATAAAATAAGCATTCGTTACATTTGTTTACATTTTGACTCAGGGGTCTCCGTCTAGGGGATATGTGAATAGCGACCACAAGGTACCCAAGCTGAGCAGAACATTACTTCCACTTACTGGTGTTTTGCTCCTCACTGTAACTTTTCTATCTGACCTTACCTTGGTCATCTCTTGTTCTCTTCCGACCCCGATGCTATTAGGGTTTCCGAGGGCTAGGGAGTCTTTATTTTTCCAACCTCTCCATTTCTCTATAAAATCTTAACCCCTAACATGCTGACTTGTCATGGCATGTAATATGTCCTGTGATTGGTGATCAGAGGATGTGATCAGTGAATTTATTTTGATAATTCTCCCGGTCAGGTCAGTGAGACCCGTAAACCAACAACAGGTGTGGTCCTCCAGACATTCTGGGGGTTGTGAGAGAGCGATGTGACTGCCAAAACATAAAAATATGGTGCACTCTAAAAGCGGTTACTATTACTGCTATTGCTCTCTTCAATATCATCAGTGAAAAATATTGGAGAGCAAGAGGATTAATGACTTCATTGTCAGAAATCCAGCATTAGCTAACAACATTTGTTTACATTTTATTTTGCATTCCGTAGATCCTACACAACAGGATGTGGAACATGTCAATATGTTAATATGTTATACAATGAGAGGTAGAACTAGAAATTAAAAATGCAATGCCACAGCTGGGATTTGAACCACAGACTCTCTGCTTCTCTGCTTACTAGTGGGTGCTCTAACCATTAAGCTACTGTGACAATCTGGTATAATGACATTGAATTCTCAAACCAGTTCGTATTTCTCCCGGTAAACCACAAAGGCAGTCTCACATCAGAGACAATTATCCCAATGGTGACTTACTATTGTAAGTACTTTATGTCCCAGTATTAAATAACCTTCAGATGGTAATTATTATTTATTTATGCCAACAAACTTACTGTTGGTGCTCTTAAACACACAAGCTGTGTATGGTCAATGTTTGAAAGGTAGAACTAGAACTTAAAAATTCAATGCCACAGTGGGTTTTTGAACCACAGACCCTCCACTTACTAGGCGGGTGCTCTAACCATTAAGCTACTTTACAGCCTGCCAGAATGACATTGAATTCTCAAACCAGTTCATATTTCTCCCGGTAATTACCATTTGAAGGTTATTTAATCCCGGGACATAAAGTACTTGCAATAGTAAGTCACCATTGGGGTAATTATCTCTGATGTGAGACTGCCCTTGTGGTTTACCAGGAGAAATACGAACTGGTTTGAGAATTCAATGTCATTCTGGCAGGTTGTCACTGTAGCTTAATGGTTAGAGCACTCACCTAGTAAGCGGAGGGTTTGTGGTTCAAATCCCAGCTGTGGCATTGGTTTTTTAAGTTCTAGTTCTACCTCTCATACATTGCCCACACACAGCTTGTGTGATTAAAAACACCAACAGTAAGTTTGTTGGCATAAATAAATAGTAATGTTATACAATATTTACAATATAATTATATAGCACATAGATAATGTAATGATTACATTGGATGTTGTTAAATTCAATATTGCTTAAGAAGATATTCCTTTAGCTTAATTTTAAGTACCTTATCATTACAGGTCCTCAACTCATTAGGTAGCATATTAAATATTTTTATCCATTGGTAATGCACTCCCTTTTGGACACATGTGAGGTTAGTTGATGGTATATGGAGTTCAGATCTAGATCTTGTGTTGATATTGTGGATGTCAGAATTAGTAGTGAAGTAATTTTTATTTTTTATGTTAAAGGTAATCAGTGAATATATGTATTCTCCAGTAAGGGTTAATATTTCTAAACTTTTTAATATGCTTCTACATAATGTTTTTGCATGAGAGTGTGATGTCATTCTGAGTGCCTTCTTTTGTAAGATGAAAATTCTCTTTGAGTTTTTTGAACCTCTCCAAATGAGTATACCATATTTCATTATCAAGTGGAACTATGCAAAGTAGGCTAATTTTAATATGTGAGCATCACTGAAGGAGGACAGAAGTCATAATGCATAGCATGCAGAGCTCAGTTTAGGGATAATTTCATCTATGTGGGTCTTCCAATTTAGGTGTTTGTCAATTTGTATACCCAAAAATTTAGAAGCATTTTAATCTTGAACAGAGTTTCCATTTATGTTGATTGCAAAGTTATGCTGTGCAGCATTGGCAGTAGTAAATTTTACAATATTTGTTTTATCAACATTTAGTTTCATACCATTTGCATTGAACCAAGGTTGCATTAATTTTGTTACGTGATGTGAGGTTTCTTTAAGCCTATCTAAGTTTTTATGCAAAATTAATAGTGTTGTATCATCAGCAGATAGAAATACTTATGTCAACTTGTTTAAGCTTGGTGCTAGATTATTTATAAAAGGTAAGAAAAGCAGTGGTCCTAAAATAGAACCTTGGGGAACTCCTTGTTTTATAACTTTACTCCTTGAATAACTAGGTATATTTGAATTAGGTTTCGATATTTTCACTTTTTGCATCCTGTTTGTACGAGTGAAACCATTTTAATGGAGTTCTCTGAATGCCATAATATTCTAAATTTTCTAGCAGGATTTGGTGGTCTACACAGTCAAAGACTTTAGATAAGTTGCAGAATATCCCACTTACATGTTTTCTTTCATTTAATGATTCTAATAACCCATTAGTGAATTTATAGATAGCATTATCGATTGATATTTCCTTTCTAAATCCGAACTGTTCTGGGACTAGAATATTATTTGATTCTAGGCACTGGTATAGCTGGTTATACATAATTTGTTCAAAAATCTTTGAGAATGTGGGTAGTAGAGATATTGGTTGATAGTTGTCTATTTTGGTCTTTTCTCCTTTTTTATATAAAGGTTTTACAATTGAGAATTTTAGCCAATCAGGAAATATTCCATATTGTAGTGATAGATTACATAAACAAGCTAGAGGGATGGTTATTGCTTTAGCAGTGCTTTGAATTATTCTGCTCAATATTTCATTATAGAATAACTATAGATACAAACAGTAATACATTTATTAAAGAATAAGGTGGTTAATGTTTTTTATGCCAACCAACTTAATCCTGTTTTTTTAAACACACAAGCTGTGTGTGGGCAATGTTTGAGAGATAGAATCAGGACGGAAAAATTTGATGCCATAGCTGGGCTTTGAATCACAGATCTTCCACTTCGCATGCAGCTGCTCTAACCACTGAGCTACCATGGCAACTTGCCAGTATGACACAAATCAGTTAGAGAATCTAATGTCATACTGGCAAGCTGCCATGGCAGCTCAGTAGTTAGAGCAGCCACATATGAAGCGGAAGATCTGTGATTCAGATCCCGGCTACGGCAGTGAATTTTTCAGTCTTGATTCTACCTCTCAAATAACATGGTAATTGACTTGGCACATAGTAACCAAATGGTTTACATGCCTTGCCATTCCATTTGCTTATCTTTTAGTCATGTCTACTAATTCCTGTGCTTTAGGTGCTTGAACCAATCAGGTTCCTTGATGGGCTAGCCATAATCTCAACAGTCAGCAGACTGATGGCATTAACACTGAGGAATATATTACAGCATGTTGCATACTCTGTATTCCCTCTCTTGAACCTAACAGGATGCAGTGACAGCATGTTATTTTTCAATATTTCTTCATAGTGAACACCTGGAATATTAATGTGATGACTATGCAGTGAAATGCTTAAGTCCTAGTTGCTTATCTGTAAATCAAGGTGTGACCATTATGCGATGGTGATGATTAGAGTCCGGATTTTTATGTAATTACATATTTTAAATCCTGCATAATATTTCAATGAGAAGTAAAAATGTTGGTGAATTACGTCATTTGGGACTTCCTTACAAATTTTTATTTTACATATTTTTCACATTTCTACATATTTTAATGATGTTACATAAAACGTACATAATTTTATTATTTTTTTAAAAAATATTGTAGTCACATTATAAACTACTGTTTTCACAAGTTTTGCTGAAAGCAAGAAAAATCAATCTGTGAAATAGGATACACATTAAATTAAGAATGCGATAATAACCGCCTTGCCTCGTTCTGATTGTTGTCTGTTTATATCAAAGCAGGTGCCGCTCGACAATGTTGACCTCCAGTGTTGCGTTTCTCATAGCACTTTGAGTATTTACAAGGACTGTAGAAATTGTTACCATTGTTACGGTAGTCGGCATCTTGTAATATAACAGCTGCGAGGAAACAAAATGAGCCGCTGGAGAACCATCAATATAGCGAGGCGATAATACTGCAGTTAGTTTCTTGCAAGTCTTAGTAAAATGGCACCAGTTGCACCCTCGCTATCCTGCAAGTTGAATTGATGGGTGAAATTAGATGGTGCCTTTACAACCGATGGAAAAGTAATAGTCTGTCAAGCATGTGGTAAAAGAATTGGCTGTTCCATGAAATCTCAATTGGAACAACACATCAAAAGTGCTCTACTCTGAGGAAAAAGTATCTTCATGTGTGTTATGGAGAAGCAGTTGCTCATATACGGAATGAAATTGCAGACTCCTGCATTTGGTTTGCCGTTGATGAAACTACAGCTGACATGAGTCATTACATAACAAATTTAGTAGTAGGAAAACTAGATTCTAAAAGTCCAGCAAAACCATTTCTAATCCATTGCAAGGTGTTCAAACAAACAAATCATTCTACAATTGCAAGATTCGTAAATGATGGGATGAAGATTCTGTGACTAGAGGGTGTGTGTGAGGAAAAGGTTTTAATTATGTATTCAGTTGCCGCAGCATACATGATTAAAGCTGCTACTGCCCTTAAGGTTTTCTACCCAAATGTATCTGCTTGGCCCATGCATTACAATGTGTTGCTGAAGTAGTAGGAAGTGATTTTTCCTGTGTGAATAAGTTTATATCATCAACAAAAAAGGTCTTTGTGAAAGCACCGCACAGAATTCGGTGCTATAAAATCATTTCCAACATGTCCCTTTGCCTCCTGAGCAAAGGGTTAGAAGCTGTGAACTTTTATTGTGAACATTTTGAAGGAGTCCAGTCAGTGGTGAACAGAAGTAGCTGTTTCCATACATGAATCTCAGGACATCAAAAGTGGCGAGCTCCTGTGCTTACATCTAAAGTAACGTCGGCTGGTTGCCTAGCAGTTGGAAACATCGGGTTCTCTCCTTCAAGAATCTATGTATTTAATGGAACATGCATCACGGAAGCTTAGTGTACTTGTAGGAAGGAAGGCAGGTGAAAAATTCAAAGCTGTGCTAAACAGGAATCCAGGGTACTGTACGCTTGTCTGAAGTGCTAAATGGTGACAATTTCAATTTACCAAAACATTTAACTGAAAATGAGATTCCTATGCTAAAATATGCTCCTGTTACTTCGTGTGACGTGGAGAGAAGTTTCTCTGCTTATAAGAGCATTTTATCCAATAGGAGATAAACAATGACCCCTGAAAATATGGAAAGGTGCATATATGGTTAATCACTGTACGTTGAAAGAAGCAAAAGTCTCAAAATGAAAATGCCTGGTTGTTCATTGTACATCAATAGATAGGAAACTGAAAATGCATCCTCATCATAAAATTTAATTATTTTGAATAGATTGTTTCACTCATTGATAAATTGGTTCAGTATTTAACGTTGCTTTGCTGTCTAAAATTTAAGTAAAACAATTATGTGAAATGAGTAATTTTAATAGATGTAATCCAAAACACATTTTTTATTTTGTAATTACCTGCTTGAAAATAAAATTTTAGGTAAATTCAGCATAAAACAAAACATTTTCCCTATAATTAATTCTATATTTAACAAATTTTAACTCATTGTAATTAATTTACATACTTACAGACCCATCAAATTACAAAATTCTGGGTAATTTGCAGTCTGCATTTAGATTTGAGGTGGTAATCTTAGCATTTAGGTTATTACATAATTTTACATATTTTGTTGATATTTCATTACATTTTTTGATGTTTTGGTTACATAAATATGTACATACTTCACACCTTGATATTACATAAAAATCCAGGCTCTAGTGATGATTGTGCGATAAAATACAGTATACATATGCACTGCATTAACTATGCATATTTATTTATAATAGCAATGGAAGTATATATTTGTATTGGTTCACTGTCAATAGCTTTAGCTTTTACATACTATCAAATATATGCTGTTTATAAAGAATTACCAACAAGTCCCTCTGCACAATGCCAGTGTTTACTGCTCAAGATAACTTGGTATCCTGTTTATCTACATTACCTTTCATGAATTACATACATGAATCTATTATATGCTTCATTTCATGGAACATTATAAACAACCATAGGGTCATAGCAGCCAGTGCTGCCACTGGAATTCCCGTCTCTAGGGGAATTTTGGTTACAGGAGACTGCAGAGCAACTTCTCGATAACCCTATATAATAAAAAACTGAAGCTGTTAACAGTGAAGCAATACAAATCTACAAATATAACAAATAAGGTATTTGTTAAGACATTTGTTTCCTATATTTGTAGATATGCTGTTTGTTAGTCACAGATAATTAAATTATTAAGCAAGCACAAGATATTAATAGCTTCACAAGTAGGTAGAAGAAAACAAAGAAGTCAGTTCAGTGCAAATGTTACAACACATCTGTGAAGAAACCATTTAGTACAAACAAGTAGTATTTGTATTAATATTTTTAGATGCTATAGATCGATGTATTAGTTTTGTTTTACTCACTTGAATGTAAAGTATAGGAATCATATGTCTGCCCTATACTGTACAGTTATCTTTATTTTGAACTCTATATAATATTTTCTATTTACCTTTTTCAAAGCATAGTTCAGTTCAAGGCCTGAGGGTTTGAGTTCATGTACTGTTCCTTTGTTGGTATCTATGTAACAACGTTTAATAGGCTGAGGCACTAGCTCTTTTACAAAAGTACAATTTTTTCGTATAAAATTTTGAGCGCTTTTCTTGCCTGATGCCAAATGTTGCATTTTCTTGGTGTCAGCTGGTTTTGTCATCTCCTTATATTCAATCTCTTTTAATGCTGCCTCGTCAGTAGCATCTTCTGCCTGTAAGGTTAATGTAAGAAACTATTATCTTTGTTGCATATATTGCTTGATCATTAAATGTGAGCTGAGTATATGAGCAGTTGCAAAGCAAACAATCTGCTGTATAATCTGATGGTATGAAAAGAATTGGAAAACCTCTAACCTCACATCAGATTCTTTCATATGTTGTGAGTTTTAGAAAAAAAAAAAGAATGTAATAGATAATAGACTTTGCTTTTGTAATACATGTACAACATTTAAAATGAATCAGAGACATGATGGTCAAATTTTTTGAGAATTTATGTGACTTAGCATGGAATGACTCATATATGCTCTTTATTCTGTGTCTGCTTGTGCTGACTGCTGTGCAGATGGGACATATTCACTCAAAACATTTTTATGCTTCTACAGAGGGTTGTTTCCAATCTCTGATAATGAATTGCAAATGTAATTGCTGTGCTTCTGCATGCACAGCAAGGTCAAGCATTTGTGAGACAAACAAACCAGCTACCGTGCTGCCTACATAGCATTAGGACGTGTGTGGCTCTCATTGTGCTAAGCAAACAACCATATTGGGAGGGCTACATTACTGCCCTTTCCAACGCACAGTATTCTTATTCTGCCTGAAACATGCAAGACATGAAATTTTGTTGTGTCGAGGAATGGTATTAGCTCAGTGTTGAATAAAAAGGGAAAGGGTGTCATGGCATTAATTCCAAAAGGAAGAAAACAGCCAAACCCACAATCTGCTTACTAGACACTCTCCAGAGGTGATAAGTAAGATCAAGGCCCCCATCTCTGGCAATAATTCAGCCATACAATGGACCATTACAAATAAATTGGAAATATCTCTCAAAACTGTTAACACCATTATAAACAAAGTTTTATATATGGAGAAACTCACAAAGGTTTGAGTTCATAAGTTTTTGTCACATCACATCTTTGAACATCACACCAACAGCAGGAAGCTCTATGAGAAGCACCTGGCAGGAGAAGAATAAAAATTTGTGGTCACATTGGATGAGCTATATGTGTATCTTAATGACTGCAACAATCCCCATGCAATTTACTACTGATCAAAGGGTGGAAAAATGTTTCAAAAATGGTAATAATAACAATAATTTATTGATACAGCTGATCAATTTGTACATTTGATTTTGGACACGTTATTTCTTAAGAGATGCAAAAATAGTACAATTTTACAGTATGTATGTTGTTGTTGTTTTCTAGTGCCTTGCATCTGGCAATGAAGCCATTAGCATTCGTGCTTTCCAATACTTTTGAACTGTAGTTTCTTCTGATTTTAATGCTTCACAGGTCTTCAAGTGTTCTTCATTCATTTCTGCTGGATCGTTACACAGGACACATATTGGTGAGGCTGAGATACCTATTCTGTAGAGATGACTTGCCAAGCAGTCATGATTTGTCAATAATCGGAAGGCTGCAACAGCTGTTTTCCTTGGTCTCTGGGGGATTATATCTGGATTGGAAAGTAGTGTAATACATTTTTTATCTTTGGCATTGAAGCTATATGTCGTTGTGTCCTCGTTGTTGGATCGCCATTTGAAGCTGAAGTCGTTGTTCGGTTCTCGTTGTCGCCCGTTGATTTGGTTCTTTCCCGCTAGCTCAGCTTGAGATCTCTTTATTTTATCTCGGGTCTGCGTAGGTGTGATAGACAACCCAAGAAAACCTTTTATATATTGTTTATTGCATCTTAGATATTTTCGGGAGCTATGCCGATTGTATATGTAGAGGAATCGCACTCACGTCCGCACAGCACAACCTGCAGTACTGGTCTGGGTAGTGACCAGACGCTTTCTGGCTTACCCACGCTAGGAAAACCGTTCACTTCAATTTTGAATGTCATGACGTCATCCAAGAAAGCCTCGTATCCAAAATGCTATTTCCTTTTCCCGCAATTTAGAAATGTCCCTTTCTATTATAACATGTTCTTTTATGAATTTCGAATATATAATTACCTTTTTAGGATTAAACGATGTTTACTTTATATTTTATTAAATATATCGCGCGACTTTTAAGGTTAGCAGACCTGACTTTCGAACGTGTATTTAAACTATGTAGTATGACGTCATGACTCGTTAATTTCAAACCAATAATGCGTTTATCCTACAAATTTAACGACTATTATTTACTCATATCTTGCTCACCTTACAACACTTCCTGCTCTATCATCTATTTATGTTATTACTTAACACTTATCGCAAATCTCACATCCGGCAATTAAATTAAAACGTGTCTTTATCAAGCCCATTCGATTGGAAATCTAAATTTCGGTATCAGCATTTGTTTCTATTTCTTGTAGGTATGAATGACAAAAATTTTTAATGATCAAGCGTTTTATTGAGGAATATGAGAAATTGAATTTAGACTTTTTTTTACAGTATGTATATAAGTAGTACATTTTACATAATAATTTACAATTTCTCTAAGATGTATATATATTTACTCAACAAGTATTCTTTTAAGTTACTTTTAAATTTTGATTTTGAGAAATCAGTCAAAGTTTTAATCTCTTTAGGTACTTTATTATATAGTTTGATCCCTCTGACACTGATAAGCTTTATGCTGGCACATTTGCTAATATTATAATGTGATAGTCAGCATTGTATCTGGTGCTATAGCTGTGAATTTGGTTGTTTCTTATCAATCCAAGCCTATTAGTTACAAATAGTATAGTTCTATACACATAAAGAGAATAGATTGTGAACATCTTTTGTTTCTTGAATGTCCCCTGCATGATTCGCTTACTTTTAGGATGTAAATCAATCTGACGCACTTCTTCTGTAGCATTAACAACTGTACATGTGACATTTTGCAGTTGCCCCCATATTTCAATCCCATAACTAAAATGTGGATATATAAATCCAAAATAGATCATCTGTAGAAGTCAAGTGTCTTTATAACTTTGAAAATATCTGAGTAAGTATATGGATTTACTGTTAGTATTACATATATGATCTATATGGTTAGCCCATGATAACTGCTTATCTACTATTATTCCAAGAAACCTGTATGCTTTTACTTCTTCAATGGTGTTATTATTTATTTTTAAGTCTATAGTATGCAGAAGGCAGAGAAAGTTTCTCGAAGGGATTCATTGTCATCGCTGGTTACTGCTACAATGGGAAACTGATAATTTGTAGAGTTGCTAAAAGGACCAAGATCAATTCCAAGTACTATTAGGATGAAGTTCTCACCCCAGTTCACCACTCTCTACGGGAGAGACCAAAACAATGAGTGCACTAAGATAAGGTGTCCAGTCACAGTTCTGTTTCAACTCGCATTCTTGTAAAGAATGGGCCAGAAAACTGGAATACATGCTAGTCCATTCAGTAATATAATAGTAAAATCCCCTAATACCTCTCTGATGGATTTTTGCATCTTTGGATTCTGAAAGGGACATTGAGAAGTAGGCACCCTTGAACAATTGATGGTCTTTGGAAAGCCTGTAAAGAGGAGTGAGAACTTCTGGACATGACTGCACTATGTAAGACCCTTCTCCAATGGAAATTGAGGTGCAGAGCGATTTCTCGGATGAAGGAACAACAAACAGAGCATGACCCGTGATGGAGACATGGCTTTTCATAAGGTAGGAACAAAACCAGATTTGTAATCAGAGATAGGAAATAACCCTCTGTAGGCTTTACTACTAAAAATTTCTGTCTCTTCCACGCACAAGGCTCACACACCTATAGATATTTGCACCCCCTACAGTAACATGTTTTTATTTGCATCAAAATAGCATATATTAAAACCTTTTTTTAATTACATTGTTATTAACTACTGAGACAGAATATTAGAAAACCCCAAAAGAAAATCGTTTATGTGAATATTTGTTAAAAGTGTAATTTGTTTTTTGATGTTGGTATGAGATGGTTAAATGACGAAAACGTGTTAATAATGTTCATTGTTACAAACAACTAAGTTTGTTTAAAGACGTCACAAATATTTCCATATTTAATTTTAATATATATGTATAAATATTAGAATTATATGTGTTCCATAGTAAAAGCGAAGGGAGAATGGTTAGGGATCGCTTCCCTAACAAGAAGGAACTATTTGATGGATGCATACGCGGATGTATACGAGAAAGGTAGTGTTACATGAGGTGACACCATAATCCTTTCACTAGCGTGTATATATATTCAAGGTGTAAGAACGTGTTGATGTAACGTGTGAACATTGTCGAACGTTGACCAGACTTTCATCAAGCATTAGTTCCACTAAGTAAAAAAGTGGAAAGGTTTTAAATCATTCAAAACGGTGCTAGGAGGATTCATTTTAATGTAAAATATAGAAAAAGTGTTAATAAAATAATACATTGTGGTGAAGAAACATCGTGTGATTTTTCATTCCATCCGTTACCATGACCCGAGATCACAAAGATTTCAAAGGCTCAAAGACCCAATGAAGCTTAATTATAAAAAAAACTGCACCAAATGGCTTGCCCAACGTGGAGCACGAATTTGGATGGAATGGAAATCAACGGGAAATGAACTTACGTGAAATACCAAGTGACGCCATACCTTCGTGCCAAAAAGAAAGAAGACACCATTAGATCATCGTTTGAAATCTATTATATCAGAACACCGATGAACGGATAATCAATGCGGGAAACCACCAGAGATCGTTGAGCGAAGCCAACCGCCCAGGAGACGCACGTAACTGAATAAACCAACGGAAAAAAAAAAAGTAGGACCAAAAATGTTTATTTTTACATCCAGTTTATTTTTATGTTACTGCGAAGCGGCAAAATAGTAGGACTTTTAAGCCAAAGTGAACTGAATAAAGAAACTAAAATGTCGCAAAAAGAGAGAGCTCTAGTAACAGGAGTAGGGGAAGGGGCAGAGAGGCCTAGTTATCAGATAGGAACAAAAAGTGAGTAAGAGTTAGCAATAGGAAAAGACCAAGTTTGAAAGACTAGAACAATGTTTAGGTCAGAAAATAGAAGGACTGAAACAGGACTTAGAAAATAATAAAAAAGAAATAGGTCAGAAAATGGAACAGAATAGGGAAGAGATAGGTCAGAAAATGGAGGGAGTGAGACAAGACTTAGAGCAGAAAATAGAATTAGGAAGACAGAACTTAGAACAGAAAATAGAATTAGGAAGACAGGAGTGTAAAGAAAATATGAAAGTAATGGAAACTAATTTAAAATTAGTACATAAAAACTTAAATGAGACAAAGGAAGCCTTAGAAGCTAGGATAGAAATCATAGGAGATAGGATGGGAAAAATTGAATCGGAAATGAGAGAAAATAAGATTGTATTAGAAGGAGAAATTGGTAATAATAACTGAGGAATTAAGGAAAGAAATTGAGGTAGTAAAGAAAGCAATTATTAATGAAACTATAGAACAAATTGTAATTCCTAAAATTAAGACTATGGCTAATGTGGTGCAGTCGCAACAGGATGCTATGAATGATATGAAGCAAAGTCACTTAGAAATAAAGAATGATTTAAAATCAATTTGTGAAGAAATGAAAAAAGGAAAAGAAAGTTTGGCTAATGTAAATGATGTTGTGAATGAACTACAAAGGCAAGATGATTTAGATGTAAGTAATGTAAAAGATGAGAGTTATTTCAGTGATGTACAAAATGTTGACTCACCATACAGAGAAAGAGATTCATAATCAAACAATGACACAACACACAACACATGCTACACAAACAGCATACTACATGAAATCACATCACCTACATTTGACGAGGAGAAGGGAGACGATCCAAAACTCTTTGTTAAAGAGATGGAAGAGTATTTTAAAGTGAAAAGGATACCAAATGAGCTTAGGATGATGATAGTCAAGAAAAGCTTAAAAAACAAGGCATTAGAATGGCTTACGTTAACACTAGCTGGTCATGAATCGTATAGCTCATTCAGAAATCTATTCATATCAAGGTATTGGGGCCCAGCTAAGCAAAACCATACTAGGGTAGAGCTAGCAACAGGTAGATATGATCCAACCAAAGGGTTATCGCTAGTCGATTATTTTATGAAAGCAGCCAACAAAGGAAAGCTATTAGACCCTAACCTGTCGGAAGCAGAGTTAATTACCAGCATAACAAGACATTTCCCAGACACAGTGACAACAGGGTTAATCGTTGCGAGGCCAGTAGATTTTGCAGACATGATAGAATTACTGACAGCCTTCGAAATGCAAAATGATCGCCCTAATGAGCATAGACATAGGAACGGTCACCCAAACTCACCTATCTTAAACAGGAGCGCAACTACGAACAACCAGAATGAGAGAGAAGATAGAAATATTAGGAGCATCCATCATAGGGGAGAGCGGCACACCATTCCCCACAACCACACAATCATGGCGAAAGGATGGAGAACACGAGACAGCAGTACCACGACACAATACCAAGGGCTCAATCGAGATACCGAACACATAGGTATGATCGGGGGAGGCCAGGAGACCGTAGCCATCAAGTGAATCACATACGATTCTGTAGGGAATACTTAAACAACCAAAGAGCGTCATACAATAGGGGTTCACAACAAAGGGGCAGAAACCAATAGAACACTGACAACGTAAGACAACAGGAACAGAATGAAAATGTGCCGAATAGGACCGATGCTGCACAGAATACAGAAACAACAATCACCTCTAACGCCCAGGAAAACTAAGTACAAGTCAACTTTGTGTCCCGAAAGTTGACCTGTGTGGCAGTAGGGGCAACATTGACCAACATTGTATAGGTACCTTGAGGAGACAGGCAAGTAAAAGGAAGGAAATAACCAATCCACAAATGATTAGGCTTAAGGTATGGTGTATCGAATTGCCAGCAATGATTGATACAGGAGCCAGCACATCATTATGTGACAAATAGCTATTCCAGGAATTAATAACAAAGAGAAATGCTGAATTCTTGCCTGTGTGTGGAGTGTATTGCAGCACAGCAATTGGCAAGAAAAAGGAACATGTTAAATACCAGGTAAGGCTGGTAATAGAAATCGGAAGTTGGTAGTTCGACTTTATTGCCCTGGTAATACCTAGACTAACAGCTACCCTAATCATTGGCAGTGATTTGCTTAATCTTTGGAGGTTGATGATCGATTATGACCTACATGAATTTATTATCAAGGAAGGAACCTCAGAGTGCACCGCGAAGTTTGTGGAGGAAGAAACATGTCAGGAGGAACCAGACCAGACAGGGATCCATCCAGATGAGCAGTTTTTTGTGGAAAACATCAATGTCCACAAGAATAGGTTGGTAGACCTAAAGATAGGTAAGGAGAAAACAGGTTGGACGAGCGAGGAGGATACTAATGTTTGCAGCCATTGGATCTGCACAGAAGACGAATACGTTACCTCGAACAACTACCAACCTGAACCACTACCAACAGATGAAGAAAAACCGACGTCACAGCTAATTGACGAGAAGGTCTGGGGAGCACATGGCATCTCTGAAGAGGAAAGGAGCCAACTTAGATAAATATTAATTAAAAACAGGAAAGTTTTTAATAAAAAGCCAGGTACATGTAATAAGTATGTACATACTTTTAAAGTCAAAGATATCACCCCCTATTCACATAAATCCAGGCCCATCCCCAACTCCATCAGGGAGGAAGCCGACAGAGTGATCCAGAAAATGTTGGCAGACGGAATAATAGAACCGTCGGACTCATGTTATGTGAATCCAGTGGTATGGGTCCACAAGAAAGAGGGAAAATTGAGGATGACCATTGACGCAAGGAAAATTAATGCGCATACCTTGCTAGATCATTACAGGCCTGAGGGTGTAGACCAACTGATATCAAAATTGAAGGGAGGTCAACATTTTACTAGTCTTGACCTGACAGCATCATTCTGGCAAATTCCTCTTCATCCAGACGTCAGGAAATATACCTGCTTCCTGCACAAAGGAAAGGTGTACCACTTTTTAAAATGCGCCTTTGGATTATCAACCAGTAGCAGTGCACTACTGAGGGCTCTAGACAAAGTTTTCAGGAATACTATCGAGGCTTTTGTAACGCAATATGTTGACGATTTTTTAATATACAGCAAGGATCCCGAGTCACACTTACATCACATAGATTATGTATTGTCCATGTTTCAGGAAAGCAACATGACCCTGAACTTGGAAAAGTGTGAATTTTTTGTCAAAGAGGCAGAATTTCTAGGCCACATCATTACGCCTGATGGTATACAACCTAATTCGGAGAGAGTCAAGGCCATAGAGTGTATACTACCCCCACGTAACTTGAAACAGTTGAGAAGGTTTCTGGGCATTTTACAGTACCAGTCAAAATTTGTGATGAACTACGCTAAGGAATTAGTACCCCTTAGAGAACTGTTGAGAAAGGATACTAAGTGGGAATGGAATGCCGAACACCAGGTAGCCTTTGAGAAAATCAAGGAACTTTTTAAGGACAGTATTCTCCAGGAACGACCGGATCCAAATTCACCTTTTCTAATATACACCGATGCTAGTGCACACTCATATGGACCAATATTGGCACAAGAAGATGCAGATGTCAACAAACATGTGATTGCCACAGCTTCCAGATTTCTAAACAAGATAGAAGCCAATGCCTGCATAACAGAATTAGAAATAGGTGTAATCCATTTTGCGTTACAAAAGTTGTTGTTGTTGTTGTTGTTTTCTAGTGCCTTGCATCTGGCAATGAAGCCATTAGCATTCGTGCTTTCCAATACTTTTGAACTGTAGTTTCTTCTGATCTTAATGCTTCACAGGTCTTCAAGTGGTCTTCGTTCATTTCTGCTGGATCGTTACACAGGACACATATTGGTGAGGATGGGATACCTATTCTGTAGAGATGACTTGCTAAGCAGTCGTGATTTGTCAATAATCGGAAGGCTGCAACCGCTGTTTTCCTTGGTCTCTGGGGGATTATATCTGGGTTGGAAAGTAGTGTAATCCATTTTTTATCTTTGGCATTTGTTTCTATTTCTTGTAGGTATGAATGAGACAATTTTTTAATGATCAAGCGTTTTATTGAGGAATATGGGAAATTGAATTTAGACTTTTGTTTTATTGTTGTGCCTTTCTTTGCAAGTGAGTCTGCAGCTTCGTTCCCCACGACTCCACAGTGTGCTGGAATCCATTGGAGATGAACAGTCTTATTAACTTTTTGGAGTTGTGTTAACATTTTGTAGCATTCTCTAATTTTTGTTGACTTCTTTGTAGTATTTGAACATATTCCCTGATTTGCAGCTTTAGAATCTGAATGAATTACTGCCTTGTTAAATTTATTTAAGGGAAGATTTAATAATTGTCGGAGAGCAATGTGTATAGCGTCTATTTCTCCATCATAATTTGTTGTGTCTCTGCCAACAGAATGATAAAAGGAAAAATGTGAACACGTAACTCCAGCTCCAGTAAGGTTCTCCTTGGAGGATCCATCAGTATATATGTGCAGTCATTCTTCTGTGGGATACCTAGTATTGATTGTTTCCAGAGCTAGAAGTTTTTGTATTTCTTTTGGTGTGTCTGAGTTACTTATTTCCTCTATTAATTCCAAACTGAAGGTAGGTTGTAATAATTCCAATGGATTTTCTCTTATAAGTAGATTTTCTCTGGTGTTAGGAATGTTCAATTTGGATTTAATCTGTGTTACCTTTTCTAGGAAACTACTATGGGTTTTAAGGATTGAAGGGGGGAAGTTCTCTTCTGTCCATTTAGTTTGGTAGTCGTAGTAACATTTTCTCGTGTTTGGAGCAATGCTTGTTCTTCTATTTTTGTTGTTATTGATGGGGTCCGTGTTAAGGCAAGCATGGCATCAATAGGTGTGGATTTAACTGCTCCAGTGATTAGGCGAAGAGCCTGATTTTGTATTTGTTCAAGTTTATTGATGTTAGCATTTGCTGCTGTTATTAAAGCTTCAGAACAGTACAAGAGGTTTGGTTTAATATACATTTTGTATGTTGTGTTAAGGACTCTCCTTGAGCAGCCCCATTTAGCACCAGCTAACCTTTTCAGGATTTGCAGTTTCTTTTCAACCATTTCTGAGATGTTTGTCATATGTTTTTTCCAACTTAGCTTTCTGTCGAAAGTGATGCTTAAGTATTTGGCATCATCAACTGCTTTGAGTGGTTTACTATTATAATTTATGTTAATATTAACTGGTTTGTATTTTAGTGTAAATAATTCATAATTTATTTATTTAAGCCAACAAACTTACTGTTGGTGTTTTTAAACACACAAGCCGTGTGTGGGCAAAGTTTAAGAGGTAGAACTGGAGCTTAAAAATTCAATGCCAGTTGTGGCATTGAATTTTTAAGCTCCAGTTCTACCTCTTAAATTCATAATTTGTTTTTTCCACGTTGATAGTCGTGAGGTTTTTGGAGCTCCATTCATGTACTTTGTTTAGGGCTGTTTCTATTCTGTCTTTAATTAATTCAGGTTTTTTTGGAGAGCCTGAAGTCCAAATGACTACATCGTCAGCAAATAAAGTAATTTTGGTTTCTAAAGTTTTTATTATTGATGGAAGGTCATTTATATATATGTTAAAGAGTGTTGTGCTCAGAACAGCACCTTGTGGAAGTCCTTGGTGTGTTTGTTTATATTTGGAAATGTATGTATTATATTTTGTGGCAGAAAATCTTTGTGAAATAAACTGAGTTATCCATTTAAGCATGTTACTTTTCACACCTATTGATTGCAACTTCTCAATTAATTTGTTTCTCCAGACTGAGTCATATGCTGATTTAAAATCAATGAATACTGCTAAGGTATCCTCCTTTCTATTGAAAGCTTCCTTGATGTCTTGGCTTAGTAGGAGTACATTTTCACTTGTACTATGGTTCTGTCTGAAGCCGGTCTGTGAACTATTAATTAAGTTGTAATATTCTAGGAACCAGTTAAGTCTAGATGCCACCATTCTTTCCATCACTTTTGCAATAACACTGGTCAAAGATATTGGTCTGAAACTATTAATATTGTTAGAAGGTTTGTTTTTCTTTAAAATCGGGATGATAATGGCTTTTTTCCAGTCGGAAGGTACAGTCATTCTCCAACACGTGTTAATCAGACATTACAAAAGTTCAGGCAATATATCTACCATTATAAAATAATTATATATACTGATCACGTAAGCCTGTTCTTCATCCAAAAATGGAAGCTAACCAACTCCAAAATCTCGAGGTATATACACAAAATAACATCGCATGACATAGAGGTCAGACATATCCCAGGCAAGGAGAATATCTTTATTGACTTATTGTCAAGATTAAGATCGGAAAGTCACATAGCCAAGATGATATATAATCCACACCATGAAATTAAAATTATGCAGATAAATAGTAAGGAAAGCAACGAAATCATGGCAAAGCTACAGCTACAGCTACAGCTACAGCAAGAAGACCCTGAATTGAAGAGGCTATTCGACAAGGCTCCAGACATAGTACCAAAATTGGAAGCCAAGATAGGGAAATTTAGGAACATCCTGTTTAAATTACATGGTCGCAATGTTAGGAAGTGGAAAATGATGGTACCAAATTCCTTATAGGACAGGGTTATTTTGGCATTCCATCACTCGATGCTTCACTCTGGTACTGAGAGAACAATGCTTGCAATTGAGGAAGTACTGTACATCAAACATCTTGGCAAGAAAGTCAGGAAGTTAATTTCCTCATGCGACCTATGTCAGAAGTCCAGGCCAATCAATGTAAGATACGATGTCATTCCACAATCCATCGTGAGAAATGAGAAAAATGCATTGGTGTGCATCAATGAACATGGCGAGCTACCAAGGGGGAAAGATGGAAACAGATACATCTTCGTCATGTTTGATGTTTTCACACAATTCACTAAGATATACCCGATTAGGAACATTAAAAGTAGGACTTGCCTGGACAAAACCGTCAAAGACTATATCCCAAAATATGGGAATATAAAAGCTATACTATCATATAATGCTACAATGCATAAAAGTAAATTATTCCAGGACATCTTAAGAACATTAGGAATAAAATTATACTATTCCTCAACCTATTATCCTCAAGGAAATCCGACAGAAAGAACGATGAGAGATATAAGTATATATTTCCGCCTACTTTGCCACAAAGACCACACTTCCTGGATTGAAAAATGTGGGTACATAGAGGAGGTGGTTAACCATTCGGTCAACCCCACGACCAAGTTCGCCCCAATCGAATTGATGACCAACACAAAACCCAAGAGATTGACAATTGACATTGAACCTACGATGGCTGCTCAAAGGGAATTGACAGAGAAGGAAAAATGTCAATTGGCATTCAGAAGGTTACAGCAAAAGGCAGAAAAAGGGAGAAACAAGGTAAAAAGATTTATCAGGAAATGGTCCCCACAAATTGGAGAAAAGGTGCTCTTAAGAAGCCACAAAGCATCCAAGGCATCTGAGAAAAGATCTGGAAAGATGGAACTACTGTACACTGGACCACTGGTCATAACAAAACAGCTGGGTGACCATACGTATGAGCTACAGAATACAAATGGCAAGTTGGTAGGAAGATACCATAAAAATAAATTAAAACCATACAAAGAAAGGACCAAATAGTCTTTGCCAACAAACATGTAAGGCAGGAATAGTAGAGATGATGGAAAATAATAATTTTTAATGGGTTACTTATAGAAGATTATGTTCAGATTGGAAAATACAACAAGAAAGAAAATCAACATAGTCATTGGCTATATTGACCACAAAGAGCATTGTCAACAAAGACAGATGAGGACACTGATTGTCATTAAAGAAGTGAATAGCAATGGAAAATAATGTGTTTTTGACATAAGGATGTCAGGGACAAAACAATAAAAACATAACTTAAAACATAAAGTATACAAAAGAAACCTACACACCATGGAAGAATTAAAACAGAATATCTGCCAGAAAATTGCCAGCATTTCTCAATATGAACTACGGCAAGTGATAGTTTCCTAAAGAGGTGCCAAAAATGTATGGACAATAACAGTGGCCAGTTTCAGCATTTCCTTTCATAAAGTTGGTGGCAAAGCCTTTAAAGGTAGTTTTAAAAATGTTGCTTGGTTTCATCCGTGTCTTTATATTGGTGCTGTTTTTTAATAATATGATGAATGGGCTGAGCTTTGGACTCTTTTATTATCTCGGGTCATGGTACAGGATATAACTTTTCTATAACACTTTTATTTGCACCTTTCTCGTTGAATATTACATGCGTTACACTTTAATTAACTTTTGTTGCACATGAACCTACTTCTCTAATGGTTTCTTGTCATTATTTGTTGTTTTAAATCACTTTTAGCGCCTAAGTCTGCACGTGTTGAAAAACATGTCTTCTCTCTCTGGACACTATGACGCTAAGAAGAATCTAGCATTTTCTTTCACAATGCATCTGTATTCATACGCGTATATGCTCATTTTCTATGGCGTACCCTATGAAATCTCTTACACGTTAAATAGTTCCCGGAATGTTAAGAAAGCGATTTCTATCTATCCTCCCTACACTTTTAATATTAAATATAAAATGATTCTTATAATTATACATATTAAATTTGAACATGTTACTTAACGTTTATGATGTTATTGAACAAACATTTTTTTTAAAATGTAACAATGGTAATACCTCTCAGTACTTAACAAATCCTTACCAACATGAAAAATAAATTATATTTACAATAAATATTTACATAAATACTTTCTTTTCGGGGTTGTTGTTGTTGTAGTGTTTAACGCCCGCTTTTACTACTACGGCACCGCAGGCGGTGACACTGATGATACATGGAATGAAGATGGAGCACCGGTGGAATGAGATGGCGGGGGAAACCGGAGCACCCGGAGAAAACCCGCCCTGACGCCGCTTCGTCCACCACGAATACCACATGCGGGTCCCTGGGATCGAACCCGGGCCGCCTAGGTGGTAGGCGAGCGCGCTAACCGCTCGGCCACGGCGCCGCCTTCTTTTCGGGGTCTGACCACATATTCTGTCTCACTATGATAGTGGCAGACAGCAACAAGCACCAAGAATGCAAACAGGCAAAACATTGCACAGCCAGTTTGTCAGTTTTTCGCACTCCTCATATATTGTATACCACTAATAAATGCTGTTTCAAGACTACTTCAGGGTTATATGGAAGCCACTTAACAGAATTACCACATTATACAGAATTTCAGTCTGTACATGGAAAAGAACATTTCACCTACTAGGCACTGCTATAATTATGGAGAAAGTACCACTGTTTGCCCACCAGAAGAAGGTAACTGGGGTATGAGGTAAGAGAGAGGGCTTGAACCGATAATCTGCCCATTCAATCAATTTGTTTTGTATGAAATGTTTGTATGTGACAGTGCTGCCAACTCTACCAACTTTTTGCTAGATCTGAAGTTTTTGAAGTCATATAGTGACCAAATTACAAAAATAGTGACTAGTGAGTTTTCTGAAAATTTTAGACAACATTTAGGGACAATTCTGGAGGATCTATTTTTTTGGCTTGATACATTTGCTAGCTAAGAAATAATTGGGTTTTTAAATATCAAATAAAATAAATAAACTGTAAAAAAATTATTTTCACCAAGAAGTATTGCACTTGAATTCCTTTTCAAATAAGTCAAACAGCGAATCAGTGGCATAACTTAAATGTTATGAAATGCCAAAAAATTTTCGGCCCAGGTTCTGGATACCACAAGTAGAGGTTACAAAGATGAGGCAGCATCAAACCAGTTTATGAAACAGGTAGATTTGGCAATCCCAATTCTCTCTCTTCGGCATTGCAATGTAGAAGTAGAAAGGCTTTTTAGTCAGTTGAACATAGTCAAAGTTAAAGAATTGGATTAAATGCTCCACAGAAATGCTGTTAGGATTTAACAGTGAAACAGTACATATAATTTGTCCCCAAATAGAATTAAATATGTCGTGAACTTGACTTATTTCAAACAGGTAATTGACTTTGTTGGTATTACATTATTCTTCCATTGTTGAGAAGATTACCCATTTATTGATACTGTAATTGTTAAATACCATATTTCAATTGTATATAAAGAATTAAGGGTTATTTTGAAAATTTAATGCCAAAAATGTTAAAGAGATAAATTAAAATTACTTTTTTAGCATTTTTGGAAAATGCGGAAAATGACATCATAGAATGATGCTACTAAAGGAGCATATAACTCAAAAGATGTGGCAATGTCACTTTTCCTTTTTGCTGATAACATTGGTAGAAAACAGACGTATTTTATGTTTGCATCCCAAACTAGTAATAGTGAAGTGGCTAAGTGTTTAAAGACTGTTAATTAGAGAAAAATAAGTAATGTATAGATTAACTTCAAGCAGTTAGCTTGAAGTGTGCAATTTAGTGAAGGAGTATAGGATCGACGAAGTATAAAGTGGTAGAAAATGCATTTGGCAAAATATTGTTAAATCTTCAAATACAAAATCTCAACGGTGCTAACGAAGTCGATCCAGTGAGATAAAAGATTTGTTACTGTAATATGGTTTAAAAATTGTGAAAGAGAAGGTACGAATAAAAAATATTCAAAAGTTAAACCCCTAGTCCACTATTCATTTCACTCTGCACCCTGACCTGAGATAGTAAAAATTCAAAGGCTCAGAGACCCAATGAACTACGCATTCTTTTTAAAACCGCACAAACGAAATACATGTTGTTTTTTTTAAGTCCTACAAAATGTTGAGCAATATAAGCATACACATGGCCCTGTGAATATCCAGTGTAACCTTCAACATCATTTATTGTGGAGACACTTGAGGAGCAGCTGGGAGATGAGTTATTTTTCTTCTGATTAGGAAGTGAAATTTTCTTTCAAAATTATTAAATATTATATAAATATCTTTCAGTTAATTTAGTAACGGGAAAACAAAAAGGTTCTGAACAGGCTGCATTGGGTTTTGCCTATCTACACTCTTGACACTCGTTGCCGTCTACCACTATCACAGAAAGGTGCAGATGAAACCATACAACATTTTTAAAACTACTTTTAAAGGCTTTACTTACCAACTTTATGAAAGAAGGTGCTGAAACTGGCCACTGTCATTGTTCATACATTTTTGGTACCTCTTTAGGTAACTATCCATCACTCGTCGCAGTTCACATTGAGAAATGACAAGTGAGACTATTGGTATGTCAGTAACTGCTGAAATTAAAATTTTAAAAGGAACACAAATTGTTGCAAAAAGACATGTTTTTCACTCCAACTAGGAAGGATGAAACAAGAAAGAAAACAATCGAGGTAAATAGCTTAACAAAAATAGAATAAATATTTTGTTTTTTAACAACCTGTCAGTTTCCATAATCATATCAGTGTCATTGGTGTACCAGAATTTAATTCCACAGAAGTTCTTTTACATGCCACAAAATCTGCTGTTATAGGACTGTTGCTTTCAAGCTCACTTAAAAACCATTTATCTAGCTTGGTTGTGAACCTGCAACCTAAGGATCAGCAGGCCAGGGCCTAGCCAACTGAGTCACCCAGACCAACAAATAGCTTTGCAGAATGAGCTATTAGACAAACTGTTCATTTTTTATATAGTTTAAAAGAAGCTCCTTCTATAAGTAAACTTCTTAATGCACTCAAAGAGGACAATGTCATTGACTACAATAAGCAAATTTTAAGACAAAAAGTTTACAATTAGGTTTTAAATGGTGGACATGCCAATCTAACAGGAAGCTACTCATTGAACATCTAAACATTGTAGTGTGGACTATAAAATGCTTGTACCAATTTAAAGAATTTAAGCAGGAAAGATGGAACAACTATTATATCAATGACACTTATATTCAGGAAAGTCATATGGTGTCAAAATCTTAGCAATCAGAAGAACAAATTGAGGCCACTACAAGCATTGGAGCAGAACAAAGGAGAAGGTGACAAAGATTTTGCAAATGTTGCATTACTGATTTTTAAATCGGGTCATTAAGTCAGGTGATTATTACACCTTCATAAACTTCAAAAATTCTGAAAATGGAAACCCATCTTCCTCTGGCTCTTTCTTCTCCAAGTGTTATTATAGTGTACAATGCCCAATATCACTCAATGAATGAGATAAAGTGCCAACTCAAACATGGTCGGTCTGGGTGGCTCAGTTGGTTAGACGCTGGCCTACTGATCCCAAGGTCGCGGGTTCAAACCCGGCCCAGGCCGATGGTTTTTAAGTGTGCTTAAAAACGACAGCTCCATGTCAGTAGATTTACTGGCATGTAAAAGAACTCCTGCGGGACAAAATTCCGGTGCGACGCTGATGTGATCCTGGCAATTGACAGCGTCATTAAACAACAAAATAATTTTTTTTTAACTCAAACATGTTCATGGTTATGAGACAGAATATTAGAAGACCCCAAAAGAAAATCGTTTATGTGAATATTTGTTAGGAGTGTAATTTGTTTTTTGATGTTGGTATGAGATGGTTAAATGACGAAAACGTGTTACTAATGTTCATTGTTACGAACAATTAAGTTTGTTTAAAGACGTCATAAATATTTCCGTATTTAATTTTAATATATATGTATAAATTAAAGAATTATATGTGTTCAGTCTTGATAGCGAAGGGAGAATGGTTAGGGATCACTTCCCTAACAAGAAGGAACTCTTTGATGAACGCATGCGCGGATGTATATGTGGCAGTCAGAATGATAGACTTGCAACTAAAAGAATAGGCACTAGCGCCTAAATGTTCGAGGTGATAGGATGTGTTTTGGGTAGCGTGTGAACATTGTAGAACATTTACCAGACTTTCATCAAGCTTTTGTTCCACTTTTTGGAAAAGTGGAAAGACTTAAATAATCTAAAATGGTGCTAAGAGGATTTATTTAAATGTAAAATAGAGAAAAAGTGTTAATAAAATAATACATTGTGGTGAAGAAACATTGTGTGATTTTTCATTCCATCCGTTACCACGCCCTGAGGGAAAGGATAGTCACATCGCTCAATATTGAAGCAACACTTCAATAAAAACAGCACCAGTTACAACTACATGTGGCTGAAGTTAAAGCTGATATTATGTTAAAAAGCAACGCTGAGCTTATTCAAATTGCTCAAGGCATTCCATGCTACGACCTATTTATTTGATGGACTTACAGATAGTGGGTATATTTCTTTGAGCTTCTGCCTTATCTCCCAGATCTCAATCCAATTGAAATAGTTCGGGCAGACATTAAAGACAAGGTTGAACAGTACTAATTAGAAAATCTTTAAATGAAAAGCAAGTATTATGCTGGAAACTTTCCTGAGAATATACTATTGTACAGTGGAGGAACTGTTGTGAACATGTGCTTGCTGTAAAACAGCAATTTGCAGCATAATTGCACCATATTAGTAACATAAACTCAGAAATAGACACAATTATTATCAAAACAAGTGAAGACCTGTGTGTGAAAAAAAGATTGTATTTGTAATGACAACAATGAGTAGCTGAGCACAGGTCAGATACAGCTGGAGTTGGTTAGTTTAGATTTAAGGGCATTCAACTAATAGGTCACCAGCACCTTTACAAAACAAATTATGGCAAAAGCCAGAGATAAATTTCAATATAAGATAAACATAGTAGTAAACAGTAAATACACACAAAGATATACCAAACAAAGAGGCAAAAGCCAGGATAAAAAACAAAATTATAAAAAAGGATCTAAAGTTCTTAATTCTTAGTTTCATGTTTACCTTCAATAAAAACTTCAAAACTCTTTTGACTGCTTGTTGACACAGCTGGAGGAAGAAGCAGAGAGGAAGGGAGAGCAAGAGAAAGTCCCACCTCAAACATTCTTTCTAATGGTAATGTTGCTAACTGTTTGAGCTACAATAATCAGTGAGGTAAGTTCTGGAATCCTAGTAAGATTATTTTACTGAAAAATATTCACTTTATCAGAATGATAGAACTTAAAAGCTCACCTAGTTGCATTGCACTTCTGGAAAGTGAAACCTACTATTCCAATATTTTGAACCAATTAGAAGAAATAGTTTGTCAGGAAAAGTGTGGTTTGAACAGAAAAAGGAAATCACTTTCTTCAAGATGTTCCATTGATCTGTTATAGAAAACACTACATCAAAAGATTTGAAGCACAAGTTGCTGAGTAAGCATGCTACTCTGTAAATTTAGTTCCCTTTGATACTTCTACAGTTCCAATTAGCTGATTAAGATATTCTCATCAAATCCAGATATGACCAATGCTGTAGAAGAGAATTTTTTATTGCTTCCAGAAAACCTCTCTGATGGCATATGAAATTTGACTCAGCAGATAATGCTTTGACCTAAATCCTTTTGTTGAAAAATGAAATGTAGTATAAGCTAAAGATTTAGTTGCCCTTTTTAGACTGCCCTTGTATGTATGCATTTTTAGGAGACAAATATGAACCCATACTTAATTGTTCAATAATTTCTTTTAGTGACATATTAAGTGTGACCAACCTCAGTTTCCTTTACTTCTCCATGTTTACTGGTATCTAATTTCTTAAACTTTCTCTGTGATGTTGGACGTAAGCCACTGTGTCGATGGCATTGAGCTAGAAGAGATGTAAAGTATTATTAGAGTCAATAGGATGTAGAGATTATCAATTAGCTGCTTAAGTGTTGCTTATTTTATAAGCAGAGAAACATTAGCATTACCTAATTTAAAAACTTCATCCAATTTATTAATCCATAAAATCAGTAATGTACAAAGTGCAGTGATATAGCATACGTAAATTATAACATTAATTTAGCTAATAATTAATTTTGATTATAATATATATACATATAACTATGAAGTAAAGCGATCCAAAAAAGCTATCTAATAATATTTTTATTCAATGGATATTATGTTCCAAGTATAGAAGTGTAGAAAAGAGCGCTCCTGCAAGAAAGCCTTCATTCTGTTCAGTGGCGGTTCCTGGGGGATCGCATACTCCCAACTGCACACCCACTAATTTTTTCTGCATGTGAATATGTATTTACCTTTATAGACATGCATATGAGAAAGTCGAATGTCTAACTTTCTTCTGTATGAACTTGCTCGTTTAATTTTCCCACGCCCTCTTTACCAAATGTCAGCTCATGCAGTCAACAAGCTGAAACGCATAAACCCGATTTTGCGATTGGCGAAGGTGAGGCGTATGCGGGGAAAGGTGCAAAGCTTGCATATATAGCGTATGGCGAGTTAAGGCAGCATAATCGACAAGGCCAACACGTGCGATTCTTACCGCGCAAGCACTAGTTCTCAAGTCCCTCCATTTGCCTTGCTACGAGCATTCCTCTCCCCACCCTCTCCCATTGTTTACCAGAGCCTAATAGGTAGCCAGCGTGATGGTTCTAAACATAATGTAGCCATCTTCTATATTAAAATGACAGTTATATTAATGTTATAAACACAATTACATCTAGTCTTATTAAGCGATTATAAATGCATATAATTACCCTTCATGTCATAATTTACTAAGATCAATAGTTCGGAATAGTTATTTTGTTACAGTTTTTATTACTGTTTGTTATGTTTGCGCTCTGGCAGCAAATTGCATGCAGGCTATAGAAATCTGCATGCCACAGGGAAACTAGCAAGTAGGGTAGATGATGATAATCAGGTATGTAAGAAGCAACTAGGTGAATTACAGAAAACCTCTGTAAACACTGGTAATGTAAAAAAAGGCTATAGAAGTCTGCATGCCACAGGGAAACTAGCAAGTAGAGTAGATGATGATAACCAGGTAGGTAAGAAACAAATAGGTGAATTACAGAAAACCTCTGTAAACGGGGGTAATGTAAAAAATATCACCCATGAGAATAAACATACCATATTAAATCATTCCTTAATAATAGTGCATCAAAACATACAGTGTCTTAGGAACAAATTGGAAGAACTGAACATTTTGTTATCACATGAATTGAAAGACACCAGTGTACTATGTTTAACAGAACACTGGCTTAATGAGCATGAAAAAAACCATTATAGCATTCCTTACTTTGAATTATCTAGTATATTTTGTCGATCAACTCATAAAAATGGAGGGGCACTTATCTATGTAAAAAAAACTATAAAGCATAAAGAAAAAAATAATGCATATTATCTAAATCATGAAATGCATTTTGAACATGTAGTTACAGAATTAAATGTATGAGTAGAGTGGCAGTGGTGTGTATATATAGATCCCCAACTGGCTGTTTAAAAATCTTCTTTAAACTTTTTGAGACTCTTCTTACAAACCTAAAAAGAAACTACAGATCAATAATTGTTTGTGGGGACTTTAATAAAGACTTTTTATCAAATGATGAAATAGTGACAAAATTTAGGACATTAATAGGTACCTATAATATGATTCACATTATTAACAGCCCCACACGAATAGCAATAACATCTAAAACATGTTTAGATCAAATAATTATCAGCAGAGATACTAACCCATACAAAACAAATAATTTTAACTTTGGTATATCAGACCATAATGCGGTATTAATACAGTTAAACCTTGAGGCTAATAATATGCACCCAAGCACAAAAGACACTGAACTAAAACGAACACTGAATATGGAGAATATCAAACATTTAACATATCTACTGAAAAAAGAAAGTTGGATAGATGTAGAAAACAGTAAGGATGTAGATGGCAAAATTGAGTTATTTGTAAATACCATAGCTCATTATTTGAATATTGCATGTCCAGAGAAAAAAACTAGATTATCACACGAACCAAATAATAAGAGATGGCTAACGAAAGGCATCTTGACATCCTGTAAAAATAAGAGAACTTTGCATAAGCGATGCCAAATCTCTAATAATTTGCAACTTAAAAGTTACTACAAAACTTATTGTAAAATATTAAAAGAAGTAATAAACAAGGCAAAAAATAATTTCAATAGGGACCATATTCTTAAATCTGAAAACAGGGGTAAGGCGATCTGGAACATAGTCAAAAAAAGAAACGGGAAAGACAAACTGGAAGAACAATAAAATAGAGGAGGTAATCATTAACTAGAAAAAGATAACAAACTCACGAGAAATAGCTGATGCGTTCAGTGAATATTTTGTAACGCAAATGTCAAATTCAACAGTACCACGACCAACACAAATAAACTTAAGTAACCAAACGTATAACCCAAAAACAATCTTTCTTGCCCCAGTAACAGAGAAAGAGGTTGAAAGTATAATAAACGGCATGAAAAACAAACTATCCTGTGGCTTAGATGGAATCCCAGATGTCATTGTAAAAAGATGCTCACCCTCAATGATAACCCCCATTACAGATATATGTAACTTATCCCTATCAGAGGGTAAATTTCCTAAACAGTTTAAAGTAGCAAAAATACACCCAATATATAAAAAAGGTGATAAGGAAAACATTGGAAATTATAGGCCAGTATCTTTGCTTTCTACGTTTTCGAAAATTATTGAAAGAGTAATGTTTAACAGAACAGTCCCGTTCCTAGAATCTAGCAAACTGCTTTATAATGCTCAGTTTGGATTTCGGAAAAATAAATGCATCAACGATGCACTATATTCGCTTATAGAAGCAATAATGAAGTTAAAAGATGAGCATAACCAAACTTATGGATTATTTTTAGATCTTGGTAAGGCGTTTGATATGGTTGACCACGACATTCTATTAAGAAAATTACACCACTATGGTATAAGGGGACTAGCTGAAAACTGGTTCAAATCATATCTGAGCGAAAGAGCGCAACTAGTTGAAATAGGAAGCGCAAAATCAACATTGAAAACAGTTGAAAAGGGAGTACCTCAAGGCTCTATTTTGGGCCCAGTATTGTTTTTAATTTATATAAATGATCTTCCCCTGAATCTAAGGCATGCCAGTACAGTACTATTTGCAGATGACATCAACATGGTAATTGGTAACAAAAATTCTATACAACTACAAACCATAGTAAATGAAAAAATGACAAAAACAGAGTCGCGGCTTCTAAATAACAAATTAATAGCTAATACAGAGAAAACTGTCTCCATGAATTTTAGTAAAAAAGCTCAGCATAACCCCATTCAATTTTCAATCAACAACTCTCTTGTTACGGAAGCTCTCAATACTAAATTGTTAGGAATATGGATCAATGCTAATCTCATATGGGAACAACATACAAAGAGGTTAGAAGAAAAGTTGAGCAGACTTTGTTACGCATTCAGAATACTAACCAATGCATTACCCATGGAGATGTTAAAAACAATATACTTTGGATATGTACATTCAATAATCAGTTATGGAATTATTCTTTGGGGCTCAACATCTAAATCCTTAGCAATATATAAAATGCAAAAAAGAATATTAAAAATAATTAAAAAGGTTCCCTTAAGAACAAATAGCAAACCAATATTTCAGGAAATTAATATACGCATTACCTATACCCAGTATCTACATTTATGAAATAGTACTCTTTATTATACATAGGAATAAGTCACTATCTGCAAGTAATTCAGATTACCATACTTACAATACCAGGAATAGTAAAAATATACACCTAAACCATCACCGACTTATTCAAAGTTTAAATTTGATATCACATAAGGGTGTTATCTTATATAATAAATTACCAGATAAGGTAAAAGGATTATCCAACAGTAAATTTAAATCAACTATAAGGAATATACTATTAAAAACAATGCCAGTAACAACAGAAGAGTTTTTAGGCAGCAATGTTAATGAAATTGTGAAATATTTGTAAAGATATAATATCTGATAGATCACAGTAGACACTACTTGTAAACATATGATAGACTACAGTAGACACTACTTGTAAACATAAATTTTTTATATAATTGTTTATATTTGTACATAATTATGTAACAATTGTATCACTATGTTAGAAATAAGTTTGACGAAGCCATGAATATTCTGTATTCCTACGGTGAATAAAACTACTACTACTACTACTACTACTAGTTGTGTCTGCACATAGCGGCAAATTTGAATCTGTGAAAGTGTGGAAATGAATAACACGTTGAAACTGAAGGAGATAAATCATTTTCTTAGAAGAGAAGCTGTTTTCCATGCTTATTGTCTGCGAGTGAGAGAAATGGCATCTGAACAAATAATAGTTCTCGGATATTGGTCATTTAAAAAAGAATAGCAAAACATATAGCTCAATTAGTCCTGCGCCGTGGCGTAGTGGGCTAGGGCGTCATGCTTTGGAGTGCGGCCCGGATTTTAAGTTCTGGGTATAGGACCGGTGTCCACTTAGCATCGTGAGGAAATTGAGGAGCTTGCTAGTCATGGCTGGGGTTGTCGAGATGCTGACCAGTATCGGTTGGATGATCGCCCACCTCTACCTTGCATATGTGGGCATGAGGCCGGTAGTCAGGTTGGCCGGCCCTGGTCCGATATGGACTGTAGTGATTTAAGAGCTCAATTGCCCATATGAAATGCGAATTAGAATTGCGTGATGTGTGTCAGAGAAAGAAAGGGAGTAAAAGTGGAGAGAATGTAATATATGCACACCCACTGCGACATGTCACGAGACGCCACTGATTCTGTTACTAATAGGAATATTTATACTTATACTTATACTTATACTTATACTTTATTCGTCACATTACACTTACATGGGTGAGCAGGTGCTCGTAAATTGGTGACTCGTCAATACACTATAATTACAACTTTAAGGATTAAAATAAGTCTACAATATTTACAAACTAGAGTATAGAAATATAAAAGAAAGGTAAAAGAGAAAAAATGTACAGTAATGATTTGTTAAGACACCTAAAATTGAG
Source organism: Tenodera sinensis (assembly GCA_030765045.1). Classification (NCBI taxonomy): domain Eukaryota; kingdom Metazoa; phylum Arthropoda; class Insecta; order Mantodea; family Mantidae; genus Tenodera; species Tenodera sinensis. The sequence continues at coordinate 135,203,159 of CM060963.1, forward strand.
GTCACAGTACATCTTCCGTGTATTCTGTAACAGAGTAGTATCCCTTGCTGGCAAACAAACTCTTGACTGTTTTTTTAAAGAGGTTTGGATTTGGGATTTTCCTAATCCTTTGTGGCAATTTATTGTATATTTTACATCCCATATATTGTGGACTTTTTTCATAGAGCGCAAGCCTATGCGCTGGGTATTTCATTTCTCCTTTTCTACTAAAATAGACTGTGACTGTTATTGTTGGAAAGCTAAACCTTGATTTTAGACTATTTCAAAATAATTAACAGTTGCAATTATAGTGGTTGTAAGTAGCAAAGCTTCATATATATGTTGTTATTAACTAATGCTGGATTTCTGACAGAGAAGGCATTAATCACCTTGCTCTCCAATATTTTCACTGATGGATGGAGCGCTAGAAGTGGCCGGGCATATTTGAAGGTGGTCTCAGTCCATTTCCTCTTGCAGATCACAGAGGACAGAGTGGTGAAGAATATATACCAATTCTGTTTAAATGTACTGCCAGACAATCATGTCCTGTAATCAACCTGAAGATTGCAACTGCCATTTTTCGAGGATCCTCAGGAATTACTGTTTGAATGTTTGGTAGTGCCCATCTGTTATTCTTTGATTTTTCATAGTAATATTTTGCAATAATTTTTTTTTTTAAATTCAGAGTTGACCAATCTTTTAGCTGCATAATATGGTAGATTAACTATAGATTTTTGTACACTGCTGGTACCCTTTTTTGCAAGAAAATCAGCTTTCTCATTGCCACTCAGTCCACAGTAAGGTGGTATCCATTGGAAGACTAGGTGTTTTTGAAATGCTGTTAGATGGATAACGATTTTCCAACATCTATAACTGTTTGGTTTTTTCTGTGACAACTTGGAAGTAACTGTTATAATTATTGCTGCCCTGGAATCTGAGAGAATAACTGCTTGATGAAAATGTGAAATTCTATAGAACAGATTTTGTAGGGCCATTCGAATTGCTTCAATTTCAACATCAAAGTTTGTAGTTCCAGAACTTAAAGATTTGTAATAGGAAAAGAGGTGACACGTGACTCCAGCCCCTACTCCATCTCGGTAGATCAATGATCCATCAGTATAAATATGGAGCCATTCGTGTTCCGGAAATCTAGCATGGATTGTCTCTAATGCCAATAATTTTAGAACACTAGTTGGAGTATCACTTTTCTTAACTTCTTCTGTCAGGTGTAAATAATATGTGATGTCTAATGTTTGTGTCGGATTGACTTTACATATGAAGTTTACCTTTGAATTAGGAAGGTATACATTATTCTTGATGTATTGAACCTTGGAACGAGAGCTCTGTGAGTCTTTAGTGTGTGTGTAAAATTTCTTTTGTTCCATGCATTGAATGGGAGTCTGATCAACTTTTCGTGCTTTTTCTATTTCATATTCAATGGGGTATTGGTTGATTAGTATTTCCATAGCTGGTATTGGTGTGGTATTAATAGCACCTGTAATTAGTCTCCGACTCTGGTTTTCAAAGATTTGAATTTTTTTTGTATTTGCTGTTACAAGAGCTTCACTGCAGTAAGTAAATAATGACTTTATATATACATTGTATGTTGTGATAAGAGTTGCTCTGGAACATCCCCTCTTCATTCCTGTTAGACATTTTAACAGTGAAAGGCACCTTTCTGCTCTTTGTATTACATTTTCTATTTGTTTGGTCCATTTAAGTTTGATATCAAATGCAACTCCTAAATACTTTGCTTCCTTTGTCTCTGGCAATTGTTGACCCACAAAATTTAGTTTTATTTTTAGTGGTTTTTTTTCTTAGTGAAAAGATTTGGTAGTTTGATTCTGTTGTATTAACAGTCATTAAATTTTCTTTGATCCACTTTTACAGGTTGGTTAAGGATTGTTGCATTGTTTCTTCTAGTTCTGTACTTTTGTTTTTTTGCTTTGAAGTCCACATTACTAAGTCATCAGCAAATAGTGCACACTTCACATCTGATTCTTGTATTTGTTGTGGCAGATCGTTAATAAATATATTAAAAAGCATAGTGCTTAGTACTGCACCTTGTGGTAAGCCACAGTGTACTTGTTTATATTGTAACCGCGCCCGCCGCATCTGATTGCCGCACTGGGGAGGGGGGACCCAGCCAGTCGCCTACCTGGCCTAACGACCAGCCTTGAGGAGGGAGCAGTGTCGCCCAACGCATTATTGTCGGCACTACCGCAAAAGAGAGAAAGGGATAGAGGCTTCTGGAACTTTCTACTTTGTATTTCACCGCAATAATAACTGGACTTTCCTGAAGTTTCCAGAATAGTGCCTGGGAGATATAAATAGCGGTAAAGCGTGAGAAGGGACAGTTCTTGTGTTACGAATTCGGAGCCGTGCTGTTGGTGAATCGGTAAAGACTTTCTTGCTGTTGCAACGAGTGTAAAAAGTTACTGTTTACGGAAATAAAAGTGTTTCTTTATCCCGACTACATCTGTCTTCTTTACTTTACACTCACCAAAGTCACACTGGTGTCAGAAGTGGGATTAGACCATGGAGGCTACTACATTGGTGAGCTTTTTACAAGAGCTGAAAGCAGAGATGAAGACGGCAAACGACTACCTCGCTGCCGAGCTGAAAGAGATGAAGACGGAGCTATCGGCGAAGATTGACGGGGGACTCGTCGTCGTGACGGAAGGCGCGAAAGTACTCGGCGAACTGGTTGATGTGAGGGAAGACGTGGAAGAACTCGGCGAAAAGGTGGAAGACCTCTGCCAGCATGTGGACGTCGTGGAGGACGACGGGGAACGTCTTGGCGCCCTGGTAGTAAGAGTTGACGAGAGCGTCAAAGTACGGGATGCCAGGGGCAGACGGAATAGCGCGGACCCGGGGAGGGAGCACCTTGATACCGAAATTTAGATTTCCAATCGAATGGGCTTTTGAAAAAGACACGTTTTAATTTAATTGCCGGATATGAGATTTGCGATAAGTGTTAAGTAATAACATAAATAGATAATAGAGCAGGAAGTGTTGTAAGGTGAGCAAGATATGAGTAAATAATAGTCGTTAAATTTGTAGGATAAACGCATTATTGGTTTGAAATTAGCGAGTCATGACGTCATACTACATAGTTTAAATACACGTTCGAAAGTCAGGTCTGAAAACCTTAAAAGTCGCGCGATATATTTAATAAAATATAAAGTAAACATCGTTTAATCCTAAAAAGGTAATTATATATTCGAAATTCATAAAAGAACATGTTATAATAGAAAGGGACATTTCTAAATTGCGGGAAAAGGAAATAGCATTTTGGATACGAGGCTTTATTGGATGACGTCATGACATTAAAATTTAAAAAGAACAGTTTTCTTAGCGTGGGTAAGAGAGAAAGCGTCTGGTCACTACTCAACCAGAGACCAGTACGGCAGGTTGTGCTGTGCGGACGTGAGTGCGATTCCTCTACATATACAATCGGCATAGCTCCCGAAAATATTTAAGATGCAATAAATAATATGCAAAGTTGTTCTTGGGTTGTCCATCACACCTACGCAAACCCGAGATAAAAGTAAGAGATCTCAAGCTGACTAGCCGGAGCGAAACACATCAAAGGGCAACACCACGTCACCAACGACATTTAAGCATCAACGGCCGACACAGCGATACATCAAGAAGCAAACAACGACTATTTAGCTTCAAATGGCATCCCAACGTGTGGCGTCGAAAGAATGGACCAACCCCAAGACGACCAAGCCAGCATAGAACCAGCAAACAAGAAGGTGACCCAACGTGTGGCGTCGAAAGAATGGACCAACACCACGTCAACCGAGCCAGCATCGAACCAGCAGACAAGAAGGTGCCCAGCGTGTGAACATCTGTGAAACGTGTAGTGAACAAGTTTAAGTGCGTGAAATATTGGTGAGTAGAAAAACACGTGTAAATAGTTTAGAAATGGAAGACAGTGATAGCGATTTTCTAGGTTTTGAGAGTCCGGAAATTGAGAAAAGTGTAAGTAGGATGGAAGAATATAGTCAGAATGTAATTGGTAGCAGAATATGCCAAGAATTAGAAGATCAGAACGTTAGAGAAACACCTAGAGGTAGCTCAGAAATGTTTAGTAATTCAGAAAGGCCAGCGATTATGTCAGGAATAGAGAATATGTTTCAAAAGATAATGGAAAAGATAGATGAAACTAGTAAAGAATTAAGAACAGAGTTAGGACAGAAATTAGAGAAGGGACAACAGGAATTGGGAATGCAATTGGAAAATCAGAAGAGAGCTTTCGAAACCTTTAGGGAAGAAGTTAGGGAGGAAATTAATAAAGTCAGTAGTGAAGTAAAAGAAAATAGAGAACAGGTTAAGGGAGAATTAGAGACAATAAGGCAAGAAGTAAAGAATTCTGAAAAGAAATTAGGTCAACAAGTGAGTGAAAAATTAGATAAAGAAAGGGAAAAAGTAACATATAGATTAGACAAACAAAGGGAAGAAATTAGAGAAGAGTTACAGGGGTGTAAAGTTAGAATAGAAAGATCTGATGTAGAAAGTGAAAGGCAGGCTAGAAATTTGGAGGATGTTACAGACCAAATAAAAGGAGTAGTAACAGAAATTACTCAGGTAAAAGAGGCCTTAGAAAATTTGAAATTAAATGAAAATGCATGTAATCACAACAATCTTAGTACTGAAGTTGCAAGAAATGAGGCAATACCAGGTGTATCAGCTGACATTTCGATGCAAAATAGGGGTAACAGTAATTCCCATTCTGATCTCGGAAATAGCTCAGGGATAGGTGACAATTCAAATTTACATTGGCCTAACCATGTCTTAAATGAAATGACACCTCCAGTTTTTGAAAATGAAGATTCAGATGATCCTAAAGCCTTTTTAGAAGGGTTACAAGAGTACTTCACGGTGAAACGTATACCAGAGGAGTACAAGATGGTGATAGTAAGAAAATGCTTAAAGGGTAATGCTGCTAATTGGCTAGGCCTTTCTATGGGTAACAATAATGATTACAGGACCTTTAAGAACATCTTTTTAACCAGATATTGGGGAGCTAGTAGGCTGGCTAATATTAGAGTTGAATTAAGCAATGGAAAGTTTAATCCTAGATCGGAGGAATCGATGGTAAACTATTTTATGAGAATAGCGAAAAAATCGAAGATGTTGGATCCTCCCTTAGATGAAAAAGATCTAATAAATATAGTTACTCCACATTTTCCGGAAACGCTTCAACACTACCTAATCATAGCCCGACCCGATAGCATTGCAGCTATGATCGAATTATTATCAGCCTTAGAAGTCAATAAGCCAAAACACGCATTTGGAAATAAATATGAAGAAAAAGTAACTGTAAATTCTTTCGGGCAAGGGGCACAGTATTATCAGAATAGAAGTGAGATTAGGGAAAGATATAAAGGACCAGTACCAAGGATGGAATCATTCCGGTGGGAAAATCAAGGTAGATATAACCAGGAAGGGCGTCACCAAAATAGAAATGGTAATCAAAGGGGAAGAAATATAAGGGTGAATTATTATATGAATACAAATAGATTTGATCGAGGTAGACGGGGACGTTATTTTGGACATAATAGAAATTCAAATGATGGGTATTGGACAAACGGAGATAATGAGTTTAGACCGAGGTCACCAAGACAGGGAGAAAGGTATTCTAATGGACGAAATTCCCCCGAAAATGCTGAAATGGTTGAGGCCATTAACACGGTCAAAAACATGGTAGGAAGTAACCCCGATTTAATGCAGGAAAACAGAAGTAACAATTCGGGAAATAGTACAGGAGCAATACATAAAAATCAGGGAAACGCCAGACCCGGTCAAACGTGCCTTCAGTGAGAACTGGGTATCCTAGTAATGATTGTGATAAGTACTCGGAAATAAATAGTCCTGGAAGGCAAATGATGATACAAAAGAAAAGAGAATGGAAAAATAGAATTGACGAAAACGAAAAAGTAGGAGATCCACCTAAAATCAAAATTGGAGTAAATGGAAAACAATACAATGCAATTATAGATACGGGATCAAATAGCACAGTATGCTCACAAAATTTTTATGATAATTTACAAAGTAGTGGTTTTAAAGTAATGTCTTTACCAGTTAATGGGATATATTGCTCGCTAGCTGTGGGAAAACGAAAAGAGAGAGTAAAATTTCAAGCAATGATAAATATTGAAATAAATGGGAGAATACTAGGAATTTTATTTCTGATTGTAGGAAGACTTGTGACAGATATTATAATAGGTTGTGATTGTCTTTATGCCTGGGAAGCTGTGGTGAATTTTAAAAACATGATTCTAGAAATGAAAGTTGAAGATGAGACCATTATAGTGCCTTTTGTGGAAGATAGTAGTTCAGAAACTATTGTAAGAGAAAAAGAGGAAGAAGAAATCCAAGGGGATACATTCTTTGTAGAATATGTTAAAGTAGGAGCTATGGAATTAACTGAAGTAAATGTCAAAGAGTACAGTATCGATAATAAAGAAAATGTAGAATGGGATAAAAATGATTTCATAGACAATTTGAGGTTTTCTGACGCAACTAGGTACTATGATAGGGAGAGTAGTGAAGACTTAGAAGAATTGTTGAGGGAAAAAGTAACTCAGGCTGATCAACTAAATGAACAACAGAGGGATAAACTGTTTGAAATATTAATCCGAAATAAAGAAGTATTCTCTGAGAAACCTGGTAAATGTAATATTTATACTCATTCGTTTGAGATGATACCCATCAAACCTTTTACACATAAAGCGAGAGCTATCCCTAGTACAATAAGAGAAGAGGTAGATGCAGTTATAAAGTCAATGTTAGAAGATGAGGTTATTGAAATTTCGAATTCAGAATTTGTGAATCCCCTATGTATTGTAAATAAGGCCAATGGAAAGATTAGGGTAACATTAGACGCGAGAAAACTAAATCAACATTGTAAACCTGATAGATTTAGACCAGAAAGTGTAGAGGTAATATTGAACAAATTGCAGAAGGGCAAAATTTTTTCTACTCTAGATCTTACAGCATCTTTTTGGCAGATCCCACTTAGAGAAGATTTAAGAAAATATACAGCGTTTTTACATTCAGGAATATTATATCAGTTTCGAGTTTGCGCCTTTGGTATGAATACCAGTGGTAGTGCACTATTAAGAGCTTTGTATGAAATTTTTGGAGAAACCATAAAGAAATTTGTAGCTCAGTATGTGGATGATTTTGTAATTTTTTCAGAAAATATAGAGGATCATTTAAATCATATCATTTATGTGCTTAGTCAGTTAAAGAAAGCAAACATGACCATAAAGCCAAGTAAAACTGCATTCTTTGTGAAACAGACAGAATTTTTAGGTTATGTTATTTCAAATGAGGGAATCAGGCCTAATCCCGACAGAATTGAAAGCATAAATAAAATACCAGCTCCTAAAAATATAAAACAATTGAGAAGATTTCTTGGTATTCTAAATTATCAGTCAAGATTTATCCTGGAATATGCAACCGTAGTAGCCCCATTAAGACAACTATTGAGAAAAGATGTAAAATGGCAATGGTCATCAGTAGAACAAGAATCTTTCGAAAAGGTAAAAACATTGTTTGCAGCGTCAATTTTATTGGAAAAACCTAGGGAAGATCTCCCCTACATAATTTATACAGATGCTTCAGGACTTGGTTATGGTAGTGTCATATTACAAAAAGATGAGGAAGGAAAAGATCACCTCATTGCTGTAGCTTCAAGGGGGCTTTCAAGGACTGAATCACAGGCTTGCACTACAGAAAAAGAGATAGCAGCTATTTACTTTGCACTTGTAAAATTTAAGCAATATGTATATAACAACCCAGTAATAGTTTACACAGATCATGTTAGTTTGGCATTTATGAACTCTTGCAAACTCACAAGCACACGTATTTCTAGATATATACATGAGATCACATCCCATAACATAGAAATCAAACACATAGCAGGAAGTCAAAATATTTTTAGTGATTTGTTATCAAGGATGAAAACCAATTACACAATACCAGATACAATTAGTGACAACAAACATGATGTAACCATACTATATTTGAAAACCTTAGAAGGGACTCAATTAGCTAGAGAATTTCGAAATTTGGAACAATTACAGACAGAGGACAATGAACTTAAGAAATTGAGAGAAAAGGCACAATCAATCACAGAAAATCTAAAAGATAATATAGGTATTTATGAGGGAAAAATCTATAAATTTCATGGAAGAATTGAACCTAAATGGAAAGTAATGGTACCAAAAGCTTTACAAGAGAAACTTATACTTGCTTATCACAAAACACTAGCTCATACAGGTAGTGAAAAGCTAATCATGGTAATTAGTGACCATTTTTATATAAAACATTTGGCAAAGAAAGTGAGAAAAATATGTTCAAGCTGTGATTTATGTCAAAGGGCCAAACCATTTAATATCAAATTTGATATAGAACCTCAGACAATCATAAGAGAAGGGAAAAATGTACTAGTTACTGCTGATGCACATGGGGAGCTACCAGTAGGACAATTTGGATGTAGATATATGTTTGTTCTTCATGATGTTTTTAGTAAATTTATTAAAATTTATCCTGTTAGGAATATCAGCAGCAAAACATGTGTAGGAAAGATAATAAAAGATTATGTGCCTAAATATGGCAAGATTCAGGCAATCTTAACAGATAATGCTACAGTTCATCGGAGCAAAATCTTTAAAGAAACCCTAGAAAATCATGAGATAAAGTTATATCATTGTTCCTCATACTTTCCATCAGGGAATCCAACAGAACGTGTCCTCCGAGATGTAGGAATTTATTTACGTGTACTTACACATCATAATCACAAGGACTGGGTGAAATATTGTCCATTGATAGAAAAGATTATCAATCACACCATTAATGTAACTACTGGGTTTGCACCAATAAAATTAATGTTAGGAATTGAACCAGAACCAATATTGATCGGGGTACCAAAAACACTGAAAATTAATGACATTCAGTTAAGTGAAGAAGAAAGAGCGAAAATTGCTTTTGAACGAATCAAGAAAAAGGCAGAGAAGCGAAAATTAAAGAAAAAGAGTAGAAAACATAAATGGGAACCTAAGATAGGCGATTGGGTACTAGTTAAAGACCATAAGTTATCAAGTGCGTTGCGAGATAGGAACAAAAGGATGGAATTGTTATATAAAGGTCCTGCAGAAATTATATCAAAATTTGGTTATCATACCTATGAATTAAAAGATGTTAAAAATGAAAAATGTCTGGGAAGATGGCATAAACAACTCCTTCGACCATACAAGAAACCGTGTGGTGCCTTGGAACCTTGATTTAATGTTAAAAAAAAAAAAAAAAAAAAAAAAAATTGGAAGTGTCATTTGTCTATTGGCGCCCAATCAGCTTTGAGATAAAATTTAAATGTTAGCTTACTTGAAAACCATATATTGGTCAGGTACTTACATATTCATGAAAAATGCAGAATGTGAATTGCTATATACTACAAAGAGCTTAAAAATATATTGTATAGAGCTCACAATAACAGCTTCAGAAAGATTGTTAAAATGTTCATCTCCGCATAGAGAGAAAACAGAATATTTAATTTGTAAACATTTGTTAAAATATTTAGATGTATAGATAGTTATCACAGCAAGACAAAGAAAGAACTTGTCTGAAGAGTGTAATGGATTTATATAAATATATGTACATTTTAGTGCTTAAAGGATCTAGTAAAGATATGTGTTACAATAACAAAAGTAAAAAAATCGCAGTGCAAGTGATAGTGAGAGCGAAGTGAGCAAACATGAACTAAAAGAAGGAAGTATAAAGAAAGACTCTTGAAATTTAACCTTTATATAAAAGCTTCACAGAAGAAACCATAACATATTGTAATTAGTATTTAAGGATTAATGTTTAGTCAAGTGTACAATTGTGTGTCATGTTAAAAAGATTAATGAGAAGATATGTTAATAACCAATTTCAAAACAGTGTAATTGAAAATTGTATATAATGGGAGTGTTGCCGATTATTCAAAATACAGGAGTAATTTTTAATTTTTCTTTCGGGCAAGACATTTACATTATTTTATTATGAAATAATAAAATAACATAAATGGGGGCATTTGATACCGAAATTTAGATTTCCAATCGAATGGGCTTTTGAAAAAGACACGTTTTAATTTAATTGCCGGATATGAGATTTGCGATAAGTGTTAAGTAATAACATAAATAGATAATAGAGCAGGAAGTGTTGTAAGGTGAGCAAGATATGAGTAAATAATAGTCGTTAAATTTGTAGGATAAACGCATTATTGGTTTGAAATTAGCGAGTCATGACGTCATACTACATAGTTTAAATACACGTTTGAAAGTCAGGTCTGAAAACCTTAAAAGTCGCGCGATATATTTAATAAAATATAAAGTAAACATCGTTTAATCCTAAAAAGGTAATTATATATTCGAAATTCATAAAAGAACATGTTATAATAGAAAGGGACATTTCTAAATTGCGGGAAAAGGAAATAGCATTTTGGATACGAGGCTTTATTGGATGACGTCATGACATTAAAATTTAAAAAGAACAGTTTTCTTAGCGTGGGTAAGAGAGAAAGCGTCTGGTCACTACTCAACCAGAGACCAGTACGGCAGGTTGTGCTGTGCGGACGTGAGTGCGATTCCTCTACATATACAATCGGCATAGCTCCCGAAAATATTTAAGATGCAATAAATAATATGCAAAGTTGTTCTTGGGTTGTCCATCACACCTACGCAAACCCGAGATAAAAGTAAGAGATCTCAAGCTGACTAGCCGGAGCGAAACACATCAAAGGGCAACACCACGTCACCAACGACATTTAAGCATCAACGGCCGACACAGCGATACATCAAGAAGCAAACAACGACTATTTAGCTTCAACCTAGTGGCCGAGGCGACAGTTGCGCCCGTTTCAGATAACGAAAGTGTACGTCTCGGGGAAGACAAAGGGGCAGTTCAGGGACGTCATCGAGGATCCCCTGGAGGAGTGTGTCGGGTACGTAACCAACCAGGATATGACGTGGAGGACGATCAGCAGGGAAGCGCACAAGCAAACGAGCAACACGCGAGAACCGACTCGGCGTGGGACATGGGGGGACCGTCGGAGCCATCCAATCACCTGACGCATAGTCCCGTGAACGGAAGAATGGCGGACATCGTCGTGGACGGCAGGATACAGGAGAGGCCGTGCCGAGCACGAGTGAACACGAGTGCAGCGGTGGTCGTGACTCGCGCGGATGTGGCGGGGGTTGTTGCCGGACCCATCGGAAGCAAGGTGGCTGCGAAGGTGCGCCAGAGAGGTCGGCGGACATGGTACTCAGTGAGCCGTTTCCAAGTGCGCAGGATGGCCCGTCAACACACCAGGAAGAAGGGCAACTGGACGAGGGACCGTCAAGACCGGCGGTACTGTTGCAGAATTTCGAAGCAGGAGGGCATACATCGTCCTACCCGGACCAAGGGACACCATCCAACAGCGATACCTAGGATCGTGCCTCCTGGAGAAGAGGTCCGATGGGTTAGTCCACCGGTGCGCAAGGGAGATGCCGCAGTGAAAGGCTGGTCGGGACGACCTGCTGTGAGGAGGGAGCAGTGTCACCGCGCCCGCCGCATCTGATTGCCGCACTGGGGAGGGGGGACCCAGCCAGTCGCCTACCTGGCCTAACGACCAGCCTTGAGGAGGGAGCAGTGTCGCCCAACGCATTATTGTCGGCACTACCGCAAAAGAGAGAAAGGGATAGAGGCTTCTGAAGCTTTCTGCTTTGTATTTCACCGCAATAATAACTGGACTTTCCTGAAGTTTCCAGAATAGTGCCTGGGAGATATAAATAGTGGTAAAGCGTGAGAAGGGACAGTTCTTGTGTTACGAATTCGGAGCCGTGCTGTTGGTGAATCGGTAAAGACTTTCTTGCTGTTGCAACGAGTGTAAAAAGTTACTGTTTACGGAAATAAAAGTGTTTCTTTATTCGACTACATCTGTCTTCTTTACTTTACACCCACGAAAGTCACAATATTTAGATATATTTCTTCCATATCTGGTAGCAATAAAGTGTTGCGTTAGGAAATGACAGCCTGAAAACATTGGACCTTGATCCCTATTTCTTTTACTTTCTTTAGTAGTTTTGTTCGGCATATAGAATCAAATGCACTTTGGAAATCAATAAAAACTGATACATCATCTTCTTTTCTATTGAAGGAGTCTTTGATTTCTTGACTGAGAAGTAAGACTTGTTCATTTGTAGAGTGGAACTCTCTGAATTCAGCTTGACATGGGGATATTACATTTTGTGATTCTAGAAACCAATTTAATCTATTTGACACCATTCTTTCTATCACTTTTGCTATTATGCTAGTAAGAGCTATTGGTCTATAATTTTTTATTTCTGATGCTGTTTTATATTTCTTCAAGAGTAGGCCAATTATTGCTTTTTGCCATTCAGCAGGTTGGTGCCGATTTTATAATTGAATTGTGCTTCGGATTGAGCAATGAGACTATTATTTCTCTCCGGGCGTGGTACTAGGTGGAATGAATAAACACTCGATGTAACTTCACTATAAATCACTTTATAAACACTTTTATCGTCGTTGCAATTGAATTATCTTTCGTCGCACCTATTTATATTTCATTGATAGTCTTTCCACTTTTATAAAGTCTTTTCTACTCACATCCACGCGCGATATAGAAAAACGTCTTCGCATCTCAAACATACAGACGCTATTAACAATTCCAGCGCCACTTTACATGATGCTATCTTTGTTGTATACATCCGCGTATGCGTTCATCAAATATTTCCCGTATTATTATTTATTTATGCCAACAAACTTACTGTTGGTGTTTTTAAACACACAAGCCGTGTAATTAAATAACCTTCACATGGTAATTATTATTTATTTATGCCAACAAACTTACTGTTGGTGTTTTTAAACACACAAGCCGTGTGTTAGAGCATCCGCCCGGTAAGCGGAAGGTCTGTGGTTCAAATCCCAGTTGTGGCATTGAATTTTTAAGTTCCAGTTCTACCTCTTAAATTTCCCGTATTGTTAGGGAAGCGATCTTTAGCTATTCTCCCTTCGCTTTTAATATTAAACACATATAATTCTTATATATATATATATATATATATATATATATATATATATATATATATATTAAATTTAAATGACATGACTTTTTAAACAAACTTAATTTTTTGTAACAATGAACAATAGAAACACATTTTCGTTACTCAACTAATTCGTATCAACACCAAAAATAAATTACATTTGCAATAAATATTTACATAAATGATTTCCTTTTGGGGTCTTATAATATTCTGTCTCACATGCCCCTTGTTTTGTTTTTCAAGTTGTCACATACATTCTCAATCTTGAAACACAATACAACACTTCTCCCTATTTCTCTGATACAATCTTTTTACTTTGTACAATACCTTTTTTTTTTCTTTACAGTCTACTTCACTGTATGCTTTTGTCTCTTTTGCTTTGACATGACACAGCATGCCTTTGTAATTTCAACAGATTTAGTTATTACACAACACAACACCAAGAATATACCTAAGTTTTTACATTTGACATTGACACAAATATTTTATAAGTGTATTATGGTTCATTATGTGCCTTTTGACTTATGTTCTTTGTTATGAGGAGAGAAAAAACAGGATACAAATCTTGAGCTAATGATTATGATCATATTTATGGCAATTTTATTCAGTTCTTTGTCTTGCTTGTCTTGCCAGCTTATTATGTATAGGCAGGTCGTTGAGTTAATTCTTAAACTCTGATGTTACTAATGATAATATTATGACATTGGGTTCTTATTCATTATTGTTTAGTTCGACATTTCTTTAAGCTCAACATTGGCCATATCCATCTTAATTTATGGGCATTGCTTTTCTGACTATGGTTTTTCTCACTTTACTAATTGTCATCTCTTTATCTCTTATCTCTATAAGAGAAAACTTCTATATTTATAATTATTCTGCAACTATATTATTTTTCTTCTTAATTCACCCTCGACACCCTTGTGTCAAAAATATTCTCTCTTTGTCTCCACAATTGATTCTTCTTTATTTTTGTCCATGACATCCTTATGTCAAAAACACATTATTTTTGTCGCTATAGTTCACTTCTCTAATGACAATCAGTATTCTCATCTGTCTTTGTCGGCAATGCTCTTGGTGGTCATTATAGCCAATGACTATGTTGATTTCCTTTCCTGTTGTATTTTCCAACCTGTATATAATTTTCTATAAGAAACCCATTAAAAATTATTATTTTTCATCATCTCTACTGTTCCTGCCTTACATGTTTGTTGGCAAAGACTATTTGGTCCTTTCTTTGTATGGTTTTAATTTGTTTTTACCTAACAACTTGCCATTTGTATTCTGTAGCTCATATGTATGGTCGCCCAGCTGTTTTGTTATGACCAGCGGTCCAGTGTACAGTAGTTCCATTTTCCCAGATCTTTTTTCAGATGCCTTGGATGCTTTGTGCCTTCTTATGAGCACATTTTCTCCAGTTTGTGGGGACCATTTCCTGATGAACCTTTTTACTTTATTTCTCCCTTTTTCTGCTTTTTCCTGCAACCTCCTGAATGCCAATTGACATTTTTCCTTTTCTGTCAATTCCCTTTGAGGCTAATATGCCGATGAATAATACAACTTTATTCCCAATGTTCCTAAAGTGTCCTGGAACAGTTTACTCCTATGCATTGTTGCATTATCAGAAAGAATTGCTTTTATATTCCCGTATCTTGGAATATAATCTTTAACGATCTTGTTCAGGCAAGTCCTACTTTTGATGCTCCTGATGGGGTATATCTTAGTAAATTTTGTAAAAACGTCAAACATGGCGAAGATATATCTATTTCCATCTTTCCCCCTTGGTAGCTCGCTATGTTCATCGATGCATACCAATGCATTTTTCTCATCTCTCAAGATGGATTGTGGAACGATATCATACCTTACATTGATTGGCTTGGTCTTCTGACATAGGTTGCATGAGGAAATTAACTTCCTGACTTTCTTGCCTAGATGTTTGATGTATAGTACCTCCTCAATTGCAAGCATTGCTCTGTCTTCCTAATTCTATTTTCTGTTATAATTCCTGTCTTACTTCCTCCATTTGCTGACCTATATCTTTTTTGTTCTGTTCTAAGTCCTGTCTCACTCCTTCTATGTCCTGTCTCAATTCTACCTTATTCTGTTCCATTTTCTGACCTATACTTTGTTCTAATTTCTCAAACATGATCATTAGTAACCTTTGGTCTTTTCCTATTACTACCTCTTCCTCACTTTCTGTTTCTATCTGATAACTAGGCTTATGTGCTCCTTCCCCTATTCCTGTTCCTACTTCTTTCTCTTTTTGCGACATTCTCGTTTTTTGATTCAGTTTACTTGGGCTTAATAGTCCTACTATTTTGCCGCTTCGTAGTAACATATAAATAAAATGAATGTAAAAATAAAAAAATTTGGTCCTACTTTTTTCTCGTTGATTTATCTCGTTACGTGCATCCCCTGGGCGATTGGCTTCGCTAGGCGATCTTTGATGTTCTCCACGTCGATGGGTATCCGTTCATTGGCATTTTTAGGCACTTCCCCCGTTGATTTCAGCTTGGTGACGTCTCCTAAGTGTTAAATTTCAATGTATTGTCTAATGGCGTCTTCTTCCTTTTTGGCGCGAAGATTTGACGTCACTTGGTAAGTTCGTTTCCCGTAGATTTTCATTCCACCCGAAATTCGTGCTCCACGTTTGGGTAAGCCATTTGGTGCTGTTTTTATAATTAAAATGTGCTTCGGATTGAGCAATAAGACTATTATTTCTCTCCGGGCGTGGTACTACGTGGAATGAATAAACACTCTATGTAACTTCACTATAATATATTACTTTATTAACACTTTTATCGTCGTTACAATTGAATTATCTTTCGTCGCACCTATTTATATTTCATTGATAGTCTTTCCACTTTTCTAAAGTCTTTTCTACTCACATCCACGCGCGTTATAGAAAAACGCCTTCACATCTCAAACATACAGACGCTATTAACAATTCCAGCGCCACTTTACATGATGCTATCTTTGTTGTATACATCCGCGTAGGCGTTCATCAAATAGTTCCCGTATTGTTAGGGAAGCGATCTTTAGCTATTCTCCCTTCGCTTTTAATATTAAACACATATAATTCTTTTATATATATATTGTCGCCCAGCGCATTATTGTCGGTGCTACCGCAAAGGAGTCGAAGGAAAGAGACAGAGAATGGCCGCATTGTTGGGCGCTTGCCGAAAGAGAGAAAAGGATAGAGGCTACTGGAATCTTCTACTTTGTATATCTCGCCGCAATAACTGAACGTTCCTGAAGCTTCCAGAATAGTGCCTGGGAGATATAAATAGCGGTAAAGTGCGACAGAAGAGTCAGTCAGTATGTGAAGGTTGAGTAGTCGTGCCGACGGAGAGGACAGACGTATGTGAAGGTTGAGGAGTCGTGCCGACGGAGAAGGGACAGTTCTTTGTGTTACGAGTTCGGAGCCGTGCTGTTGGAGAATCGAAAAATACTTTCTTGTTGTTGCAACGAGTGTACAAAGTTACTGTTTACGGAAATAAAAGTGTTTCTTTATCTCGACTACATCTGTCTACTTTACTTCACACCCACACCAAAAGTTACACTGGTGTCAGAAGTGGGATTCGTCGAATTACTTCTAGTTTCGTTACATCGTCGTTAGAAGTTGCAACGTTAGAACCAAGATGGAGGGAGATTCGGAAACTAGGATGATGGCAATGATGAAAGAATTATTTGCCAAAATGGAAACGTCATACGACAACCTCGCTGCCAAAATGAAGACGGCAAACGACAACCTCGCTGCCAAAATGGAAACGAGAAACGACAACCTCGTTGCCGAGCTGAAAGAGATGAAGACGGAGCTATCGGCGAAAATTGACGAGCAACTGGCTGGCGTGAGGAAGGATGTGAAAGAGCTCGGTGGAAAGATGGAGGACCTCGGCCAACGCGTTGACGCCCTGGAGAATGTCGGGGAACGGCTTAGCGTTCTCGAAGACAGGGTCGACGGTAGCGCCAAGGAGCTAAATGCAATGGTGGAAGGGATGCTTAGTGAAAAGCTCAAGAACTACAAGGCCGAGGCTCCAGCACGCGACACAACATCGACGCGCGTGAAACCACCGAAGTACGATGGCACGTCAACGTTTGAGGTCTTCCGCCGTCAATTCGACACAGTGGCCAAGCACAACCAATGGTCGCCAGAAGAAGAGGCCGCGCAGCTGATAGCCAGCCTCCAGGGACGAGCTGCAGAGGTGCTGAACGCAGTTCAGACAGCAGCGGCGCCCAAGGACATCTGGGAGGCCCTGGAGAACCGATTCGGAAACCACCGCTTAGCCGCAGCCTACCGCAGCCAACTGAAATCTAGGATGCAACTGCCAGTGGAGACGCTGCAGGAGTTCGCCCTGGCAATCGAACAGCTGGCCAGCAAGGCCTTGGTCGACCTTCCCTCCGAATTCGTATCCCGAGAAGCCGCCTATACCTTCGTCGACGGGGTACGCGATGCCGAGATACGTCAACGTCTGATGCTCGGCGACTACAAGACCATCCACGAGGCACTTACGGCCGCATTAAGGATGGAAGCGGCCAAAGTGACGGCTACCCCGACCTCGAAGACAAGGAGTGTCCGCTACGATGAAGACCGCAGACCAGTCCAGGGACACCGACGAAGACCAGGTGGCGTGTGTTGGGGGTGTGGCCAGCCGGGACACCTGATGAGAGACTGCCGGCACCAAGAAGAGCAGCCGGAAAACGAGTAATGACCGGCGTGGCGAGGGGCACGTCGGCGCCGTCACCATCATCCCCTCGAGTGATACTGCGCGCCGTCAGCCGACGGATGGATGACAGCCTCATCGCGGACGGTTGGGTGAGAGGGAAGCCGTGCCGCGTGCTTGTTGACACTGGAGCAGCCGTGACTGTCGTCAGACCTGACGTAGCCAGGGGCTTGCCGTCGAGAAAACCGAGCCGACCGTACCAACTAGTGACGGCATCGGGTGACACCTTGCCTGTGGAGAGGGAGGCCCTGCTGCAGTTGACCTTGGGGCGAAGTGTCTTGCGTTTGTGGGTGTTCGTCGCGGAGGTGGCTGAGGAGGTGATACTGGGACTGGATGCCCTCAGGAGCCACGAGGCGACGGTCGACATCGGCAAGAAGGTTCTGCGGCTTAAGGGAGAGGAAGTAATGCTCCTGCACCCCGAAGAACGCCTTGGAATCTGCAGGGTCATTCTCAGGGAAGACGTAGTTGTCCCCGCGAGAAGCGAGATGGTAGTGACGGCGCGACTGGAAGGCCAGCGCAAGAAGAACATGCTGCTGGACCGGAAGACGCATGTGCACGGGCTCTGTGTAGCCGGGACATTGTTGCCGTGCCGAGAGGAGGTGCCGGTGAGACTGCTCAACCCAACAGACACCGATCACGACGTCCAGGCCGGGACGGAGTTGGGGACGTGCGAGCCCGTGGTCAGCGTAACTCCAATAGACAAGACCCAGGAGCCGGTGCCGACGCAACACTTGGGGCCCCGACTGGAAGAATTACTGGAGAGGGCGGCCGACCACCTGACCGCTGAACAGAGAGAGAAGGTCCAACAACTGCTGAGACGATATCAGCGCGTCTTCAGCCAAGGCAGCAGCGATTACGGCCGCACGGACCGAGTGCTTCACCACATCGACACCGGAGACGCCCGGCCTATTCGGCAACCACCTAGACGCGTTCCGTTGGCTAAACAAGCGGCGGTACGAGACATGCTGGAGGACATGAGAACCAAGGGAGTGATCGAAGAATCTGACAGTCCTTGGTGTTCCCCTGTAGTTCTGGTGAAGAAGAAGAATGGCGAGCTACGCTTCTGCGTAGATTACAGGAAGCTGAACGCTGTCACCAGGAAGGACTGCTTCCCCTTACCCCGGATTGACGACACCCTGGACACGCTTGCTGGTGCGCAGTGGTTCTCAACCCTGGACCTGAAATCGGGTTACTGGCAGGTGGCTCTACACCCAAGAGACAAGGAGAAGACCGCATTCTCCACAGGCCAAGGGCTTTGGCAGTTCGCAGTTATGCCCTTTGGTCTCTGCAACGCACCAGCTACCTTCCAACGCCTCATGGAGTCAGTAATGAGAGGATTGACTTATGACGCCTGCCTGTTATACCTGGACGACATCATCATCGTCGGCAAGACATTCGAAGACCATCTTGACAAACTGAGCAAGGTGCTGCAGAGACTGCAGGCGACCGGCTTGAAGCTGAACGCCAAGAAGTGCCAGCTCTTCCGCAGGGAAGTCAACTACTTGGGCCACATAGTCTCACCATCCGGAGTGGCCACGGATCCGGAGAAGACACAGGCCGTGAGAGATTGGCCTCGCCCAAAGGATAGGCGAGAACTGCGCAGTTTCCTTGGGTTGTGCAGTTATTACCGCCGCTTCATAAAGGGTTTCTCCAGCATCGCCAAACCCCTCACTCGCTTGACGGAAGAACATCGACCTTATGTGTGGACGGAGGACGCCGAAGGTGCTTTCCGACAGCTCAAGAGGACGCTCTGTAGTGCTCCTATTTTGGGATTCCCACAACCAGGCGACGCCTTCATTGTGGACACCGACGCCAGCGACCATTGCATTGGAGGCGTCCTATCCCAAGTCCAGAACGGCCACGAGCGGGTGATAGCCTACTACAGCAAGACGTTGTCCAAGGCAGAGAAGAACTACTGTGTCACCCGACGAGAGCTACTGGCGGTAGTGAAGACCTTGGAGCACTTTCACAAGTACCTGTACGGTCAGCCATTCTACCTGAGGACAGACCACTCCGCCCTAACCTGGCTACTTAGCTTTAGAAACCTGGAGGGCCAGACAGCCCGTTGGGTCCAAAGGTTGCAGGAGTACGACTTCACCTCCGAACATCGCAGAGGGAAGAGCCACGGCAACGCAGACGCCATGTCCCGAAGACCCTGCCTAGAAGAGTGCGGCCAATGCGCAAGAGTGGAAGAGAAGGAGCGTACCGCAGCTGTCAGAGTGGTCACGGCAGTGCCTGCGGACGGATGGGATAGCGCGGGCCTGAGGAGGGAGCAGCTGGCGGACGCCGACTTGGGGCCACTCTTGAGAGAAGTGCAGGCAGGGACAAGACCAACTTGGGAGGACATCGCACCCAGAAGCGCTACATACAAGTCGTACTGGGCCCAATGGGACTCGTTGAAGACCAAAGAGGGCGTGTTGTTCCGGGTATGGGAATCACCTGATGGGAAGACCCAGAAAGAGCAGTTGGTACTTCCCCGAAGTAGGGTCCCGGAAGTCTTGGAGGAAGTGCACGCCGGTACCTCGGGTGGACACCTAGGAGCAAACCGGACGATCGACAAACTCCGACAGCGCTACTACTGGCTGAGGCTCCGAGCAGACGCTGAGAACTGGTGCCGTCAATGTCACGTGTGCGCGGCGAGTCGTGGCCCCCAGACTAGGAGCCGGGGTCGCATGCAGCAGTACAACGTCGGAGCGCCCTTCGAACGCATCGCCGTCGACATAGCTGGGCCATTCCCAGTGTCCGATCGAGGCAACAAGTACCTGATGGTAGCTGTGGACTACTTCACCAAGTGGCCGGAGGTGTATGCCATTCCGAACCAAGAGGCGAAGACAATTACAGACTGCCTCGTGGAACAGCTATTTTGCCGTTTTGGGGTCCCGTTAGAGCTCCACAGCGACCAGGGCACCAATTTTGAGTCCCACCTAATGAAGGAGGCATTAGAAAGACTTGGGGTGAACAAGACCCGCACAACAACCCTACATCCACAGTCGGACGGCATGGTCGAGAGATACATCAAGACCCTAGAGGAGCACCTGAGGAAGGTCGTGGCCAGCCATCAGAGAGACTGGGACCTCAAGGTACCACTGTTCTTGCTGGCCTACCGTTCGTCGACACACGACACTACCGGGATGACACCAGCAAGCCTAATGTTCGCCCGAGAGCTACGCCTCCCTTGTGACCTGGCTTTTGGTAGCCCCCCGGAAGCGAAACGTCCGGCAACCGAGTATGTGGAGAGTCTAGTAGACCATCTCCACGACATGCACGAGATGGCTCGTCAGAACATCCAGATGGCGAGCGACCGCATGAAGACCCGGTACGACAGGCAAGTCAACAGCCGAGGATTCCAGCAAGGTGACATGGTCTGGTTGTACCGCCCTACCCGGACCAAGGGACGCTGCCCAAAACTTCAACAACCGTGGCAAGGACCGTACCGAGTGGTAAAGAGGATTAACGACGTAGTCTACCGCATCCAGAAGGTGCCCCGAGGGAAGATGTTAGTGGTACACCTGGATCGTCTGGCCCGTTACGATGGTGCTGTTCGGGACGACCAGCCTTGAGGAGGGAGCAGTGTCGCCCAGCGCATTATTGTCGGTGCTACCGCAAAGGAGTCGAAGGAAAGAGACAGAGAATGGCCGCATTGTTGGGCGCTTGCCGAAAGAGAGAAAAGGATAGAGGCTACTGGAATCTTCTACTTTGTATATCTCGCCGCAATAACTGAACGTTCCTGAAGCTTCCAGAATAGTGCCTGGGAGATATAAATAGCGGTAAAGTGCGACAGAAGAGTCAGTCAGTATGTGAAGGTTGAGTAGTCGTGCCGACGGAGAGGACAGACGTATGTGAAGGTTGAGGAGTCGTGCCGACGGAGAAGGGACAGTTCTTTGTGTTACGAGTTCGGAGCCGTGCTGTTGGAGAATCGTAAAAGACTTTCTTGTTGTTGCAACGAGTGTACAAAGTTACTGTTTACGGAAATAAAAGTGTTTCTTTATCTCGACTACATCTGTCTACTTTACTTCACAACCACCCACAAAAGTCACAATATATATATATATATATATATATATATATATATATATATATATATTAAATTTAAATGTGGAACTTAACATTTATGACGTTTTTAAACAAACTTAATTTTTTGTAACAATGAACAATAGAAACACCAAAAATAAATTACATTTGCAATAAATATTTACATAAATGATTTCCTTTTGGGGTCTTATAATATTCTGTCACAAGGTACAGTGGTTTTCCAGGATAGATTGTAGAGTTTTAGTGGTTGTTGTTTTGCTATTTTTCCAAGGTTTTTTTATGAACTCTGGATGCATGTGATCTGGTCCAGGAGACTTTTTGTTTTTTTTATTATTAATTGCAATGTTCAGTTCTTGCATATTAAAATTTTGAAAAAAGATATTGTATTGAGTGTTAGGATCACATT
Organism: Tenodera sinensis; assembly: GCA_030765045.1. Taxonomy (NCBI): domain Eukaryota; kingdom Metazoa; phylum Arthropoda; class Insecta; order Mantodea; family Mantidae; genus Tenodera; species Tenodera sinensis. Next base: position 135,225,400 of record CM060963.1, read on the forward strand.
CTCGTTCTTGTTTCAAATCTTTCTTAAATTCTTTACGTTCCTTTTTATTATTTCTTGTTACTTTATGTGAATTAGCATAATATTTATTGAATGTTTCAGCTATGGCCGCATCATTTGTTAATATTTTATTGTTGTGTATGATAGGTGTGCTATTGTTTTCTTTCCTGTCCTTCACACTTTTTATGAACTTATGGGTTTTGTTACCATCTGTCCTATAATCCATTTTTTCTAAGAAATTATTAAAGTGTTTCTTTTTAGCTGTATTAATTTCTTTTTTAGTGAGGCACATTTCTTTCACCATATTGGTGTATCTGATATGTTTTTTGTTTGTTCAGCTGTATTTCTAGCTATATTCCTTTGCTTTTTCAGTTCTTCTAACTGGGGGTTCCAAAAAGGTTTGAAATTTTTAATTCTTCCATGAGAAATATGTTTTTTTGCTGTTTCTAGAATGACTTTACAGAAATGTTTGTTCATATGATCTGGTTGGTCATGCAGCTATGAGTTTTTTTATTCTTTAAATTTATGTTACAGTTCAGTTTTATATTTGTTCTAATCTGCTTTTTTGATGTTCCAATACAGATTTGTATGATGTTGACTGTTATTTGTACTATCTAGTTTTATATCAGCAATTACTGCTCTGTGACCAGAACAATGTTCAAACTTTATAAATTTATTTACACAATTTGCAATATTGCTACTTTACTGTAAATTTACACAGTGATCTTAACAATGTTTATACTCAACATACACACACTCACAATATTTACAATATATTGATTTCTTTGACAACCTCAAAGTATTTTGAGGATAAAAGACAAGGCTAATGTGTTCACCGAATACCTCAAGTATACTATGAGTCCAAGAGACGACCCCCAATGTTTTACGAACGAGTTCTTAAGGAGGTACGCTGATAATTTCTATGTCCCCCAGACAATGCACAACAGCTTCCTGTGATCCAACCAAGTGTTCCCCATAGCATACTCCTGTGTCACAAAGCCAAAATGTAGACGGTGCTTCACGAGCTAGTGCCCTTCATATTTCACCACCTTCGCGTCAACACTGTGTTCTTTCTGATAAGGATATTTAACATGTGTTTCAGCCTGGGCCGCTTTCTGCAAGGGTGGAGAGGGGCTCAGGTGATTTGCACCTTGTAGCCCAGGAAAGACCAGTGCAACCTCCCAAATACCAATACATCAGCTTCCTTTTGACCCTCTCAAAAGTGCTGGAGAAAATGGACCTCAACTGCTTGTCCCATCTACTAGGCAACATTCAAGCCATCATAGATCACAATTGAATTTTGTGCTGGGCACTCAATACTTCAGCAGTTGCTGTGCATGGCAGAGGTGGCAGCTCTGGGATTCCAAGATAGCGCCTTCTCTACCACGGCATCCCTGGATGTTGAGAAGACCTTCTCAGTGACTTGATATGCTGGTTTCCTGTACTAACTAATGTAACAGGGATTACCAACACAAATAATTAACTACCTACAGAGGTTTCTTAGGCACCACACTTTCAAGGCCACAGTTGCGAGGCAAACACCTACACTTTGACCAATAACAGGTGGAGTTCCGAAAGGCTTTGTGTTATCCCCAAGGCTATTCAACGTCTTGTTGGCAGACTTTCCAACCCAGCCGCACGTTGATATAGCCAAGTGTGCCACTGATGACCTAGCAGTTGAAAGCCTTTAAATGCACATCACCACCACCGCTGCCACCATCACCACCAGCAGCACCACTGCCACCACCAGCACTCCTACCGCCAAAATTGCCACCACCACTGCTGCCACCACTGCCACTACCACCACCAATGCCATAACCACCACCACTGCTACTGCCACCGCCACCACCACTGCCACTGCCACTGCCACCACTACCCCCAATGCCACAACCACCACCACTGCCACTACCACTGCTGCCACCACCACTACCACCACCACCACCTTACTGTGTGCATGGGGCTGTTTGATTCAGTGTAGATGGCTGGCCTCTCGGTCTGGGAGAACACACTCATGGCATAACTGACACTCCTACACACACTGCAGTACTACAAATTGTGGCTTTACTTATGATGCATTGTTGTTCTACAACAGACATGTTCAGAGTCCTCAGCCCCATACATCGGTACTAAGCCTCATCCAAGAGTGGCGCTGGCATGGGTGCTTATTCTTTAATGTGAACAAGAGACACACTATTCTACTAACAAAGTGCCATACCCACACAAACTGTGTCACTTTCAAATATAGCGGTCAAATAATTGAATGTGTTGTACAACAGTCTAACTTTTTGTGAACACATCAGGGACATATCTGCATGGGCATAGGGAGCTATTGACTAACTGAATCCATGCTAAGATCTGGAATGCCTATTTGTCTAAATTCACACCTTTTCCAATTTCTCACAATCTTTTATCAGTCTGTTACAGTTGATGAGTTACACAAAAGCCATTCAGAATGAAGATCTCAGACTATTCTCAGAAAATTCATGATAAAAATTTCATTTGTCATGAAGATATCTTAAATACATGGCATTTTAATCAAAATTGTTAGAGCCATTTTTGAGAAAATCAACCTTTTTAAATCTATGTAAAGGGTAGTTTGGAGGAGGGGATTTTCTTAAAAATAATTTTGTTGCATCCTTGGGAGACACTGAACTTATATATCAAGTTTTTTATTTAACAGACTTCATTTTTGAGTTATACCATTCACAGACAGGCAGACAGACAGAAACATACAAACTTTTTTCTAAAAAGGTTTTTATCCAAGAGTCTGAACATTTCCTTCCCAAAGTTCCTTTCTAAATGATCACCAGTGGGTTGTATGTGTGAAGAGCAAAAACACATCCAACCCCCCAAAAATGTTTAAAATCTATACAAGGCACAATTAAATTGAAAAAATATTTGTGACTGCTGTTTTAAGCTTGGCAATGACCTCATAACCATGATTCCTGATAGGGAAGATAGATACTTATTTACTTAAATTGATAAGAATTTAAAAGCAAATATGAATTATTAACTATTTCCTACCTTCCTTGTAATGTTCCTTGTAATCTACAAACAAAAGAAGGAAGATGAACACAGGCATTAATTTAGTTTAGCGATTACAGAAGAAAAAGTATTGAGCGGCACAATTACATAACTGTTTCAAGTTGACTAACAGTTGCAGAATGGAATCTAAATTAGAATATATTTTACACTAATAACTATACATTATATAGAATTATTTGCAGAAATGTATCATCCTAAATAGCAATGTTAACATGCATGTTTATGTAAACATTAATGCCCTAGCTTGAAAAAAGAATGTAAATGAGCATTATTTCAAATTCTGAATTTTAAACATTTGACCATAATGGATGCTTTCACATTATATTTACTAATATTTTGAGCAATAGAAATAAAAGCAAATATGTTCAACCTCATCTATATTTACACTAACTCATTTTGTTTCTTTAGTTGCGCTAAAACTGGGATGATCCTAATCTGTTGGTTTCAATGTAGGTATAGTTCTATCAATGCATAGACAAACTTAATTTTTCACTACTCTAATTAATATAAATGTGATGCTGAATTTCAAGGGAATCTAACTATGTCCTCTTTGAAGAAATATAACATTGTACATGACTCAATAATTCTGCCATTACAATTAAAATAAACGTCTTAGGTGTAATAAGTTAACTGATCTTTACATACCCACCACAATTTTTGGTCGTGGAACTCCATGGTGCTTTTTCATGAACTGCGTTGGTGTTGCAAGTGGCACTTCTGCATATCCCATTGTTTTATGCGGGAATTTATTTAATTGTCGCTTTTCTTGGGCCAGCAGCTCCTGTACATAGCGCGGTTTAGTTCTATGGAAGAAATATAAACTGATGGTCACTTTGCTTGCTTGTTGGTTGTTTTTTTATTGCATAGATGAAAAATGCAATCAACCCATTCATTAACCACTTGGATGCTAATAAAAGAAGAACTATAGATACTTTTATGTCCATACAAATATCTGTGATGCACTCACATGACCTTCTCTACACACTCTTGTACAGCCATGGAAAAAATGATTGTGTGCATTAAGAGATCAAAATATTTGTAATTATCATGTCATGTTACAGCACAGTTTGCACAAGTCAATATTTCTACATGCACCTGAGCATGGGTGTCACGAAGGGGGGCAAGGGGGGGCCACAGCCCTCCCCTGGAAGTTGGTCAACTTAATGTGCAATCAATTACTGACTATTAAACTACTATTTTAAAAGATCAATTTTTATTTAGCACGAATTAATATGGTTATGTGCAACAAATATTATAAATTGTGACATTAAATTAAGAATTAATATTATCTGTTCGCAAATTTCAAGCATTGGGCCCCCCCCCCCCTGGAAAAATGTCTGCCGACGCTCATGCACCTGAGTTTATTGATAGTCTATGTTCCATGTGTTAACATAGGCTGGCTTGAATCATCTCACACATTTGTATACATATATACAAACTTGAGTGGTGATTCAAGACACATCCCATTTGTATGTCCAATACATGATGACATATGGAACAGGGAGTATCAATCAATTCAGCTGTATGTTGGAAATATAGATTTTATAAACCACACTGCAATACAACATGGGACTTAGAAATATTCTGTTCTCCATATGCGCTCAATCATCTTTTCCATAACTGACAACCTATTCTTATAAATGCTTCATCTTTCTACTTCCTGTTAAGAGAAACATTTGTAGAAATGTTATTATTCCTATTTTCTTGTAGGTATAATGGGAATAGGGAAATACAGTAGGGTTAAGTGATAATCAAATCTTTTAACAGCTAGTCACTATGTGATGGCTTTGAAAATACGTTCTTCTTGCATGAGCAAGAGATAAGAAAAACAAATGGGTTCATACTAGAGAAAAGTATGAATATTGTAAAATTCAAATCAGTAACAAGGTATATCTTGGAAATGGAAAACTTAACTCCACAAAAAGAATGTGCTTAACATAAGTTGTGTGCTTTAACAAGATCTATACTTTTTTGTAGAGAGATTTTGTCTATATTTAAGGCAACATATCAGTGAAATTTGTTAAATGCCCTAGTGGGGGGAGTGTTCCTCACTAAGGCTTGTCGCTACAGCTTTGAAGTGCATTTTTCATTTTCACTGGCTCTGATTTTGGTCTCTTGCAGGGAATTTTGCTTCAAAAAGGTTTCAAGTTGACTGTGCTGAAATGAATTTGATATTTGAGCTGAAATGCCATGAATCTGACATGTTTTGCTGCCAAACAGAGAAATGCAGTCAGTGTTCTGTAATTCTATAATCTTGCCAGGTTATTTCAGTGTTCCACTTATATATTAAACATTGTTTATGTAATTTTTTTAATTTAATTAAAAGGTGAGTTAATTAATAACACTGAACAACACTTACGACATATTTTTCCGGGACGCGTTTCGAAGGTAACTTTCCTTCCATCTATGAAAGGAAGATTGTTTATGTAGTTAATAGGTTTTAAGTTATTCGTTAGTCTATAGTAGAGCCATAACAAGCAGATATTTTATGAATTTTGTGTATAAATTTGCAAAAGTGTATAGTGTAATGGTTCGCTAAAAACAACAAATTTCTAAATTTTGTGAACAATGCGAAGGCGAAAGGAAATTTTTCATATTAAGAAACAATCAAGCAAACTTAAAATTCACAAAAAATGCTACTGAGACCAAGAAAAAAGCAACAGAGAGTTCCACATATTGGTGATGGGGAATTTTAAGTTGATTGGATTTACGTAAAGAACAAAGACATACGTTTAAACTTTACAGATCATTTTTCTCAGTTCTTTTTTTCAACATTTTTCACTATTCAAAATGCTACTTGGACCATAGTTCATAACTTATTAGCTTGAAATTTTCAGCAAACCTTCAGAGATTAAGGTATTAAAATCTGTCATGTGCTAGTTAAAAAATATTAAATAATTGAGCTGAAATTAAATATTTTTCATAACTCATACTGAAAAAATTGAAAATATTGATAAATAGTATAGAAAACACAATACACAATAGTATACTCAACACAAAAGTTGATCAGACTCCCATTCAATACATGGAACAAGAGAAATTTTACACATACACTAAAGACTCAGGAGAGCTTTCTTTCCAAAATTCAAGACATCAAGAAGAATATATACCTTCCTAATTCAAAGGAAAACTTCATATCTAAAGTCAATCCGACACAAACATTAGACATCACATATTATTTACACCTGACAGAAGAAGTTAAGAAACGTGATACTCCAACTAGTGTTCTAAAATTATTGGTATTAGAGACAATCCATACTAGATTTCCAGAACATGAATGGCTTCATATTTATACTGATAGATCATTGATATCACACCGAGATGGGGCAGGGGCTGGAGTCACTGTCACCTCTTTTCCTATTACAAATCTTTAAATTATGGAACTACAAACTTTGATGGAGAAATTGAAGCAATTTGAATGGCCCTACAAAATCTTTTGTACAGAATTTCACATTTTCAGCAAGCAGTTATTCTCTCAGATTCCAGGGCAGCAATTATAGCAATTACTTCCAAGTTGTCACCAAAAAACCAAACAATTATAGAATGTTGGAAAATCCTTACCCATCTAAAAGCACTTTAAAAACACCTAGTCTTCCAATGGATACCAGCTCACTGTGGACTGAGTGGTAATGAGAAAGCTGATTTTCTTGCAAAAAAGGGTACCAGCAGTGTACAAAGATCTATAGTTAATCTACCATGTTATGCAGCTAAAAGATTAGTCAACTCTGAATTCAAAAAAGTTCTTACAAAATATTACTATGAAAAATCAAAGAATAAAAGATGGGAACTACCAAACATTCAAACAGTAATTCCTGAGTATCCTCGAAAAACAGCAGTTGCAACCTTCAGGTTGATTACAGGACATGATTGTCAGGCAAAACATTTAAACAGAATTGGTATATATTCTTCACACTCTGTCTTCTATGTGATCTGCAAGAGGAAATGGACCGAGACAGCTTCAAATATGCCCGGCCACTTCTAGTGCCCCATTCATCAGTGAAAAATATTGGAGAGAAAGAGGGTTAATGATTTCATTGTCAGAAATCCAGTATTAGCTAACAACTAACAACATTTTTTGTCTTAAACTAATTAAATCTAAGCAATTTAGGTATTACAAATGCTCTATATTTGTATATTGAACTCAAATTAAAAATTTAGGAGGAATACAGTAAACTGTAGGCTCTAAGGGTTATTTCATATGAGTATATCAAAAAGTGATTTATTATTGATAAATATATTAATAATTTAAAAATGGTTTAACATATGACACTGAAATTTTGTGTATAGTATTCACTATAAGTTCTGAGTGTATACAAAAAAATCAAAGTAATCAGAAGAAAACTGTGGATATTTTTAATTTTCACCAATACATTGCCTTAAGATTTGCCAGTTTTGCAAAAGTCATTCAGAATGAAGAGCACTTCAGGAGCTATTCCCTGAAAATACAAGATACCTATACATTTCATTTAGGAAAATATTTTTAGCATATGATAATTCAAAGCTGCTAGAGCCAATTCTGAGAAAATCAAAATTTTTAAAAAATGTTCAGGACAAAAGATAGTTTGGGATGGGGGATCTTTTCTAAAACCTTTGTGTCCAGTAGTGAATGAAAAATAAATGCACTGATAGTGTCAGTATTATTGCACTGATTTGTAAAAGCTGATTAACACCCTTTAACAACCGTGTACATGGGTGTCGCGAAGGGTGGGCAAGGAGGGGCCACGGCCCCCCCTTGGAAGTTGGTGAACTTAATGTGCAGCCAATTACTGACTATTAAACTATGATTTTAATTTTTATGTAAAGAACAATTTTTATGTAGCACAAATTAATATGATTATCTGCAACAAATAATATATATTTTGACAGTAAAGTAATGATTTAATATTATTTGATTGCAAACTTCCAACATGTGGCCTCCCCCCCCTCCCCTGGAAAAAAGTCTGCCGACACTCATGACCGGGTAGGGGATTTCCAATGGTGAATGAAAGAATGGTTGAAATAATGCTGGGTTATGTGATGCAATATGTACACCCAAGGACAAAAAATGAGCCATGTGTGGAACATCAAGCTAACTTAACAGCAGAAAACAACTCGAGTATAAAATAACTTTGTAGTATTCAACAGGTAGGTGGGTGGGTAGGTAGGTGGGTGGGTGGGTGGGTGGGTGGGTGGGTGGGTAGGTAGGTGGGTAGGTAAGTAAGTAGGCAGGTAGGTAGGGAGGTAGGCGGGCAAGTAGACAGGTAGGAAGGTAGGCAGGCAGATTGGTCAGGTCGGTCGGGTCAGCTATGGGGAGATGCACCTCCTCGGTAGAGGAGATGCAGGAAGATCCTGCCTATGCTGGGTGAAACCCAGTGAAAAAGAGGCAGGATAAAGCTGAAAAGAGTGTAAGCCCAAAAGATCACAAAATGGCTCAACTGAATCCACCATCGTCTACTACAAGGTAATGCACAGTTATCTTGGAATACTTATTCCATACAGATATTTCCTGCTCGAGGTCTATAATCATGTTTGGGTTCACAGTATGCTCCTAGAAAATTGGCGGGAGACCACCGTTATTCCCATCTTGAAGGCTGGAAAGGACCGTCGTCTTCCCTCCAGCAAGGTGATGGAACGCATGACCAATGGACTATTGGTATGGTGGTTTAAAAGTCGTAACCTGCTAACATTTAGTGTGGTTTTCGACGACGCCGTTCAACTGCAGACCATCTTGTATCAATATCGACACAGATAATGGACGGATTTATGAAGAACTGTCAAACCGTTGGCATATTTTTCGATCTCGAGAAGGCTTACGATACGTGCTGGCGAGCAGCGATTCTACGTTCCCGGTATACCTTCAACATACGTGGACGCCTACCGCTGTTCATTCAGGAGTTTATGAAGGACCGCTTTTTCCGAGTAAGGGCCGGCTCAGTTGTTTCTAATTCTTTTGTACAGGAGGAGGGAGTACCTCAGGGTTCGTTACTAAGTGTCACGCTCTTTGCTATAGCAATTAACTCCATCTGGAAATGTGTTCCACCTGGAGTTTCGTCATGCCTATCTGTCTATTGCACTTCTCAGCGCACGGCTTTCTTACAACGGCGCCTGCAGCAATGTTTGAACAACCTTAGAGAATGGAGCTCCAAAAACGGCTTCCGTTTCTCAGCTGAGAAGTCAATCTGCATTAATTTCTGGCGTCGTAGGAGACGATTACCACTTTCGCTCCGTTTCGGTCCAGATTTACTTCCCTTCGCAGATGAGATGCGCTTCCTGTGTTGGATCTTGAACAGGAAGCTCAGTTGGTCGTCGCATATTGCACAGCTAAGAGCACGATATGACCGTTCCCTAAATATCATGCGAGTACTAAATGGCAAATCGTGGGGAGCGGATCGGACAATTTTGTTGCGAATGTATCGCGCACTCATCCGTTCCAAACTAGACTATGGATGTATTGTTTATTCGTCAGCAGGACCATCTGTGCTGAGAAGATTAGACGCGGTCCACGATAGGGTCATCCGCATAGCAATAGGAGCCTTTCCAACAAGCCTAGTGGTGAGCCTTTACGCCGAGTCCGCAGAACCTCCTCTGCAGTATCGGCGTGAGATTCTCTTGACAAGTTATGGTTGTGCGCTTAGATGTATGCCCAAGCACCCAACGTTCGCTTCTTTTTTCACCACCACGCTAAGAGAACGGTATAGGAATAGCACCCTTAGTCCTAAGCCTGCGGGTTTTCGTTTCCAAGATCTTCTAATGAAGCTTGGAGTGGAACTGCCTAGGATGTACGCCAAGGGCGAGAAGCTTTACCCCCCTTGGCTTTCTGGCACGCCCCATATAGATCTTGGGATGACCGTACACCTGAAGTCCACGATGCCTATTTCAAGCATCCACATGTGTTTTTAAGAATTTTTGTCAGCCTAAGCTGACCGTCCATGTATTTACATCGATGGGTCAAAGAGCACCAACGGTGTTGGATGTGCTTATGTTTATGGAAGCGAACCAAATAGCACTTCCATTTTTACTGCAGAGCTTTATGCAATTTACCGAGCCGTTTTGTATGTGCGCCGTCGTAAATTAGGTGACTGCCTGATTTTGAGCGATTCCCTTAGTGCACTGCAGAGCCTTTGTGAGCTGTACAGCCCCCACCCTATTGTACAATGTATCCAGGATGCCCTCCATGTTTTACACGCTTCTAGCGTTGACGTGGTGTGTGCATGGATTCCTGGTCATGTAGGTTTACCTGGGAATGAAATGGCAGATTTGGCAGCAAAGGCGGCAACTACAGAAGCCAGTATTACCATCTCACGTGTTACTTCAGAAGACTTTAGGCTTGAAGTGCGGAGAGCGGTGCTGTCGTCCTGGCACGAAAAGTGGTCAGCTCTTCGCGGTAACAAGCTTAGAGAAGTGAAAGAACTTCCGATAAACTGGGTAACTTCCTGTCGCATATCTCGCCGCGAGGAGGTTAGTTTGGGTCGTTTAAGAATAGGGCACTGCAATTTTTCGTATGGTTACCTATTTAAAAGGGACCTTGCCCCTCTATGTCTGCTGTGCTACAAACTTGTGTCACTCCGTCACGTGTAGCTAGAGTGTTCCTCTCTAGCGCACCTTAGAGATTCTCTGCAGCTGCATGTCAGACTTGCAGAGGTCTTGGCGGATGACAAAACAGCAGTTGATAGAGTTTTTAAGTTTTTAGCGGAGTGTAGCATGAATTTGAGGATTTGTAGACAAAGGGACCCAATCGCCTTCAGGAGAGCATCAGCTCACGCAATGGCCCCTCCCCGGGCCTGACATTTATCAGGTATACGAACACAGATCCTACATGATAACCAGGGGCTAGGACTTACGCGGTTACCGAATCACCCCTTGCGTCTCCACATTCACCTATAACCCGCGCGTAGGTTATCCATCAGACTGTGTACAGGGAGGTATCAGGCGCTGTTATTGTTGTGTTTAATGCCCGCTTTTACTACTACGGCACCGCAGGCGGTGACACTTATGATACATGGAATGAAGATGGAGCACCGGTGGAATGAGATGGCGGGGGAAACCGGAGCACCCGGAGAAAACCCGCCCTGATGCCGCTTCGTCCACCACGACTACCACATGCGGGTCCCTGGATCGAACCCGGGCCGCCTAGGTGGTAGGCGAGCGCGCTAACCACTCGGCCACGGCGCCGCCGTATCAGGCGTGAGGTCAAACACATAAGTGGACCAAAATTCCTGCCGCGTTTGGCAGGTGCCCTCTCACCTCTTAGAGGAACCCAATCGAGAGTATGGCTCGGGGTCCCGGGTACGCCAAATCGGTACCTACCGTAGTAGGACCCCCTGGGGGAGCGTGATTTCGGAGTCGTCTTCTCCTAGATGAGTCGTCGACCAAGACTACCGAGATCCTCATCTACCCGTTTTGGAATGTCCTTTGCTTCCCGTCACCTCTTGCCTATCTGTAGTCAAAAATGACAAACTTAGTAGATCGTCTGGATCGGCTACTGAGCCCCTCCGTCACGTCAAGGCGACATTCCTTCGGAAGGAATGCCAACTGGAACCTTTACACCAAGTTGGCTGTGTCTATGTACAATGAGCACAACTCTGTGAATGATTTGGTGCAGTATCTCAAGGAGACAATCAGAACGAGGCGAGGCGGTTATTATCGCATTCGTATCCTATTTCGCAGATTGATTTTTGTTGCTTTCAGCAAAACCTGTGAAAACAGTAGTTTATAATGTGACTGCGATATTTTTTTAAAAAATAATAAAATTGTAACGAAACCCAGAAAATATGTATGTTTTATGTAGCATCGTTAAAATATGTAGAAATGTGCAAAATATGTTAAAAAATGTAAAATAAAAGAGAGTCCCAAATGATGTAATTCGCCAACATTTTTATTTCTCATTGAAATATTATGCAGGATTTAAAATGTGCAATTACATAAAAATCCGGGCTCTATTCATTAGTGATTCGATTACAGTATTATATGTATTACAAGTTTCGTGTTCTCAGTCTCAGTCGGTAAGAACAGCCATACAAAAATAAAAATCTTATATCTAAGGTTGCGGCGCGGAATCACTCTTGGCAACAGTAATATAAACATGTATACTTATGGGCACGAAACACAATCTTACTTATAGTGACGTCCAACGAGGTGAATGACATTTATAACACAGACGCTATGAAACAATCGAGCAGGCATATATTTGTGCGAGTATCCCGAGGAAAGATTGTTGTTTGCGCCAGAATTAAAACGATACTCTGCACATTAAATTCACTAATTCGCGACGCCCATGCACTAGTTCAGTCACAAATGACCAACGCTCTGATCGTCTCAGTACAGCCGTTAAAGCCATGATTTGTGAACATCGGTGTATTTCTGTAAAGCTTTTGACCAGGGAACTGAGTATCAGTGTCAGATGCGCTCATACTATTAATACGGATGTTCTCAAGCAGTTACCTGTAACTGCAAGGCGGGTGCTTAGGATGCTCATTAATGAACACAAGATGATACGTGTTTAGACTTTCACATCGTTTCTGGGCGCGATATAATGCCGACGGAGACAACTTTCTGGTACGTATCGTCAGAGGGAACGAAACCTGGATGCATCACTATGAACCAGAAAACAAACGAATCTTCCGAATGACGACACACGTATTCTCCAGCCAAGAAGAAATTCAAGCATCCACCCTCTCCTTTTCACCCTCTTCTGGGATATGAGTGGTATCAGTAAAAGGGTGAAACAGAGAGTGGTGCCCAGTGTTGGAGAATAAGCTAAAGATAGCAATACGGAGCCGCCGTAGAGGGCCATTTCTAGACTCTAGAGGTACCCTTAGCCTTCACTATAACGCGTGCTCCCACACCGCTCTTGCAACTCTTAAAGTCATTTGAAAATTGAGATTTTTGGTGTTAGGCATCCCATACATCCCTGATCTCGCTCCTTCGCTTACCATGTGTTTGGAAACCTGAAGAGCGCTCTCAGGGGACGATCAAAGTTTATTGGTTCTGTTAATCATAAACATGATATAGGACATATTAGGAATATAGAGTACACAACTTTGTTACAATTTAGAAAATTATCTGCACTGTAAGATTTGTTTACAAGTCGTTGACTTTATACAAATATTTATCTATTAAGGATTGCTTTAATTTGCATTGCGTTAAACGTAATTTGTAACTACAACTCGAATGAAGCACATTATTATAGCTTTTATTTTAAATTGACTTAAGCGAATTGAGACTCACTTAAACATCTCTGGTCCACATACGTATGTTCCGAAATGTCAGATTTGTTTGCAAATGACAAGGTTAGAATCTATGGATTCTTGGTTGTGGATACAGGCAAAATACTTTTATTCTAAAAGAATAAAAGAGTTGGTATAACGGTGAAGGAAATGTGTCGAAAAGGAGGGTGATTGTGTTGAAAAATGACATCGTGGGTAGGTATCTGTAATTGAAATACGTATATAGGTACTTCAAAAAAGTTAGTTTACTGTTACTTTCTGAATTACTCTCGTAGTTTTAAGCGTCTCGCCTTGTTTGCACACAACTGGCACGTTCCTTTAAAAAGCCAGGTCAGTCTCGATTGGACTCTGAATCTGCAATATTTAAACATGTTTGCTATGAACTTCTAAAATTACTTTCTTTTGACATTTTATCGAACGTTCAGAATTACGTGCCTACCATTACAAACGTAACGAGCGAGAGAGCTCCGCAGTAGCGTAGGAAGTTCGTATCGGGAGGTCTTGGATTTGATTCCTGGGGCCGGCCATTCTGATCATGGGTTTTTCGTGGTTTTCATTGGTCGGCAACACAAATACCTCGGTGGTTTCCTTTATCACAAATTTCCTTTCCCTCATTTTCTATATTTTCGCTTCCCTTTTCATGTTTGAGGTAGACTTAGAGCTGTGCAGTGTCGGATTGATGGCGCAGATACTTACTCGTTGGAAATTATTTCTCGACCCTGCCAGATGACAGCCTTTTCTGAGCCGTCTCAGGCGGGTTACGTTCTCCCCGGTTCCGCCGAGAGAAGTCTTCTCTGAGCAGCCCACCGGTGCGTGCGATCGAGTAACGAACTTGGAATCATTAGAGAATCTGTATGTCTCTGTCTGCGATATCCCTACGGCTAGTAGCCTCCTGTGGTTCCTTCATCTTATTCGTTCCTCCTAGGGGTGGTAAGTACAAAAGATCCGCGTATGGTCGAGGTACCGGTGTCCCCCTCCTTCGAAGACGACACTTACACCGACGGAATCACAGAGACATACAGATATCTTCTTGAACGATTGACACTTTCGGACGACCAAACAGCTGAGAATCAACATCACCAGGACGTACGCAATAGTATTACAAATCCGGACTTCACTACAATAGACACGACACCTGTGACCATAGATGAAGTTGACAAAATTATTTCATCAATGAAAGGTAGGAAAGCACCAGGCCCTGACAATATTACCGTAGAAGTCTTACAGGCAGTCAGTGGGAAAATTAGTGAGTTTTTAGTCAGTCTATTTAAGAGTGCTTCCGGTAAAGGAGGATCCCAAACATTTGGAAACAGTCCAAATTGGTAATATTAAAGAAATCATCGGATAAAGATCCCCAGCTGGTCAAATCTTATCGTCCGATTTGCTTGTTGAGCACAGTTGCAAAAATTCAAGAAAAGGTTATTATTTATTTATGCCAACAAACTTACTGTTGGTGTTTTTAAACACACAAGTCGTGTGTGGGCAAAGTTTGAGAGGTAGAACTGGAACTTAAAAGTTCAATGCCACAACTGGGATTTGAACCACAGACCTTCCGCTTACCGAGCGGACGCTCTAACCACTGAGCTATTGTGACAAACTGCCAGAATGGCATTAACTTCTCAAACCAGTTCGTATTTCTCCTGGTAAACCACAAAGGCAGTCTCGCATCAGAACAAATTACCCCAATGGTGACTTACTATTGCAAGTACTTTATATCCCAGGATTAAATAACCTTCAGAATGGTAAGCGGAAGGTCTGTGGTTCAAATCCCAGTTGTGGCATTGAATTTTTAAGTTCCAGTTCTACCTCTCAAGAAAAGGTTATTTGTAACAGATTGATACATGTGGCAAGTGACCTTATATACGAACACCAATACGGCTTTAGACCGGGTAAATCTGCGGATGATGCTCTAAACTATGTTGCCGAACTTGTTGAACGCTCGAATAGAAAATACATAGTACGACTCTCCCTAGATATCGAGGGGGCATTCGACAACCTATGGTGGCCCTCTCTGTTCAAGACTCTAATAGATATAGAATGCCCTGAACAATTATACAAGACAATTGCAAATTATTTTAATCAGAGATACGTTAATTTTAACATAGGTAGTAGCAATTTTAGCAAACTACTAAGTAAAGGCTGTCCCTAGGGTTCGGTGTGCGGGCCCATGCTCTGGAATATCGGTTTTAATCAATGTGTCAGGCATTTTAGTATTTTAAATGATGTACACGGTGTGGTGGCTTATGCAGACGATGTATTTGTATTAATAAACGCCGATTCAAGAAGAGAATTAGAACTCAAGGCAAGCAACATCTTGAATGAAATATATGTAAGTCTCTCTCAAATCAAGTTAAAAATTTCTGTTGCCAAAACTAAATTTGTTTTACTTAAAGGAACACTTCAGAGATCACCTATTTTAAAAATTAATAATAATTCGATTTTAAGAGACAACAGTATCAAGTTTTTGGGGTTTATTTAAACGAAAAAGTAAATTTTAAAACGCATATTGAACAAACCATAGCCAAAGCTTTCAAAATAATGAATAGGGTAATTAGAATAACCTCTAATACCTTATCACGTTCTTAAATTATACAACAGTGCAATTTTAATCGGAATCGTTGCGTATGGGGCAAGTTGTTGGGGGGAAAGAGTATTTTTAGATGTCGCCCGTAAAAATTTAAGTTCGATGCAAAGAAAAATCTTAATTAGAATGATAGGTGCATTTTCCACCACACCAACGGACGCATTGTATGTCATTTTATGTATATTAGCGATAGATTTGGAAATTAGAATGAGAGCTTCCCGTTACTGGCTCCGGAGAGGTAATAGCACAAGAACATCTCAACTTGCTGGTTTCAGGGTGGAAGACGAGACGGAACTGAAAGAAAAAATGTGGGATATCTGGCAGGATGAATGGAACGCGAGCGTAACTGGTAGAAGAACTTACTCATTTTTTCCTAACGTGATTGAAAGAGTAAAAATGAAGCATTTAAAACCTTCACAAGGTCTTGTACATTACCTCTCTGGCCATGGTCCGTATCCTGTGTATCTAAGTAGATTCGGACAAAAAGAATCGGACATATGTGAATGCAACAATATAGGCACCACGAGCACGCAATTTTCGAATGTCCGCATACATTAAATATTAGAAGGGTACATCAAAAGCGCCTACAAGGCAAATGCATAAATGAGATAAGAGACTCTGGGGTGTTTTAAACACCATTACAGATACATTTTCTAAACTTAAATTCCAGGAGTTTTACCGTAGATAGTCAAGGTAGTGCCATCTCTGGGCTACTGTACAATATCTACACCTCCGACACTCCCCAACCAATATACCCGACCATTAGACTTACGCCGACGACATCGCCTACCTGAGCACTGCACGTAACGCGCAACCAAGACTCGAGAAACAGCTAAAAATATTCAACAAGTGGGCAGACAAATGGAGACTCACAGTCAATGCAAGCAAAACACAAGCCATCATATTCAGACGGAAGATAAAACGGTAACACCGGGAAGCCAAAATTAAATTTAAAAACAATCACATATCCACCAAAACCACAGTTAAGTACCTAGGCATCATACGCCGCCATCGCCACCTATCCACTAGCGATACCAACCACCATAAACCGCCTTCAAGAGCTTGAAAGAAAGTGTTTGAGAATCGCTAACAGATTCCCTCCATGGCACAGGACAGCCACCCTATACGAAGTCTGCAGAACAACCACACTACACGACCACATCAAACAACAAGCAATCAAGTACATAACCAACGCAGACACCAGATCCCATATACAACAACTAATTCAGAACGCCAACAACTACAAGAAAACCTCAAGCCAAGCACCACCCATCACCACACTCATAGAAACACACAAAAAAGCCAAGGAAGACGAAGAACAAAGAATACAGGACCACTTAAATACTCTCAACATGCTCATAGGTTAAGCTACTTTCCAGACACAACAATGTTAACTAAATGTACACTCTAAGAAAAAACTCAACACAATGAGTTCACCAATTGTAATAGCATAAGAACTAACACCAGTAATTTAAGTTTAGTATTAGTTTTTATTTTATTTTTATTGTATTGTATTAATTGTTCACACTGTTACTATTGCATAATCTCAAAATGTAATAAAAATATCCCCAAAAAACTAGCCCGCGGCTGAAGAGGGTACACCCCTGAAACAGTCATAGGGTCAATAAGCCCTGGGTGAGATAAACCCAGGGTAATATTAACCCTTAAATACCCCTAAAAAACAGTAGATAGTTATGTGATATTGGAATTAAGTATTATTAAATAATTGTGTATTTTAACATTTTAAATGGGCATTATTAATTTTATATTTTTAACTAATCGGTTGTTTTAGAATTTAAAATGTTAAATAGTTAGGTTTTAATTATTGAATACGTATTTTAATTGTGTTGGTATGGTTAAATCCTTTTATGTTTGCATGTTGTGTGTTTTATTATTTTATCGTGTTATTAACTGCATGACATATCATTTTCTTTCCTTTTAGCGTGTTGTTTTTTAATATTTTAAGTTTTAAATGGATTGTCTCTTATCCGAGTGTGTCAATTATTGTCAATGTAGTGATTTTAGTGTGTTAAATATTCCCCTTCTTAGTATTATACAATGTAATTGATGTGAATGTAAATGTTATTCCTAAATAAGATTGTAATTTTGTTTCTGTTTAACTTTAATTAATGATTGTAATCAGGCGCGGCTCCTCAGGGTAGGCAGGGTAGGCATTGCCTACCCTATCGTAATACATCAACAAATAATGTTTAACTATGATTCTGCATTTTATCATTTGAACGTCATTTTCCCCTAATTGCAGTTCAAGAAATGTTTTCTCGGTTATAATGACCAGAGCATGGTCAAATCCTTCAATCTCAATTCCGATTCATTAAAACTGCGCTGCGTATTTGAAACACGCGGCAGAAATGATATGCATGGAACCTGGGTAGTGGAGAGCAGGCTAGCTTAACCCCTGCCTGCCCGGCCCCCTTTCCTCTGTACGAGGCCCTTGAACAGGGATAAGGAAACATTCGGTCTGTATATGCACTCCGAGCATGCGTAGACGCGTCTGCCAGCAGTCCGAACACTTGCCTGCCCAAACCCGAATTTATGCGACATTTTCCGAACAGCCATACTCCACGAACGAAGATCTCAGAGATCTGAATGGTGTCGTTATCACTCTGTGTAATACCAGTATGACCGACTTAAGTAGTGAACTATTACAAATTTCGCTTTCGCGGCGCACTGACAATGAAAAGAGGAGTGTTTTAGCTATTTAACACAAAGCTACAGTCAGACAATTTTTCAATTTCTTAATCCATTTTACTCATGGGCGTCGCGAAACGGGGGCAAGGGGGGCCACGGTCCCCACCCTTGGAAGTTGGTGAACTTAATGTGCAGTTACTGACTATTAAACTATTATTTTAATTTTTGTTTAGCACAAATTAATACGGTTATCTGCAACAAATACTATACATTTTGACAGTAAAATAATGATTTAATATTATATGATTGCAAATTTCCAACATGTGCCCCCCGCTAGGAAAAAATCTGCCGACACTCGTGATTTTAGTTTTGGCGGTAATTCGTCTGTAAGTCACACTCATTCACTCTGCTCTTATTAAACAACCAAACAATATATTGTTTGCGTTATCCGTAATGACTTCGACCCCTCTATTTCGGATAAACGGGGTTTATTATTATTATTATTATTATTATTATTATTATTATTATTATTATTATTATTATTATTATTATTATTATTATTATTATTATTATTATTGTTATTATTATTGTTATTGTTATTGTTATTGTTATTGTTATTGTTATTGTTATTGTTATTGTTATTGTTATTGTTATTGTTATTGTTATTGTTATTGGTATTGGTATTGTTATTGGTATTGGTATTGTTATTGTTATTGGTATTGTTATTGTTATTGTTATTGTTATTGTTATTGTTATTGTTATTGGTATTGTTATTGTTATTGGTATTGTTGTTATTATTGTTGTTATTATTGTTGTTGTTGTTGTTGTTGTTTCTGTTACACTTTGCCTACCCTAAAATTTTGACTGCGAGCCGCCACTGATTGTAATGTTATTTACAATTTGTAAATAACAAAAATATGTATCTAGGACTCGGTCATAAATTTAAGAAGCCGAGTCAATTAAGATCGGGGAGTCCCCCCCTTTTTTTTTTTTTTTTTTTTTTTTTTTAAGTGTCCCCCTCCTTCCTCTGGTCATAGGCATACCTAAGTATACTTTTTTATTCCTCTACACCAGGCAACTAAGTGCATATCCCGTCTCTCTGTTACTGTCATCGTGTGATTACATACTACCTAAAGCTCAATGAATCTGGAAGTGGCAGTGAACAAAATACGTAAGATGCGCAGTTTTCGGCTCCTGATCATTTACACCCTTAAGGGATACTAGGAATGAAATTTTGGTCAAAACTGTCAAAAAGTCGAAAAAAACATTTTTACCTTAAAAAGTTCCTGGAACTCCTGTGCATTTGGATCAGCTAAGATTTTTCATTTCCCCCACTCCATGTGGTCATTACCACCCTTTCAAATAGTGCTCTTCCCTTGACGTACACAGCATGTTCCTATATACGAAAAGTCTGTTTTTCTCAAAACTGCATTTCTGTATATTCCAAAAGTAGATCGCGCCTGAGTTTTGCTTCAAATTCAATGACAATTTACAAAAGTATTAATAAATAGCAGCTAAACCATTCTATGATCCAATATTGATGTTATCATTAACGTGAATTCCAAAAACATTTTTTTGTATGAAAAATCAATAATTTTTAAGATTAAATTTCCTTTGCTATTAAAAAAATCTGATGTGTTGCACTCACGTGACTTTTTCTACTCTTGTACTAACCATTCTCACAAACTCTTATTCATATATCTTCTTCGTGTTAGTTAAGATAAACATTTGTACTACTTATCTTATTGTTTATTTCCTTGTAGGTGCAAGGGGAATGTTAGAATACAGTAGGCTTTGTGCGATAGTCAAATCGTTTAAAGCTTTGAGATTCTGTTGTCTTTACACACTTAACATATAAAAAAATAAACCACGATGACCCATTTCACGAAAGTTGTGTCAGTTTTCCGAAACTCACACACATAACAAGGAATATCTCCGAAATGGTTTACCCTACAAGAAAATTTATTGAGACATAAATTGTGTATTTTAGCAAGGTCTACATTTTTGTATAGTATGATTTGGTCTATCTCTAACGGTTTACCAGTTATGCAAAAGTCGTCCAGAGTGAATACGACTACAGGGGCTATAGCCAGAAAATTCAAGATATACATTTCATTTGTCATCAAAATATCTCAAACATATGACATTTTAATCAAAATCGTTAGAGCCATTTTCAAGAAAATCAAAATTTTCGAAAAATTTTCCATGTAAAGGGTAGTTTAGAGTGGGGCTATTTTCTTAAAAATCTTTGTGTCGCATCCTTGAAAGACATTAAACTTAAATACCAACTTTGGTTTTTAACCGACTTTTCATTTTTGAGTTATGCTGTCCACAGACTGACACACAGACACACGCGGACCTTTTCTAATAATGCTTTTTTTGGACTCAGGGTGCCTCAAAACATATATTTCCGGTGAAATCTCGACATCGAATTTTTGGGTGGAATACAATACTTCCCCTACTTACCAGTAGAGGAAGTAAAAATATGTATTGCATAATCAGCAAACGTATTTGAAATATCTCTTCATACAATTGTTACCCATGTTTTAGACTACCAGTTCTCCAATATAAACCAATTTTGAAAAGTCAGTAGACGCGTGTCACATTTTGAAAATGTGCCTATTAAATTCATAAAAAATATATGATAAACGAATTATCCAATTTTAATGAAATTTGGTGTACATCCTATTCTCATATAAATACAAACACAGTAAACATTAAAAAAAAATCTATCAAGAAATGTGGAACTTTCAAATTTCACTCCCAGTGTTCCTTAAGTTATCTTAAACGCAGTGTTGCCATGTCTGCTTAAGTAAAGCAGAAGATTTCATTTTAAAAAAGCAAGAGAAAACAGTAGATTTTTAACCGGCAATTTTGCTTAGCGTATACATATTTATGACAAATAAATGCCTTGCCTGAAAATCTTTTTCGAAAGAGCAAATTATAAGATAAGGGAAATAGTGTTTAAAAATGCAAAACTCATAAAAGGCAGATTTTGAAGTGCGTTCAGTTTTTAGCAGTAGATCAGTAGATTTGGAAAAAAAAAAAAAAAAAAAAAAAAAAAACAATCTCCTGCAAACTCAGTAGACCTGGTAATCCTGCTTAAGCCTCCTAAATATGAATTAAGCCTCCACCTCTATAACGTGGTGGTAGCAAGAGGTCGTGAGGTCGCGAGTTCGAATCTCGCTTAGGGTGAGTTAACCGGATAAGGAGGTTTTCCCGAGGTTTTCCCTTTTCCTGAGAAGACGAATGTCGAGTAACTTAATGCTCTATGGACCCCGGCTCATTTGAACATCATTTCACCAATTTCATTATTTCATCGTTCGATATAACACTACGTTAGAGGACGTCAATAAAAAAAAAATTATGAATTTGCTACGTCAGGTCAAATCTGACATTAAGTACTATCTATTTTAGCCATCTTGTTTTATTCAGCTTATTTGAAATGTATACGCAGTTATAAGTCAGCCATTTTTTTTAAAGTTTGACTAAATACTAATCTGTCTTTAGCTATCTTGCTTTATTCAACTTATCTGACATGTATACGCAGTTGTAGGTATGTCAGTTGCTTGTTTACTGTTTCTCAACTTCACTTATAAAGGCACCTATATCAGGATAAGCAAATCCAATGATAACTAGAAATGCATGCTTATATTTGATGCGTATAATTTATAAGACTACGTGCGTTCTATTCCAAAAATTTTATTGCACAAAAAGCGAATGTCTTATAATGTCTGTCATTAAATCTGTGATTAATAAGAAGAAATGAGAAGATAACTATTATCTACTTGACTAAAGTATTGTGCTTTTATCAAAAGACAGGTTAGCCTACAGGATACCTAAATTAAATAGCACTTAGCTTGCAGATAGAGAATAACCCAGTTCCTTGTTAAGCTTAAATATAAATGAGTGTAAGTACATAATTGAACATCTGAAGGACTGATGGAATAGTTAAATCTCCCAGCCGAATTCGAGGTTTTTGTGATTTTTCCAACTGACTGAGTTCCTGTTGTGAAACAGGGCACCGCTGGATCACCCATCTCTACCCACTGCAGGAGCCAGGAGCGGGATCCAGTGGTGGAGAGTGGGACGTGGTTAGCGCTCCGAGCCATCCCGGCCAATATATGCGGTCGTCGGAACCGGAATTGATCAGACAGAGGAACCAGGATGGATGATCAGCCCGAAGCCTGGGAGAGCGAGTAAGTGGATTATATGAAATGATGGCGAAAGATGATAGGAAAGGTGATGATGGAGCAAATGGTGGAATGATGTCGGGGAAACCGGAGAACTCGGAGAAAACTGTCCACCACACATTTCACATCTCACGCCTGAGATCGAACCCGGGTCACTTTGGTGAGAGTCAACCGGTCTAACCACTCGGCCACGGCGTGACCTCAATGTTTTCAACTAGCAAACGTTAAAATGCCGGGCTTTTGATATCCTTCCCTTTCGTCACAGAATAAAATTAACTCACAATCAGCCTAAGAATAACATTTAAATACAAGTATTGTAAAGGCTTCAAAAATAAATATTAATTCTTAGAAAGGTTATGCATTCATTACTGTTTGAATGGCGAATTTTAGAACGCACAGAGAAAGCACTGTTTAATTAAACTAATTATATATTTTATGCATGTTACACAATTTTCTTTGTTTTACAAATACTTACATTTTTTTTGGAGGCGGCTTTTTTGGCTCTCGTTTAATTAAGTTATAGACGTTTTCATTGTGTTCTGTGATTAGTATCGTTGACATTTTTACTCAGCATACTCCCAAATTTTTTTAAGAAAAAGAAACGTTGAAAACTGTTGGGTTTTCCAACTTATAAAAACCGCGAACTTATTAGCCAACTTCCTGACTTAATCTTACGGATTCGAAGATTCGTTGTTTGTTATTTTAATTACGTAGTCGCATCGCAACAAAACCGGTTTTCCAGGATTGCACCCAGAGGGCCGGCAATCGGCAAACTCCTGGTAATAGTTGGTAAAAGAATCGACGGATGGCGCCTAGTGTGTTATTTAGCAGTGACGCATGCGCATGAAAAATATGTACTGCAGTTGGTTATTGTAGCGATTGATGTGTGGGTGTAGTAGATTTGTTTTGGTAGGAAGAAATTCACAGATTTTGTAAATAATATATGAAAATTCGTGTCGTAAATGTTCTCAGTGATACCTTTTGTTTGCAAAACATTCACGATTATATTATGCTTGTGATAGCCACTTAACAATGAAACTATAGTGCTTGTTAAAATATCAAAAGAGGTATGGGCCTTGACAGCTACGAACTGTCAAATAAACATTTTAAACCACGAGTGAAAAATTTAGTGCACAATTTGATAATGCTGCATAAGAACCTGCATTCCTCGTATCTAGTCATGTAAATTTGGTGACAGTATATTTTATCGTTTTACAGTGTCAGAGCTCATGCATGTGGTGGGGGGTGCCTCTGTAACACAAACAACAGATCAAAATCACCCCCAAGATTCACCACCCCAGGAACAACAAAGAAATCATGGTAGCTCCTCAAATGCATGTAAGTTTATTTTGCAAGCTGCGATCATTTAGGATGTAGCTATGCATGTTTTTTGGTATAATTAGATATGGAAACTTAAAGGGATTTAAAAGAAAATGTTTACAATGTCTGAACTATCTTTATTTGTTTAACTAAAAATCAGCAGAATACTGTTAAATTTCTTATTCACACCTGCTTCAATATAATTTTATCTTTATATCTCCCCCAATTATTAGTGTAGGCAATGGATACATTTTTCCAGAACAGAGATAAAAAAATATACCTTTTCCCACTTTATATAAATTGTCCCTTGCTGTAGTCAGAGGGATAGTTTGCTCTTGTATGGATATGGAATGTTCAATTATTCTATGTGTGTAACAGGTTTCTCAGATTTTATGATTTGAAATTTCTATGCTATTTAATAAGTTGACCATTATATCACAAAAGCTGTAGCCGTTATTTTTAAACTTAAATGTGATGTTACTTGGATGTTTAGTGACAAATGTATAGGTATAACCATTTTTTTTAAAATTAAGTTTGATTGTTTCTGTTTTTGAGCCCATAGCATAATATGTTTCTTTGCTTGTTTGGTCCCATCGTGAGTAGAGCTCATTGGACATTGAAGACATCATGTAATTATTAAACATAAGTCATGGCTAGTAGTATGCCCACCACCAATAACTACTCCCTTTTCCCTCCATTTTGCATTATGTAAAGAAAAAAATGAAAATTTGTAAGCCACCACCATTTCAAGAGTAAACTTAACAACATGCATTACAGGGTTAGCAATAATGAATAAGTGTAGATCACAATCACTGCACTATGAGGTAAATATTTATCTGCTGACAATATATTAAAGAATTCTTCCATAGTATATGGAGATTGAATATATAAGAATGACTTCACTTTTTCTAAGATTTTATGTTGATTAGGATTTCCTAATAGTTTAGGTAGTATGAAATGTTATTATACATTTATAATGCAGAATATTAACATCCTTTTTGAAACAGTTTTAAGCTATTTGCTGGTCTGTGCAAATCACCTGCATGTCTCGTACTCTGGTCACACACAACAAAATTTGTTGTGAAGTTACCATAATTATCTGTAAGATAGCTCAAGAGAGAATGTATTTATTCACCAGCATACGTTGTAATGTTGAAGTCATTGTACAGTAAAAAATCTCCATTGATCCTACAACACAAGAATAAAGCACGAGGTAATTTACACATTTTTCACGTTGAGATTAGGCGAAATTCTTTACAGTATTTTATAGAAAAGATCATCCCCAGACATTCAGTTTAGGATTGCTGTGTATATAAATTGAATTTTCATACTAATTAGGAACATGGAGTGCCTTTTTCAAAACTCATGTGGGGGGAAAAAGAGGCAATTTAGTCTATTCAGCAGAAGCAACAATAATATAAACATTCTAGAGTGTTAGAAGATGTATTTCACAGTTTCTATAATGTATTTAAAATAGCAAAAGAGAAACAAAATTATCAATTTTCAAAGGAGAAGCTGGGTATAACATGTACTCAAATGAGCAATTACCAACTAACATTGAACATTGAAGATAATAAAAATATATGTTACTCTGAATTGATTGCAGATGCCTTAAACAAAGCTTTTCTGAATATAACAGGCCATTCAAATGTTTGTACAAGAAATGTAGAATATGCATTAAAATTCCATCAATTTTCTTTTACAAATGAACTTCTTGACTGTAAGCTGCTTACAATCGTCCAGTTTGAAATCTTGAACATTATACCAACTCTGAAATTGAAGAACACATCATTCTGTGATGAAATTATGACTAAAGTGAAAGGCATCCTGAATTGTAGATGTGCTGGCTTACCGATCACAAGGTCATGGGTTCAACCCTGGCTCAGACCGATGGTCTATAAGCGTGCTTAAAAGTGTAGTATTGACACCGGCCGTAAAAGCCTTAGAACTTTGACAAAGTGTCTTTACTACAGACAAGCATCTTTTCTAATAATATTATCAAAAACGTTTGAAAAAGTAATTTATAATAGTCTCTATCAATATTTTTAAGTTACTTATTGCCGAAGGAGCAGTTTAACCTTATAAAGCAAACTTCAATAGAAATGCCCAAAGCTCCATTTTAAATAATATATTAATGGCTAAGCAATCTTGTGCATTCTGGCAAACACTTTGATTATATAAACCATGATATCCTTTTGAAAACTTAAAATTTTAAAATTCTATGGCTTAAAGATTACCCTGCAGCTACTTGTAACATATTTAAATAACAGGAAACAAGAGAATGAAAGTACAAAATAATTATGTAGCTTTTCCAACTGGGAAACAATGAGTCTTGGAGTCTTGGCCTTCAAATGTTTCTCATATATAAATGACTTAAGTCTCCTAATTAAAGATGTAGCCAACGTAGTCCTTTCCTGCAGATGATATTAATAAATTTAGTTGATTTCCATAATAAATTAAATTGCCCACATAGGGTGTGCAAATGGTTTAAATTAAAAAAAAATCTTAATTTGATTAAACTAATGTAATAAGTTCATGTAAGGCAAAGGAACTATACACAACGAAGCCTAACATTAAAAGAGGATAGCTCAGACTATTTAAGCCTCTTACTGGTTCACTTAGTCAAAATTTTGAGGTCATGGTTCATAGATCATTTTTTTCATCAGTGAGGTGATGATGCAGACATGGTTTGTGAAACCTGTCGTCAAAATCAGGAATAAATTAAGCAGTAGGAGTGTCTTAAGTTGTCTCAGCACCTACTATTAATGTAATGAGGTTCATTATATATGGCTCGCAAGGCCCAAATATGAACATGAGGTATTAATAAAACTGATATAGGTATCTAAGTTTTTGGGCTTGAAGATACATAAGCAAGTAAACTGCTAAAGCTTAGCCAGAGTTTCAACTAACAGGAACTCTTTAGGTGCTATACTTCGCCTGTAGAATATGGAATTGTTTTCTTGGGCAACTCTTTAAACAGCAAACATATTTTTCAGCTGCAGAAGTAAGTATTCAGAATAGCTAGAGTTGTTCATTACAGAGATTCTATAGGGAAAATTTTAACTCTTATCTGGTCAATAGATTTTTTCACTCTTGATGTTTTATACGAAAAATCCAGATGAATTTTATCGCAATTCACAAGTATATATCTTCAATAAAGACAAATGAATAATATTTACACAACAAGCTTAATTTGCTATCAAAAAGCAATTTATAATGAATATATAAATTATTAAGGACTTATAAGACTCTCTTAGTCTACTTTTAGACTTTAGGCTAAAATTCTTAACTGCTTTTCAAAAGTATCTATGTAAAAAGGCCTAATACCTACTCTGTACAAGTCCTTTGATAAGCATTGTAAAATTCTAAACTTACACTTAGTTACCATATCTGCTTGTAACATGCTCATGTTATGCTGCATTATACAAATAAAAATCATTTTATAAGTAATGTATCAATGTTTGGTAAAGGTGATTTCCTTTTAAAAATAAAAGAATGGTTTCACATAGTAATATAAAGGTGAAGGTTGTTAGCTGAATGAGTGTGCTGAGTATACCAGAGCTATGTTGTTGGGGTCTCAAGAATGAGATAGACAGCCCTTCCAGTACAAAGTTTTCAGCATCTTAACTTGAATGTTATGTTCGGTGCTTCCTGTTCCATTTCAGAATGCTGTGTTCGAAAAAAGTGAGATTAATGCCTAGACAATGAGCAAGGACACAGTTAGCTATTTAGCATCACCAGCACAGTGAACTTGAATGCCTTTGTCTGCTTTCTGGTCCAGCCCCGACAGTCCTTTGTTTTGCACTGAGCCCAGCATCACAATGACTAACGCTAATTTCATAAAAGTTCAACAGAATAACTTTCCTTAAAGAAATTTCTTTATAATTCTGAAAATTATATAGATGATAACCAAGAGTATGAGAAAAACTACAGAAATTTGTTTAACCTACTGGCATTCTACTTATAAAGTGGTTTGATCAACTCAGAAACCAACAACTTACCAAAGTTTCACAATTGAATGAATGGTGTAGGAATACATACATGACAAACAAAGAAATTCAAATTCTACAACAAGGAGCCAAAAAGCAAAGTGTATCAATTCCTGCCTTGGAAACTTTGGGGAAAGAAAATGTGTACAACTTTAGAATTACATGTATGTTTCTTATTGCAGTTGTCATATCTGCAACAAGGAATTGAGATAATTTCTACTGGAAAGTTCATCTATATTTTAATCTAAAATTGAACAGCAAATAACCAGAGTTTAATACCCAATCATACTTGAGAGGTAGAACTGTTGGCATAAATAAATAATAAATAATAATTACCCAATCATACTTTTGTGGAGACAGTTATGAGCAAATTTTTAAAAAAATACTCTGTTGAGTTTCATAAAATGTCTTCTTTTTCATAGAGGCAGAGCATACATTAGTTATTTGCTCTAGACATTAACATAAAAAATCTTATGTGTTGCACTCACATGACTTTCTCTACTCTTGTACTAACTATTCTTACAAGCTCTTATTCCTTTATCTTCATCATGTTAGTTGAAATGAACATTTGCAGAAATTACCTTATTGCTAATTTTGTTGTAGGTACAAGGGAATACAGTAGGCTTTGAGTGATAGTCAAATCTTTTAAGGCTGGTCACTATAAGAAGGCTTTGAGCGAGTCAAGTCTTTTAAATTGCTGGTCTCTATATGAAGGCTTTGAAACTCCATTCTCTTTGCATGGCCAAGACATAAAAATAAATAACAACCTCCTATTTAAGAAAAGTATACACAAATAACAAGGAATATCTGCAAAATGGTTCACTCTACAAAACATGCATTTGGACATATCTTCTGTGTTTTAACGAGAGCTACATTTTTTGTATAGTAAGATTTGATCTATCTCTTACGGTTTACCAGTTATACAAAAGTCATCAAGAATAAACAGAACTACGTGGGCTATAGCCAGAAAATTCAAAATATATATTTCATTTGCCATAAAAATATCCTAAACATATTGCTTTTTAATAAAAATTGTTAGAGCCATTTTTGAGGAAATTAAACTTTTTGGAACATTTTCCATGTAAAGGGTAGTTTAGGTTGGAGGAATTTTCTTCAAAATCTTCATGGTGCATCTTAAAAGGTATTAGACTTAAATACCAACTTTGTATCTTGACTGAGTTGTGCTTTTCACACACATGCACACATACATAGGTACCGACCTTTTTCTTGGAATGTTTTTTTTTTTTTTAATTCAGGGAGCCTCAAAACATATATTTCTGATGAAATCTTGACATCGAGTTTTTGGGTCAAATACAATTCTTCCTCTACTTACTATACGTAGTAGAGAAAGTAAAAATTGATTTTTATAGGTATATAACATTCTATTTTAGTTTCTTACTTTCAAAAATGTATGTGAGTTTATAAGTTATGGGGGTGTAGAAAGTCTTATTTAATTCCTTAAATTCTTATTTAATTTCCTGAAACATAAACTAAATGTAGCACAGTAGTGTATGCTAAGTTTAATTATACTAGCAAGAACAAATACATGACCAGTGTTTTAATATTCTTGGACCCCTTAAAACCAAACCTATTGTACTCGAGTGCCAATGAATCCCCTGACTGCATATTTCATAGCATATTGCTCCGTTATCACCCTTCCAATCATCCATTTTGCCTGCATTTCATATCATCCGCTTCCTCACTATCATACCTGGTGCTTGGCTGACCACCTACTTCCAGGTCTACACTCTGGTCCAGAGGTCCCTCTGCTCCCTGACAGGCGTCTGACCCTAGGCATTGGCTTGTAGTCCTAGGGGATGTAAGTCCTACATAAGGGGAGGGTAATCAGGGAAAGAAAGAGCAAAGGTCATGGCTGTGTGTCAGACTTTTGTCCTGTAGAGTTGTTTTACATGCCAGTAAATCTACTAACATTAGTCTGTTGCATTTCTGCCCACATAATGTGATAGTCTGCTAGTAGATGTCAAATCTGTACCTTAAGCAACAATATCCAGCAATCAACCAACTGTACCACCCAGGCCAATGGAACATATGCAGTTTGTAGTTGTAGATTTTCATTGTTGCACATAGCAAATGGCATTTTGTAAATGTTTCATGGCATAAGACAAATGGCTTCTGTATTTGTTTCCAAGCTATGGTTAACTGCTTATAAATAAATATAAATGCATATGTGAGTTGTGACATTTCAAATCGATATAAGTCCACTTGCAGACATCAATTAATTTGAAAGACCTTTCTAGTCCATAAAATGGGCTCCATTAAGCTATGGTATAACTTTGATTCCAAACACAATTTTTAACCTTTTAAATCAAGTACAAGCTTTGGTTGAAAATGTTATCGGTCCGGCATCAAAGTTAGTTCAAACTACACTTGTTGTGATCATTAATGTATGTTGCACCTAACATTGAATAACAAATGTTATTTTGTTTAAGTTGTAAGTGTTGTTCAGTGTTATTAATTAACTCACCTTTTAAATTAAATTAATTACAACAACACTGTTTTCAAACTTCTATGAAAGGAAGATAACAAATGTTAAACCTAAGAAAGCTAATATTCCAAACATTAACAACAATGCTTTTGGTGGGACAATTTGGCATTGTTGTGGCCGAGGAATTATATGCAACAGGTTTATTGTCTGGCATTGTGTTTTTGTGTTAGCCTGCAATTCAAGTAAATGATGAACGTGAAAAAAGTTGTACATGTAATGGACCATCCTTTTGGATCTAAGAATCAGCAGAAGGGCATAGTGATCCAAGTGCCTTTGATACACACCATAAAATCAGAATAAATGAAAGACATACAAACAACACTTTGGTAATAGCTAGAAGGAGGATAAAACTGATCTATTTGAGACAGAAGCAGAAGAGCAAGTTGAGGATAAAGAGCGTGACTCCTTGAAGGACCTTTGAAAAGGAGTAGGAGACTAATATCCATTCAGATTTCTACATTTCAACTAAAATACAGTAACAGTTTATGTGATTACTTTGTATGGTTTGATTTTCTAGTTTATTTTTTACTGCTTGGTTTGATGAATATCTAAAGATTTTGCTTACTGCCTGGGTGCTGCATCCCCTACCTCTGCCCACAACAGGTGTCATGGGTAGAGTTAAACAGCTTATAAGGCCACAGAATTAATTGCAACACACTACTACTATATTAAAATATATATCCACAACTGAAAATAATGTATGCAGGTCTGCAAATGTAGTCAAAATTTTCTTGTTTTCTCTGCACAAGGAAATTGAAATAATAGCAGTGACATCACTTATCAACACTTTTTTTGTCGGTGGGTTTTTTTTATCTTGTCACCCAAACATTGATACCTGCCTGCATTGGCATATTACACTCCCCAGGTAGATTCCTAGATTCTACCAGTGATCCTTGTTTTTGTCACCAAGAACTTGATGAGATCTAGGTATATTGTCTACATTGTGGTTTCTGGTAGCCCGAATTGAGTGCCAGTTGTCATCACAAGGCTGAGTGCACCCCGGACCAGACCTCCCAGCAGGGTAAAGTCCCACGGCGATACTGGGAATAGAATCTAGGTGCTCCACACCAGAGGCAGGCGTGCTAACACTGTGCTACAGAGGCAGTCTGAGCTGAACTGAGCACCATCGTTTTAAAATGCCATCATTTGAAGGCCAGTGGACATTTGCAGGCTAACTGCCTTACTGCCAGAAGACTAAGTACAACTCTTTACAATATAAAAGTTTTAGTGCATCATCTTTAGGAAAATAAATACATAAGAATTGATTAAAAAACAAGTGCGTATTAATAATAAAAATAATAAATAATTTTATACGTCTTGTGGTGTGCTTTCCAAGAGGGCTTACATGTCACTATATGTGTGTTGCATTTAAATTGTGGGAGTTTAAATCACTAGTGGAACCAAAAATTACATGTGATGCGTAATGCCATTTTTACTTTCCCTGCTACGTACAGTAAGTAGAGGAAGTATTGCATTCCACCCAAAAATTCGATGTCAAGATTTCAAATGTGCTTTGAGGCCCCCTAAATTAAAAAAAAAAACATTTTTAGAAAGTAGTCCATGTGTCCCTGTGTGTGTGTGTCAGTCTCTGGACAGCATAACTTGAAAACGAAAAGTCTGTTAAAAACTAAAGTTGGTATTCAAGTTTAATGTCTTTTAAGGATGCGGCACGAAGATTTTGAAGAAAATTCTGCCCTAAACTACCCTTTACTTGGAAACTTTTTCGAAAATTTTGATTTTCTTGAAATTGGCTCTAGCACTTTTGATTAAAATGACATGTTTAAGATATTTTTATGACAAATGAAATGTATATTTTGAATTTTCTGGCTATAACCTATGTAGTCTTGTTTACTCTGGATGACTTTTGACTCGTCAATCGTAAGAGATAGACTAAATCTTACTGTACAAAACTGCATATTTCACTAAAACACATAATCTGTCCAAATAATTTTTTTTTGTAGAGTGAACATTTCGAAGATATTCCTTGTTATTTGTGTCACTTTCAGAAAACAATACTTTCGTAAAATGTAACATTGTTATTCATTTTTTATGTTTGTCATCCAAAGAGAGCAGAATCTCAAAACTTTAAAGTATTTGACTATCGCTCACAGCCTACTGTATTCCCATATTCCCCTTGTACCAACAAGGAAATAAGCAATAAGATCATTTATGCAAATGTTAATCTCAACTAACACGAAGATAAATGAATAAGAGTTTGTAAGAATGGTTAGTACAAGAGTAGAGAAAGCCATGTGAGTGTAACACATCAGATTTTTCATAAATTTAGCTTCCACATACCAACTTTCAAGTAATCCTTTAAAGGCAAGACTTTGATACTCTGTGTATGTGTTTTCATGATTACAGCACACTGTCCTGATAGCAACTTGGTGGCATCACAGCTGGACAGCAATGGAAACAGTGGACAGAATGTGGAAGAGGCGAAAGAAGATGTAGAAGGTGAAGAGAAAGGTGTCAGCGACGAAGTGGTTGCAGAAGATCCCCATAAGAAAAAGCTCATAGGTCGTAGTCTTATTCCAAAGCCATTTAATAGTGTTTTCAGTTCAGATAAACATAAGGATGAGGGTGGTGCTAAGAACATGTTGGGAGATGGCAATAGAAACTATAAGAGTTGGAGGAAAGGGAATGCCGAGGAGTGTAGTAGTGAGAACAGTCTAATAGTGGTGAACAGGGGCAGTGGAGGAATTGCTGGAGTGCTTCGCCTAGGTCAGCAGGAGCGTCTTCATATAAAGTGGCACGTGAAGGAGCAAGTGAGTCCTCGTGACTGGATAGCACTCTGCAGTCTCAGTGAGTATACTTACTTCCTCTTCTATTTACATATTTTGTTCCCTTGTTTGCAATATTCCACATAATCGTAAATACTTTGGCTTGTTGGATAGTATCATGTTTTCTTTCAGCGATGTTTTCCATTTTGTAGTATTTAGATTAATAAGTTGCTTGCCAGTGAACCAAAACTAGTTTGTGTTGAGTATGCAGTGCAAAAACATGAAGCTATGTTATGCAAAAAGGAATATGCTGTTTTTTGAGTAAAAATATAAGCATCTTTTACTGTTGCATTTCAAATATTAAACAATAAAGTAACATTTCTAATCACTTTCTGTGGCATGAAACAAAGCTTTTCACAATAAATCAATTGTCTTCTTCATTATGATCATAGAAGATACATATTTTGAGAACCATTTATATGTGTTGCTGTTTGTATTTTAATTGTAGTTTCAAGGATATTGAAAATAACAAGAAAAGCTAGCTGAAGATTAATTTTTCAAAGTAATTATTTCATATATGTTGTTTGCTAATGCTGGATTTCTGACAATGAAGTTATTAATCCTATTGCTCTCCAATATTTTTCACTGATGAATGGGGCACTAGAAGTGGCCGGGCATATTTGAAGGTGGTCTCGATCCATTTCCTCTTGCAGATCACATAGAGGACAGAGTGATGAAGAATATATCCCAATTCTGTTTAAATCTTTTGCCAAACAACCATGTCCCATAATCAACCTGAAGGTTGCAACTGCCATTTTTCGAGGATACTCAGGAATTACTGTTTGAATGTTTGGTAGTTCCCATCTTTTATTTTTTGATTTTTCATAGTAATATTTTGCAATAACTTTTTTGAATTTAGAGTTGACTGATCTTTTAGCTGCATAAAATGGTAGATTAACTATAGATTTCTGTACACCGCTGATACCCTTTTTTGCAAGAAAATCAGCTTTGTCATTACCACTTAGTCCACAGTGAGCTGGTATCCATTGGAAGACTAGGTGTTTTTGAAGTGCCGTTAGGTGGGTATGGATTTTCCAACATTCTATAATTGTTTGGTTTTTTGGTGACAACTTGGAAGTAATTGCTATAATTGCTGCCCTGGAATCTGAGAGAATAACTGCTTGATTGATATATATGACTTAACACTAACTGCCAAGTCAAATAATGGTGTTGGTTCTGTGGACTGGTACAAATAGTCAATTTATGGCAGGCAGATGGCATTAGTTGTTTATTTTAATCTTTGGGTGGATCTTTGAATTCTCCAATCCAATACTTTTACTATGCAATTGAGGGCAACCATAAAAAGACAGTGTATAGAATTTGAACTTGCAACCTCCCTATTTCTATTGTCTGAACTATCTCACTCAGTGCCATTATTTTATTCTGCAAATAATGAAGACTACATATTGTTTATAAAGAAAAGAATACTTCTAATGTTACTATGCGAATATAACTGCTTTGCTAAATGATAGAACTTTAAAATGCATATTGTTATTGTATAACTAAACTGTTTTGACTTTGTTGTCAGTATCAAAGTCTATGCACTACACACTACTACAGTTAATAATCAGTCCCAGGATTGCTTCATGTATCACAAAACTGAGAAATCTGATATTCTAGTTGCAGAAAAGTGTCAGAGACAGTTGAGGAAAATCCCTGATATTTTAACATTGTAATAGCAGAATTATTTTGCTAATAATGCCACTCTTGCTCTAATTCCTAAACTGGTTTTCACATCCCTTTCACAGGCATCGTAACTGAAGCGGTTCCAATGGCCATGATCATTAAGACAATACAAAGTGAACTGGCCATCCATTAAAAGCCGAACATCAGGAGTTCAAATTCCAGCAAGTGCAGTCAAATGCACTTGTGACAAGCAGAGTTCAAATAAAATAAATGATGTGATGGCACACTTGGCTATTAATAAGTTACATATGACTGCAGTTGCATGCATTTTATTAAAAAAAAAAACAGTACAATTTAGAAAAAAGAAAAAATGTTTACAATATAAAACAGGCATAAATACTTGTGTTTTATTGTTGAGGGTTAGTGTAATACAAAATAAAAGGACAAAACCATCTAAAACCTTAACAGAAATGTTTACCTTTGTGAAAATGTGCTAAACTAGGCACTAATGGGTTAATTTCACACCATAGGTGTGTTAAGATATTCAACCATCTGTAAATGGTACTAAAGTATCTTTGGGATCTAGAGGATTGCATTGTTGGGTAGTTTTGTTTGTTTCTATGTTCATTCTGATGTGCATGTGGATATAAATAAACATTCTCAAAGTCGCAGATTGTGCAGCATTTTACATATTTTATGTGTGAGATTTAATTGCACAATTGGAATAAAGTATGTAAAGATTAGAATAAATAAATTATTCCAACAATAGAAACAAAGAGGCCAGCCAAAAGCAGCTTCAATGTGAGAAAGGAACTTCAGAGAAGGTGTAGAGTGTAGGTAACCTTATTTATGAATTTTTTTAATGTATTTATATGCTGCCTTTTACATCTTTAAGGTTGTATCTGTGGCTTTGTATCTTTAGCTGTTCACTTGCTTACAGCGGTGTTAATCTTTGGGTTTCTTGTATTACTTTGGTTATAGCATTTAATTCACCCTTTTAGACACTAGGGAGAATGGGAGCCAGGAGTAGAATCTCGGACCTCTGGATTTGAAAGTGAGCATGTTAACCACTACACCACATAGGTAGTTCCAATTATTTTATTATCATGAAACCTGGTTCTATTCCTATCTATAGCATTTTAATTTTATTAAAAGTATTACGATTGCTTTGACTGTTTGATTGGACATCAGTTTTACACACAAGTTAGACCCGTGATAGGTGCTCACAAAATAATAAATTGGTAATGGTTGAAGTGTGACATGATTGGTTGAAATTCAATGTTTCTTACCACTCAACAGGATGAAAGTTACTTTTCACACTAAAGTGGAACTCTTGTCAAAATTTCCTGAAATACAGGTATGTAATCAAGGACATTCAAAGCACATTCTGGTGCCTTTTTTAAGTGGAAATCATGTACATTAAGTGTGATTTGAAACTGTTTAACATGGTTAAAACAGAAATATTTTGTGCCAGAATGCTTTTGTTTTGGGATATGCAGTACTTCCAGGATACTGCAACTCTTTTATTATGATTTTACTTTGGGATTTAACTAAAGTATAGTATATCCTAGAATTAGTGATATCACAACTGTGCATTATATGCGATTTCCAATCTAGGTGGTCAAAATTAAAAAAAAATCACTTTTTGAGGTAGGAGTATGATGGTTTGGCATTTTATTGCATACACCCCAAAGCATCTTGTGGCACTTTCTTAATCAATTTGAGCAAGGCATCTGATTTACTACTTGGCAAAGCATTGAGGAGTATTGACCTTGGCTGTTGAGCGCTACGATTGCTTACCTTGTTCATTAGAAGAGCGAAATAATAGTAACTTGGCGTATAGTCAGTTTACAAAACTGGGTTACATTATGTGGAATATCTCTCCATCTCTCCTCTCCCCTTCATTCCCCTAAGACCATGAGTTGGTGAACAGTCATGAATTTCCCTCCACTAATCAGGAGCCTTTCAGCGTTCCGTTACAGTATATCTGTCTCTGTCTGGCGGCGCCGTGGCCGAGCGGTTAGCGCGCTCGCCTACCACCTAGGCGGCCCGGGTTCGATCCCAGGAACCCGCATGTGGTATTCGTGGTGGACGAAGCGGCGTCAGGGCTGGTTTTCTCCGGGTACTCCGGTTTCCCCCGCCATCTCATTCCACCGGTGCTCCATCTTCATGTATCATCAGTGTCACCGCCTGCGGTGCCGTAGTAGTAAAAGCGGGCGTTAAACACTACAACAACAACTGTCTCTGTCTCCCCTCCCATATGTTTACAACAGGAGCGTTCTAGTCTGAGATGCATTATAGATTTATAGATAATTGAATAATTAACAACAAAAATGGTGAATTATGAATTCATGGTTATATATACACAAGGTGTAAATGAATAACACCGCACGAATTTTACTGGTGATAGACAGTTCATAGGCAATCAATTTGAGACAGGAAACCTATTGTCTAGGATTACAAATTACAGAACTGTGCCTTAAAATTGTTTGAGGGTATGCACGCCACTGAGCATGAGCACTGCAGCTATAACGTATGATGAGAAAACAAGCGCACGAATTTCGTATTTAGCATGGCTATGGTGCCCGGACGCGAAGGCACACATGTATTTAATGGGCAGATTCAAATACTCACAACTCCATATTTTTATGCTCTTTTTTCTTTCGTTCTTCATAAGCGCATGCTTAATCTAATTTGATTTACACGAAACATTTGTGTCGCTGTAATTTTTCGTTTAACTAATGTTTAAACTTTTTATTTCAAGTTTAACTATTATATACACTTGCATGACCTAAATAGTAGGTACACACCGAGAATTTCGTTTTCACTTAAATGAGATGGTTCAAGCCTAACGCAATGTATTGTGTGCTGAAGGCAGTGGCGGTTCCTGGGTGATCGCATACTCGCAACTGCACACCAACTAATTTTTCCCGCATGTGAATGTGTCTTTATCTTTATAGACATGCATATGAGAAAGTCAAATGTCTTTCTTCTACATGAACTTGCTCGTTTAATTTTCCCGCGCCCTCTTTAGCAAATGTCACCGCGTTAAGTATACAAGCTGAGACGCATAAACCCGATTTGGCGACTGGCGAAGGTAGCTTTTAGGCGAGGGGTATGCGGGGAGAGATGCAAAGCTTGCCACTTCTTTGCTAAAGAGTTAAAAATTATCTAATTGAAAAGTACCCATACAGGTTAGAAGAGATGTTAAATTAATGTGTATTGTAAATGTATTTTTTGTATATTCAATATTCCATGTTTGTATTATGATATATAGATTATTTACTAACCATAAGTCTAACTAAGTGCCATGATGTACTTTTTATTCATGTATTAGCATTTGGCAATGCTCCATGCTTGTATTACAAGTTTTATGAGCAATACATTTGAATTTAAGAGTACGGCGAGTTAAGGCAGCATAATCGACAAGACCAACACATGCGATTCTTACCGCGCAAGCGCACTACGTTCTCGTACAAGTCCCTCCGTTTTCCTTGCTACGAGCATTTCCCTCCCGTTGTTTAGCAGACTCTACTAGGCAGCCAAAGTGACGGTTCTAAATACAATGTAACCATCTTCTATATTAAAATGACAGTTATATTAATGTTATAAACACAATTACATGTAGTCTTATTAAGCGATTATAAATGCATATAATTACTCATGTCGTAATTTACTAAGGCCAATACTTCAGTTTCAAATAGTTATTTTGTTACAGTCTTTATTGTTGTTTGTTATGTTTGTGTTGTGGCAGCAAATTGCATGCAGTTGTGTCTGCACATAGCGAGCTGGAAATTTGAATCTATGAAAGTGCGGAAATAAATAACACGGCGAAACTGAAGGGGATAGTCTTTCGGGTTTATTCTTAGAAGAGAAGCTGTTTTCCGTGCTTATTGTTTGCGAGTGAGAGAAATGGCATCTGGACAAATAATAGTTCTTGTATACTGGTCATTTAAAACAAAACAAAATAGCAAACCATAAGGGCTCAATTACCCATATGAAATGCGAATTAGAATTGCGTGATGTGTGTCAGAGAAAGAAAGGGAGTAAAGGTGGAGAGGATGTAATATACTGCACACCCACTGCGACAAGTCACGAGCCGCCACTGGCTGAAGGAAATAGGAAATGAGACGTGGGTGACTCGAGTAGGAAACCGTCACCACGTGGTGGTGTTAGTGTCTTCCAGGGTTGTTAAGGTTACCTATTGGCAGTATTAGGCATTTGCCATGCTAACACATAGGTATTCAGCGTCTCTTTGGGCAGTTGTAGTTCGTTTTGTGAACTGTTTGCAGCAGGTCAACTGTTGGAAGGAACATTTCTGTTATTCACATGGACAATTCTGCAAGCTTTGTTATACTTACATGGCATTTTTATTCTTAGTTGAGACACTGCACTGTACTATGCACAATGGACAGGAGCTCAGATTATGAAACTGTACCAGTCGTAAAATGCGCGGGAGGTAGGAATTGCGAAGACAAAGAAAGGAAATCGAAATGCAAGTCAAGGAAAGCTCGTACTCCAGCAACTATATGTCCACATGGTCTCGAGTGCACTCCACGAAATTCTAACAGTAAAGGGCACAAGCACTGTGATGCAGCTGATTTGACCTATAATGATATAAGTGGATTTCACCAACACCTTTCCGTGCTCAA
The DNA here is from genome assembly GCA_030765045.1 of Tenodera sinensis. Lineage (NCBI taxonomy): Eukaryota > Metazoa > Arthropoda > Insecta > Mantodea > Mantidae > Tenodera > Tenodera sinensis. The sequence continues at coordinate 135,264,949 of CM060963.1, forward strand.
CAAAATAGATCAAGATATATTCCTTATGAAAGATATGAGTATTATATCTCCTAATCGCAGAGTGGTGAATAAACAGACTGGGCTGCAAATAGAAAGCAGACTGTTAGCATTACATACAGTAATGGCCGATTATTGTCAGTATGTGCTGCAAGCTTCCAAGGAATCACAGGGGTGTCAAAAGATAAATTATCTCTCCTGGCTAGAAAATTTCACTTAACTGGGAATGTGCCAAAGGAAATCAGAGGAGGTGATAGAACAGGAATATTACAGAAGGGCATTACTGCTGCTATAAAGCAAGACATTAAGAAGTACAGATGTAGAGAAAGCCACTATGGAAGAGCCAAATCAATTAGAGGTTATTTACCTCCAGAACTTAATATCAGAAAAATATGGACCAACTTTTGCAACGAAAGAAGATTAAGAAATCTACCAGTCTGCTCATTGTCAAAATATAAAAACATGTTTTAACCTTCCATTCCGTACACCACACACTGACACATGCTCAACCTGCAAAATGGGACTGATGAAGATTAAGACAAAGGCAGATGTGGAAAAGAGAAACGAACTAAGAACCATCCATGTACAGACTGCACAAGCACTAATAAAGGCGAAAGCTTACTTATTCATACTATTTGAAATTTCTATGTGTGTATTCAATATGTTTGTTATATAAATAAACCAAAATATATTGTTATTCTGAATGTAGCAGTACTTAGTTTCTAAGTTTATACCTAATAAAATAATCCTTATAAACATTAATATGTTGGTTGCATAGTACATTATGCATTATAAAAAGGTGAAAATTAAATTAAAAAATATAAATACGTAAATAAAAAGCAATAAAAACAATAAATGGCAAAAATAACAAAACCTCATGTGTTAATTTCTCGCTCACGCAGAAAAGTTGATCATGTATCGGTTTTTGAAAAAAAAAAAAAAAAAAAAAAACTAATTTCAAACCCCAAATTGCACTAGTTAAACTATGCTATTTGTTTCTTTTCACATTCAATGAGACAGTATCAAGAAGGAGAATTGAATGATTAATACAGTTGCTGTGCTAACCAAATAGTATTGCCAATAAATAGAAGGGGAAAAAAACGTTTTTCTCAGAAACGCATTTTGTGCATCTTTCGAGTTTTGAAAAAATCTCAATTATCCATTGCAGTGGTGTGCAGACACATGTTAAGTGTCCAATTTAAGCGCTTTTCGTAGCGCTACAATTTAAAAGTGCTTCTTCAGAGAGACAGCAGACAGGCTTCACTAAGTTCCTGTCTGGGTGGCTCAGTTGGTTAGACGCTGGCTCACTGATCCCAAGGTCGCGGGTTCAAATCCGGCCCAGACCGATGGTTTTTAAGCGTGCTTAAAAACAACAGCTCCATGTCAGTAGATTTATTGGTATGTAAAAGAACTCCTGCGGGACCAAATTCCGGCACACCGGCGACGCTGGTGTGATTCAGGCAATCGACAGCATCGTTAAACAACAACAACAACAAAAAAAAGATCTAAGTTCCTAATAAGCACTATTTCGATTCCAGTGGATAATATTGATATATTTCTTTCTGGTTATGATTTATTGGTCACAATCTCGAACTCCTTTGAATACGTGTAACTTATTAAGTTGACGTCGTAGACCATTGGTTTCCTATCTCAAATTGATTGTCTATGAGCCCTCTATTACCAGAAAATTTTGTGCGGTGTTATTCATTTCCATCGTGTATATAAATCACGGCCTGGCATGATGAGTAGCTCCCTGAAAGGTTGTTAACCCCTGGTATGTAGTAACAATTTTAGCACACAGATGTCTAGTACTCCCTTGTTACGTGGCATCTATAGTGTACCTGTGGGTGACAAGGTACGCTAATGAGCCTGTTGCTGAAATCACGGAATGAAAGATAATTCAGGTAAGTGTCGCAAATTTCCACATAATAAGGAGAAAAAGCGAGGATACGGTGCTTAACTAGCAAGGAACGCTCCGTCACAAAGGCGTAGGCTCACCCCACTGGATGGTCCTTATGGACCAGAGGAGGAGGTGGACTCTGTAGCAGTAAAAGGTCACAGGGCACAGTCAATGGAGCACGTACTCGGCATGTTCACTACACGAGAAAATGGAAACGCTATATGCCCTAACGTTGTAGTGTCATAAGGATGTTAAAAACTACCATTGATAAGGTACTCATAGAGGTATTGGCTAAGAACAGGTAAAGCAAACTTGTATATCAAATGTTCCGTGCTACATAAACATAAATAGTCCAGTATTTTGTGCGGAATACTTCCAAAATATAAAATACTAGCTGGCTGTTTAGACTCGAATATCGAATTAATTGCATTTACCTCCCTTCATTATTTATTAAACTTATACAATTATCTGTTCAAGGGTTTTATGCAATCCTAGCAAAATGGCTTATTATGACGTGCGAATTAACCCCTTTCTGGCACCAGAGCCAGAAAATGAATTACATAGTTACGGTGGAACAAGACAGTAATGACGTCATCGCCGCCACAAGAATTTTCTTCAATGTGCGTGTAAGAAAGTCTGAAATCGTTACTCTCGCAAACTAAAGCATTTTTCGTTTCTCCATCCACAAAAGTTTTCATATGTTTTCTCGTAAACATCTTTTGATGTTTCTGGAATTAATAAACTCTCAGCGTTCTTGGCGTCTTCAAAAAGTCAAGCGGAATTCAGTCCATATTTTCAATAGTTTTATCATTAGATACAACACCTTCCATTTTCCTCTGCTTGGGCCATACGTTAACCAGGGATTCTACGTGATGGGTGTAAAATACAATTATTGTCGGGCGGCGCTGTGGCCGAGCGGCTAGACAGTTCATCTATCACCAAGGCTTGTTCCCCAGGGGTTCGATCCCCGGGACCTGCATGTGGTATAAGTGGTGGACGAAGCGGCGTCTGGGCAGTTTTTCTCTGAGTTCTCCGGTTTCTCCCACTACTCATTCCACCAATTGCTCCATTTCACCTGCATTTCATATCATCCTCTTGCTCATTCTCATAGCTGGTGCTGGACTGACCACCCCCTTTCAGGTCTTCACCTCTCTGGTCTATAGGCTCGTCGACAGGCTTTTGAGGCCTTGGAGGTGTAAGTCCTCCAACAGAGAGCTCAGCACAGACTTGTAGCATGTAGTACTCTGCATAGAATGGAACATGCTATTATTAAATTTACTACACACACGCACGCGCACACACACACACACACACACACACACACACACACACACACACACACACACACACGAAGCTAATATAAAGCGTGTAAAAATACGACGGCTTGTACAACGTAGTTGGATGGATTAGGGCAGAGGTACGAAACACACGTCATGTCATCGTGTTGATGCTGTTTTGATAGCGCTCTAGCATCAAGCAAAGTGGCCGGCGTTTAAATTATGGATTGCAATATAACTCAGCCATACCGGCGCCTGTGTGCCGTAATTCCAGGATAATTTACACATTCGGCTTCAGTGGACATACTAATGGGGCTGTTAAATGCACTTTCACTTGAAATGCATGAAATGGAAAGGAATGCCTTAGCGGGGGAAGACGAACAAAAGGGGCCTAACACGTTTAGCTTCAAATTTTTACTCGTACTTACTGTACTACGTATAGTAAATAGGGGAAGATTGGATTCGACCCAAAATTTCGATGTCGAGATTTCACCGGAAATATGTGTTTTGAGGCCCCCTGAATCCAAAAAAGCCTTTTTAGAAAAACGTGTGTCTGTGTGTGTGTCCGTCTATGAACAGCATATCTCGAAAACAGAAAGTCTGTTAAAAGCCAAAGTTGACATTTAAATTTAGTATCCCTGAACGATGCGACACGAAGATTATGAGGAAAATTGTTCTACCCTAAACTAGCCTTTACATGGAACATTTTTCGGAAATTTCGACTTTCTCAAAACTGGCTCTAACGATTTTGATTAAAATATTAAAGTATTTTTATGACAAATGAAATGTAATTTTGAATTTTCTGTCTGTAGCCTATGTAGCCTTGTTTACTCTTGATGACTTTTGCATAACTGATAAGCCGTAAGAGAAAGACCAAATCTTATTATAGAAAAAATATAGACCTCGTTAAAACACACAAAAGTGAACCATTCCGGAGATATTCCCTATTATTCTGTGAATTATGCAATACTAAAACTTTTCTCAAATGGAAGGTCGTTATTCATTTTATCTCTTGGTTGTGCAAAGAGAACGGAATTCAAAGCTTAAAAAGATTTGACTATCGCTCAAAGCGTACTGTACTCTCATGTTCCCCCTGCACCTACAAGAAAATCAGTAATAAAATAATTTCTGCGAATGTTTATCTCGACTAACATGAAGATAGAGGAATAAGCGTTTGTAGGAATTGTTAGTACAAGAGTATAGAAAGTCATGTGAATGCAACATATCAAATTTTTCAGAAAGTGAGAGTGGTATTAACTTATTACCAGATATAAGGTGGACCGGAAGCAACTCATACAAAAGGTAACTTTTGTAAACATTTTGTTTGATTTATTCTTTATTGTATATACCTACGACGAGGTCTTATTCTGAAAATATCACCCCTTAAATGTTCTTGTTACTTCCTCTACTCGTACCTGTAGAGGAATTTTCGTATTCCACCGAAAAATTCGATTTCCAGATGTCACTGGAAATCGGCGTTTTGAATTCCACCAAAAAAAAAAAAATCCTATATGTGCACTTATATGCCTTTCTCTACTCACTCTTGTACAAAGTTTTCTTAAAAACGCCCATTTTTCTATCTAATTCATGTTAATAGAAGTAGACGTTGTAGAAATTGTATTACATATTTTTATAGGTACAATGGAGACAGGACAATACACTAGGCTTAAGTGTTACATCTTTTAAGAGCTGACCGCTATGTGATGGATTTGAAATTCCATTCTCTTCACATGTCCAGGACATAAAAAACGAATTACTTTCCATTTGCGAGAAGTGCAAGTATTGAAAAATTCAAATAACAAGTAGTATCTCGGAAACAGTTCTCCCCACACGGAAAAAAGTACATTTGACATAAATTGTGTTTTAACCAGATCCATATTTTTGTGTCGCAAGATTTTGTCTGTTTCTTATGCTTTACCAGTTGTGCAAGAGTCATCCAGAATGAAGAGACTGAGTACATTCCCAAAAAATTCGAGACAGAATGAACATATCTTAAACATGTATGGCATTTTGATCGAAATCGTTAAAACTATTTTGAGAAAACCAGCTTTTTCGAAAACTGTAAAGGATAGCGTGGGGTTGGGGGATTTTCTTGAAGATCTTCGTGTCGCATCCGTGAGATGACACTGAACTAAATACCAAGTTTGATATTAACCGTATTTTCGTTTTCGAGTTATGTTATTCACAGACACATAAAAATTGTTTGTTAACAATGTTGTCACTTGCCAGCGCCGCCGATGTGCTGCAATTTCGTCCGCAGTTCTTTTACATGCCAGTAAATATACTGACATGGGGCTGTCACTTTTAAGCACACTTAAAAACCATCATTATGGGCCTGTTTTAAACCGCGACCTTGGGGTCAGTAGGCCTGCACCACCCATCCAATCAGTGGTGGTTTGTTAACAAGTAGCAATAGTTCCATCATCTGCGCTCACACTGAACACACCACAGGACAAACTGAGAGGCGGAAAACGAAATACCAAATTTCATATTAGAATTTGGCAATTTGTTTAAGTATGCCAGACGAAAATTTAACAAAATTTCCTCACACAAAAACCAGTATTTACACGGTAAAATGTTATTTTTTGTTCTCAAGTACTGTTCTAATGTTTTTGATCGAAATACAGTAGATATGATATATCAGTGTGAGAAATTATATATGTGTGTGTATATATATATGAAAGGTTTGCGTTTAACACATTACATTTCTTCAAAATGTAACGTACTTCGGTATAAAGGATTGTTTGTGGAAATTTTCTTAGAAATATTCACATGGCAACATTTAACCGCTTCTGCCATGGTTTAAGCAACCTTCATCTGGTTATCTCTGATGTGAGATTCCCTTGTGGTCTACCGGGAAAGTACGAATCGGTTGGGGAATTTAATGTCATACTGGCAAGTTGGCCACGGTAGCTTAGTGGTTAGAGCAGACGCTAGATAAGCGGAAGATCCGTGGTTTAAATCCCGGCTGTGGCATTGAATTTTTCAGTCCTGATTCCACCTCTTAAACATTGCACACACACGGTGTGTGTGTTTAAAACACCAGCAGTAAGCATGTTGGTATAAATAAATAATAATTACCATCTAGAGGAATACCTAAGTGTTTGTAAGAATAGTTCGTGCAAGAGTAGAGGAAGTCATGTGGGTGCAACGCATCAGAATTTTTTCTTTTTAAATATTAATGTTTAGATGTGAGTTTTAGGTTATTAACAGAATCTTTAAACAATTTGCTGATTCCTTCGTGTAATTGCGATTAGTGTGTCAGTTGTTAGTTCCTTGTTCGTATTAAATGTAGAAATGTTTCTAAGAAAGTTTCGAGAGAGTGAGAAATATTCTTTTCCTCAAAAAATAAGTGGGAAGAATGCTTACAGTGCAGTTATCATTAGAATAGAGGATGTGTAAAAAGCACTTCCGACTTTATTCATTGTGAAATTTAGTAAATTCATAAAATAGTAACAGTCATAGAGGAATCCCCAAATACCAGTTATGACATTTTCTTTCATTATGGCGCGGTCTGGTTATATTTGGTGATATTCAATATATTGCGTTGCATTAGTACGGCCAACTGTTCGTAAAATATAACCATGGTAAAGCTACGGCCACAGTTGGTGTTACTAAAGCGCGTCTCACCCTTAAAAGACAGTACACGTTAAATGGAGCGCAGTGTTGCAACATGTACTAGTTGCGAATCTTTCTCCGCGAGCGACTCGAGGTGGCCTGAGTCCTGTACTTGGTCCTTCAATTGCTGCTTGACGAGACGGGCACTTTTAACTTTGGTATCCCTCCATGCCTTTGTTACTGTATGACCTAAATTTACAAATGACTCGTCTGTATAAACAATTGATTTCCCCTGGTCCCTAAACCTTTTACGTCTTTTAGATATTTATGTCGCCATCTGATGATATCGATATCGTCTCTTTCTATTAATATGCACTTGTTACCCTTTCTTTCATATTCGAACCCCAAATCAGAGTGGCCCTTGAGAAATTTGGTAGGGTCTCATCACTGTTGAACTGTGACAAAATTATATTCAGCGTGGGTGGAATATTTGCAAACAGTAAAGAATGAACAATTCGCCGCACTCCACCTTGCACTATTCAATCATATTGCGTTAAACTAGCGTTTTGTGTAGTCCCGCCCTTTTTGCTTTCTTTGTCGATGGCGTTCTTAGAAGTCCTTTCATTACTTCCTTTTTAATCCTATACACTACTGCTTCTGAACACTCAACAGCCTTAGCTGTTTCTTTTACTGCCTTAAACGCATTTTACTTCAAAAATAATCTAACACATTCATAATTATTTGGCGTTCCTTACTTCTTTATTTACCAACATATCGTCCCTTCCTAGCTTCACCCTCCATAACTACAAATATTTACAAAAATATTAAACAAATAACGCAATAACAGCTCACAGTTACACACACGGCTTCTTTCGAACTAATGCTAGTGCTGCTCCTTATACTATCTTCTGTGTCAGGCCTGACGCTGAATAGATGAATACCTTTTGTTTGCCTTACTGGATAAAAGAAAGAGGTTACTGCCTTTTGGTTTATTTTAAAAACTTTCTCCAACCTTCCTCAACATTTGTTCTCGCTGGTTCCCTGATGTAAACTCAATAACAAAAAAGTTTCACACTGCGTAACTTTTGCAGTGCACATATATAAAATTTTCCGAAAACATTTAATTTAAAAAATTATAACACTTAACTGGGTAAATATAGAGAATTCAAAGTGGGCAGGTAGTAGCACTATGGTTTACTCTACCTAAGAAAAAAATATAGATGCATACTAGGAGTTAGTTTGTTCGTTAGTGCGTGATGAGTGTAGAAACAGCAAATATCGGACTTCTATTGAAAAAAACGTTTTCTGAAGAAATTTGGGCCTATAGAAATGTATAATGACTCTGAAAAGGATATAACCTGATAGAGAAAAAAATTCTGCATAGGATAATGTGTTCAAACCTGAAATTTATAACAAATGAATATTTATACCATGCTATTAGGAATCTGGCAACAGAGCGAGGGTAGAAAAGGACGCGGCTAATGGCAACTTGTATGCGCTAGATAGAGACAGAGATGTCCCATTTAACTCCATACTGTCTTCTAAGAGTGAAACGCTATATACATCCGTTATATTGCCACAGAAGCCCCTATTTTTGATCCCGTGCAGAGAAGGCAACCGATAGATTTTAAAACAAGACTCTGTTTAGACGCGTATTAATCTGTGAACGCCATTGTATTGGTCGTTTGTGTGGTTTGGTCTTGAATTGTTTTAGAGCAGTTATAGTTAGTGTTGTTGTTTTTGCTTTCGCAACACAGTAGTACATTAAATATATTACGATATTTAGCGTTCAGAATTGATTTCATACAAAAGTGTTATTGCAGAACAAGATTTTCCGAAGGTGAGTAGTTCCATGTGTTGCGTGGTAAGGATGCTCAAGCATTATCGTTCGAAAGCATGTTATTTTAATTCTGTGATATTTGAGGTTAGAAATAATGCATTTATTATGCAGATTGGCAGTAGTGCTTTTTGGTGTAATGTCCACCGCAGCTTTGTATAATATCGGCCATATTGAATTCTTGGAAACTGCCGATAAGCTGTGAAACTTCGACTGGGCTGTAGTGTAGTTTTCGTAGACATAATGACCGCAGACTTCATAGGAAGCATTAATTATATCCTTGCCGTCTAATCATGCAGAAATGTGAAGGTAATTTGTGTGTGCCTATTCGGAACTGTCTCCTTTCCAAGGCCGTGGAGATACAATGTATTCTGATAGGGAGGGAGGAAAGGAGAGGGAGAGAAGCAAGTAAAGCCGATAATGAGACTCGCTGAAATAAAAAGGGGGAAACCACAGCACCCACTTCGGTGTAAGGATACAGCGTACATGGAAAAGGATACCTTTTGTGAAATGTGGGTGCGGTGGGACGCGTGTATCGGAATTACTTAGGATGGAAATAGCGATCACATATTATGCGCAGTCGCGTTCGGAAACGTTGATTACCTGTCTCATGTATAGAGGTAACAAATACTCCACATCCTGCACCAAAACACGGAGCGGAAGAGCCTCATTCTTCATCGGCTTTGCGGATTTATTGTTGTCCCTCAGTCGCAGCTGCTGACATCACAATTACTGCTACGACGTCCTGAAATATATTGCAGGCAATAAATGAGTTTTCACTGGAAGCGACCGGAAATCTCTTATTGTTTACACTGTGCCCAGTTTTACGTTGTAAACACCTACCGCGAAGAATGTCTTCAGTTCCTTCCTGTCTGTTCAGTTGAGGTGCGGTCAAGTCTACTTTTCCATGAAATCGTCGTCCGTCTCCATGCTGGAAGAAAGTCAACATCAAAAACAAAACTGCCAACTTCGGCCTTCAGTGTTAAAACCAGACAACAAAACACATGACGTTTTGAGAAGCCATTTGTGCATTAATTAAGTTTATGCTTCACGTGGATATCATTAAAGTATTTGAGCTCTCATCCTGAAACAGGAATTGAAATATATTATATATCTGAAGGGACATGGTACAAAATTGAGCACATTGCTCTTTCTCCACGAATACATAATACATTGCAATGAGCAAAGAAACAAAGAATAAAGCATTTATGCAATTCTAGCATTAAAATGGATTATTATGACAGCATAAATAAGGCGAAATTACCCTATTTATGGCACCAGTGCCAGAAAATCAATGATGTAGGTAATTACCATGGTAACAAGAAGGCACTGACGTCATCACAGCTACAACGTAATTTTCTCCAATGTTCCTGTAAGAAAACCTGCAGTCACCGGTTCTTTTTCGGAAACATCTGATTTTCCTGGAATTAATAAACTTTCAACACCGTTGGCTTCGTTCAAAATGTCAAGCGAAATACAATCCATATTTTCAATATTTTATCATTAGGTTCCATTTTCCTCCTTAGCAACCATATTACGGTATAGTACTATGATCGTGACCAACTAGAAAGACAAGCTGCGGCGCGTATCGGAGTTACGTAGTAATGGTAGTCTGACACATGGCTAACATTGTATCTTGCCATTATGATGAAACTGTATCTTGTGTATGAACCCAACGAGCAATTTGTCTGGTTGTTTAGAATATGGATGTACTATGCGATTGTGGTTTTACTTCATTGGGCCATGAGTGGACAAGGAGAATTACGTCACTGCAGTTCGCGCTGTAGCCTGTCTTTTGCGTTAGCCATGTCTGGGATCTCTGATACATTATAATTTTTCGTTTGGCAAATTTATCAATTATTTTCACGTATTTTAGCATTAAAATTGCATAAAACGTTGCGTGTAACTCGTGTATAATATTTTCATTGTGACACGAAAAATTTGCACGTTCGGTTTCGCTTGCCACTGAACATACTCGCACCACAGTCAGTCAGGTTATACACTAGTTACATAAATTACTATTAACACTCACTGTTGTCAGTACTTTCATCTTCTTTAACACTCTGCCGTTTACTTGTGGTTTCTATTCTACCCAAGGAATCTATATCATAATTTTCCTGAAACTATGTATTTAAAAAAATATTTTGTTGTTAAATGACGCTGTGAATTACCAGTGTCACATCACATCACATCAGAATCACATCATTTACTGACATGGAGCTGTCGGGTTTAAGCACACTTAAAAACCATCGGTCTGAGCCACTCAGACCGACAATCGAGATAAACATTTGCAGAAATTATCTTATTGCTAATTTTCTTGTAGGTGCAAGGGGAATATGGGAATACAGTAGGTTTTTTAAGCGATAGTCAAATCTTTGAAAGCTGGTTGCTGTGTGATGGAGATGAACTGCATGGTCAAGAGACAAAAATAACTGATATATTGCACTCACATGATTTTCTCTACGTTTGTGCAAGCTAGTCTTACAAACGCTTACTCCTCCATCTATTTCACGTTAATCGAGATAAGCATTATCTTATCGCTAATTTTCTTGTAGGCCAAAGGGAAATATAGGAATACAGTACACTTTAAGCGACAGTCAAATGCATTTAAGAACTGGTCCTTATGTGATGGCCATGAAATTACGATCTCTTTGCATGGCCAAGAGATAAAAGATGAATAACGACCTCCCATTTGAGAAAAGTGTAAGCATTGGAAAATTCAGGCAAATAAGAAATATGTCGAAATTGTCCAGTAAAATGTATTTAACATAAGTCATGTCTTTTAATGGGCTCTACGTATTTCGTGTAGTAAGATTTTGTCTATCTTACAGTTTACTAAAGTATTTGGATAATTCGAAATATTCTCAGAAATGGCTGATGCTATGGAAAAGTTATTTAAAATAGGTAACTATTTTTATAATTACTGTAGCCTTTGTCTATCTCTTATGGTTTACCAGCTATATTAAAGTAGATATACAAAATTCCTCCCAAATGAGTTCAGAGATTATTCCCAAAAACATTCCAGATATAAGTTGTATTTGTCACTTAATGATGTTCCAATATAAATCTGTAGTCACTTTCCAGTAAAATGACGTTTTCATCTTCCTCTGATGATGCTCCTCGGAATGGCGGGCGAAACGCCAGGTGTTCAGGCATCGACTCGACCACGGCCAAGAAGCCCGAAAACATCATTTTACTGGATAGACGCCGGCCGTGAAAGCCTAAGCTCACAATGTAGTCACTTGTTTATAAAATCAAACATAACAAAAAGCTACGTAAATTATAGTTTGGAGTGGGGTGGATTTTCTTGAAAATCTTCGTGGGGCATCTTTAGAACATGCTGAACATAAATTTAACCGGTTTTTCGTTGCTGAGTTATACTGTTCATACATGAACACCCCCACGCCACACAGAGACCTTTTTCTATTTTTTTCAGTGAGTTTCAAAACATGTATTTCTGGTGAAAATTCGTTATAGACTTGTTGGACGGAATACAATACTTCATCTACTTACTATTGATAATAAAGTAAAAGTGCGTTATATGCATTCGGGAGATCTGGAAATGCAAGTCGGCCTGGGTGACTCGGTTAGAAGCTGGCTTACTGATCCAAATCCGGCCCAGACCGATGGTTTTTAGATTTACTGGCATGTAAAAGAACTGCGGGACGAAATTCCGGCACACCGGCGAGGCCGATGTGATCCTGGCAATTGCTAGCGTCGTTAACCAACAATTTTTTTATCTCGATTAACATGAAGCATGTAAAGAAATAAACGCTTATAGAAATACTTTGTACACGACTAGAGAGAGAGAATCATCTGGGTGCAATATATCACATTTTTATGTATTATCAACATTATTATTATTATTATTATTATTATTATTATTATTATTATTATTATTATTATTATTATTATTATTATTATTATTATTATTATTATTATTATTATTATTATTATTATTATTATTATTATTATTATTATTATTATTATTATTATTATTATTATTATTATTATTATTATTATTATTATTATTATTTGTAGTAAGGTTTTTCCTTATCTCTTACGCAAAAGTCATTCAAAATGAAGAATACTTCAAAGACAATTTCCAGAAATTTGAAGATATAATTTCAGTTGTCATGAAACTGTCTTAAACGTATGGAATCGTTAGTCATTTTTGAGAAAATAAAAATATTCGACTTTTTTTTTTTGTCATGTAAAGCGTAGTTTGTTTGGGTTGGGGAATTCTCTTGAAAATCTTCGTGTCACATTCTTAGAAGATTCTGAACTTAAATATGCACCAAGTTGGGTTTTTTTTACGCTTTTAAGTTGTACTGTTCACAGACACACAGGGGCCTTTCACTAAAAAAAAAGGAAATACATAAAATTGGGTTGGGGGGGGGGGGTCTCAAAGCACATGTTTGCGATGAAATCTCGACATGGAATTTTGGGTTTATTATAGTACCTATTTATCCTACTTATTGTATGTACTAGAGAAAGTAAAAATATATTCGCATGAGGTGGAGAAGCAAATGAGCTGATTTACGAGTAGATACTTGGCATGTACTTATAAGCAGTAAACTAGCTTCTGTCTAGAAACCAGAAGATAGAAATAACTTAACGAAACTTCCAATAGAAAAATAAATATTTTATGCAGAAACTTGGAGAAAGAACTAATGAAGATTTTGGCGAAGTGCTCTTGTGTGGTGTGACATGTATATATGGAACCAAGGACTTTACAGCTAAGTGAGGAAAAGCTTTTGGTAGCTCGTAATGTAGATAAGAAAATGAATTCAGTATCTGAAATTGATAAACAAAAGTAATCTTCACAATCGGCGGACTAGGAGAGAACAATTCTGAAACTAATCCGGAAGAGGAAAGGAAATTGGTTGGGGCATTGCACAGAAACGGCTTGCTAGTCGATGTACTAGGAGGAATGTTGGAAGTTCCTTTACAGAAAAATGATCAAATAATATTCAGTGTTCATTTAAATACATATATAAATGGTTCATATGCGGATAAAAAGAAGAGGAGAAAGAGGAAACCATAATAAAGAACCTCTGTTGAATACAAACTTGATTGACTGAGCTGGTTATCGTGCATTTACTCGCTTGTCTTTGTTTACGTATTTTGTGAGGTTTTAAAAGTAAGACCTCCAGTGACTAAAGTGAAAGCATAAGGAGAGCAGTAAACGGCCGACGTTAGAGCATTATCACAAATTGGTAGTTGTAGCATTAATTATAGAGTATACTCCAGGGAAATCCATTAATTGTCTCTTAGCTATGTCCTGTTGAAACACAGCGCAACATTGTATCAAGCACTTGGTGGTGTGCACAAGAAAATGCAGTCAAGCCACACCCAGTGTATTCATCCAATTAGGAACCACAGCAGCGGCAAACAGTGGAAACAGCTTTATTTACCCTGCAAGTGTATTGTAGTTACCAAGCTTCCAAACTTCAAATTCCTCAACGTGTCTTGATTAGCTCCTGATGTGAGGATTGCATTGGTACTCAATAAATTATTCCAGTGGTTTTTTGTACTAAGCTTTGTCTTTCTCAATTGAACAAAATACGTTTTGGTACTTAAATATTTAGCGTCTACTCACCCAAACTGTATCACTCTAGCAAATGTTTCTTGAATAAGTGTGTACAGATTCTAAACGCGAACATATTAGAATATGAGGAGTCGAAAAGAGTTTCGTTTCCGATACTGTCCAACTTGAAATATTTCAGCCCGAGCGCACGACCCACTGTTGAATACATAGGACTAATTCAAGAAGTGACGCGTAAAAAGCATGAGGAAACGTAGTCAAGCAGTGAGCAAATTACCTGTCTATTAATATTACATTGATTATCATTACATTTATTATCTTTAAAAATATATTTTGTTCTCGCTCGTAGTTAAATACATAGAAGTCTCTTTTGCTCCATTTTGGGTCTTCAGAAACCAGCATAGGAATTTATATTTTAATTAATTTTCTGCAAGAAAATTTGATTAAATGGTTATTTTTGCACGCAGTTATATCGTTTAAATTAAAAAAGTGAAGACGCCAGGTATAGTGGTCGACAAAATGTGACATAATGAAAAATTAAACCGCTGAAAATATATGGTATTTAATATTTATTAAATACCCTTGAAGTTCTTTGGAAATTGCGCTTTAATTAACCATTATAGCGGCTGATTTAAGTCAGGCTAAACCACGCTCTTGCCTTTCCATTCAACATTGACATAGAGCAGGCAATGAAACGTTTGTTTTGGTTGCGCAGGGAAGTAATAAAATGACGTGAGTGACGTAACAACACGATCCGTTTCGTAATCAATAAGCACCCACCAGGAACCTTTTCCTGTGATTAACAGTCTGGAAATTGAATCCGATGACCGCCCCAGCCAGCGTACGGGAACACTCGCTGCCTGCCGTTATTTATTTACTGATGTACAGTTAAAACCTAATTGTACTTCTCTACAGTTTTAAAGGACGGCGCCGGTGTCCACTTGATATACTGACGAAGCCATTAAATAATGGTAGAGTGAAATATCAAGAAACTCCAAAATAAATAATTGTAACGGTTGTTTCAGTGGGACCATACAGAGTGACAGTTGCTTACGAGATGAAAGAACCAGACAAGGAAAACCGACAGTAATGGTTCTTAATGTTTTGCGAACGAGACTCAGCAATATTGAAAATGGCGTGGTTTGCAGAGGAAGCTTGGTTTCATCTCTCAGGATGTGTGAATTCACAAAACACAAGGACATGAGCGATATAAAACTCTTATGTTACTCTGAGGAAACACTTCATTCAGAAAAAGTTCATTTGTGGTGCGCAAAATCCGCGCAGCGGAATTGAAGAGACTCAATTCTGGGCTTTACAGAACCATTCTCCCGACTTTCGTAGAGCAGTTAGACCATGTTGAACTTAAGCAAATATATTTTCAACAGGATGATGCTACATGCCATTCATCAAAGGAATTTATGGTTCATATCCACAGCTTCTTCGAGGAACGTCTTATCTCCAAAGATTTGTAACCTCCCAGGTGGCCAGACCTGATGTCAATGCATTGTTTAGGATATCTAAAAGAAAGAGTCCGCAGAAATAGTCCACATGCCATCCGGGATCTTCAGATGAACATCACAGCTGAAATAACCAATATTAATGTAGACGTATTAAGGCTTGCATCCATCCAACATGGTGAAACGGGCAGAAAACGTGCATTCCGGAAGGGGGGAGGGGGGCATTTCCCGCAAATTTTGCGACTGGTACTTTTTTACCCAGAGGTAACTTCTCATATTCATTTAATTTTGTTAAAGCATTGTTACACATTTCAATAATATAGCGATTGAAAATGTGGAGCATCCCACTGAAACACTGTAGAAGTTTCTAGATGTAAAATTATTCTGTTACACAATTCTTACAATGGTTATTAGAAACCAATTCTTTGGAACTAATGTGGCCATCTCCAAACATAATGAATCTGAGTTATTAATTTTTAGGTCACTGTTTAAATGTTGTATCCATTTTCGACCAGCGTAACCGTGGTGAGGGGTGCATCAATGACGTGAAAAATTACCACTACTTTAGAAATTGTTGTGAAAAACTTTAGGAACAAAATCGGTTGTACCTGTTCACTCATTTCAGTTATTCATTACTTGTTCAGTTCCGCATGAAGGGAATGAATTTGCTTCAGTTCTCCGCAAAAACTACACTCGTGAAGAAATTATCAAAATAAATGTGATATTCTTTACCTTCCAAGTCTCTACACATATCCAACACAACTCTGTCCCCTAAATTGTGTTCCACTTCGTTATGATACCTTCCAGTATACACTTGAAAATCATACTAACCCATTTTGTCGGCCCTAGTCCATATTTTATAGCCTTGAATTTTATCATACACTCCTCTACAGCTTGATCTTTTGTAGGTGCGTAGTTATTTTGGAATGAGTTCCGGAGGTAGTTAGTGATGGGCCTTATTTTATACAGTTCACCAAAGCCTAGGTTTTTTTCAGCTTTACTACGTTATCATTCAGGCACGAGCGAAGAAATATAATTTCTAAGTTCCTCACATAAGGACTAACAATCACGGTAACTCGTGGACGCTTTATTCCCATTATATTTAGAGCTAGGAAAAGCTTCATTTCGTCAGGTGTTACTGGTTTGAAAGTTTTACTGTTAGGAGTTGCATACAGATTGGTCTGGAATGTAGTTGAATTCATAAGGTCATCGCCAAACAGTACATATATATATGGGAGACGTATTCTTTATTATTTTTTCTAGTACTTCACGCTCCTTCAGACCCGTCGGTCTGGGTGGCTCAGTTGGTTAGACGCTGGCCTACTGATCCCAAGGTAACGGGTTCAAATCCGGCCCAGGCCGATGGTTTTAAAGTAGGTATGCTTAAAAATGACAGCTCTATGTCAGTAGATTTACTGGCACGTAAAAGAACTCCTGCGTGACGAAATTCCGACACACCGGCGACGTTGATGTGATCCTGGCAATTGACAGTGTCGTTAAACAACAAAATAATTTAATTTTTTACTCCTTCAGACCCCGTCTGAACATTTTTCTGAAGGGAAAGTGAGATTATAATACATTACATCATTACAGGGGGTAACAGTAGTTTCAAATTAAACCACAGGGCAAAAATCTACATTGCTTTTACACCATTTCAAATAATGCTTACAAACATATTGCATATGAAAGCATAAATATCATTTCACAGAAGAAACAAATTACTCATAAAAAATAAACCGTTAACGTAATAGTATAAAAAAGACACTAGCACAGCACTTCTAAAGAAGCCAACACAAGAGAAAATGCCATTTTCAGACACATATACTTGATATACAGATGGCAGCACGATACTGCGCCATTCTAAGGGATTTCGTTTGAAACCACTGTACAGGTAGCGAGGAAAAATATTGATTTTAGGGTAGTTCCGATTGGAACTAATATGCCTGAAAGGGTTAATAAAATGGTCGTAAACTACAACTACTAGTAGGACAGGTTCTGGAGGCCTCTGACGAAAACGTCTGAGGAGTGTTCTGTTCTCTCGAGGGGAAAGAGATAACAGTAGTACGTGACAGCTCAAAATGCTGTCATCAATAGATTTACTATTTATATTAACTACTGTGTTCCTCTCACGAGAATGTAGCTGTAGGAAGTGTGTTCGACATCAACAACTCTAGCGTTTTCTTAGAAAGATTACGGCTAGAGTTTCAATATATCAAGGTGTGGTTCTCAAATAGCGTGGCGTGAGGTCTGAAGCATGCGCAGATGCTCGTGTTCTAGCATTTGCGCTACGTTACTATCCCAGCATTGCTATATACAGGCTGTCAAGGGTATAGATAAGTGCAGATATTTGTACTGATAATTGAGGACAGGGTAATGAACAGTATTACATCAATATTTGCTTCATTTGCGGACTTACACTTTTACTTATTAAGAGTAGTGTGTTTTTAGGTTGGTTAGCACCTTCAAGGAGGCGTGCCACAGAAAACACGGCCCAAAGTGGGCGGGACAAATGCTGTATCGGAACTAAGTTCGAATACTTTCTGCAAGGCCAGCAATGTCATGTTATCTAGACCAGTAAATCGCGCATTAAGGTGTGAAGCAAAACGAATAGTCTATCTCACAGGCGCTGTTCATTGCGTCGCAGTTATGACTGTGCAAAAAGCATCAGGTAAAAATCTCTGTGATTGGTTGGTAAGAAAACTGTTAGACGACGAGAAAAAACAACTAACACACCAAAGTTGACACATATTAAGGTAGCATTTATCAAAATATCTACACTTATACCCTTTACACTCTGTATAGCCAGTAGACCGAAGTAAGACCGAAGATATGGAAATAAAGCACAAGAGATATTTTAGTTCGATATTTATAAGATTGTTTTTTATTCTTGGTCATTTCATTTAAAAATGCGCCACAAATTCTCTTGAGTGAAATATTTTAATCCCTAGTTATATTTTCAATTACTCCTAATAAGTAATGAAGGTGTGTGTATAAGCTGTTTCACATTATAATTGAAAGCAACCCATTTTTCATTAGTTGGATTAACTTTCCTTCTTATATCGCACCACTTGTAACAAACGTATTTTTCTCCAGACCAATTGCAAGCCTTTGTAGTTGTGCCATACAATCAACCATATCACCATTCTCATCAATGCTCATTAGTCATTACTATACCTGAAAATTACTTGTTCCATGACACTGAACTATATTGCCTTCCCGTATAGAACCTTTTGAAGTGCCTTCATTCTTCTGCCACAGGATTTGTTGGTTTGGGAATGGCTCATTAATTGGCGTAACATTTCATCCACAGAATCCTAAAAAGAATTAAAAAGATCACGCTCTCCTCAATTCCGGATGTTGTGAGCATTGTCATCCTCAGATGTAAAATAACATTAGATATTGATTATGGAAGGTTTTCTTAGGAGGCGCTTTTTTTCTCTGGGACTGATTTTACTCCCTTTGTGGATTGTGCTGCTTTTCACAGAAGTGGAGGCTTCATGCTTCTGGTTGATTATATCAAAAGTGCGAATGCTTTTATCTGGTGTGACTTTTTTCCTGCTAGCCTGAGGTTTTGCAAACTCATGACTCTTCTGACCAAGTGAGCAGTGAGCCAAGAAAGTATCTTCAAGTAGATTTAGGTTTACTGCCTATCTTGTTTTGGAAAGCTAGATAAAAGTTCATTTGTGGGGAAAATGCAGTTTATTTTTAAGAACAGCCTTAATATTGGTTGGAAACCTAAACTCCATCTCATTTAATCTAATGCAGTTCTTAGTAAGGAAATTGGTCTTTTGGCAAACATCTTGCTCTTTTTCCAGTTTCAGATTGTTTCCATTTTGTGAAACCAGCCTTCCATTTAGCTTTCATGGGGGTCTAAAATAGGTCACATGAAGGGGCTGAAGTGTGAGCAGTTACGCAGGAGGCAAACAAGTTTTATATGTTTTGCATCTCACACAGCTTGGCTATAGAAGCCAATATGGAATGACCAATTTTCTCCAGTCAAAGCCTTTGTGTCTTCTTGTTTTATGAGCACAGGCAGAAGGTGGGCGATAATCCATTCCTCAGATATTGCTGGGTCACCAACCATGCTTACTTCGGTTGTATCTCGCACCTACTTTGCACATTATGTAAGTTGGGAGAAATTAACCTGTTGCATTCTCGGTAAACACGACAGTCACGTTAGAATTTGAGGAATTGATTACCCTCTCAGGATACTTGCAGTCTCTGCAGTAAATTATCTTGTTCCTACCAGCATCATCAGGCATACTTGTCTCATCATTGTATTTTCTGCTGGAACATCCTTTGTCCAAACATTCATGTTATCAATATACTCCGTAACAACTTTGTCATCAATTGCCTCGCGAGCTCTTATGTTTTTGGCAAAACTGATTGATAACGGTCAGATGCCTCTTCAAAAATAACTTAATCCTATCAGTCCAGACAGATTGTTTTGACCTTCCCTGCATTGCAAGATAGGACTTAACAGTTACTTGAAGTCAAGGTCATCTACAAAAAAGCCAAGCTCACTGATTTTGTCCAGTGCCTGGAACTATTGCGGGACGAAATTCTGGCACACCGGCGGCTCTGATATAATCCTTGTGATTGACAGGGCCCTTAATAAACCAAGTATTTTAGTGCCTTTTCAATCTCCTTTACATTATTGACCTATAGTTTTTAAAGTAAGCTGCTGCTTCTCTTTTGAGACAGTTCTCCCAACTTTACGCCATTTTAACATTCTTTTAATGTTTTAGATATAAAATCTGCACAGTTCTACTTCCAGGAATCCGCTTCTATTTTTCGTTTCAGATCAGCAAATACACAGAAAGAAAATTGAGAAAAATGAAGTTTGAATTGATTTTACAATGAACTTTTAGAATATACACCAAATTTAAGTATGTGACTAGGGGTTACCTGGATCCACTTCTGCGGTGGGTTCAAGTAATTCCACTTTTTTGTTATGAGCACACTATTCATTACGTATTGAGTGTATTGTAGGTCTTAAACTGTTCCCCGTTCATAAGCACCATATTTAAAATGTAAATGTAACCTTAGCATGGCTTAAAAGTTATCGATTATACAAATCCGTATCTTTACAACATAATATATAGTAACGGCCACGTTCCGAGAAATTGTAAATCTGTCAACCTTCTTCCACTGTTATGACATGAACAAATAGCGAATCCTCTCAATACACTCTTAGCAAAGGATCTGCGGTTGTCAAGTCGCTTAGGTACTGTTGTGCATTCAGTGTCTAAAAGTCAGTGGGATGAGGAAGGCCGTTAAGGCATGAGGATTACTATATGTCAGCTAAAACAAAGCCGTTACAGAAGTAGCGAGTTTATGCATTTCAGGCATGCAGCTATCGTGAATCACATCTACACTGTCTAAGACTGAAAACCCAAGATTCGTTTTAAACGTTTGTTTCATTTAGAACCAAGTCATTCCAACTTACAGTATCTAGATTTCACAGGAAATACACGTTTTGAGACTCCCAGGATAAAAAAATAAACAGAAAAAGGTGCGTGGATGGTTGTGAGCATAACTCTTCATTTAATTACCCTCCCCATATGAAGGACTGACATCCCCTGGGACTTACAAACCAGGTATGAGAGTAAGGAAGAGGATGATATGAAATGCAAGCAAAATGGATGAATGAAAAGATGATGTTGGAGCAGTTAGTGGAATGAGTGGCGGGGGAAAACGGAGAACCGAGAGAAAACCTGCCCAGACGCTGCTTCATCCACCACAATTACCACGTGTGGGTACCTGGGATCGAACCCGGACCGAATTGGTGATAGGCGAACGAACTAACCGCTCGGCCACGGCGCCTTGTGAGCATAACTCAAAAATGAAAATTCGGATCAATACCAACTTGGCGTTTAGGTGGAGTAGCTTCCACGATACGGCACAAATATTTCCAAGAAAATTAACCATAGAAAATAGACAGCACACGGGACTAAGGCAATCTTGTAATAAATGTAAGCGAATATGTCTAAAAATTTAAAGGAAAACCATCGCAAGATGGTGTCACAGATAATGCCGGGGAATAGAAATACAATTCATCTTGTACGAGGGCGACACGTTTAGAAAAGCAAACAAATTGTAAACGATTTTATTGTTTTTCAAAGTACTAGCCTTTAACATCAATATAGTTTTACATTCAATGAAACCAGTGCTTAAGGAAATGACGCCACTATTTCCGAGCCATTTCAGAAATCAGCTTTTTAATATGTTCTACTGCTTCATCTGATGAAACTGTGATTCCACCATGTTGTCTTTAATTTTTGTAAACGAAAATAAATTACAACGTGCTAGACGCTAGAGGTTCGATGGTGCTGACCTTTAGGGCATCTAGATACTCAGTTGTTATACTCTATGTGAAATTATTTTTCTTTTTGGGTGTTTTCACGGACTTCTGTATTTCCAGAAATGGAAAATTAACCAGCGTCTTTAGTCCTGCAGAGGTTTTTTTTTTTTTTTTTTTTTTTTTTTTTTTTTTTTTTTTTTTTTTTTTTTTTTTTTTTTAAATCAGGAATGGAGAATCAGGATAAAGGCACGCGTCTAGAAATTGAGTTAATGGGCACATGGCAACATTGTGTAGTGCTTGTAAATAAAATGACAACGATGCCATTGTCATGATGCATTAAACACTGTACTGTTTAATGCATCATTAATTACTCTTCGCTGGCATTAAGGTCTTCTAACTAAGCATTTTTGTAATGCTTCATTTACCTTCATACTTTCATATGTAATGAACTTAATCCATTTTCCTGCGATGCTTGGAGTCTTATTCTCGCATAGTGTGACATTTGTGTCGTATTACTGCACATTGAAGTATAAATGAAAGTAATAATGCTGAGTAATTAAATTTTCTAAAATAATTATTTTCTCTTCTTGTGCCTAAAGCCTTTTAGTTTTTGTGGATGTCGATATTTTCTAACGTGAACATTTATAATGCTTTCTTACATCCATTGTAAGCTAACTAAACAGTAACAGTGCATGATGGAAGTAAATCCTTTTAACATGGTAGTAATCTTCGACATTTATAGAAAGATGCCTTTGAATGCGGGTATTTAAAGGAAAAGGTATTAATTTCGTGAAGGATGATTGGTAGTTGAAGTAGACGTATTTGTGTTTTATCTACAGCAGTTGGAATCAATATCTTCTAAAGCTTTGAGTTTTAAAATTTCAGTCGTATTGCAGCAGTATGATAATATTGTATAACAGTATATTTGGCACAGGTTTTATAAATAATGATGTTCCCGTTAAGACAAAATGGAAGAGAAAAGAAAACAAATGTGCGTTATATGGGATTCGATCCAAGCTCAGGGCATCACTCTGGGTCCGCGCTAATGCGCTTTAACACGTTCAGCTACTACTGAGTACAGAAATTCTGTGTGGGTGATTGAGATTACGTTGGTAAGCAAAGGGTTTAACACTGGCAACCTTATTTCCAGTCCACTATTTAATCAAAACCCGATAATAGTATATTTTCTGCAGGCATAGTTCCCTTGAATTTGTAATGTTTGTGCTTTTCAAAGCTGCGCGTAGAGCGGATAGTTGCCATCCTCTCTGAACAGCAAGGAATCATATATGACAAATTTCATTCTCATACTATCTATTTAGGAACGCCTGAGAATTGGCTCAGGTCTCACTGGAGTTGAGTATTTACTTTTGTGAAAGATAGTTCAATAGCCTGCATTAATGTTTTTAATGTAAAATTTAAGTTTTCTCAGAACGACATTTTTATATGACAAATAACCCATGCAGTATAGTCAATTTTTTCATTGGTACAATTGCTTTACAGTACTATCTAAAGAAATTGTAGAATCCATTTTGGGCTACAATGTACAACTTGGGCACAGTGGTGCTATTTATCCAAATATTTTTACTTTTTAGGCTCCAATATCCGCATTAATCATTATAATTAATATTTTGTTATTCGAAGCATAAAACTAAAAATAATTCTAGAATCAGGAGTTCAAATATTAATATTACAAAGTGGTACTGATGGAAAAAAAAGTATTTGTACTGCAAGGAAAACTTCATATTTTTCAAATATCGTGATATGAAAAATAGAAAATAGCTCATAGCTGAAAAAAGAATTATAGAAAATCATATTATCTGTTCAGGTCGTCTTAAGTTAGAAGAATAAGTAAACACGGATTCTTGAATACTTAATGGATTTTGAAGGATGTAAGACCACAATACAGTAATGCGTGGAATTAAAGTTAGGAAAATTGGCTATGGTTAAAGTGTATCTCCCAATTGTTGGATTCGGTGAACATTGGGCTTCACTAAAATATTCAAGAATATCGAGCAAGAATCGCAGATTTGACAATTATGGCACATGATACATATGGATGCGACATTATCACTTTTGCAGGGTGACAGGGTACCAGATAAGTTGAACAGCTGGAGCACGTTTTGCTGTGCAGGTCACTTTAAGGAGCGATTTGTCTTGGCCTGAGGGATCGTCGTTTTCCCCCAACAAGGGCAAGAACTCGGCTAATGGTGAATAATGGATGCAATGTAGCACGGCACTTTCCGTAATGTGCCTGCCTGGTCCAATATCCGGCCTTAAGGACTATTCTTTCTCTCACATAGGTGTACGAATCTCTTGGGGCACTGCTTTTGTTGCTTGCTGATGAAATGAGATGCCTAGATTCAGAACCTACCAAAACCATCTTCTGTGTTATTCGGGACATTTAGTAATAACGTTGGTTTTAATGACACTGTTATCGCGTTTACATGCCCATAACCTGTACATCTTGTGTAAAACGTCGTGATAGTTCCTCATTCCTGAAGCAAAGATACTTAATAGCACTGACCAGCCCACTTGCACAATAAGAGAAGTGGGGGTCAGTGCTCCAACTGCTGTGAGTGTGATAAGTACAATGCGTTATACAAAATGTGACTGCCTCCCGAGTTCTGATAAGTAGGGCTAGGAAGTTCATGCATTTGCATGTTTTTTCATAGGGGTTAAAAATGTATGCTTTTACATGAATTATGGAATTTTCAGTTATTTGGACATGGTTTTATGGTGCATATAGCTGCATATTTTCTTCATTTTGATAAATGCATAATATTTCAATGTTATAGCCCCTATATAGCATATTTTAATGATTTTTATGGTATTTTATTTCTTCCATCTGTATAATATTTTTCATATTGGTAGTATTGAACATGATGATGCAACTCGCGAGGTGGCGAGAACTAATGTTGAGTCTTGTTGTCATGCAGTGAATCCCCTGTTTCCATCTTTTCATTATATGTATGTGTGTAGAGAATAATCAGTGCGTTATCTGAGAGGTTTATATTAACAAAGATAAAGTGCAGGTCAACGTTTTGAGCAGCACGATTATAGCAACACTTGCCTACCCACCAGTAGTTGTGTCGTGGTCTTCAAACGTAACAGTGTTGTGAACTGGTTCCCACCAAATTAAATTAGGCGTATAAATGTTAAAATGCTCTTCAAATGCCGAAAATAAAACCAACTTCGTGTGCTAGATTAATTAATTTACAGAAAGAGTTTTCGGGTGATTTAATATCTACAGATAATAGGGTACTGTTTTGTGGAGCGTGTGAGAAAAATGTAGGGAGTGAGAAAAGATTTCAAATAGTTTAGCACATAAACACAGCAAAACACAAGGAGAATTTAATAAGAAAACTCACAAACAAAGAACCTGTTCAAAAACAGCTAGTAGAGTGTTCAGGAAGTAGGGTTACTGAATTTTCTTATGACTTGTGCCAAGCATTTTAGCAGCTGTTATTCTCTTGTTCAAAATTAATAATCCGACATTTAAAAACTTTCTTGCCAAGTACACTCGACAACATGTGCCTGAAGATGTTTTAAGCTGAAAGTGCGAAGTGTTGGTTGTGAACTGCAATTTAGCAGTTAATACTAGCAGCCGGATCACTTCTGCTTCAACCTCTAAGGAATAATTATTATTTATTATTTATACTAACTCGTCTTGTCTACTGCAAAGGGACATTGTTTTAATTAAATAGTACATATTTCTTGGCATATTTTCAAGTTTTTAAGAGTATATTTGCAAGCATATTTCAGTGTTTTTTTAGAGCACGTACTTTCGAGCCCTACTGATAAGAGCTCCAGTCCCTTGCTCCCCCACCAGTCTCTTCTCATTTCACCTTTTGCACGTATGGAGTGTCACGAATTTATACACAAACTGTACTCACTATACACAACAGGGATAATTGATGCGTTGGCCGCAGATAAACAAATAGATAGATATCCTTAGTGGCATAATTGGCGCAACAGATCTGGATATTTAAAACGCTTAATGGCAGCTATGATGCAAGTTATTTACCAGATCAGGAGGTGACCGGTCGACTGTATGCTGGAGAGTGAGTGACAATCAATTACAAATATCCGTTCTACGCCGGTTTGCGCTTCCGATAGTAGTGCCAAACTTGGAAGGTGTATTCACGCTAGATTAAAGCAAAGAAGTCGCTCAAAATAGCGTAACTTAAATGTTAATTTCAGTTCATGCGGTATGTTTAGCTTATAAAACGTAAACGGTGTTTTCAACTACTCCGTCTTTCTTCCACTGATCATTTTCAACCTTTTCTATATTTTTCAAAAATCCTGCCAGTCTTTCTCGGTTACAAGCGATATACCCTCGAGAATTCCTGTAAGGATAGGTCACTTGTTACATTTCTTTAACTATTGATTTTACTTTCGTCGAAGCTAGTTCTATAGGATTAAAATCACACATGTATGGGGGGGACAAGCAAACGACAGTGTGGCCCATTGAAACCAAAACTGCATCCGTTTTAAAAACTTCTTTGGTTTTGTTTGTTTCAATCATCCTGTAAAGATCTATTTTATACTTAGAACTGCCACTCTGCATCTCTTTGTTCTGCAATCACAATATCATGCAGATTTCCCAGTAGTGCTAGGCGGAGGTTTATCTACTTCTACACTCCTGTTTTCTTTACTTCGACACAACGCTAGTGACTCGTACGGTTTTACACATGGAATTTAGAGAAATTAGTAGGAGTAAACGTAGCGCGAATAACATTGGAAGTTGGCAACGCAACCATCAGCAACATTTGCGAGGAAGTTTACAAAACTCGGGTTACACCACTTGGAGTGTATCTGCTATTCCCTTTATTTCCCTATGACCATGACCTGGTGAACAGTTAACTTTGAATGCGTAGGAGCCATAGTTATAAATATCACAAATATAAAATAAGCACTGCTTTTATTTATAATCGTGTTACTCTAATGGTTAACATGCACTTTATCTTGAATCATCAGAAACCTCTCAGGCAACACCATTGCATGTGTTGTTTGTTCTCGGAAGTCGCTGATGTTTCACAATGCGCCAATGAGCGTGTCACTTCAGCCAATGAAATCAAAGAAATCTCAAATAATATGTTAACTCTACGTGGAGTAAAACACAGCGTTGCAACATTTCCCGTTTTCTCTGTTTTCTCGTGACATTGGTCTTCTAAGAAGTAAATGCTCACGCGTTGAGTGCGAACGCTTATTTGGAAAAAAACGTGACAACGCTGATTTTCGCTTTGACGCGCCGCATGGTAACCATTAGAGTAGCACATCTCTTTGAAAACACAACCAAGTGAGGCACCCTTTCGATGCAGACTGGACGTATAGCGCGCTATGATTGAGCAAAGGTATATCGCACTCACGCAAAGCTAAACATTAAACATCGATACTCTTAGTGCGTTCGTAAATTGACCGGACCGCCCAGCGACGGCACCGAACCGGGCGAGGATTGGCGCACCCTCCGTTAGAATTACATATAAACGACCGGCAACTCAAGTATGCCGAGCAACTACTGCACTAACTTACATTAGGCTTACCTGCACCACAACATATATTGAATTGATGACAATTCTGATTTATCGACAATCCCCATATTATTCATGAGGTTCTGCACTACGGTGAAATTTTGGGGTTTGCCGCGCAATAAATGCGCGTAGAATTATTGGTCCCTTATGTTACAACAGCAACTGACCACACGTTTATGTAAATTTTATTTTAAGTAATTTCTTCCGCAACTAACAAAATATGAAACATTGCGTGGCTTTTTTTTTCAGCAGGATTCAGCTATAGCGCACATTACTGCGAATTCAATGTATGAATTTCGAAGTGCGTATGGTTACAGAGTAAGTAGTTGAAGATTGTGACCATCTTGTTTCCCTGACCTATCTACATTCAATTTTTATTCGTGGGGAACGTAAAGAGTAAAGTATACTCATCAAATCCCCGTGTTACAAGAATTGAAGAACATGACAAGAGAAATCCAGGCAGTCAGTTAACATGCACTTTTACGCTAAACCAGAATTGTTTTCGGATACATAGGGAATGCGTCATCAATTTCAACATTTGTTGTGATGCAGGTAAGTTTAAAGCGGAACAAAACACAAAAATGAATACTTCATCCGCCACATCAGTTTATTTGTCGTCAAGAAGAGATATCAACGCAGGCAGTTTCACCGTCCCAAGGTGAGTGGTTCTCATGTTACTTGCAGTTGTTATTATGATTCGTGACGTCAGTTATTCCACTGAACTCAGACAAGACGTGATGTTTTAAACGATAAACAACGTTCACCGTTAATATCAAATAAGTTGTAAACAGCAGTCCAACATCTGCTTTGATAATGAGTGAACGTAGCCGTCATTATCAGTTTGAACCTAAAAGATATGATTTTAAAGATTTAAACCATTCTGATAGTGATTCTGACACAGTTAGTGTGAACACTAAGTCCTTGCTGATTCCATACATTGGTGTGTATATATATATGCCTTTGTATTATTCGCTTCTCACATTACAGCCATGTGCACAACATTGAGGTATGAAGTTGATGACGTGTGAAGTGTTTAGTATTTCGCTTGCACAGCGATAACGGTATCGCTTGGGAAGAAAACAGTCTTACCACTCCATTTTAGGGAGAAACATTTTTGTTTCGTTTTCCTTTAATGTAAGTCAGTGTTCTGTACCCATCACTTGCCGACCGTTTACGTGTAACTGGCGGAAAGCGCACCGGTCCTGTCCCGTTTCGGTGCCGGCGTGGGGCGGTCCCGCCGATCTACGAACGCATAGTACTTTCGTCAAAATGTGTCGGATCCCATTAAAACTGCAGAACAAACATTATGGTTAGTTGCTGTATCTATAGGGTGCTATCGATGTGTCATCTGTCTCAAGAATCGCCAAATAAATTCTCGACCAGCTAGTTCACCAAAGCAATTAAGCTGAAATTTGTTATCGTCGCACTTATATCGCATTATCTAAAACGTTGTACAACTCTTCGCACCTAAACACGCCTGTGAAAAGTGATGTTGCCACTAAACTTTTCCTTCTACTCTCAGTGTAAGTAAGCTTACTGGGCTATTAAGAACTACTTGCATAAAATGCATAAATAAAAACAAAAGATGTCACGACGGTGTAACACAAGGGAAGACAACTTCGGGCCGTGTGACGTATTTAAACGAAGAGCCAGCTTGTAGGTTTGTGTAACGTCAGGCTAGAGCGGTGTATTGCTATGCTGCCTAGATAAGCATAGCGCTACTTGCACGAAACTGAATGAATATGACAAATGTTATTTGGGCATGCTTACAACATGTCCGGGCTGTTTAGGGAGAACCCTCCTCAGTTTAGTCCGAGGTTTTTTATTTGTTGTGTGAGGGGTCTTAACGGCGTTAGTGCGAATTTTGTTTTTACTTTGTGTTTTGTTGACGTTGTATAGTGTTGTGGTTTTGTGTTTGTGTTCAGTTCCTTGTGTTTCACACTAGTTTGAGACCAGGCTTCAAGATGTAGAAACATTGTCAACTACGTTTCAGATCTTTGCGACCCCGTATTCACTGGATCTTAACAATGTTTCTAGCAGGTAGAAAATTGAATTGATAAATTAACAGTGCGACGATTTACTGAAGAACAAATATAAACACAAGGAAGACTTGGCTGATTTTTATAAGAATGTTCCTCAAACTAGATTTCTGAGGTTGCATGCGCTTGTTGCACGGATATTATATACGTTTGATTCTAAGTATGTGTGCAAAAAATTATTTTCTGTTATGAACTTTTCTAAGTCAAAATCCCGAAACATATTGTCAAATCACAATGTAACATGTAATCTTCGGCTACAAATGTGCCGTGCATTACGCCCTAACATTGACAAACTAGTTAAAGGAAAGCGAAACGGTGAATGTCAGAAAATGTCCACCTAATTCTTCTGTATAGCTCTCCTCTAGCTCAGGCAAAATAGTTATAATTTCTGTTCTATTTGCATTGTAACATGACTTCACATAAACTAGAGTTTATATACATGGCATAAAGTCGAAATGTAATTATTTATAATCTGTGACTATTCCGTAATTGAAACAGTCAGCATTAAAATTATGGTATCCTGCATACATTTCCTCTTCCCCGCTGTAACGTCATACGTTCAACTGGCTTTCGGTGGGAGCATGTGAGCTGAGTGAGCTGACGTCACAGCAGCGAAACCTGTCTTCCCCTGGTGTAACACAAATACTGCATGCAGTTCAGTCGGATTCAGTTGCTATTTATCACACCAGCACAAAACAGTACGAATAGGGCCACGTGTCTATGTCAAGGTTGCATACTGTTATAAAATAGCAGCACGGCTGATTCGAGGGGTGGCGCGCTACAACACATTCGGTCCCTATACTGAACGGTTTTTGGTTCACAAATGAATTGTCATTTCGATCCCGCTGGCAACCTGTTTGTTCCGCACTAGGTAAACCACTGAAAGTACCTTGACACTCCTGGACTAATCCATTTTGAAATAAGAAGGCTAACACACCCGTAGTCAAGCATAGTATTCTTTTGTTACGTTTAATAAAATACCTTAAGGTGGATGATAACGATCTCCATAATTAGAAATAAAAATTGCCTACATAAACCGATAGTTCTCTCCACTGTTAAGTTCTAAGCCGATAGCTGACTGTTACTATTCTCTTTTCTGTTGTACGCATAAATTTTGTGGGTGCAAATGATATATCACCGGCTTTACAGCGTGTTTAGCTATAAAACACCGTAAGGCATGGCAAGCCTATGATTGGATGTTGTATCAAGGCACTCGCCGTTAAATGTTGCGTCAATCATATTTGTAATCTTCTGGCAGCGTACTGTAAGTATTAGCACTCATTACATATTCGTGGATCTTTATGTAGTAACATTTTCGGGGAGACTTCCGCATCTTCATCTTGATGTCGACATGAAGATCCACAAATAAGTGTGAATGTTAATACTTACCATGATCTTCTGTTCACTTTCAATGCTGCTTCTCCTATAGGTAAAATCGCAAGTTCACGTAAAATAGCAATGAGCAGGAGGGAAACTTAATCAACATATGTTTGTATACTGTCCATGAAAAGCAGCACAGAGTAAACTGATCTCCTAGCATGTTATATAGTCGATTACCGCTGGCCACTTAAAAGTTGCTCCTTGTGTGTGTTAGATACAAAAACCTTTTGGTTTTAGTTTCTCTAGTACCTTACCATACTAGGTAAGAGGAAGTATTGCACCCCACCCAAAAATTCCATACCAAAATCTCACTGGAAATGCATGTTTTGAAGTCACCTGAATTCAAAAATCTTTTTTTTATAAAAACAAGCTCTCTCTCTCTCTCTCTCTGTGTGTGTGTGTGTGTGTGTGTGTGCGTGTGTGTGTTTGTGTGTGTGTGTGTAGACCAGTATACCGCAAAACGAAATATCTCATAAATATCTACCTCTGCGGAAGGAGTTTTATATAATTTTGTTTAATTAATGCACTATAGTAGATAGGTGAAAACGTACTAAACAAAACATGCAAATCTCTGTAAAAGACAATTTATTTCAATAAATTCCTTTTCCGAGTCATCCGTTGTTTTTGTTTGAATTTATCAATGCTTCAGTGATTTTTAAAGTGCTGGTGCTATTCAGTTGTTTCTCGCGCTCAGGGAAACATTACGGAATTTCAGTGCCAGCACATACCGACTAGATTTTGAACATTTATTATTGATTAAGTTTCCTTTATCTTCCCTGTAGTTTCATTGAAGCGTTTAATGAAACATCCGTACAAAGTTCGCTTCGATTATAATAAAATAGATAGGAAATAACATTTCGTAAGAATCTTGTGTAGAAGCTATGTAAAAATAAGCGATAGCAGGTAAAGAAAGTCATGTGAATGTAACATATCAGGGGCCGGTTTCATCAACGGGTGATACAGAGAACTTTGAGTTAAAACTTTTAACTTTGCGTGAAGCCTCTTGCATTTCATCAAGACTTTCCAGAGAAAAGTTAACTGGTTCAGCGTTAAAATCAAAGAGAACAATGAATAACTACGAGCAAGAAGGCGGTGAAAGCGCTCCGATGCGCTTTTGTCTTCCTTTGCAACAGTGTGTTTTAATTGGTTTCTGATAAACAGAACATTTACTAGGTGTTCTGTGATTTTTAGGTTAGTGTGAGGTTAGTTTCGTAGTTTTCTGATTGCGACACAAATAAAATTGAAAAATGAATGAGAAAGTTACAAAAAAGGACACAAAGTTTCATCCTTTGAAATAGAATTAGTAGTTTAGCTGATAACCAAATACAGGTCTGGGTGAAAAAGTTATTTGTACATTAATAGAAAATTAATATTTCCGATTACTACAGATTTTTGTGCCCTTTAGCCATCGGAAGATTGAATTCTCACATACGTGCAGTCTATTGCTCCCTGAACGCCCGGAAATTGATATCTTTCATAGAAATTGTTAATGAGGGAAGTTTATACTTATATTCTGCCCAGCGAGAAGCGGAAACCTTCCAGATAACCCTACACACAGCGGCTTTTGAAATGCACACACTGTCCCCACCATCAAATGAAATGTGCCGGTAAAATTACAGGGTTATTAATATGTACCTGCAGCATTGCAGAGAGAGGAAAATTTCTGTTGGTAGCATACTCTAACCTCTCTCTTTTCTACGATTCTGCTCACCACCACTTTTGACAGTGTGTATCATTCTAAAAATTCCTCTTCTTCCAGAATGTCAAAGTCATTTCGGCGCACAGCTCTTCTCCGGTTCGGAACGGCCAAAGCTTCTAAATATGAGTGCGAGGTTAGCTTTGTTATTTCCTAATAACGACACAAATATAAGTGAAAAACGAATAAGAAAGCTGGATATAGGGGCAGTCATTTTTACTTTCTCTACTGGTAAGTAGGGGAAGTATTGTATTCCTCCCAAAAATTCGATGTCGAGATTTCACCGGAAATATATGTTTTGAGACCTCCTCAATCCATAAAAAAAGCATTTTTAGAAAAAGGTCCGTGTGTGTGTCTGTGCGTCAGTCTGTGTGTCTGTGGACAGCATAACTCAAAAACGAAAAGTCAGTTAAAAACTAAAGTTGATATTTAAGTTTAATGTCTTTCAAGGATGCGACACGAAGATTTTGAAGAAAATAGCCCCACCCTAAACTACCCTTTACATGGAACATTTTTCGAAAATGTTGATTTTCTTGAAACTGGCTCTAACGATTTTGATTAAAATGTCATATGTTTGAGATATTTTTACGACAATTGAAATGTATATCTTGAATTTTCTGGCTATAGCCCCTGTAGTCGTGTTTACTCTGGACGACTTTTGCATAACTGGTAAACCGTTAGAGATAGACCAAATCATACTATACAAGAAATGTAGATCTTGCTAAAATACACAATTTATGTCTCAATAAATTTTCTTGTAGGGTGAACCATTTCGGAGATATTCCTTGTTATGTGTGTGAGTTTCGAAAAACTTGGAACTTTCGTGAAATGGATCATCGTTGTTCATTTTTTTTTATATGTTAAGTGTGCAAAGACAACAGAATCTCAAAGCTTTAAAACATTTGACTGTCGCACAAA
Source organism: Tenodera sinensis (assembly GCA_030765045.1). NCBI lineage: Eukaryota > Metazoa > Arthropoda > Insecta > Mantodea > Mantidae > Tenodera > Tenodera sinensis. The sequence goes on from CM060963.1 coordinate 135,298,391, forward strand.
GCCTACTGTATTCTAACTTTCCCCTTGCACCTACAAGGAAATAAGCAATAAGATAATTTGTACAAATGTTTATCTTAACTAACACGAAGAAGATATAATAATAAGAGTTTGTAAGAATGGTTAGTTCAAGAGTAGAGAAAGTCATGTGAGTGCAACACATCAGATTTTTTATCTTTGGAAAAAGAATTATTATTTGAGCTGGTAACCAAATACAGATCAATTTTTGTGTGCAAAAAACGGACGGTCTATAATTAATTATTTGAACATTAATTAAAAATAACTCCCGCGGGTACGGTAGAGATCTGGCTTTTGGCCTGTGGGAGATTTGAATTCTCACGTGCGTGCAGCCTATTGCTCCCAGAACGCTTGGAAATTGGTACAATACATTTTACAACCCAGTTTCTACTGCTTGATCTGCGACAGCCATTTTTATTCTCTCTACTACATATAGTAAGTAGAGGAAGTGTTGTATTCGATTCAAAACTTCGATGTCGAGATTTCATCGGAAATATGTTTTGAGATCCCCTGAATAAAAAAGGCAATTTCAGAAAAAGGTCCGTGTGTGTGTGTGTGTGTGTGTGTGTGTGTGTGTGTGTGTGTGTGTGTGTGTGTGTGTGTGTGTGTGAATCTGTGGGCAGCATAGTTCAACATCTTTTAAGAAGGCGACCCGACAGGGCTCGGACCCCTGACCACGTCTCACCCTCCAGTACTGCACCCCACCAATGACGCATGTAGTGGGCAGAGGTGGGGGACGCAGCGGCTGGGCGGCAAGCCCTGGCCCTTTATGGGCTGTTGCGCTGGGTGGGGCGAGTATGCGACACAAAGATTTTGAAGAAAATTCCTCCACTCTAAACCACCTTTTATATGAAAAATGTTTCTAAATTTTTGATTTTCTCGAAAATGGCTCTAACGATTTTGATTAAAGTGCCATATGTTTAAGATATTTTTATGACATGAAATATGTGTTTTGAGTTTTCTGGCTATAAGCCCATGTAGACCTGTTTACTCTGGATGACTTTTGCGTAACTAGTAAACCGTAAGAGATACACGAAATCTTACTACACAAAAATTTAGATCTTGCTAAAATCCATAATATATCTCCAAATAATTTTTTTGTAGAGTGAACCATTTCGCAGATATTCCTTGCTATTTGTGTGAGTTTTGGAAAACAAACTTCCGTTAAATAGAACATGATTATTCATATTCAAGATGTTCTCGGGCTTCTAGCCAGGTGTAGTGATGCATAGCCATCGACGTCTCGGGTGTGTACATCTCTCCCATCATCAGGATGATCTGTGCATCACTACACCTGGCTAGAAGCCCGAGAACATCTTGAATATGTTCGTCGCCAGGAAAGCTTCAAATCATATGGTTATTCATTTTTATGTTAGCCATGCAAAGAGATCGACGTTTAAAAGATTTAAAACATTTGACCATTGCTCACGGCCATACTGTCCTTGCAGCTACAAGAAAATAAGCAATAAGATAATTTCTGCAAATGTTTATCTCAACTAACACGAAGAAGATATAGGAATATGAGATTGTAAGAACGGTTAACACGAGTAGAGAAAGTCATGTGAGTGCAACAGATCAAATTTTTACTTTCTCTAATACGTATAGTAAGTAGGGGAAGTATTGTATTCCACCCAAAATTTCGATGTCGGTCTGGATGGCTCTGTTGGTTAGACGCTGGTCTACTGATGCCAAAGTCGCGGGTTGAAATCCGGCCCAGACAGATGGTTTTAGAGTGTGCTTAAAAACGACAGCTCCATGACAGTAGATTTACAGGTATGCAAAAGAATTCTTGTCGGACGAAATTCCGGCACACTGGGGATGCTGATGTGATCCTGGCAATTGACAGCGTCGATAAACAACTTTTTTTTTAATTAAACAAAAATTTCGATGTCGAGATTTCACAGTAATTATGTTTTGAGGCTCCCTGAATCCGAAAAAGTGTGTGTGTGTGTGTGTGTGTGTGTGTGTGTGTGTGTGTGTGTGTGTGTGTGTGTCTATCTGTCTGTCTGTCTGTGAACAGCATAACTCAAAAACCAAATGTCTGTTGAAAACCACAGTTGGTATTTAGGTTTAATATTTTTCAAGCATGCAACACCAAGATTTTCAAAAAATTTCTCCACCCTGAGCTACCCCTTTCATGGAAAAATTTTCGTAATTTTTTAATTTCTGAAAAATGGCTCTAACGATTTTGTTAAAAATGTATGTTCAAGATATTTTTATGGCTAATGAAATTTATATTTTGAATTTTCTGGCTATAGCCCATGTAGCCCTGTTTACTCTTGATGACTTTCGCATAACTGGTAAATGTAAAAGATAGACCAAATCTTACTATGCAAAAATGTAGATCTCGTTAATACATCCTACAAATTATGTCTAAATGCATTTTTATGTAGTGAACCGTTTGAGAAATATTCCCTGTTATTTGTGTGAGTTTTGTAGTACTTAACCTTTCTCAAATGAAAGGTCGTTATTCACTCTTTTACCTCTTGGACGTGCAAAGAGAACAGAATTTCAAAGCTTTAAAGGATTTGATTATCGCTCAAAGTTATTCCCATATTCTCCTTGCACCTACAAGAAAATCACCAATAAGATAATTTCTGCAAAGCTTTATCTCGACTGATATGAAGAAGATAGAGGAATAAGAGTTTGTAAGAGTAGTATAAGGGTAGAGAAACTCATGTTTGTGCAACACATCAAATTTGTTTGCTTTAAACTTGTGTTAAACGCTTTATCGCAGACGCATCGAGAAGTTAATTTAACACGAGTTTTAACATTGAGTTAAAGGTAACACTATTCGATGAAATAGGATTTTCTTAACTTCGGTTTTAAATCGCTTTAACCTTGAGTTAAAATTTAACATGCGTTAGTGAAGTCGGCCCTAGATTTTTCGTGTAATAAACACAAGCATTTTACTAGTATTTTCACGTGATAGCAGAAATTGCTGTTTCCGACTAATCGCAAGCGCTATTTTTTGAATTGTTTACATACGTTAAATTATAATTATGTCTTTAAGATTCGATGCCATATAGAGTCCCGCCAATCCGAATCCCGCTAATCCGAAAATCCACCTAATTTGAACAGGGCTAGAAAAACTATCTACCAAACTTGTTTGAATTTTTAAACAGGAAAAGATGGAGAGTAAACTCGTTTTTCCAAGTAAAAACGTAAATGTATTAGCACAGAAAAACGCGAAATAAGCACTACAGGAGTAAACAGTGAACTTGTCGACTCTCTTCTACGCAAAACTAAAACTCGGAAGGCTTAGACCTACTAACAATGTGCATAACAAAGTTTGAATGCAATTTTTTTACATTAACGAGAAAACAAAAGGGAAAAGCAAATCAACAGTCAAGAAGTAAAAGCAGTGATCTTCTTTTGCCGCAACGCTTTGAAACGGCTTGAAGAGGCAATGTTTCACCAACTTCCATTCCGACTTTCAGTCAGCTATTCGCGCTAGGTAGACGCCAACGATGCTTATAAAAGCATTACAGGAAATGGTTTTTGAGCCTCAGTAAGTAGTTGCAAGATAAATTACTGCATATTGTGCTAATTTCCTGCTTTCAGTCATTTTAATTCTTAACGCATAAACGCTTAAGGTCAATATGTTGTGGTATTTGACGAAAATCCACCTAGTCCGAATTTTTGCTAATCCGAACAGGATTCGGCCCAATTTTAGTTCGGATTAGTGGGACTACTGTATAAAAGTATGCACTTATTCAATATGTAAATCAGAAATATAAAACCCCCAATCTCCAGAAATACGCTGATAGGAAATTGAAATGTTTGGATCTGATTTGAGAACGCACCTGTTTTGTTTCGAGTGCAAAATAAAGTAAACGTTGTTGAGTGTTACCTCATAGATGAAGCGTAATTTGTATGTCCGACTTGAATAGGTGGACTGAAAAAGAAAATACAGTCATCTCGGAAGTGTGTATAATATGACCGTTAGTATGCATTTGCAATGCAAATGAGGAAAGAGATGCGTTAATATTGAGCTGGAAACTGCTCGAGATGGTGGACTTCAGCTGCAGCTGCTGGCCATTCATAGCAGCGAGCGGCAAGTATAGTCACGGTAGGAAGGGTAAGTAATTGCTGCCTGGGGACAGACATGTGACATCATATCACCTATCCTCCGCATTGTCTGCATACATAGCTTAAGTAATGAACACCTGTTCCATCCCAGTGTTTCTCTTATTCGGCAAAATTGTATGTGTTAGTTAGTGGACTCCACCATAAAGTAGTTATTATTATTCGACTGAAATAACTATTACATGTGCAGCAATTTATAGTTACTGCGCACAATTTGAGGTACTTCACAGAATCGTAGAACGATAAATGTTGGCCCAATTGGTGGTTATTTTTAAGAAACCAGCCACACCGTTTTGCCAAAACTTGCTTGGAGTAGATTATTCGAAACTTACATTTTCTGTCTACAAATATGTATTTACCTCCTTCCACGTTCTTAAAACCCGAATATTTTTAGATTTCTCCAAGCCTTATTATGCTTTTATTGTGATCGTTTCTGATTCTTATTTGCATTCAATGCTGTGGCCTTCCATTATAAACTGTGAGTTTCCATGATGAACTGGGATATTACAATATGCACTATTTTAACGAAACTGTATGAAATGGATAATATTTCAGGAGAATATTACTCTAAAAAATTGCACTGGAATATTTGGTGATACAAACCCAAGATGTATCTCGCAAAACTTGAGATGCAAGTCGTATGAACAGAGAGATCCAAATACATGTGAACCGCTACGCGGTGTTTTTCCACTGCGAATGCGGAAATACGATAGTAGCAGCTGATATACACAAGGTCTTGAGCATCACTTGTTTTTTGCTCTGCTCACAATCAGTATTGAGTTCACGCAATATCGTGCGACTGCATTATTACCAGTGTGCTTTATTATTTAGTGCTGTACTTAGTCACAAAGTATATTATGGCTCAGCATGACTACTGTACATACGTGAATATAATTTTGCGCCCCATTTTAGAAAATTAACCGACAGGGAGCGTTGATTTTGCCTTTTTTCAACAAGACTCTGCAGCCAATCTTTTGATGAAAACAATTGAAAGTGTGTTTCAGGACAGTAGTAGAAATTTGTGGCCCCCTCGGTCCCCCGACCTACCCCCTGCGATTTATATTTCTGGGGCAACTTAAACCATGAAGTCTACAAGACAAACTCACACACTCTGGAAGAATTAAAACAAAATATACGTCAGGAAATTACCAGCATTTCTCAACGTGAACTATGGCGAGTGATGGATAATTTCCTAAATTGGTGCCAAAAATGTATGGCATACCACGGCGGCAAGTTTCAGCGTCTGCTATAATTATATTGGAAAGTAAAGCCTTTAAAAGTAGTTTTAAAAATGGTATATAGTTTTATCCGCGCTGTTCTATAACAGCGGCAGTCGGCGACGAGTGCCGAGGACTCGTACAGACAAAACACAGCGCAGCCGGTTCACAGTCTTTTGGATCACCCGTTAGATGAATAAAAGTCTTCGTCTCAGAGTGAGCTGCGCCCCCGAGATGAACCGCGGAGAAAATCCGCTAACGAGATGCATCCCGATTTGTGTATGAAGAAACCGTATTTTCGTCTCACTAACAAGCGAAACTCCGTATTTCTTGAGACTGCCGAGTAGGTGGCATAAGATGACACTTGGAAAGTACGCTGCCCGCAACGCAGAAGATACTATAAACTTATGTAGTAATTTACCGTAAAACAGGCTTAATTTCGACCACGTTGGATAACTTAGGTTGTTGAACTTTACTTTATATTCTGTCCTCTAGAATATTAATAGCGTAACCGTTTTATAAGGTTTATTGTACAGCCGATAGAGCTCATTAGTTTCGAAGGTGTTTTCCATGCAACTTAGTGCGTAAAGTAGACATCAGTAGCAGCTGATATCGTTCTGTTATTGGTGTTCGGAAAGGTGAAAACAAACCTACACTTAGCTGAAACTTGAAGGTGTAGGTGATTTCTGTTTCACCTAATAATGATAAGTATGTCTAAAAAAAGAGAGATATGTTATTTAAGATTGAAACAGATAGAAAAATAATTGTTTCATCGAATTAGGTATTCATCGGTATGAATAATTTTCAAGGTAACTTCGGCCATGATAAAATACCAAAGAAAAATGCTGCTCTTGCCAGGATATAGCATCAACTACATATAGTAAAGCTGCGATTATCCGAGCCCCGGGTAAACTGAGGTCCCGTTTTACAAAATGTGCCTCACAAAGTTAAAAATCGTTACGAAAAATCAAGAAACTTTGTCCATAGAGCATGACGACCTCAGCCTTGCACAGCTAGCTCGATGATTGACAGATGAAACAATCACTGAAAACGATCAACGCAAGACGATCAGTTGGAAGTGACTGTAGGAGACAGTGAAGGAACAAGCTGAAGGAAGTGAAAATGAAAGTGACAATAAAGACACTAAAATCAGGAATAAGGAAATCAACCGCAGTGAAGGATGCAAAGCGATAGAAAAGACCATCGAGTGTCCTACAGCAACAGTCACAAACAACTTCACTGCTACGACGATTACTTGAAACGGCAGCAAAGAAGCGAGTGAGTTCCGTTAAACAGAAAATACTTCTGGACCTCTTGAAGGAATAACATTTTTTTTACTGGAATAAGTACATATTGTACATATGTACTGTAGGCTTTTTTACTTTCTCTGCTACGTATAGTAAGTAGAGGAGGTATTATATTTAACCCAAAAATCGTGTCAGTTTGTGGACAGCATAACTCAAAAACGAAAAGTCTGTTGAAAACAAAAGTTGGTTATTAAGTTTAATGTCTTAGAAGGTTGCGACACGAAGATTTTGAAGAACATAGTCCCGCCCTGAACTACCCTTTACATGGAAAATTTTTCGAAAATTTTGATTTTCTTGTAAATGGCTCTAACGATTTTGATTATAATGCCATATGTTTAAGATATTTGTATGACAAATGAAGTGTATATTTTGAATTTTCTGGCCATAGCCTATATAGTCCTATTTGCTCTGGATGACTTTTGAATAACTCGTATTCCGTAAGAGATAGACCAAGCCTTACTATACAGAAAATGTAGATCTCGCTAAAACACACACTTTATGCCTAAATAATTTTTTTGTAGAGTGAACCATTTCGAGATTTTCCTTGTTATTTGTGTCAGTTTCGGAAAACTTAAAACTTTCGTGAAATGGAACATCGTTGTTCATTTTTTATGTTAAGCGTACAAAGAGAACGGGACCTGAAAGCTTTAAAAGATTTGACTATCGCTCAAAGTCTACTGTATTCCCATATTCCCTTTGCACCTACAAGGAAGTAAGCAATCAGATAATTTGTACAAATGTTTGTCTCAACTAACACGAAGAAGATTTAGGAATAAGAGTTTGTAGGAATGGTTAGTACAGGAGTAGAGAAAGTCATGTGAGTGCAACACATCAGATTTTTTCATTTGATAAGGCAGTAGATGCATTTTCTTCGCATCTTTGATTACGTTTTCATTCATTTCACCAGTTTACTGTAGGTACGTTCCCCATTCGATTTTTTACAGACTCCGTGTTATCCGAGTTTTGATTATCCGAGGTACTGTCGGTCTCCCTTACCTGGTATAATCGCGGCTCTACTGCATTACTACTATATTTTTAAACCAGCGCCTTCTAAAAGGAACAAAATTAGACCAAATTAAATAAAGATGCATAGAGGAACTCAATGCAGTATCACAGTAACTTTACAGGATATTAACCAAAAAAGCAAAATAAGAACTGTAAGATGTCCTGGAGTGACTCATTCACGGAATCCCTGAAATCTGCTTGCAGAGGAGAGAAAAAGAACAGAATAACCAAAGAGGTTGAATACAAAATCCAGAAAGAGTGTATCAGCAGGAAACACCATTCCAAGACAAATGTAACCCCAATAAACCCGTTCTGTATTAGAAGAAGCAGATTATTTGGCCCAAATTGCGTATTTTTCTTCTACGGGTTCCGACACAAGTGGTTTAAGATATATTCCACTGGTTGTTGTTGAGACAATGCCAGAGACTTCGTTCTTGTGCAGTTTTTGATTGAGGAGAATCAGAGATTCTATGCTGCAGAAATTTTGAATTTTGTGAGCACATGAAATAAAGTGCTTGAGAAAAAATTCGGTGAAGCAATCATTCCTTATCTTTCCAGACAACGAGGATGTGTGCAACATGCAGAAGAATCAACTGGTAAGGAAACTGCAACCATCCTTTCGTATATTTTCAGAAATATTACAATTAAATCTTTTAATACAAGTCATGGGCAGGCCTAAGAAATAACCAAGCAGATCAATAAATTTATTTTGAAAACGCTTTATTTTCTTGTATGATGAAGTTTTAAAGAAATGAAAATATAGTATTTAGTACTCAATTTCTTTAATTTTTAGCGCAAATTTCGTTCCAAAACAAGTAAAGCATTAAACAATGCATTTCTAGCGACAGAAGTAAACACTGGCAGGTGTAACTTGATATGTTCACTGTATCTTTTTCGTGGCCGAAGTTAGCCTGTTTTTTAGGATACTTCGGCCACATTTCAATATTTCACATAATAAACAGTAATATACATAGCAATTATTTTCTTTATGATAAAGGTACAACCAACATCAGGGAATCTTCTCAAATTTAATTGGGAATTTTAGTCAACATCTTCATTCCAAAATTGGCAAGAACGTTTAAAAAACGGCCGAAGTTAAGCCCGTTCTACGGTACGGGCAGATTCTCTAGAATATGATAAATGATTATAAAGACATCTATCGGTTCAGGAAAGACAACTTGGAATGGTTAGCACAAAAATAAACTTTTTAAAATGTTCTTCAATTTATGTATAAGCCGCTACCATCTGTTGTACCATTTATTTATTTGTTTGCTTATTTTGTTCACCTAAACTTCATCAAAGTCTATTACTCTTCAGAAATACACACAAAAAATATATATCCAAAATCACTACCAAATGTCCTTAAGCGGGGGCTCATGAATGAGAGGTCTGCTGTTCAAATTCCACCAGGACTAACCTCCATGACGGAGGCTTTTCTTTGGTTTTGCCAGTTCTCAACTGCCAAATGCCGGGGAAGTACCCTAAACGTAGGTCTGGAACGTTTTCTTCCCAAATTTCATTCCCAATTCTCATTTCAGTTCATCTATCGCCACTGTAACCACCTGTGGTGCCATATGTACCAAGATAGGGTGTTAAATACTATTACGAACAGTATAACATCTTCCGATAGTTATATATATATATATATATATATATATATATATACACACACACACACACACACACATACAGATGTATAATATAAATTTAGGGTTTTGTATATATTTTAAACAGGCAAGTAGCTCGAAGTGCCCATTGCCATGGTATTCCATCCATACAACGATCTTATACGTAAATATTTTGGTTCACCAATTCCACAATTCCCATCTTCCATGTAATTTGTGATTGCCCTCATTTTGTTTTTCTTGTTATAATCCATTCTAATTCAATGTTTAGTGATACTTCTGCTTAATTGTCATCGAATAACCATTACACACTAGCTGTCTTGTGACATGGATTAAAAGCATAGCTTGAAGTTTCCGCACAATGGTAATTTTCATGGTGTCCCCCATCTAATAACACCATGTCGTTACGTCCTCACCATAGCCACGTGTCGTACAACCTTGGTAGAAATTATCGGAATATTTCATTGGTTTGATTTGGGAACATTAATAAATTATGAATAACTTGTGAATAAACACTGCAATCTTTAGCAACGTTTCATTGTATCAGTGAAAGGGATGTTGAACTTCTCATAGAAATCATTGTTGGTTGCTAAAATAACATGACAGAGAAATTATTTACGTCAGGCCTGGGCAAGTCGCACGTCACCTTGAGCGACCTTCATCTTTTTGAATGCTAACATACAACTATCAGTCAAGGTCGTGACCAGTCTGCGCTCTCTGAGCACCAGTTGCCCGGCCCTGATTTAAGCTGTTTTACAAAACCTGTTATCTTCCGCTTTTATGAAAATAAGTCAGATGGGGGAGAATTCGAATAACGGAAGGTTAATCGATTTCAATAACGATTTGCCAGTTAATTTATTTTAAGCGATTTTGAATTTAATTTATTTTCAGTATAAAAGTTCATCGGTTGTTTGTCTTGTGACCACCGTACAAGAATACCGTGCTATAAATACATGGTTCCATCAGTGTAGTGTTGGCCAAATGTTGCGTTTGAAATTTTAGGCACATACTCGGGGGTAGTATTGGTATTTTTTTTTACTTTCTCGGCTTCGTATATAAGAGAAGTATTGTATTCGACCCAACAATTCGATGTCGAGATTTCACCGGAAATACATGTTTTGAGGACTTGTGAATAAAAAAGGTATTTTTAGAAAACGGTGTTCGCGCGCTGTGTGTTTGTAGTGTTTAACGCCCGCTTTTACTACTACGGAATGAAGATGGAGCACCGGTGGAATGAGATGGTGGGGGAAACCGGAGTACCCGGAGAAAACCCGCCCTGACGCCGCTTCGTCCACCACGAATACCACATGCGGGTCCCTGGGATCGAACCCGGGCCGCCTAGGTGGTAGGCAAGCGCGTTAACCGCTCGGCCACGGCGCCGCCCGCGCTGTGTGTCTCAGTCTGTGAACAGCATAACTGGAAAATGAAAAGTCGATTGAAAACCAAAGTTGGTATTTAAGTTTAATTTCAAGGATGCGAGACGAAGATTTTAAAGAAAATTTCACCTACCTTTTACATGAAAAATTTTTCGAAAATTTTAATTTTCCCAAAAATGGCTTTAACGATTTTGATTAAAATGCCATGTGCTTAAAATATTTTAATAGCTATAGCCCATGTAGCTACACGTGACGACTTTTGTATAACGGTTCACGTAAGAGATAAACCAAATCTAACTATACAAAAATGTAGATCGTGTTAAAACACAATTTATATTAAATGGTCCATTTTGTGAAGTGAACCATTTCGGACATATTCGTTGTTGTTCTTCAGAAGTTTGCAATACCTGTAGACCGTTCTCAAATGGGAGATCGTTATTCTTTTTTATCTCTTGGCCATGCAAAGAGAACAGAATTTCAAAGTCATCATATAGCGACCACTCTTAGAACATTTGACTATCGATTAAAGCCTACTGTATTCTTCTTGTACCTACAAGAAAATTAGCAATAAGATAATTTCTAAATCTGTCTATCTCGAGTAACATGAAGTAGATAGAGGAATAAGTGTTTGTAAGAATAGTTGTGCTAGAGTAGAGAAAATCATGTGAGTGCAACACATCAGACTTTTCTTCTTTTCAATGAACTTCCTTAGTAATTTAAAGGTCTATACCTCTCCCTCTCCTATCCACTGTAGAACCAACTCGGTCTTATTTATGTAGGTACATTGCGAAATTGCAATATTCTTGGAGAAAGTGATAAAAAATGCAACTTTTTTTCATCGTATGAGTTTGTAGTTGACTGTCATTGCGAAGAGCACTAGGTACATAAAAAGAAGCCTGTCTCATTATTTTTGGCAAATGAATGCATCATTTTGCTCATTTGAGGATAGTGAGAGAAGTATGCAAGTGAAATCTTGGGCGGCCGGCCGACCGACCGACCGACCGCATTCATTCATTCATTCATTTATTCAGTACGTCCCTCTTGTGTGTTGCAATGGGTAATAATTGTGACATGCCGCCTCGCCTCCAAGAGCTTTCAGTCGCTCTGGGGCTGTTAATTGGATCCAGCGTAGCGCAGCAGCCGTGATACGTGACAGAGCTATAAAGTGAGTTCATAGTTCACCACTTAAATCTCCAATACATAGAGATGGCCATTGACAATACCATTTGTTCTCAACTTTCAGCATCTTTCCAAAGAATATGGCTAATTTGCTCCTGCAATATCCTATTTTTAAGCAGGGCAAGTATTGCACTCAACCCAAAATTTCAATGTCGAGATTCCACCGCAAATATGTGCTTTAAGGTCCCCCGAATTATAAAAAATAAAAAAAAAAAAAAAAAAAAAAAAAAAACAGTTTTAGGAAAAGGTCCGTGTGTGTATGCGTGCGCTGTAAACAGCATAACTAAATAACGAAAAATCGATCAAAAACCAAAGTTGTTATATAAGTTTAATATCTTTCAAGGATACGACACCGAAGATTTTGAAGAAAATTCCTTCACCCTGAATTACTCTTTACATGGAACATTTTTCGAAAATTTTGATTTTCTCAAAAATGGCTCTAACGATTTTGATTAAAATGTCATACGTTTAAGATATTTTTATGGCAAATGGAATATATATGTTTAATTTTCTGGCTATGGCCCGTGCAGTCCTGTTTACTCATGATGACTTTTGCATAACTGGGAAACCATAAGAGATAGACCAAATCTTACTATACAAACATGTAGATCTATTGTTCCTCCGAGCTTAAAGTGGGTACGCACATAAACATTGCTATTGTATCACTCCGCAAACAAGCACGTGTTTTTCTCTGCGCACAGCTGTTTATATCTGACTGTTAACGCAACCATCAAATCTTTCACTGCAGCAGTATAAGGTTAGAATTATTGCACTCGGCTCATATTTATTAATATACACTTATACACTACATCAACTAATACAAGAAATTGGTTAAGAAAAGTTATGAAATATAATTTGTGAGTAAAAACTTACGTTAACCTGGGTCATCAGATTGAAGCGCGGCACCCTCAGATCTCGGGTAACGTCTCCACACCAACATAGCTTCCCGATCAAATATCACTTTGTCTTTCAGCAAAGTATGGAATGTGGTTTACCTAAAATTTGGTAGATCTGACTCAATATTCATTATCTATTATAGGAGGACCGTTGTTTAAAAAGAAACTGCATTTTTAAGTGAATAACACTTAACAGTCATCCACTTTGCCTAAAACACTGGTTGCTTTTCTAGAATTCCAGTGGCTTAAAATGCACCACAATAGAGAACGAGGTTTTAAGATGTCCTTTAACGCTTATATAGATACAACATCAATTGTTTTTATACTTCCTTTGTGCGCTTGCGTCTGAGATTTCTACCTACATATGCACTGAATGTAAAAGAGCTTAATTAAAACATATCATTTTTAACTTAAACAATTTTAACCGAGAAGTAGCTCTTTCTATTTTATAATGTAAAAATAAGCATTATCAAATCTTATGTAGTAATTTCTCTACTGGTAAGTACAGGAAGAGTTGTATTCCCCCACAAATTCGATGTCGAGATTTCACCGGAAATACATGTTTTGAGGCCCCCTGAATCCAAAAAAGCATTTTTAGAAAAAGGTCTGTGTCAGTCTGTGGACAGCATCACTCAAAAACGAAAAGTCGGTTAAAAACCAAAGTTGGTATTTAAGTTTAATGTCTTTTAAGGATGCGACACGAAGATTTTGAAGAAAATACACCGCCCTAAACTACCCTTTACATGGAAAATTTTGATTTTCTTGAAAATGGCTCTATCGATTTTGATTAAAATGACATGTTTAATATGTTTTTATAACAAATGAAATGTATATTTTGAATTTTCTGGCTATAACCTATGTAGTCCTGTTTACTCTGGATGACTTTTGAATAACCCGTGAACCGTAAGGGATAGACAAAACCTACTCTATTCTAATATTCCGCTTGCACCTACAAGGAAATAAGCAATAAAATAATTTCTGCAAATGTTTATCTCAACTAACACGGAGAAGATATAGGAATAAGAGTTTGTAGGAATGGTTAGTACAAGTGCAGAGAAAGTCATGTGAGTGCAACACATCAGATTTTTTTGAAATTTTATTTTTGCTAATCTGGGGCCCCTGTGGCTATACTATGTGATTGAAATTTGGGTACTTCTTTCCGTTTTGAAGATAGTGTCCTCACTTTTAAGCAATGCATTGCTATGATTTTCATTATTCATACCGACAGATCACTAGTTTGAATAATTTAGAACTGCTGCAAATGAAATATTGACTCTTAAAACGAAATATTTGCGGAAACCATGAAAACTTGCAAGTAACAAATGTTCACTGATAAGGAAATAAGTGTGGGTAAAGTAACAATACCCACGTCTGGGTATGGGGATAGCGTGTCTGCTTCACATCCAGCAGGTTCCAAGTTCGAATCTCGACAAGTATGATTATTGAAACTTAGCCAAACTAACTCTTACACTATTATAGATGCGTACGATAAGCAGGGATTTCATATCTTATCGCCGACCGCATAGTCCATCCACACAGGACAGTATGCTCCACTGTCCTGAAGGTCCTCGCGAGAGCGTTTGTATACGGGAAACAACTTACTGCAGTGGACATTATACCAAACAGCAGTACTGCCAACCTACATTTCTTCTTGTTCTTGTACTTCACGGTTTGGGCTTCAGCCCGTTCCGGCTCCAAATTGCTGATACCATCGTTTCTTTGGCCTCCCTGGTTTGCTTTTACGTTGTGGCTTATAATTTTATAGCTGATTTGGGCATTCTGTTTGGCATATGTCCAAGTGTAACTTCCAATTTTCTTAAATGTCTTAATTATGTTAACTCATATTTTAATTCTTCGCGAATACTTAAATGGGTCTTTCTGTGCAATTTTGTATATCCTGTTAGCATTATTTCTAGCCTCAAATATCACAGTGTTAAAGTATCATGCTTTCAAACGATAATATTGCTTGAACATCGTTACCACACAACACATGATGAACGTACCCACCTTCAGCAAACCTTGTTCTGGGATAACACGTTTGGATATAGTCACTTCCGAATGCTAAAATACAGTAATATATTTAATGCACTACTGTGTTGCGAACACAAAAATAACAACAGTAACTGCATATAATGCTCTTTTTTATTTTATTTATTTTTTATTTTTATTTATTTATTTATTTATTTTTTTTTTTTAATTAAAGGTCGATCAGCAGTTTCCCGCTTTACAAACCAGGCAGAACATAGACATAAAACGACACAAAAAAGATACAATTACAAATAAATACACAGAAATTAACAATACATAGAAAGGACAAGATGAGGTCAGCCCCAATCGGGCCCCTCTGTGACGAACTGATCGTGGTGAAAGAATCCAAGGGAAAGTTAAACTGTCATCTGGTGGTTGTTAGAAGGCAAGAGCAGGTCTTGCGGTAATCGACTGCGGATTTTGGTAGGAACTGTAGTCTGACAGCCAAGGGAATAAACGACTGCACCGGGAACTGATGGTAACTTGCTAAAGAAGGTCTGAGCTTGATGACGGATGAACTCCTCAATAGTAAGGACACCAAGTTCTCTGTGAAGTTGTGCATTGCGCACGAACCATGGAGCGTTCAAGGCGATGCGCAACACCTTGTTTTGGAGCGACTGAAGCCGCTTGAGGATGCCAGTTGCAGCTCCACCCCAGACCGGATAGGCATAGGTCAGCAAAGGTCGGATCAATGCAGTGTAAGTAATATAGTGGTATCACTTCGGATGGACGACTTCCTGTTGATCAATGGATACAGTTTTGATAGTCTGGTATAGGCAAGATTAAGTTTAGCATTAATATGTGCTCTCCAGGTGAGACGTCGATCAAAATGCACTCTCAGGTATTTCACACTGTCGTCTGGGCGTTTCCAGGGTATCGCTATGCCGTCTATGGCGAGGACTGCTTCGCATTTTAACTGGTTAAGCACGAGACGCCAATCACGGAACCAGGGGGTGAGAGTATTTAAGGCTGATTGAAGATTGTCGGTGGCGGTCAGTAGATTCTCATCTGATACAAACAAGGCGGTATCATCTGTATATACAGCAATATGAGCAGAAGGTAAAGCAGGAATGTCAGCGGTGTACAGAGTAAATAGAAGAGGTCCAAGTATCGAACCTTGAGGTACTCCGGCCAAAACAGGCCGAGGGGAAGTACGGTCCAAGAGAAAGCTATGGACGAGTTTGTAAAGATAGGTAGGAAGACCAAGATTCCGCAGTTTGTGGAACAACTCACGATACCACACTATATCAAAGGCCTGCTTGACGTCCAAAAAGGCAGCCAGGTTGTGCTGCTTGTTCTCAAAAGCACGTGCGATGTGTTCGGTGACTAGTAACAGCTGATGAGTAGTAGAATGGAGACTCCGAAACCCAAATTGAAAAGTAGGTAAGGCAGAGGTGTCGGTTAGGTATTTATTGATTCGTCTATGAAGCAATTTTTCAAAAACCTTGGATAGTGAAGGCAGTAAGCTGATTGGGCGGTATCCAGAAGGAAGATCAGGAGGTTTACTGGGTTTATGGAGAACAATAAGATCTGCATGTTTCCATAGAGAAGGGAAATGGCCTAAACGTAAAAGAGCATTAAAGGCAGAAGCTAGGAAAGAATGCGCTTTTCGTGAGAGATTTTTCAGCGCGATATTGGGTAGGCAGTCATGGCCAGGAGCTTTCTTGGACACCAATGTACGCATAATAGGTCGGACTTCACCAGGGGATGTAAATTTGATGGGTAACGGGACAGTAGGATAGAAAAGAGATTGGCTGTCAATGTCAGTATGACTGGGAGTAGACGCGGGATTGGGAGTGAAAGCGTCCTGGAAGTGATTGGCGAAGAGCTCACATTGTTCTTGAGGACTTACATAGTGTCTACCGGCGTTCTTCAATGGCGGAATTACCGTGGGCTCTCGGAGAATACGCTTGGTTTCCTTCCGGAGGGAATGGTCCAATGGCAAAATGGAAGAAAGATGGCGCTGGTAGCTCGTGAAGCGATGATGATCAAGGGCAGCTTTAACTTGTCGGATTAACTGGTTGAGACGAGAGCATTGTCAGGGTTGCCGCTGATGTTGCCACAGTCGGCGCAGGTTCTTACCGTGTATCAAGCGTATAGCTTCCACAGGAAGAGCGTCGTGAAAAGGTGTGTACCGACGATTGCGCCGTGGAGCGGAGTGTGCTGACTGTAAAGCTAGAACAATACTGCAGGTGAAATGCTGAATCACATGGTCAGCATCGGTCACAGTTTGAAGTGGGAGGTTAGGGCGTAGAAGGGCATCTAAACGACGACGGAACGTTTCCCAGTTAACGTGTCCTGGTATTAAGAAAGGGAAAAACGGAGAAATTGGTCTAGTGACCTTAAATGTTGCTACTACAGGATTGTGATTCGAATCCAATTCGGGTAAGGCAGTCAAGGTAGGTGGGTGAGTGAAGTTCTTCAACAACGCTATGTCGAGAATATCTGGCAATAGTTTGGGGTTGTAAGAGTAGCAGGTGGGGGCATTTGGAGCCAAAACATGAAAACAATGGTCATCCGCAGCCTGCTGTAGGCGGCGACCATTAGGAGTAGTAACTCGGCAACCCCATGATTCATTCTTGCTGTTAAGATCGCCAAGTAAGAGGACAGGTTCAGACGTAGAGAATAGCACCTGGAAATCTTGATTGGTCAACACTTTCGACGGAGGTTTGTAAGCAGCTATAACAGTGAGATGTTCACTGGCGTTAAGAGAAAGCTTAACTGCGCAGGCCTCGAGACCAAGCAGTGTAGGTAGGAAAAGTAGGTGATGCGGGAGATTACGTTTAATGATAATAGCGACGCCACCAGAAGGAACTACTGCTGCTTGATCTTCTCTGTAGATTTTGTATCCTGGTAAAGTAAATTTGTCAGTAGCAGCGAGATGTGTTTCAGAGATCAAGCAACGTCAATATTGTGTCGGGATAGAAACTCAAGAAAACTTTGACGTTTCAACCTAATGCCATTGGCGTTCCAGTTTAGGAATGTGAGTGAAGAGATTCGAGGAGGGAAATCAGTTTCCATTGGAGAAAAGTTGCGTCAGAAGTCTGGAAACAAAGGATGTCAATAGAGACAAATAAGGCTGAAGAAAGGAAACAAGGGAGTTGAGAACTACAGAGAGGTAGGCGTCAGTGTCAGAAGACGGAGAAGTAGATGATACATCTGGGGTAGGAGAAGAGGTTGACTGAGAATTTCTGTGAGGCCACTTGGGTGGTGGAGAGGTCGTATGAGCCTGACCAGGAAGTGAAGGGAACACAGTTTCATTGTTAAGGTGTACAGACGGCGAGGGCGGCGTCACCTTGGTTGATGCCGCGTTAATAGGACAACGGCGTTGTTGTCTCTCTTTGAGGGCAAGAAATGATGGACAGCCCCTATCATTCGCGGAATGTTCTCCATTGCAGTTCACACATCGAGGTGGTACGGCCTTAGACTTCGGACACGCTGGGAAGTGGTGACTTTCAGGAGATTTGAGGCACCGTGATGGTAAATGACAGACATTTTTGGTGTGGTCATACCGTTGACAGTTGGTGCACTGAGCAATGAGGGAAGATTTACGACGATGTCCCACAGAGATAATTGGATGTTGCAGACTTGAAAAAAGCGCTTTGCGTCCTCGGTGTTATCCAATTCCACTACACAAAGTGGCATGGGTTGTTTGTTTTTGTGAAACAAGCGGACTACTTTTCTAATTGGTAACTGTTGGCCTATTAACTCCTGGTACACTTCTTCGTCGGTTAAGGAAAGGGGAACATCTCGGATCACAACCTCGAAACGTTTACTTCGCGGGTCCTGAAAGGTATGATAAGGCAATCGGGCTTCGTCAAGGAATTTGGTGACAGAACGAAAATCGTCAGTAGTAGTGGTGTTAATTTTGAGCACCGTTCCACGTTGCTGTGTACTAGACTCATGATGAGTGAGCGAGGTTAAGTCAGCTACTATTTGTTGGCAATGATTGACATCGTGAAGAAAGATAGGGGGGATAGTTAGCTTGGAAGGTTCTCCAGAAATAGTAGGACTATTAGGATCTTCGTCCATAGTTTCTAAGGCTGCATACCTGTTGTGGACTGATGGCAGATCAACAACGTATTTGTGACGAATCCGCGCATGTTGGTAGTGGAACTATCATTCAGTGACGGGAGTCGATCTGAGGACGAAGATAATCTTGGCGCTGGGAACCCTGACATAACTTCAGGATGGTGAACAAGCTCCAAAGAAGAGTGAACCAACTGCCCAGTATCAGGCGCGAGAGCCATGAGATTATAGAGCACTCACTAAGGTAATAACTTTTATGAATGAGACAAAAAAGAATCACAGGGAAAATAACGGCCTATTTGACCGCACAGCACAGCACGACACAAACACTGGATAGCACGCGCTAACTCACAGAGAGGGCAGAGCACACAACCGTTCCTCTCGACCGCTAACAACGAACTGATATAATGCTCTAAAACAATTCAAAGCAAAACCACGCACACACGAGCAATACAACTTCGTCCACAGCCTAATACGGCGTCTAAACGGGATCTTGTTTTAAGTCAGGGATGTCAAACAGCACTCCCAAACTGTGAACTTGTGACGCGTGGACTCTTGCTACCGGTCTCACCTGTGTTGTATACGCAGCTAGAAGAGTAGGGGTGAGCTGGTGCCAAACAACAACAAACAGTGGCGGCTGGTACCATGCTTCATGTTTGTACAATTTACAAATGGAAATACACTGTTGAATTAGTCACTGATCCTTTTTTATTGTTTGTTGTTTATTGTCTTTTGGATGCTTGGCAATGTTTCCTGCCCACAAGTTTGTCAATTTCAGGTTCCATCTCCGAAGAACATAGGCGTAACACTGACACTAAATGTCTGTCAGTAATATTAGTACGTCTGAGCGTTTTATTGTTATTCAATTTAGAAAAAAACTGTTCACAAATGTATGTCGATGTAAACACTGCCACAAACGACGCGCAGATTGACGAAGATTGGGGAATTTAGTTTCAGGTAATGACATATACAATTTGACACCTAAATTTCCTGAATTGCGCAATGGTGTGTTGTTTTGCAAGTCAATTAATTCTAATTGCAAATCATGTGAGAAATCACGAGGATAGACATTGAAAGGGTTGTTGAAGAGTCTCCATTCGGGATCCATAGAGTTAACCTCTCCAAATCTGTTCTTGAATTCCTTGAGTAGATCCTCTAACAATGCTTTATAGTTAGGTATCAAATGATTAGAGCCATCATTGAATACACTTTGCAAACAAGGAAAGTGATACACATCCCCATTATCAACTTGTGTTATCCACAATTCAAGCTTCTGCATAAATGCTTTCAAGTCGTCAAACATGTTGATTATGAATCTGTCCTTACCTTGTAATTTCAAATTAAGGGAATTGAGATAGGAAGTCAAATCCGCCAAGAACGCTAAATCACAATCCAGTCTTCACTGTAGAGTTCTGGAGTTTGTAAATTGTGAGTTTCTAAGAATATTTTTATTTCACTTCGAAGATTAAAGAACCTAGTCAGCATATTACCAAGACTAAGCCACCTTACTTGACAGTAATACGAAACGTCCGAAAAATCAGAGTTCACATCTTCAAGAAATTGCTGGAACTGTCGATGACGTAAAACATGTGAGCGAGTAATATTGACTATTCTTACAACGGCCGTCATAACATTCTTTACAGTAACAGACTGAGCACACAGATTTGCACGATGAATAAGACAATGAATGAATTTAACTTTGTCTGCATCGAGTTCTTCTTGAGTCAGAAATCTTCGTACTCTTCCTACAAGTCCTGTTTCTTGTCCCGTCATACAAGGTGCGCCATCTGTTGCTATGCAAACTAATTTGTTCCATGGAAGTTTAAATTTAGCAATAGTTTTTATTGCACCATCAAAAATATCTTGTCCTCGAGTCCGATCTTTTAACGAAACAACATCGAGAAGATCTTCAAAAACATTGTAATCTAAATCGACGCCCCTAATGAATATAGCCAGTTGTGCCGTGTCTTTGCGGTCCGTACTCTCATCAAAAGCTAATGAATAACAAGTAAATGTGTTCATTCTTTCTATTAGTTGTTCCTCCAAGTTATCTCCCATTTCTGATATACGTTCCGCAACAGTATTACGAGACAGACTTATACATTGAAACGCATTAACAAATTCCGGACATATTTCTTCTGCAGCAGTAATAAGAAAGCTTTTAACAAATTCTCCATCCGTGAATGGTTTTGAAGCAGACGCAATGTGTTTGCTGATTTTGTAGCTAACACGAACCAAACTTTTTCTACTAATGCCTGAAGATGATGATGGAATATTTTCGAAATTCACTCTTGACTGAAATTCCTCTATAGCCTTTTCACGAGAAACACCTGATAATTTGTCCGGGCCATAAATTGCAGCATGTTGAGAGTTAAAATGTCTTTTAATATTGTAATGACTTATATATCCAATTTCTGCTCTACATATTAAACAACGTGCTTTGCCGTCATTTAAAATAAAGAAGTATTGATCAGTCCACTCACGTTGAAAACACCGTTCTCTGTCCATACTAACTGTCACAGTATATTTGTCAAAAAACCAGGTAGGGCACACCACTCAGACTGACTGACTGTCGTTGGAGCACAACTGCGACTGAAGCAAGCACTCGCTCATTTCACAGCTTGGTAGCGCTGTTCGACATCCCTGTTACCTGAAACTACATTTCCCAATCTTCGTCAATCTGCGCGTCGTTTGATGGCAGTGTTTGCGTCGACATACATTTGTGAACAGTTTTTTTTTTTCTAAATTGAATAACAATAAAACGCTCAGACGTACTAATATTACTGACAGACATTTAGTGTCAGTGTTACGCCTATGTTCTTCGGAGATGGAACCTGAAATTGACAAACTTGTGGGCAGGAAACATTGCCAAGCATCCAAAAGACAATAAACAACAAACAATAAAAAAGGATCAGTGACTAATTCAACAGTGTATTTCCATTTGTAAATTGTACAAACATGAAGCATGGTACCAGCCGCCACTGTTTGTTGTTGTTTGGCACCAGCTCACCCCTACTCTTCTAGCTGCGTATACAACACAGGTGAGACCGGTAGCAAGAGTCCACGCGTCACAAGTTCACAGTTTGGGAGTGCTGTTTGACATCCCTGTTTTAAGTCTATCGGTTGCCTTCCCTGCAGCAAGTTTAAAAATAAGGGCTTCTGTTGCAACACAACAGATTCAATAACACCAACTGTGGCCGTAGATTTATCATGGTTATATTTTACGAACAGTTGCGGTAGTAATGCAGCCTAACTGATTGGGCATTCCAATAAGCTGTTTCCTCTGCACCCCTGTCTGGTACCGGAAAGTCCCCATGCTGTTACCAAGGATTAAAACGCAGGCAGCACGTTACCATACTCATACTGGGAGGAACGCAATAGTTTCATAAAACGCACAAGCAGGCACAAGTATGATTTGAAATTGTTTGAAAATTGGACCAATTTAATCTTATTAACACACATGACAACCTGCAGAGCTTTATATCTTTGTTTATATTACAAACCTTCAGGTTTCTTTATATTCATTTATGTCCAAGGTTTATAGGTACTACTAGAAAGATTGTATCTTCAGCATTCATTCGGCTGTGATTTTGTGCAGCCAGAAACTGATAAGTCGGAAAAAATCAAATGTGTAATGAGAGGTCTAAAGCAATATTGACAGCGCATTCATCAGTATTGTAATTATTATTCCAGCTAGACATCGCCAACTGTAAATCAGCAGTATAAGCATATTCTGGAATTTGAGCTGCGAGCTTCACATTTTCAGTCTTGAATGATGCACACACATACTCCCTTCTGTAATGCAATTAACGCTCCAGTACCACGACACAAAATGAGCAGCGTTCAGTACTAACGCTATAACATCATCATTTTGTGTGTCAAAGGAGAGGCAGTCTAGCAGATCCATTGATCGTAAAGCCTTCCTGAAATTCGTGCCATGCTTGGTAAATGTATGCACTTGTCTGAATATGAGTAAATAGCTGTTAATATTATTACAGTCTCTTTGAGGCAGCCCTGCGAACCGTCTTTTGGCATGGCGGAAAATGAAGTCAGCTGCAGATATAGGCATTATAAAGCAATGGAAGACAACTACGTAGTTGCAAGTTATGACCAGGATGAAGCTGGTACGGCCGGTTTAGTACCTAACATCATAAAGTACTTGCGTGATGACAGTCTCTATCTCACTGCGGCTTATTCTAGCCATTTATTAAGCACGGGCACCTGACTATTTTCGAAATACTTATCAGAAATGTCGGTTTCATTCCATTAATCAGATTTAAATATACATATATGTAAGAATCTGTTGCGTTACACAGATCTGACTTTTCCAATAGAACCAAGCGGGATAGCTCAGGCGATAACGTCTGTAGTCGGCATTCGGAAGGTCGTAGGTTCGATTCCCGCGACCGACCTTCCTGACCTTTGATTTTTCGGGGGTTTTCCCAGGCCACTAAGGTGAATACTGGGGACAATATTTACCTTACAGCCCCCGTTTCACTTCTTTTCATTTCATTCTCTATCCGGTCTTTCCAGGTTGTAAGAATCAGCGGGGTCGCCGGTGAACTGCGCTATGGTGCTGCTTGAACTCTGTAAATACGTTGCTCGGCTGAGGGGAAGTGCTGTGGTCGGCCGGCCGCCCTTCCAGGGAGACTGATTGATCCTCCGGATCTGGGCTGGCTAGTGACGGACTCTCTGCGGCGACCTATAACTCCGTCGGGCTGAAGAACTTGTCTGCACCTGTTAGGGACCCACTTTAGTTGTAGTAGTGGCTGTGATGCGCCGCCTGTAGGGTACTTTCATCTCTTCCTTCCTCGCGGGGTCCGACGCACAATAAGCCATCAGCTGATGCATCCAAAACCCTACATCGTGAACACACAAAGGCCAGAGCTATAAAACGTGATAGTACTATTCACTTCAAGTTAATTAGAAAATCCTTTGCTGAAACTTTATATTAGATTATTACTCACTTCATTTCTTTCAACTTATGGGAACTAAATTCGACTATTTTTATCAGAACTTTATTTATATAATAATCTAATACAGAAAGAAAAACGAGCATTTTAAAACAGACTACACAGATGGCGCATTGTGCGAACGTAGTTGTATATTACAGTAAGATATACATTTTTCATGTAGCAAGTTTATGTGTAAGTCTTATAGTGTTTATTAGATAACAACATGTAGTAATTATAACGAATATAAGTTATTTTCATTGATTGGATAACCTCAAAATACAATTTAGAATGTCAATATCTCATCAAAACCTTTAGAAACATCTTTAAAGGGAAAATGTTAATTAAAATAAGTACATATGTATTTGTTAACTGTCATTTGGTTTCAGAAAATTTCTTTGAAAAGTTCCATTTATACCCATAAAAGCAATTTAACATACACAAGCATGATTGATTTAACTAAAAAAAGCTCTTTATACAATCGTAGCATTAAAATGCGTTATTGTGATGATACAAATCCTGCGAAATCACTTTATTTCTAGGACTAGTGCCAGAAAATGAATGACGCAATTACCATGGTAATAAGACAGCAATGGCATGATCACCACCATAAAATTGTAATTTTCTCCTATGTGTTGTAAGACAGTGATGTCAAACGGTGCTCTTCGGCGCATGCGCGCACTTCGGAGCTTAGCAGGCCCGCGGTGCCCGTTAACAGTAACGCCTGCTTGCTCTGCTTGGGTCAGTGTTAAATCCAGGCTGTACAGTGTGCACACCATGGGAAAAGCGAAGTCACTTTCACATTTGCAGTCCTTAAGCACAGAAATTAAGTATTGTGACGTACTGAATACACTCTTACAGAAGTTTGGTGGAAGACTTTTAGATTTGGAAGTTCTGAAATCTAGACTAGATCTCTTTTCCTTGTCCTATTCTGTTGATCCCGAGAATGTTCCAGCTGAGATTCAACTAGATTTTACTGATTTATGCTGTGATTCATATCTAAAATAGGCTTGTAGTGGTAATATTCTCAGTTCTTATCAAGACCTTGATCGACAAACATACCCACAGTTTCGCAAATTTGTTGCAGAAATTGTTTTTGGAAGAACATACATCTGCGAACAACTTTTTACTTTCTCTACTACGTATAGTAAGTAGATAAAGCATTCTATTCCACCCAAAATTTCGATGTCAAGATTTCACCACAAATATGTTTGGAGGGCCCCTGAGTAACAAAAAAAAAAAAAAAGTCCACGCGCTTTTGTGTGTATGTGTGTGTGTGTGTGTGTGTGTGTGTGTGTGTGTCTGTCTGTCTGTCTGTCTGTCTGTCAGTCAGTCAGTCAATCAGTCAGTCTGCGGACAGCGTAATTTGAAAACTAAAAGTCGGTTAAAAACCAAAGTTGGTATTTAAGTTTAATGTCTTTCAAGGATGTGACATGATTCTGAAGAAAATTCCTCCACGCTAAACTACCCTTTACATGGAAAAATTTTCGAAAATTTTTATTTTCTCGAAAATGGCTCTAACGATTTTGATTAAAATGTCACATGTTTGAGATATTTTTATGGCAAACGAAATGTGTATTTTGAATTGTCTGGCTATAGCCTGGTGGTCCTGTTTACTTTGGATGACTTGCATAACTGGTAAATGATAAGAGATAGACCAAATCTTACTATAGTATATAAAATATTGGTCTTGCTAAAACTCAATTTATTTCTAAGTAAAATTTTTGTAAAGTGAACCATTTCGGAGGTGCTCCTTGTTATTTGTGTGAGTTTAGGAAAACTTAAAACTTTCGTCAAATGGAACATCGTTATCAATGTTTTTATATGTTAGCCGTGCAAAGAGAACCGAATTTGAAAGCTTTAAAAAGATTTGACTATAGTTCAAAGCCTACTGTATTCCCGTATTCCCCTTCCGCCCACAAGGAAATAAGCAATAATTTCTGCAGATGTTCATCTCAACTAACAGGAAGAATGGGAATAAGAATTTGTAAGAATGGTTAGTATAAGAGTAGAGAAAGTTATGTGGGTGCAACACATCAGATTTTTTCTTTAATGAACTGGACGAAGGGCCGCCTAGGAGCAAATTTGTGATGATAACCTTACGTCTGCTTTGAGACTTGCTTCTACATTTAATGTTTCACCAAATACTAAGATGGTGGAAAATTACAAAATGGGCATAATTAGTACGTGCTTAGGTTCAATGGGTGACCACAGGTGGAGGTTTTAATGTGGAGCTATTTTTGTTTTATGTTACAGCAGCAGTTAGTTTCATTTGAATTGTAAGGTGTAAAGTTATATAAATATTGCTTATCTTTTGTGGTTTTAATATTTTGTGTTTGAACTATCAGTTTGTTTTTAAATAATTATATTATTATTATTATTATTATTATTATTATTATTATTATTATTATTATTATTATTATTATTATTATTATTATTATTATTATTATTATTATTATTATTATTATTATTATTATTATTATTATTATTATTATTATTATTTTAGTTCATATTAAAACCTTATGATCACAAAATGTATGTAAATAAATACTTCTAAACAAAACCAGGAGAAACACAGTAATACAACGAATGGACTTCATTCTCCTTTCGAACTTCGTACACCCATGTTTTGCTATGTTTGCCTTAACGCCATCGCCACCGCCACCTGTGTGTATACCAGTCTTTCTCGTATTTGATCTGATTTTGACTTAAGGGCGCTGAACTAGTTGGTCACTCGGAGCGCTGTAAGAGATCCTGAAATCGTTACTCTCGCAAGGTTTCGCTCAATTTCAGCATACATTTCACCTTTAATATCCACACTAGAGCGTCGAAGGTATACAAATGTTTGTCTGAAAAAATCTGATGTGTTGCACTCACATGACTTTCTCTACTCTTGTAGTAGCCATTCTTACAAACTCGTATTTTTCTATATTTTTCGTGTTAGTTGAGATAAACTTTTGCAGAAATTATCTTATTGCTCGTTTTCTTGCACGTGCAACGGGAATATGGGAATACAGTAGGCTTTGAGCGATAGTAAAATCTTTTAAAGCTTTGAGATTCCGTCCTCTTTGCACGATTAACATAAAAAATTGAATAGCGATGTTCCATTTGACTGAAGTATAAGTTCTGAAAAACTTATCTAAATAACAAGGAATATCTCCGAAATGGTTCACGCTACAAAAAAAATATTTGGCCATAAATTGTGTTTTAACGAGATAGTAAGATTTGGTCTATCTCTAACGGTTTACGAGTTATTCAAAAGTAATTCGGGATAAACAGGACCACATAGGCTACAGCCAGAAAATTCAAAATATGCATTTCATTTGTTATCAAAATATCTTAAACATGTGGTACTTTAATCAAAATCGTTAGAGCCATTTTGAAGAAAATAAAATTTTCGAAAAAATGTCCAAGTAGTTTAGGATTGAGCAATTTTCTTCAAAATCTTTTAGTCGCATCCTTGAAAGATATTAAACTTAAATACCAACTTTGGTTTTTAACCGTCTTTCCGTTTTTGAGTTATGCTGTTCACAGACACACACACACACACACACACACACACACACACACACACACACACACACACACACACACACACACACACACACACACACACGGACCTTTTCCTAAAAATATTTTTTTATATATTCAGGGGGCCTCAAAACATATATTTCCGGTGAAATCTGGACATAGAATTTTTTATGTACTTCCTCCACTTTACTGTACGTGGTAGAGAAAGTAAAAGGAAAACAGCCCTTCAATGTAACTTTAAATTACTTATCGTATTAAGAAGTACTAGACGTTTGCACAATTACCAATTCTGAAAAGTATGCCAGTAATGTGGTTTCATTAGTCAAACTATCGCATTTTTCATTTCTCCGTCCACAAAACTTTGCATATTCTTTTCAGTAAATATCTTTTGATTTCTCCGGAATTAATAATCTCTCGGCACACCTGGCTTCGTTCAAAATGTCAAGCGGATTACAATCCATACTTTCAATACTTTATTCATAACCTCCTATTTTCCTGTAAGTATTGAAACAGATGAAACATCTGCTTAGCAACCATGTTACGTCATACATCTGTGATACATTATAATTTTTCATTTAGCAAATCTATTAATTTTTTACGTATTTAAATGCCAAAATTGCATAAAATACATGTAACACGTGACACTCGTAAAAATTAGCGCGTTCGCTTTCGCTCATGTGCTAAACATATACCTACTCGTGTCACAATCAGTCAGATTACACACTAGTTACATAAATAACTGTTTTGTTGATTCAGCAGGCCTTAAATACGTATATCTTTCCGGGAAAGTTCAAATATAAAATGTTAGGTTGGCTGCATCACCTTTGTTACAGCGTATTTTTGTTCTCTATGTGAAACGTGAAATTGAAAAGAAAGACATATACGTATGTCCCTGAGGGAAGCTGGGAATATACCTATATACAGTTTTTCCATTGTAAAACGATCCAACTGTACCTTCGGTACACTGAAATTTAATTTAGTGGTATCGTGGATGTATCCATAACCACTTTATAACGCGTTAAGCTGACTACTAACTGGAGTGCTAACGCTTTCTTGGTAAAAGACCGTGAACAAAGCGAGAGAGCACTTTACACAACAAAGAATTTTCGTAAATGATGTATGTTTCATCAGAGTGGGTAGCGAGGCTCACATACTAGAAGTAAATGCAAGTGTGGCACAACTGATTTCTGACAACCAAACGAAAGTGTTAAGTACCAGGGCCCGGATTCTCTGGACCCATCGTATTTAAATTGTTACATCATAACCATTGTTAACGTGTTCATAAATCCTTATCATATGTCCCACATTATGAAAATGCATTTATTAGCTCATATCTTTTGGTCATTTAATGCCATTTTAAATGTGGACCCTTTTCAGTTTAATCATTATTTTGACATTTTCTTTATTTAATCATTTTCTTGCATTTACATTGAATATATAAAACTATAGTATACTATTGACACTTGACTTAAGGATTACTTTTCAAACAGCAACAATTTCACTATTGAACTGAGAATTAAGAATCACATCCCTTAATTAGTCTGGAAAGGGTTATTTCTTGGTGTAGGTATGATTACAGTTGTGAATTCATGTCCAAACCAGGAATGAATCAGATCAGTTTTTCTATTTTTGGTTTATAGCTACTTTCTGTCAGGTTGCTACTATCCTCTTCGTTTGCAATGCATTTTGTATAATTTGAGAACTCCAAGGAGCTAATGCTATAGCTTTTTAAGTGTGCCTCTAAAACAATTTTCTTAATTTTCTTTCCAGATTTTTTAAACAAAAACAGAAGTACATTTTTAATTAATTTCTAAATTACCTCATTAGTACTCTTTTAGTGACTTTTTCTGGATGTATAGCAGGTATACCCATTTATAAATTAATTTTCAAGTTTCTGTGCACTAATTTTCATAAATTAAATATATGTTTTAAGTCATAACTTATGTCTTTTTTTAGTCATTTTATAGATCATTTCTTAAACATTTTTAGTTCATCAAAATCCAGGCCCTGGTTATAACTCAAAGTAATAATGTCATGTTTACTTTCAAGAGCTTTGCAAACATAAGAGAATCAGGAGAAGTTGACTCGACTTCAGCCATCGTTTCATTTCAGCTGTAAATTGCATATTCTTAGAATTGTGGAATAGGCTGCGACTACAGAAAGGTTGCCAATTTAAATGAATTAAATTAATCATATTCTTAAATGAATATTGAAAATCCACACCTCTGAAAGTGAAACCAAACTAAGCAGTGTGTTGAATTTGTTAATTTATCCGGAAAGTCTACTTTTTAATAGCTAATTGAAGACAATACATTCTACGATAAAATGCTTGCTTATGAAGGATATGAAGCTTGTGGACAGCATACATAACTCAAAAACGAAAAGTCGGTTAGAAACCAAAGTTAGTATTTAAGTTTAATGCCTTTCAAGAATACAACATGAAGATTTTAAAGAAAATTGCTCCACCCTAAACTACTCTTTACATGGAAAATTTTGATTTTCTTGAAAATGGCTCTAACGATTCTGATTAAAATGACATATGTTTAAGATATTTTTATGACAAATTAAATGTATATCTTGAATTTTCTGGCTATAGCCCATTAAGTCCTATTTACTATGGATTACTTTTGCGTAACTGGTAAACTGCAAGAGATAGACCAAACCTTACAATACAAAAAATGTAGATCTCGCTAAAACACACAATTTGTGTCTGAATAATTTTTTTTGTAGAGTCAACCATTTCGGAGATATTCCTCGTCATTTGTATCAGTTTTGGAGAGCTTATACTTCTTTCAAATGGGACATCGCTATTCATTTTCACTTTCTCTACTGGTAAGTAGGGAAAGTATTGTATTCCATCCAAAAATTAGATGTCGATATTTCACCGGAAATATATGTTTTGAGACCCCCTGAATCCAAAAAAAGCATTTTTAGAAAAAGGTCAGTGTGTGTGTGTGTGTGTGTGTGTGTGTGTGCGTGCGTGCGTGCGTGCGTGCGTGCGTGCGTGTGTGTGTCGGTCTGTCAGCCTGTGGACAGCATAGCTCAAAAACGAAAAGTCGGTTAAAACCAAAGTTGGTATTTAAGTTTAATGCCTTTCAAGGATGCAACACGAAGATTTTTAAGAAAATAGCCCCACCCTAAACTATCCTTTACATAGAAAATGTTTCGAAAATTTTTATTTTCTTGAAAATGGCTCTAACGATTTTGATTAATATGTCATATGTTTGAGATATTTTCATGACAAATGAAATGTATATCTTGAATTTTCTGGCTATAGCCCCTGTAGTCGTATTTACTCTGGGCGACTTTTGCATAACTGGTAAACCGTTAGAGATAGATCAAATTATACTATACAAAATATGTAGATCTTGCTAAAATACGCAATTTATGTGCAAATAATTTTCTTGTAGGGTGAACCATTTCGGAGATATTCCTTGTTATGTGTGTGAATTTCGGAATAATAAAACCTTTCGTGACATGGAATATCGTTGTTCATTTTTTATATGTTAAGTGTGCAAAGAGAACAGAATCTCAAAGCTTTAAAAGATTTGACTATCGCACAAAGCCTACTGTATTCCCATATTCCCCTTGCAGCTGCAAGAAAATTAGTGATAATTTCTGCAAATATTTATCTCGACTAATATGAAGAGGATTAAGAGTTTGTAAGAATAGTTTGCCCAAGAGTAGAGAAAGTTGTGTGAGTGCAACACAAGGTTTTTTAGTTATGCTGATCCAGATAGGCGCGAGCGGACGCACACCCACAAACTTAGAGAGAGAGAGAGAGAGAGAGAGAGAGAGAGAGAGAGAGAGAGAGAGAGAGAGAGAGACTTCTTTAACTTTCCTGTTCTACCACTATTGTGGTGTCTAGAATTTACCTCGGATCTTCCGAGGCTCACATTTTCCTTTTGAATCCTACTTAAGGTGGGGGATTGGTCCAACGCAGAAGATCCCTGTTTTATCCCAGGGTACTCGGGTGGATCCTCGGTTCTTGAGGTAGGGATTGGACATTTCCTCCCAACCCCGAAAGGTTTTGGTTTTCCTGCCAATACTCGAGTGAGTGAGAGAGAAACCTTTTTTCTAAAAATACTTTTTTGTGGGGAATCGGAGTCTAAAAACGAGTATTTCCGTGAAGTCCATGTATGTCGTTTTTGGGTGGAATACAATACTTCCTCTAGGTACTTATTGTAAGTCGTAGTAGAGAAAGTAACAATTGCCTGACCATTCCGACTAATAATTGTTCTAACGCCAAAAACTCTCTTCAGCATTTCCAGAACTTGAAAGACTGTCGTGGTGGGGGGAGGTTGAGGAATTAAAACGTTTCGCAGATGTTTCACTTCCTTTAGTGTAAATATCAGGGGATTTTTCATCGGTTATTAGGAATAGCCGGATTGTTACAATTATAAGTGTTAAGGGAGTAGTCGTGGATTCTAGATCAGGCATAGGCAACTGGTGGTCTCTGAGCTCAGTCCACTCACGGCCTTGCACTGATAACTGTATGCTCAGCAGGTAAAAAATTAAGGTGCCTCAAGCTATTTCGCGAGTTGCTCAGGCCTGTTCTCAACGTACAATAATTTAGTAAAGAGCGGGGGAGAGGCTCAATGAAATTAAGTACGGTAGTCTCAAAATTTAATGGCGGCTGATAGCGGACTATTGCTCTTCTTTTTCCTGTTGTGCAAATAAATGTTATAGGTGCCAATGATATTTATATCATTGGCTTTACATTGTGATTTCACAGCGTGTTTAACTGTGCAACACAGCAAAACATGGCAAGTCTATGATTGAATTTAGTATCGAGCCACCCGCCATCAAATTTTGCAACAGCTGTCAATCTCTATTCTAGTTTCAGAAGCTACTGTGCATCGTCGGGCATAGTATAATACGAGATCCTTCGGTATGAAAACTAATAGCAAGATGTCCCTTTTCCTGAGGTCAAAGCTAGTTTCATCTAATTTGGTGTTAGTAAGAAATTGCCCCAGGTAGCTTTCTCTGACATTGAAACTGCGGCCTCAAGGCACTTAATGCCTGGCCTACTCCCTGCTATTTAAATTGTAGTTAATTCATTTTGTAGTCCCGAAGTTTCTTGCTAGACCACACAGAGCATTACACATTATTTCATGAAACGTAGTTGTACGATAGTGTAGAGTTAAATATTTCGGTCTGCAGGCCGATATCAGACTTTAGGCGCTAAACGTCTTTCAAGAACTTGGGATTGGAGCAAGAGACTGATTTAAGATAATATACAGTACTTGCAGAGCGTGGGTTTGACGCAACCGGAAACGGCGGTTTCTCAGCCCACGTCCGTCCGTCTCTTGATTGAGTTAACTCGGCCGAGAAGGTCATACGGACAGCGTAAATATGTAACATGTCACGGTCAAGGAGATTTCGTTTCCTTTCATTTCTTCCATTTCTTCAAGCGCGGTGCCTACGATGTGCTAGCGACCCTAATTTAAGTCCTGTATTCTTAAATATTAGCAAGGTAACGTATGCGGGTAAATTCATTGTAATGGCGTCAGTGGAAGACAGGTAACTAGGAACATGTTGCCTACACCTCGCAAATAATGGCTATTTGACATCTTAAACAGGGCATTATTTAATTAAAAAATTATATGTGTTGCACTCACATGACTTTCTCTACTCTTGTACTAACCATTCTTACAAATTCTTATTCCTCTATCTTATTCATGTTAGTTGAGATAAACATTTGCAGCAATTATCTTATTGCTTATTTCCTTGTAGGTACAAGAAGAGTTTGGGAATACAGTAGGCTTTGAGTGATAGTCAAATGTTTTAAATCTTTCAAACTTCGTTGTCGTTGTACGGCTGACATAAAAAATGAATAACGATATTCTATATAACGAAAGTTTGTTTTCCAAATCTCACACAAATATCAAGAAGTATCTCCTAAATGTTTCGCTCTAAAAAAAAAAAAAAAAAAAAAAAAAAAAGCCCGCCTCGGTAGCGTGATGGTTAGCGTGTCTGCCTCACGTTCAAGAGGTCGCGAGTTCGAATCTCGCTTAGGGTAAGTTATCCGGGTAAGGTTTTTTTCCGAGGTTTTCCCTACCCTGAGAAGACGAATGTCGGGTAACTTAAAAGCTCCATGGACCTCGGGCTCATTTGAGCATCATTTCACCCATTTCATTTCATTCATTCGTCCGATATGACACAATGTTGGAGGACGTTAATTAAAAAAAAAAAAAATAAATAAATAAATAAATAAATAAAAACAAATGGACAAATTGTGGGTATTAGGGCCTTTATTATGATCTCCGGTTAAGGTTTCGGTTAACAGTTAACTTGAAGTTACACCCAGATGTCAGTATTACGACCTTCGGTTAAGCGCTAACTGAGAGTTATTTCTGGAAGTACACTAACCGCAACCTCAAGTAGGGGTTAGGGCCTGTATTACGATCTCCGGTTAAGGTTTCGGTTAAAAGTTAACTTAAAGTTACACCCAGATGTCAGTATTACGACCTTCGGTTAAGCGCTAACTGAGAGTTATTTCTGGAAGTACACTAACCGCTGCCTCAAGTAGGGGTTAGTGCGTTAACTTGGAGTTTACTCCTGTTTCACACACAAAAATGGCGTACCTCCTATCACAATTGTATGTCCACAGCGACTCTGAAGTTGAAATGCTGGCTCATTATTTATTTAATACAAGAGCGAAGAGATTCAGAATGCGCAAAGATAATTCCGAGGAGTGAACGTGGAAGAGTTCCAACAAATATACAGGTTTTCAAAAGCTTCGACATCCGGAATTTTAGCGGAAATAAGGCATCGAATATAATTTACGACAGAATGGCAGTTTTCAGCACGTATATAACATTATACCAGCATATTTGTATATTCCTGACATTCTTAATATGAAATAAATTAAACCAACATAAATTGTAGGTATTTCTTGATGGCCATTAGGTTAGGGAAATACGATTCTAGAGCCCAGTAAGTGTAGTGGATTGACACAAACAATACGATGTTTTATGCAATTTTCATTACATCGGCACCACGTTTTAGCGAACGCAAATGTAATAAACGGAGCATAGCAAATTACACATTTTGCGGGCAGAAAATACACGGAAAACTATACAATATGTAGGTACACAAGTTCAAAAACACGCGGAATAAGATCATTATCTTTAACTAACGTTGCATGTTATTCATTGTGGGCAGAACGATTACCTTTTAAATAGTAAACGTTGCATTATATTCATTGTGGACACAACGATTTTGCGCTTCTTCAAAGCACTTCAAGGCTCTGAATGAACAGTGAATAAAACAGAAGCTATTTTTAGGTTATGCAATGTGTAGAAATCTGTGGTACAAATCTTCAAACCATCCCACACATCTGCTTTACCCGCGAGATAGCGTTGCAAACACAGCAAAAGCCTAGTGAAAAATGTTACCAACTGCTCTCAGGGCATCATAATCTTCAGGGTAACAAACCTACAGTTAAATTGAGTTTGTAATACGAGGCACCGAGCCTAACCATCAGTTAGCGATAACTGAGAGGTAACAAACCGTGGCTAGTAACCGGAGATTGTAATACAGGCCCTTAGAGATATATATTTTTGTAGTAAGATTTGGTGTATCTCTTACGGTTTACTAGTTATGCAAAAGTCATCAAGAGTAAACAGGACTACGTGGACTAAATGCAGAAAATTCAAAATATACGTTTCATTTGCCATGAAAATATTTTAAACATATGGCATTTTAATCAAAATAGTTAGAACCATTTTCGAGAAAATTGAAATTTTCGAAAAATTTTCCGTGTAAAGGGCACTTTAGGGTGAAGGAATTTTCTTCAAAATCTTCGTGTCGTATTCTTGAAAGACATTAAACTTTAATGCCAACTTTGGTGTTTAACCTACTTTTCGTTTCGTTTTTGAGATATGCTGTTCACATTCAGACAGGCATACACATACAAGGGAGGGTGGTGGGGGGGGGGGGGGAGGGGGGCGGACCTGTTTCTGAAAATGTTTCTCCTTTTTTTCTTTTTTTGATTCAGGGGTCCTCAAAACTATATTTCCAGTGAAATCTCGACATAGAATTTTTGGATCGAATACAGTACGTACTTCCCCACCTATTATACGTGGTAGAGAAAGTAAAAATGACTACGTATAATGGGCTTTTAAAATTACTCAGATTTTGTGTGCAGAAGCTAAAGTCCACCAAGACATATGTATTAAGTATCTTATGATAATTCTATAATATGTAAATATTGTAAACTAATATATAATTATAACAGTTTAGGCGTATTTTGCGATACACCAATACGGAATATTAAACGTATCTGATATTTAAATATGAAGTTTACTGAAATTCTTAGGTAAAATATGCAAAATCTCGCCAGTTTTGTATGTCAAAAATCATCCATTTCGAGCGCGTAGGTATTCCAGAAAGGCGGCTTCACAGTCTACTGTAGGATATGAGGCCTACATCTGTAGTGTTTGCTATCTTTGTACCGATTTTATATAGCACGTGTTTTGAAAATCCTTGCCATATATTTTGTTCCTTCGTAAACCAGCACGTACTAAAAGAACTGAATCAAGCGTTTCAGAACATTTAATTTCTTGTCTTTATTTTTTCATTTTATATATGGCGAAAAATCGCAAAATTTCAGCACTGCACCAAAGAAGCGAAAGAAGCATAATAACGGTTAATTCAGCAAAAGTGTTTATCCAACTTGTATGTTTATTCTTATATTTTACTAGATTGTTCCAAAACGAGTCTATGATGTTAGCCTCGGACCATTTGTTAGTCATTGGGTTCATCCGCTGCACGAATGTTTGGAACTTCATCTGGTGTGACGCATAATCCTCTCCCGCTGCAGGTCGAAGACGTCGCCTGTAAGATCTAGAAGTTTTGTCGCCAGGAGATCTCCTATCCTGTGTTTGGTGTCCCAGTATCTAACTAGCTCTAGCAAGAGGTCCTAATCAGCAAGGTATGCGTGAGTGGTGGTAGGAATGGAACCAAACGAAGAATTAACCAACATTTAACTTCATTTGCAAATTTCGTGGTTTGTAGAGAACTGCGGACGATATCTAAATAGAATATAATTTTCTAACTTCAACTGCAACGCTATAATACTTGAACTTTGTCACCCTTAGTGACCGCCGAATTATGTGTACGCGCCAGCTTACGTACAAGAGGTCACACAAAATTGCATGTGTACTGGCTGCGCGATTCCAGGCGAATGTGAGTTTCCTTGTACGTGATCACGTGGGCGACGTGAAGGAAGCGATTTTCATTGATCAACTTTTGAACACGTCATGACAAGATAAGAATCAACCCGCTGAACTCGCCAAGCTTTGCTCGCAAAACAGTTGTAATCTTATCGTTCATCTAATCTGCCTAGGCTTCCATTCTTGAGACTTTAATATATTCAGCTTTATTAACAATGTTCTCCCCTTAACTATGGATTACAATCTCCTTTTAATTTTTCTATTATTAATTACTTATATTCACATTATAACTTCGGTTTCAGCTGGCAATAAAGCATTTCTGCAAGCGGAATTAGAGGGTCACTTAACACTTTTAAAACATTTTTACTGATATGTGTGCAATCGTCTTGAGAGTTTAGACATTCTGTGCAAGCCTTTATGGCAGCTCTTAGGTAATAGTTTTGCAAGAAACCTCAATCATCTCGGAGCTGTCAAACCTCCCCTGAAGACATCAGCATGGTTGCAAAATTCATAGCCGAGATGCCTTAGAAGCTCATGTCAGCATAGTCTTCAATATTGTTTTTTAGAGGATCTAAGCGACAGATTGGTAAAACCAGTTTTCTAGCAGTTGACTTAATAAGACTTATTAACTCATCTAACAGTTTAGTGGGGTCTGGTGCATTCTATTGATGTAACTTAATTACGGCCTGAATTCGCAAACACTGGGTTTGTAAATATAGAAAATACGTATGCAGGGTTTCATCGGTAGGTTTATATATAGTAAATCTGCAATTATGACACGCATCAATAGATAGATTCGTCAATTAATAAACTGTAAGCACCACCATTAATGTCTTCCAACAAACCATGTTTAAAATGGGATGCTGACCATTTAAAATGGCTTTGTGCAATTTGTTTTATGGTACTCATGTGGGCTGCTGTGATACTTTCAGCAAAATTTTACCCGCACAGTTCGATAAATGATCGATTGACATTCTTGAAGTATGAACATGAACAGGTCCTTCACTACTAGCCGTCGCCGTTGCCGTCATCTACTTTACCATGGAAGACTCACGCGAACTACATGGAAAGAACCACTGTAAAGCTGTGATGCGTTTTACTATCACCATGCTGAGAAGCCGTACATTTTAGCCTTAACATCACACTAGCAAAACCTACGTTGCACTTTTGAAGAATCCGAGGGTCTTGCAGCTTTGAACTTACTTTCGAAAACTCTCTTCAAACTGCTACTGTCACTGAGGCATTACAACTTATTTATATAACTAGCTGAAATACCTGGTCTTGCCCGTGGTTTCACGATTTATCCGTAAAACTTTCGCACTTAGGTTGCACTTGCCCAGTAGTCTCGTCATTCTTTGGATACATTTAACAAGATATTACTTAACAAACTTAAACAAATATTTAATTAAAACACTTAGTATACTATAAGAAACAAAAAATAAACCAACTAAATAAATAAATCTACCGGGAAGGCACTATGCAAAAGCACTATTTGACAACCACAAATACCACAGGAAGAAAAGCGAATGGAGAAAATCGTGTGAATGTAATGCGGGACGTCACAGGTGAATGCTGATTCACATGCTATTATTTGCTCCTTATCATACATATGCATATGTTGCAGCTTTCTATTAGGGTTGCCAGATTGTCAGATTGAAAATAGGAACACATCGTTGCAGTGTACAGTACTCCAGAGTAAAGTAAGTGATATCAGATAGTGGAGCCTATGTGCTGTTGTATATTTTTAATTCAAAACAAAATGTAGTCTATGCTTGTAAAGACTTACATTACACACTATACAGGTGGAAGTGAAATAATCCGCTAGACTTTAACAGCGAATTTCTTTTATTGTTAATAACAAGAAAGTTGAATATCAAAAAGCTGAAAAGTCAGTTTCCTAGAAAAAATACTTTTATCAAAAAATATTATCATCACCTGGCTAAATTATTATTGATTCAAGGTTATTAATTTATGGCTAGATATATTTATAGAAAATTGAATAAACGACAACTTTTTCCTTTGGTGTATTTCAATAGATTCAACGACTTTGTGTAAATTAAGATGTGAAACCTGACTATAGGTATTAAATACTTCCTCTAAACTCTTGTTTCAAATTAATCCCAATGTTGTTGTATACTTGTTACTGCTAATAAATGTTAGTTATTAAAAGTATCGACATGTTTGTTTCTAAAGCTACCACGTAAATAATGGCCATTCCGTGACTGTGCACTTCATTGGCCGCGAACACCAGTTTCAAATTTGTTCACCTACATTTCTTGAAACATTTTTATATCTTTCGCACATACTCATGTGTACGAATCTTGGAGTAATTGTTGGCGAAAGTGCTTCCAAAAACTTCTGCATCATGTTATGCAAATTCCTTTTTTAGACTGGCAATTAGATGTAGGTACGTGCTTGCATAAAGTACATTAGTCCCGTTTTAAATCGAGTATATTAAAAATTAAAGAGAATCGCACCCTTACGGGGCCAAACGTGTAAATAATTGCACATCAATTTCGTTTAAATTCACATTATAAATTATGATTTCATAAAGATTTAACAATTACTAGTATCACATTGTTAAATTCATTACGGAATGACGATATTAATAACGCAGGAGGTCCTTCACCAAGAGTAACATAACCTCTGGAATGCCCAATGCACATTTGCCACATACATAAATATCCAATGCAGATAACCTAGCCTCCAGCCATTAGCTGGCAACCTCGGCACCAATGCTTCATACATATCTACGTCTTGCAGACGATATTCAAACTGCATGTATTCACCACATGTGTAAGTGTTAAAAATAAACTACCTTACTATTTATTGTGAACATGAATATCGCGTCACATTCACTCCCTACCATTCAGTAAATAAAATGAATAAGGCAACTCGCTTTTGGTCAGCGTGCGTGCGCAGTAAGTAGACATGGACTTAGTGCGTATTAGTTTCATTTCAAGTGAATTTATGTCCTCCTGACTGATAAGAACATATTTAAAGTTTCTTTTTTTGTTTCTATCATATTTGTGACTACCTAATATGTAATACTGCAACCGGTGTCGAAAGTTGGAAAGTAATTTTGCACGGCGTTTAAAAGAAGAATCCGGTTCCAAGTGATGTCGTTATCTTATCATAGCATAGACCTCTCAAGTAGAACAGGCCGGATATTCAGACATTTAAACGTACCAAATAACATATTTGTAATTACGCGGAAATGTGAGACTTGAGGTAATGTTTTCATACGGGACAATCAGTCATAACCTCGCTCTTTCACGTAATTTTCGGGTGTCTGACGCACCGCGACAAAACATTTGAACTCAGTACGTGGCCGACGTTACTTAAATATTTCTTTTATAGAGCATTAGAATACTAGCTGCGGTTAAACCCTATTCAGGGTAGGTACGCGGCAAAAACTCATCGGGCTGAACCTCAGCCTGCCAGTAACTAGTGGTAGTGGCATTAGAATAGTTCATAGTAGAAGCTGAGTACCCAATCAACAGGTTGTGCCACGTTGCCACACACTGTAAACGCGATTATCTAGTTAACGGTGCATTTAATTTTAAGAACTTATTGAAATTG
Organism: Tenodera sinensis; assembly: GCA_030765045.1. Lineage (NCBI taxonomy): Eukaryota > Metazoa > Arthropoda > Insecta > Mantodea > Mantidae > Tenodera > Tenodera sinensis. The sequence goes on from CM060963.1 coordinate 135,338,401, forward strand.
TTTTGTTAGTTTACATCCACTCTCTGACCTTCAGTCTGACGGATTATTTCGCTCCCATCCTATATACAGAATATATCATTTACCAATTACTCAAACAGTTATACACGTCCATTAAAACGAACCAATTTTCAAATTTATTGCCATTTCTAGCTATTTTTACTTTCTCTACCACGTACAGACTAGCCAGAGAAGATATTGCATTCCATCCAAGATTTCGATTTGGGTTATCAGAATAAAAAAGAAAATTGTTACAAAAAGGTTCGTGTGTGTGTGTGTGTGTGTGTGTGTGTGTGTGTGTGTCCGTGTGTCTGTGAGCACCATAACTCAAATTCGAAAGGTTGGTAAAATACCAATTTGGTATTTAAGTTCAGCATCTTCCAAGAATACATGAAGAGTTTTGTGAAGATTCCCCCACACCAGATTTTGTTTAAAATAACAGTTGTTTAAGATATTTTCATGACAAATGAAATACATAACTTGAAATTCCTGGGAATGTCCTCAGAAGTCCTCTGCATTTTGGATGACTTTTGCAGGACTGGTAAACCGCAAGAGATAGACAAAATCTTACTACAGAAATAAATGTAGATTTAGTTAAAACATACCGTTGCTACTTTTTTGGATGAACTATTTCCGAGATATTCGTTGTTATTTGTTTGAACTTTCCAATAGTTTTCTCAAATAGAAATGTGTAATTCGCCTTTTATCTCTTGGGCATTTAAGGAGAACGGAATTTCAAAGCTATCGCATAGCGACCAGCTCTTAAAAGATTTAACTGTCGCTAAAGACTACTGTATTCCCATGTTCCCCTTGCATCTACAAGAAAATTAGCAATAAGATAATTTATACAAACATCATGCAGTATATAGAGGAACAAGCGTTTATAAGAGTAAATTATACAATGACCGCCAAAGATAATCTCTCTGCATCTGCGGTTTGTATCACATTATTTATTGTTGTACGAAGCCGTGGCCATTTCATTGGTTGATTTAGGCAGCGCACCCTTGCACCATGGCCCAGAACAGACAAAGAAATGGAGAAACTCTTCGCAAATAAATGTAGAGCTATACTCACTGTCATACATAATTCTTGCAAATGCTTACTTCTCTATCCACTGCATTTTAATCGACATAAGCGTTTTAAGAAATTACCTTATTGCTAATTTTCTTGTAGTTGGAAGGGGAATATGGGAATACAGCAAACTCTTTTTTTTTAAATTTAATTTTGCCTTTATTATCGATCAGCGCTGCAGCGCTATACAGATAAGTGAGAATTACAGGGAAATAAACTGAATACAAAAATACAAAAAGCTTACTACATAAGAACGTGAGTCTGAACAAGAATGAGGTCGACCTCTATAGGCCCCTCAGGGACAAGCACATGGTGAGAATGGTGTAGATCTCAATCCTCTTCTGCGGTGTCTGACGGGTTGTCAGGTGGTGGCAGCAGATCTTGCGGCAGACGACTACGGAATACGGATGCGGTTTGGAGGCTGCGACCTATGGCCCAAGGAGAACAAAACCTGGGACCTGGTGAAGACGACCATAGAAGCGATGAGCCTGATGGCGGATGAAGTCCACTATGGAGGAAATTTCAAGTTCACGGTGTAGCTGAGTGTTGCGAACAAACCAGGGAGCGTGAAGAGCGAGGCGCAAAACTTTATTCTGAAAGGACTGCATGGCTGCAATTTTACTAGAAGCTGCGCCACCCCACACAGGGCAGGCACACGTGAGAAGAGGAGGAAGTAAAGAGTTGTAAAGTAGAGGCACTGTAGCACTTTTCAGAGAAGATTTACGGTTAATCAGGAGAGTCGGGAATAAGCCAAGTTGAGTTTGCTGTTGATATGAGCCTTCCAAGTAAGTCGGCGGTCAAACAGTACTCCCAGATATCTTACTGTTTCGTTCTTGCGCTTCCAAGGTATGTGGATGTTATCTATCAAAACAAGTGCAGGAGACGCGGGCCGGCGGAGAGTGAAAAGCATCATTTCACATTTGCTGTGGTTGAGGGCGATGCGCCATGATTTTAGCCATAGAGATAAAGAATCCAGGGCAGTTTGAAGATGATTGCCAGCTGTGTGAATATCTTCGTGGGAGGTAAACAAAGCGGTGTCGTCGGCGTACATGGACACATTGATAAACTGCAGGGGAGGAAGGTCTGAAATGTAGATGTTGAAGAGGGTAGGTCCTAAGACGGAACCTTGAGGAACACCAGCGAGGACGGGCCGAGAGGAGGAACGGTCTGAACCTAAAGTGACGGAGAAAGTGCGATCCAGGAGGAAACTGAATTAATTGATACAGGTAATCAGGAAGACCAATATTACGAATTTTAAAGAGTAGACCACGGTGGCAGACTTTGTCAAAAGCTTGACTGAAATCTAAGAAAGCAGCTAAGCAATGCTGTTTCCTTTCGAAGGCTTGAGCGATGTGTTCAGTTACGCGGAGAAGCTGGTGCACCGGAGAATGCCTTTGGCGAAAGCCAAATTGAAAGGGTGGTATCACTGAGGAGGCGGATAGAAATTTGTAAATGCGGATATTAACAAGCTTTTCAAAAATTTTGGACAGGGCCGGTAGAAGACTTATTGGGCGATTACTGGAAGGCTGATGTGCAGGTTTTCCGGGCTTGTGCAGAACTATAACATTTGCATGTTTCCAGCAGGTAAATAACCCAAGCGGAGTAGAGCATTGAAGAGAGAGGCAAGAAAGGCGTGGGCTTTGCGAGAAAGATTTTTAAGAGCAATATTAGGAATACGGTCATGACCAGGAGCCTTTTTGGATACCAGTATGTGCAATAGGCGGCGAACCTCGCTCGGTGAAGTAAACTTGATGGGCACGGGAACACTCGGAGGAAAAAGTGGCTGGTCCTCTATGGCGGAGTTATGAACAGCATCAACGACTGGGTTGGGTGTAAAGGCTGTCTCAAAGTAGTTAGCAAATAGCTCGCACTTTTCGCTGTCACTGGAGTAGTGCCGACCTGTAGAACGAAGAGGTGGTATCAGAGGTGATTCCCGTAGAATGCGGCGGGTTTCCTTCCAGAGACTGCTATCTAGTGGGGAAATATTGGAAAGATGGCGCTGATACGAGGAATAGCGGTACTCATCCAGCAGCAAACTCTTGGCGATAGTGAAATGGTTTAAGAGCTGGTTGCTATGCGATGTTTTTGAAATTAGTTTTCTGTGCAAGACCAAGAGATAAAAAAACGAAAAGCATATCTTTACTTGAGATACATATAAGTATTGGCAAATTTAAACAAATGTGAAGAATATAGCAAAAGTGGTTCACTCAAAAGAAAAACGAAATATTTCACATGCAGTTTGTGTTTTAATGAGATCCACCTTTTATGTTTAGTAAGATTTTGTCTATCTGTCACTGTTTACCATTTATGCAAAAGTGGTGCAGAATGAAGGGGTCTTCTGAGGATATTCAAGGTATAACTTAGAAACTGCCATGGAATTGCCTGTTTGTATCCGTCACTGGATACTGACTGGTTGTGATTCCACACGTCACAGGCACTACCTGATAAACCCTACGACTGAGAGAAGAGGTGATAGTCACACAAGTGTCTCCAAAGAGACAGAGTTGGACATCGCTGCTGCTATAGTCTGTAAAGAATGGATTTAGAATTTGTAACTGCTAGACAGTCATATAAATGTGTCACTTTTCTTTTTTTAATTTACAATATTTTGCAACCTACTTATTCAATCGCAAGACTTTCGGAGAAAAGCATTGCTGTTCAACCCGGGGCACTAAGTGTTGCATAGTAAATTGTCTGATTTCATTTAAGGAAATAAGCGCTTTAGCTTCAGTGTTTCTGGCAGGTGAGAGCGAGCGAGCGATATGCCGTTTCTTCTGTGTGCTCTCTCTCAAAGCTGGCGAGCCTATGTGAAGCGGAGTGATGCAGAACAAAAAGCGAGGAGGCACTACAGGGGAGAAGTGTTATTATCGTACCACTCAGCTTCGCTTTACTTTACAAATCAGATTTTCTGGGCGGCTTGCCAGATCGATACCACTCCATTCAGGTAGCCTTCCTTCCTTACGTTTCGCGCCTCCCTACTTTATTGTTTTTCATTTTATACCATCTCCTTGGAAACGTGATTTAATTTCACTGTCCAAATGTCACCCATCAGACGACATACACGTGTGTATATCACTTCACAGAAAATATTGTGACAAAATGTCAAAATTAGTCCCGTTACTTTCCTATCACTTAAAACAGTTTTCTTCTTCTGATGTCAACACAGGCTACAGTCTTTCGCGATATTACAACGCGCAGCCTTACTCAATCCTTTGGCTGTCTCTTTTCACTTTCTCTGTCTTTCATACATTAACCTCGACGATACAATCACTCGATGCTCGTTAAAACTTCTTTACGACGCGACGTCACACGCACAACTGTCTCGTACTCACTGACACACTGACCGACTCATGTCTATAACTGTAACTAACTCTTCTGTTTCCTCGCCTCCTTATATAGAGGAGATGACACCACACGGACCTTTCTTGGCTCCCACAAACACGCCGGCGATGGAGTAACCACATCTTTCTTGAAGGCTCTGGAAACCCTTTGTGTAGCCTCTTAATTGTTAGTCACGTGTTTGCTCGAGTTAGTGGTGTGGGGAAGCCTGACTTTGCGCCTTGGTGTGCTCGCCGGCCTGGTATGTGGTATAAAGTAGTTTGACCCCAACCGTCCTTTGTTGTGCGCCCACATTATGGGCTTTGTCAACGAAACTATTTGATTTTACTTAGTTTAGAAAACATTTGTTTAATTGTTTACGGTCACTTTTAACATCTTAGCATGTCGCGATGGTTACTGTAATTTTGGAGGTTCATTTGAGTGTGTGTGTTCCAGACAGATAACCTTAGTGTGTGATCGCCTTGTTGTTCTATATACTTCAGGAATTATCTGTTAGATGATCTTAGTCGTGCACTGGCCTTCCTGTACCTTCCAATTTGCTGCTGTTGTGTTTTGGCGGAATGTGGCTTTAAGATCTATGAACCACCGGAGTTCCTCAGGCGTACGAAAGTTATTGTGAAACAGGATCGATGACCTTAGTTGTGTTGTCACCTTCATGTGCGTACCGCGTATTTTTTTTGTCTCCTTTTGTTGTGTAGGTGGAATTTTGGGGTCTATTCGATATCCATTCCGGGATTTACCTGACAAATGAAAGATGCCGCGAGCCATCTTGCTTGGCAGCAGCAATTTTTATTCCACATCAATTGTTCATCCAGTTTGCATCATTGTAAATATGGAGTAGTGATCTATCTCTGAACATAGTTTGTCTGAAAAAGTTTTATTTGAACATGACATTCCAACCGCTTGAGGAAAGAGTGGTGTATCCAAATACAGAGACATTTTTAGACGTAGCAAATGAGCAGTAGATGCCCAGTGGTTTATGGACGAGTTCACTTTTGTATTTATAAGATACAGGGGTGACGGTTGGTATCTTTCCGACTTCCGTGCAGTCAACATCGGGAACAGTACGTGATTAAGTACAGTGCGCGCTCGCATTATCACCAGTGTCTTGTTTGTTTCCAGGAAACGTTATCCCCACCATCAATTTGATGACGTCATTCGCGCAGATCGTAGCAAGCTCATTCGTGGCTATTCCAAAGAATACGTCTGAACTTCATAATTTTCTCATTCCGGAACTTGCAATATTTCCTTTCGAAAAGCCTACATGATGTTAACAAGATGGTACCACATCACACGTCACTAGAATATAAACGGCGCCGTACCTCAGCTCTTTAGAGAACATCTTTAAGTAGGGAAGGTTTACATCCAAATCCCCAGAATGTATCCTAATAACTGATATACTAGTTAACATCCTACAACGTTCATTTCACAATCAGTACAGGAGGTTTGCGGAATATAATTGCTGAAATAGTAACCACGTGCAAGAGCTAAATAAAAAAATCAATTTTTGGTCTTGAGAAAAAAAACGGCATATTATTGCCATTGAGATATCTTTTATGTTCCCTTACATAGAGATATTTATCATATAGCGTTAAACTTCCTTTTTTTTGAAGCCCTCTTTATCTTTAAAACCTTCAGATGGTGTTTATGTAGTGGTCGGTAAAACGAATCTTAGTTTTTGCGCGAAATTGTAGTGCAGATATAGTTAGTAGCGCCAGCTGTAATCTGTGTGATTACTAAAGCCACAATTCTTAGTCACCTTACCGTGTGCATGGGGCTGTTTCATTCCGTGCTGATTGCTGGCCTCTCGGTCTGGGCGAACACACTTGCGGCATAACCGACACTCCTAAACACGATGCGGTACGAAAAACTGTTGCTTTAGTGATTACATAAAATGTAAATCATAAGGAGCTAAGAAAAATTGGCACAATAGTAGAAATGTGCATTTTCGTAACGATGCTTTTCTTATGCAACTGTTTCGTTAAACCAGCATAGTGTAGCATTTAACATTTTTTCCAAATATAAGTACTATATCGCGAAAAAATGATTGAACAGCGCGTATAATAATTTTCGAAATGTGTTTGACGCATTGTGGCCTCGACACCTACCCTATTCTTAAGCCATTGCTTTAAAGAAGACTGGCTACAGTTGTGAAGACAGTCGCTATGACTTTGCAAAGGGAGTCCCAAATGTCCACTTTTTCTTTGAAGTGTGCAACCAAAAATCTAAATACACAATCTAAATACATGCTTATACAGTAGAGTTAGACTTCATTTTTCTTAAAGTAGAATATTCGAAAAAAGCTTCACTCTGGTTGTCTCTAGACCATGCTCACTAAGTTTGAAGTTTCCTTTCAAGTTAGTCGAAAGCAAGCGCTTTTTTTAGTTGAAGCGCTTAGAAGCAGCTGTTCTTTGTTACACTGGTGTAACCATTGTGACGATCTCCACTCCGGATTTCTTTCTTGAGCGCATCCTGCAATTTTAAATGGCATGGATCGAAGTCTACTTCTCAACTGGAGTATGAAGTATGCAGCTCCCATATTGTAGGGATCGCTACTTGTGTCGATCATAAATAATTCACTGTCGATGCTGATACCGACCGTCAAGAGAACATTCACAGAGTAGAACGTATTCTGTAAAAGTTCTGTATTGTAACACGTACCACGATGACGGTGTGGTGTCGTACCTCCGGCAAAGGACCCTCTTATATGTGTTTGCAAAAGAAAGTTATGCATACGATTTTTATACAAAGATATCAATAACATTGAAAAGAAATTAAAAGGCTATAAAATGAAAAATTTCGCAAGGAAGCTAATAGCAGGGTCGCAGAACTGAGAAAGAAGGTACGCAATTATTATATATAAACAAGAAATAATTACCCACCTTATTGTGGCGTTTGGGCAGGGTATGGATGACGTGCTTCGCTTCTTACAAGGAAAGGTCACGATATGTTGTCGCCCAAATTATATTCATATATAATAAACGAGTAAAGCAACCAAATATACATATACCATAAAATTGTTATTGCTATGGACTGTTAGGTAGAAGATATCAGTCGTCAAAGTTACGATGAAGATACGGTAAGTATGAATGATTTATGAAACAAATGGATTATTTGAGACAAATAATACTATGACAGGAAGCACCCTCTTACTTGACTACACTATCCGAGACAAATATGCAAGTTAGTAATAACAGCTTGGTCAATACATAGACAGTTAATACAGTATGCACATTTGGTGAAGGCAGATTGGTCACAGTTCTCATGGAAACACACTTCTGTAAATCCTTCTTCGAAGTAGTATTTCAAGGGTGTTTGAAATATACCAGGAAAGTCTTTGGTGTAGTCGCAACGAAAAAATGCATATTTGATTAAGTTGGAGAATCTTGTTGCGGAGAACTGGAAATAAACAATTGAAGGCGTAAGAAGTGGTCTCTATACCGTATGGCGTATGTTAATGTCATTGTCAGAAGATACCATGTTTATATCTCTGATAAATTTCACAAAATGTTTGTGAAAAAAGAAAACTTCGGCAAGTTGTACAATGCCTTTACACTTTGCTGGAATCAGCTTCTTGATATATTCAAGGCCTTCAGGAACCGTAGGGTTGCATACTTCTTCATTTCTCTTGGCTGTCCAAGAGTCAACTCAAAGAAGGGATTCACCTTTTTCCTGTACTGTATATCTGGCCACATTACTTGTAGCTCGATATTACGAGTAAATGGAGAACTTCTGTAGAGAAGGGAAACATAGTCGCCCCATCTATCCTCCTTTTCCTATCAATGCAGTTGCAGCATAGCAGTTACAACTCTACAGAGAGATGTTCTCGCTAGTCAGTAACAAAACAAAAATAGTTTTGTTCCATTTTCTGCGACAACTACCGAGATCTTCCCTTGTTAGCTAACACAGCTGTGTTCCAGTTATGTAGGTCTGGTTTAGTGCATCATCGTTCAAAACCAAAATAAGATCACGGACAGTTCGATAGTAATTGATGCTCATATTGGGATATGACTTTCTAGTAATATAAAGCCAGTTCCTGGTTTTATCGATACATTCCCTGAAGTTCTACTCGTATTTGTTTGAACTTTCTCACAATGAATAAAATAAAATACGTAATACAATCTGCGCTTATAAATATTAATGATTAATAAAATTATCTTGCGGTTATGAAGTTTTCCATTTTCATTTCTCGTCCCTTCCCAGAATGGTCGAACTTTCTCCAATTTCATTAGCTCCATCAATCGATGCCACGCCAAGGAAGGAAGAAATAAAAAATAGAAAACAAACTGCATGCCGATGTGATAACACAAAATGACAAACCATTCCAAAAATTCATTTTAGCCATTCAGTATACTCAGGTGCATTGCATTTACCCACGCTGTACTATATCCCGTAATGAGCCAAGTACACAGAAGCTGATATGAACCATTGCATTCATATACCCCATATTTGCTATTGATCAACAGAGCCTCGGATATCGATTTATCTTACAATATGCTAGTAAACATGCGATTTTATCGGCTAAAAGTGAGCGCGATATGTAACCGTAATAGCATCGGTATGCAGTGATAAGTAGGCTGTCATCCGTTTTGTCATTCATTATTCTCGAAAAATTATGCAGAATGCTCCAACTTTGGCATCCCCTTGCGTGCAATCTACTCAGTTTCCGTGACCGTAAAGTGTAAACCAACATATTTCTTCAACTTTCAGCTATATAAATCGTGTTTTAATCGGCATGCATTCAAATAGGTATAATATCTAAACAAACTATGTTCTATGTTCTTGGTTATGTTAATTTTGAAGTTAACTATTTTCTCATTTCTAGTGTTGGGTAGCATTGATTAGGATTCCGTAATACATTCGATTGTTTATTCATCTGGTATGCTGATCTGACAATTGGCACAATGAAGATTGATTTTAAACAACACAGATATGAAAGTAACTATTTATATAAGCTGTTACTTTTTTTTTTTTCATGGAAGATTGTTAATAAATCCCGTTAAGTTACGAATTTCATTAGATAAACTCATAACCTCTTGTGGGATTACCTGCGATAACTTTTAGTTTTGATTAAAAGAAATTAATAAGAATATCGTCTCACAAGAATTTATGAAAATAAATTGTCAGGAACTAAAATATATAACAGCAGAAAAATTAATAGTTTATACTTCTCTAATAATTGTGTCTGAATTCTCTGTATTCATGTGACGGAGTGGTCCCCCACTTTTCTTCCTTTCTAGTGGTTCGAAGAAATGTGGGAGACCACCGGCTACACGAAAAAAGGGAATTTAGACTTCAATTTGAAGAAATATTGAACATTTATTGACAGATGGGCACAAATTGAGAGAATGAAATTAAATTTGATGTGTTATCTTGGGTTACCAGTGGAAAAGGTGCATAAATTGTAAAATCGGGAAATAATATTTATATATCTCAAATAAATTTGATGTAGCATAAGCCATTTCCGAGATGTCCGTTGTTAATGATTGCATGTCCAGTTCTTAAACATTTGACTATCGCTGTTCCCTGTGTGTATATATATATAACGAAATGCGTAATGCAGCTATTTCTGAAAATGTTTATCGTGTTTAAAATGAAGTAGACTAATGACGATAGAGAAGGGGAAATTCATGTGAATGTAACATCTTTTTAATTAGAATACTATTTTCTATGTATATTGTTGGTAACGTAAACCCAATAGAAGAGTCATCTGCAAACCACCAATAGAAAATATTTGACTGGGGAGGCGTGATACCTCCACTGGCACTTTCTCGGTGCATACGTATTTAAAAACGTCGTCTTGATGAAGTACAGGGTCTTAAACAATAGTTAGAGTATCTATTTGTACCTAAGAAATGATTTCTTTAAAAAAGCATGAGTTTTCGGATATTCTCTTCACTTAATTCAAATCAAATCGTTAATTACTATTGAGTATCAGTGCGCACTTTAGAACAGGACAAATGTCTAGAAATGTTATTGTTAAATATTTCAAATTTTCTTTTGCTACAAAATTAATATCATAAGTTGTAGCAACAAGTATAAACAAATATAAATGTTTCTATAGATGTTACGTAGCCATTATTTAATTATTATGCACCTGCTTAAAATATAGCAGGGGAATGAAAGAGCACACTTTTTCGCTTCAGTGTGATGGGCTACTATGGTTTTTTATTTCCGCTTTTGCATCCAATACAATTTTACAGTGCGCTCGTAGATAGGCCGGACCGCCCCGCGGCGACACCGGACCTGGTGAGGACCGACGTGCCCTTCGGCATAGTTACACGTAAACTACCGGCAAGTCTGGAGTACGGAACACTAACTACTGTGCTAACTTACATTATACTTACCTACATCACAATAGATGTTGAAATTGATGACCCTTAACAGGAACACATTCCCTACAACTCCGAAAACAATTCTGGTTAACCGAAAATCTCATATTATTACTCATGAAGTTCATCACGCTGTAAAAGTTGGGGTTTCGTGCGTAGCGAGTACGCGTAGAATTAGAATTATTGATTTTCACGTTTACATATGTAAATTCTATTTTAATTTTTTTTTTTTTTCGCAACTAACAAGAAATGAAAGATAGTGTGGCTGGTTTCGGCAGATTCAGCTATAGCGCACGCTACTGCAAGTTCTATGCATAAATTGGGACGTGTGGTGGTGGCAGAATAATTAGTCAAGGATTGTGGCCAACTAATGCGCTTTTTATTGATGGGAAGGTTAAAGAATAGAGTGTAAGCATCAAATTTGCATACATTATACGAGTTGAAGGACAAAATCACGAGAGAAATACAGGCAAACATGAACTTTTGCGAGTAAACCAGAATAATTGTTTTCGAAGACTTAGGGAATGTATTCGCGTTGAAGGTCATCAATTTCAACATCTGTTGTGATGCGGACAAGCCTAATGCAAGTAGTGTAATAACGAGAGTCCCGTACCCCGGTCGTTTATGTCTGGTATGATTGCCAAGCGGCGTGGCGTTGGAACGTTGAGCGCGGATCGGCCATGAACGCCACGCCTGACGACGATATGATTCCGTAGGAAGAGTGGCGTTTAGATCGGCTTGTCAGTGTATCCGTAGAACGTGTAGAAAATGTGACATTCCTCACAAAATGTCAATAATGGACCTTTTTTAAGAAACAAGAAGAGGACCACCTTACTTTATTGTTGCCAACAGATGAAAATACTATAAAGAAGAAAGTAATTCACCATTTACAACGACGGAACTTGCAGGTTTCAACATATTATAAATAAATAAGTAAATAAATATGTACAGTGTATATATACTGTTTCTTTTCTTAATTTCTTTCGTGAGGTATAAAGTAATTAACTATTGGTAAACATTGGGTTATCTATGCTATTTTAAACATGCATGCAACAGGAAAAAGTGTGTAGATTACGAAGAGAAAGCATATAGGTGTTTATAAATAAATGCATATCGATTTAACATAGAGGATATTGAATTCTTGACTAACCATTTCTTAGGAGAATATAGAGAAACAAGAGATGGCGTGTTTTCCTTCTTATTCATTTTCAAAATTTCACACATAACTTGATAATCAATATTTTTGTCATGAACTGAAGATTTTCAGATAGTTCATGCGATATCATAGACTTTGGACTTAAATGGCAGATGAATCTGCATCACATACCTAGGGCGCTAATAATATTTACAGTTTCATTGTAATGCACCGCATAATACGTAAAGGCCTCTATCCAAGTACCCCATCTTTTTTTTTTCTTTTCATTTATTTAAACTATGCTTCGTTACATGTTAACACTACATGCAATTCTATAATTTCATTGGCGTCTGCATACACTTGCAAGGCTGCTTCACTAGTTCGCAGAGTACTATGTTACGTTTTTTTTCAACTTTTGCTTTTAGTGGCAGTTGTTTGCACATTTGATGGCCATGCTGTACGTCTGACGTCATTCATACTCTAAGTCCAGCTAACCTGTATCGCTTGCGAACGCACATCCCTCCGGCCTTTAATTATTTCTCATTTATTTATTTGGCGATCACTGGGCTTATAGGACATAATCTCTCGTCAAACATATCCCCACTTTATTCCAGCTATATATGGGTACCACTAACTCACACGTCAAAAACTCTGCCCACTTCATAGGAAAATTCAAAGATATCCGACTGGAAGCTGAGGACCGCTTGGTGAGCTTTGATGTTATCTCTTTGTTCACCAAAGTACCGATTGCAGAAGCCTTAAGTCACATAGAAGAACTATTTCCCAATGACATCACGGAGCTTTTCCGCCATTGTCTTACAACCAATTACTTTCCGCGGGACAACACTTTTTACGAACAGATCGGAGGTGTTGCTATGGGCAGTCCATTGAGCCCGGTGATCGCCAACTTTATGGAAACGTTTGAGCAATCAGCACTCGCCAAGGCACCTCTTAAACCGAAGACCTGGTTGCGCTATGTCGATGATACTTTTGTAGTATTTAGTCACGGGGAAGACACCTTAGATCAGTTTCTGACACATCTAAACAGCCTAAATGATAACATTCAATTCACCATGGGGAAAGAGGATAACAATACTTTGGCCTTCCTAGACATGAAAATCGTGAGAACAGCGGACCATGGCCTGGAATACAGTATTTACAGGAAACCTACATATGCAGATCGATATTTACATTAAACCTCCATCCATCACTCTAGGCAGAAACAAGGAATAATAAAAGCACTCATAGATCGAGCATCCCGGCTCTGCAACAAGAAATACTTGAAGGAAGAACCCAATCACCTAAACTCAGCATTCCAGGCCAATGGATACACACGAAAAGAAATCCGGCGCGCTATTCATCCCAGGTGGCCAACTAAAAAGGAGGGACGCGGCAAAGTAGCAACAGCCTTTCTCCCCTACATCAGGAATGTCTCCGACCGGATAGACAAGCTTCTGCGCTCACATGGAGTTGATAGTGTCTACAGACCGACAAACAAGATCAAAGACCTACTGAGATCGGCCAAAAACAAACGCCACCCACACACATCTGCAGGTGTATATAAAGTTCCCTGCAATTGCGGCAAAGTATACATAGTCTCTACCACGCGCAGTGTGGCCACTAGATTAAAAGAACATGAGCGTCACACCAGATTGGGACAAACGGAAAAATCGTCTGTGGCAGAGCACGCCTTATTACTCGGCCATGATATCAACCTTAAAGAAACCCGAGTCCTCTCTTCTACAGTTAACTACTATGCCCGACTACAATAGAAATCTACAAACACAAAGATAATTTTAATCGTAAGAAGCACTTTGTGTGCAGAAAGCATGGATACCGGTCCTAGGTAACCTTACACACACACGCACACACGCCCGCACACACACACACACACACACACACACACACACACACACACACACACACACACACACACATACACCCACCCCGCTTACACCCAGCCCGCCAACCGATACAACTCAATCACCGCCGTAGCCAGCGCAACAATGCCCCGCCCACCCCCACCATATAAGAGCGCCAACGGGGTCATTAACTGTCTTTGCTTCCACATCCCTATCTCTCATGGGCGCCGCGAAGGGGGGGGGGGCAAGGGGGGCCGCGGCCCCTCCCTGGAAGTTGGTCAACTTAATGTACAATCAATTACTGACTGTTAAACTACTATTTTAAAAGATCAATTTCTATTTAACACAAATTAACATGGTTATATGCAACGAATATTATAAATTTTGTCAATAAAATAGTGAATTGATATTATCTGATTGCAAATTTGAAACATGTGGCCACCCCCCCCCCCCCGGAAAAATGTCTGCCGACGCTCATGCTCTCTCTGCTTCCACATCCGAAGTCTGACCAGTGCAGACAACGTATCGTCTTACCCTGATGATGCTAAGCGCAGTACTTGGCGAAACGTTGGTATCTACATTGCCTTCTAGATCACGGCCTACAAGCCCGAAAGAACTAAACATACCTTAGTTAGGACGCCGGCCGTGAAAACGTAAGTTTATACACCAGGATTTCGCTTGCCAAGCAGATTAAGAAACACAAAATGTATTTAAAAAATACGCTATTTGCTGCATTAGTAAATGACATTTTGTACCGTTCACGCGCCACCACTAAGCGACTATACTGGTACTCAGACCAGTTGTATCAAGTTGTCGCGCGACGTAGCGTCATGAGTATGAAAACTCTTCTGCGCATGCTCCAGAGCTCACGCCACATCTTCGTGCCAACGCTGCGCGTCATTCTTGCCGCGGTGTGTTCCATCCGATATCTGTATAATTACATTTCTAAAAATGTACAGATATTGTAGTTTTAAGTAAACATTTGCTCAAGTATTATTTTGTTCACACTATATGAGAAAATCCGTATGTGTACACATATTAGTATGTGTAATCTGACGTCGGTGCTATGAGTTTTCGAGGAGTAATACGCTGAAGAACCTAGGAATATATATTCATTTCTGAGGAATTCATGGGTTATTCTCTGAGGCCTGGTGTTAAGGGACTTGCTGAGAGACTTTGGTGTAGTTAATTGATTCTTTGATACGAAAAGAGATTTTATTGAAGTTATTTCTCTGCTTGTTTTTCGTTACGACTTAAAAACGTTTTCTTGCAATGTATTCTGACAGAATATCCCGCCTAGAAACGGGTTCATCCGGCGCAGTAAGCAAGCGAAAACGGAAGGTCTAAAACCTTGTTAACAGTGTTTCAAATAAGAAGCGAATAAAATCCTTTGAACTTTGTGATTCTGTAAAATCCTGTTGCTTTTGTTGCTAGGGACGTAATTGGGTTGGTTTCCTGATGTTCCAGAGCCTTAAAACTATCTGATAAGACTTTAAACTTTACTGGCAGAGAGGAAGGAAGGAAAATATTGCTGGAAGCCACGGTTTTTCCAAGTTTCGGCTTATCGCTTGGTTCGTGCCCATCGATCGTTTAGATAGCAACTTTCGGTAGAGAGAAATTGAAAGACTTCTATAGCATAGTGGAAAGATCTGGAATGCAGGTGCTACAGGCAGAAATTTGGATTCTTGCACAGACTTTGGTTGTTTCTTAGTTAATGATGCTATTTTCATACAAGCCGTCCGTAGTAGAAACGTTAGGAAAGAGAACAGATTCTGCCCGGTAACTCAGCTGGCAAAAGCGTCGGTACTGAAGGGAATTTCAAGGGTATCATGATTATTTAACGAGGCCTTCGTAGCTTCCCCTTCTTTTCCTCTCTTTACCCCCTCCAATGGCTGACGAGCATTCATGCTACTGGCTGGACATAATTGTAACCAATGACACATCGGCATGAAAGGGAAGCATTGATTAATTCTGATGGCTCACTAAATCGTTACTCATTAAGCTACAACTGTGGCTTGTTTCACACCGTGTCGTATAGATTAGAAGCTACACGTTCCCAAATAATTGGTCTGTGGTAAGCTGGTACGCAGACAAATTTCAGAAACTGTGCAAATTTAAAGACATAAAATATGATTTGATATGATATGATGATCTGATATGATTAAATACATATCATTAAATTTTAATGCCATCCAAGAAAGGCGGTTTATTGCATGGTATTGGAAGAAAAATTTTCATTCGAAAGCAGAGGCAGCCAATTTGTTTTCATATCTATGCTACAAATTATTCGGACAAAATTTTACGTTTTCTGTTATTTCATATCAATGATGATAAACACTAGCAGATATGGTTTCAATATATTTTGTAGCAGATATACAAGGGCGCATGCTAGGCTGTCGATAGTCAACTGTTTTGTGTGTCTGCCCTGATATGAAATACATTTGCATATAAAATAGAGGAACAGCACTCTTCGCCGGCCTTGCTTTAGGTTGCAATTTAAGGAAAGTGTAACATTGCATTCCTCCTTGGGCACCTACGGATGGCTGAAATAAGACACGACTTAAAATATGAACTTCATCGGCATGTCGGTAGCTTCTGGCGTTTGAACTCTGTATTACATAGGTATGCCACTGCCGTCTAGCGGCATTTGCTTATAGCTATAGAGAGAAGAGAAGGAGCAGATAAATTGCATTCTCTTATGTAAAATAAAACATTACACTTGTATTATTCAGTATTTGTCACAATACTTTGTGAATACGTTTAAAACAAATCTCTTTTCGCCACTTAGTAATAGCTTCCCTTGCCTATGCTTACAAACTGTATGCTCCGTTCCTTCACTTCCTCATATGGCTTCGTGCACATACATTTTGCATAGCAGTTTAATGTGATAATAATAAAGAATTGTATATTAATTTATCCACTTGTTCTTACTAGTAACTTTTCAAACTGTTTTTGTAAATAATTTGTGTAGTTATTGTATATTAGTTAACGGACTATATTTTTATTCGTCCCTGCTGTCTTGGAAGTTGTGCGGTTTGATCAACTAATGAAGTGTTACTTAAACAAGTGCTATTGCTTACTTGTTACCTAAAGTAAGGCCAGCGAAATGTAGTAGAATATTCAAAAGGACAACAGCGGATACCTCGGAAATGGTTTATGCTACGGAAAGATTAAATGAGAATTTTTTTAGAAAGGGCATTTAACATTTGGGATTTATTAGAAGTTTTCTTTGATTTTTGTTATTCACACGCACACTTACACATACACACAGATAGAGAGTGAAAGAGGGAGGGAGGGAGAGAGAGAGAGTATGCTCTTCTGTTTTACAGTATACAAAATATTTTGGTTCCGTTCGAGAAACAATAAAGTTATTTATTCCCCCTTTTGTGTTCATTGTATGGAGATGAGAAGGAACTGCTTTGCATAATAAAATACACTTAGCTTGCTGAAAGTGTATGAATAACATGAAATAAAATCTGTTCTAGGTACGTTTATTGTTTTCATCCGTCAAAAGGACGGATTGATACTTCCAGGCATACCTGCTATGTTAAGTAGGAAAGGACAACCAAGAGACTTGGTCTTAGAGATCCGTATCTAAAATTAGCTGCTTATATTATAGATATTTTATGCCACTCTTTAAGTTGAAAGTCAAAGGGCAACACACTGACAGCTCCAGATTTCGGTGTGCGCATTAGCAGACAGGAAGCGCTTTGGTTATAAGGCCGATAATTTTATTTCTTGTTCGCCGGAAATGAACGTCATATGTCATCTGAGAGATAAACAACCCAGAAATGTGACCGACCTCTCTTCTTCGCGTTTCGCTCTGCATTTATTATTCAAAGTGCTACAGGCATGTCGTACTTCCACACTGAATATAAAAATATGTGTCACCATCTCTTACAATTGCAGTTCCCTAGAATTTCTTTCGACCGTTACAATTAATTCTAACACATGCATACATAGTGTTATTCAAATTATATATATTTGTTTTAAAAAATTTCAATCTTTCGATTGTTTGCGCCATTTGGGAAAGTAATTTATTAATAGTATATTGGTCAACGAGAGCATAATTGGCAGTATACTCAAGTTTCATTCGAATAACATTATTATTATTATTATTATTATTATTATTATTATTATTATTATTATTATTATTATTATTATTATTATTATTATTATTATTTATTACACTTTAATGTAATATTGAATAACAAAAGTTTTAAAACGTAACATTTTTAACAAGTTATGTCATTTACGAACTTTCGATAGGACGAATTTTCAATTTCCTTTAGTACTTGTTATTCTGTATTTAAATCGGTTACCCAGACCATTTCCGATCGCATTGCACAAGAGGAGATATTACATTTGTGTACAGCTAAAGCTTATACTTGTGTTTTAATTTGTATTTTTAAAAAACTGCCTTTTATTTTCAGTTTTCAAAGCAGTACACGCAGTGTACATTGCACTGAGTAGGGTGTGAGGGCGAAGAAGAGTGTAAGAGACGAAAAATGGGAGAGAGGAAAATTGAGAGACAGGGAGAGATAAATATATTAATATCTTGCAGTAATAGTAGGTGAGAGAGATATATGGCAATAGTCAAATGTTTTAAAGCGGGGTCGCTACATGCTGGCCTTGAATTGCACAATGTTTCAATGACCCCGGAAAAAATACTGAATGGTGAGATCAGTTCAGAAATTACAGTTAAAAATTGCAACACGTAACAACTGGTAGGTTCCCTAAATATATATGCGATATTTTAATCAAAATCATTAGTCATTTTTTAGGAAATCAAACTTAAAGAAACGTTCTCCATGTAAAGGATAATTTATGGTGGGAGAAATGTTCTTGAAAAACTTCGTATCGCATTTTTGGAAGACGCTGAACTTAATACCTGTTAAGTTTGATCTTTTTCCGTTTTGTTTTTGAGTTCTGCTGCACGCACACTATATGTACCTCCGGTGAAATTTAGATATCGAATTTTTGAATGAAATTTAATGTACATTCTCCGGTTTCTAGGTATGATTCCATTGGTTGCTTTAAGCCACGGTGCAAGGCTTTGCCACTTATTTTGCTAAATAACCTTAAGCTTTAACCAAAACAAGAATTAGAAAATGGCATATAAACGAAATATATGTTCACGCTCTCAGACGTATTAGCTAAAAGAGAAAGAGATTCAGGCCCTAATGACCTAGTTATCGACGACCCTTAAACCCCACTCACTCACTCACTCACTCACTCACTCACTCACTCACTCACTCACTCACTCACTCACTCACTCACTCACTCACTCACTCACTCACTCACTCACTCACTCACTCACCCACTCACTCACCCACTCACCCACCTCACTCACTCACTCACTCACTCACTCACTCACCCACTCAGAGAAAGAGGTCAAGTGAGTGCATTCAGTTTTACATAGGACCTCTTATCATGATTGGTAGCCATACCTTATCACTTAGTGAAGGAACCCTTTGAAGGGGTTAAAATCTAAGGAGAAAACTTGATGAGCCCCCAGGTTATCGGTGAAGCTGACGCCTCAAAAGGCCTCAGAAAAGATAAAAAATCCGCCGAATATTTTTTTGGCGCTCTTTGTACCATAGTACTTACATCAGTTATAATTCGGTGAAATGTATTCTGTAGAGAATAAACTGTTTACGCTAAATTAGTCTTTTAATACAGGGCACCGATCTGGGTGATAGCATTTCTCCAGCGTTAACCCTTGCAGTAACACCTCACGAAATGAATGTAAGTAATCTTGTCTGGGATTAAACCGGACCTTAGCGAGATGAAACGACTTCGCGTCCTTGTAGTTGATGTGAGGTAATGGGCATCAACATTGAAAGGCATTGCTGTCACGACGGTAAATTAATAAGCAACTCAAGACAGAATGGCAATCTCTACTGACAATGCTTCGAAGTTGTGCAATATCTGCAGTTCGATGTTAATTAATAGCCAGAACATTGTACAGGGAAAGGAAGGACAAAGCAAAACACGAATAACAGTTTTCTACGTATCTATTGTTATAGACTTTTTTTTTACCTTTTGGAGAGGCACGAGTCAAAACAACAAAATACGACCAGGGGTGTGACAGTCGATTGCTCTAATGTCACGCCATGAGATTACTAGACTATATATATTGAAAACTTTCGTATTCTTTCCATTCATGTAAACACCAACAAAAACATCGAAATAGGGATGCATGAGCTCAAGAGATGCAAAAGAAGAAAAAACTGCAAAATTAACATTTAAGAAGTAGTGGTTTAATCTGCATAAGTTTAAGGGTATACGGAATGCCCGATCTTGACAATGTTAAAATGTGTCATACATAAGGAACTTTTTCCAAGTAACCACACAACCTAGAAAGCTGAAGTTTTGACAGTTTCTAGATGTAATATCCTTATAATAGCTGAAATAACAGTTTTTTTAAAAAGTCGAGTAGTTTTTGAAAAAATAACTTTTTATCTTTTGACTTTTTCTTTTTACATTTTAGAGTACATATTTATTCGAAATTCCACCAAACATTAACCATTTTCAAGACCCTTATTTGAGTGTATGTAAACACCAACACAAGCAATTCCTAAAACTTTTCAGAATTATTAACTAACGATATTTATCTCCTGCGATCACTCCTCTGTTGTATTTACAACTGTATGCACCAGCTGGATACAAACCATAACTAGGGTTGTCATTAAATTTGTTGACAATGTATGGAAGTGCACTGCGCATACCGATTTCGTCATTTTTTTCTACATTTTCTAGATTTTGTCTTATTGTAAGACTATACAATTCCTCTGCAGCTTATTAATGACATCATTTGTGAGTCTATGCCTTCCACCAACTGTCTTTCCATCAACATTTTCCCTAAAAGAAACCTGCAGTTCTCTTGGTCGAAAACCCGTCCTCTTCTGCAGTGTTGCCAGATCTACTTTTTTGGAAGGAGATCTCCTTATATTTTGCACATATACTTTTCTACGTTCGGTTAATTACAAAAATGCAAAATCTCCTTTTTTCAAAAATACAGGAAAATCTACTTAAATTTATCCTTTTTAAAGGTAATTAATAATTTCCTAATTCATAAAGAGTGCAGTCATGTTCATTACTGCGGTGAAGTCCCTTTCTCTCAGCATCTCATGAGAAACACAACATAAGATTAAAGTACTGCGTAATGCCTCTACCTATTGAGAAACGAGAGGGTACCTTGTCAGTCCTGTGATTCCAGAGTTGCCAAGTTAGTGGTTTTCCCTCTAAATCTGGTGTTTTTGAGCACCTATCTGGTGGGCTAATTTTGCATTTAATGACTAGTGGGAGCTATGGTGGATAGCACAACTATTTGGGTGGTTTTACGGAAAAGTTATTCAAAATTACTGGATTCAATCAACATACAGCAAATAACTCTAGTAGGTCTTAAATTTCTAACACCTAAACAGTTTGATTTGCAACAGACGGTCTTTCGGTTTCTTTCCCGTATTGTTTTGCTTATTTATGGAATGGTAGGAGTTAGAAATCAGTGGCTATAAACGTCTTTGACTGCAGTTTGTTCAGATCGTCCTGGCACTCCATATGTGCAAGAGAGGAGAAATTAGGAGAAGTTACTGGAGTGGTGGGGAACAAGCGAGTGATGTTAGAACTCAGGCAGTCACATACACAAACAGTGTAAGTTACGTATTATAAACAATTATTGTGCAGTTCTCATAGTAAGGGGTATACTAATCCCCACCTTTCCTATTATGCAAGTGGGCAGGTCTCTGCTACTGCGCATCCCTCATGGGTGGTTTGACAGATAAGCCTGTCCCAGATAGCTGAGGCACCAAAGCTCATATTCCAAACAATAAACATGTGATATCACCTGTGTTCCGTGCTCAGATTCGTAAGCTGAGGGAAGGCAATAGTGCTCCTTATGTGCATGAACAATGAGGCAAGTTCGCGGAGACATATTTCATAATACTGTTCTATCATGTGTACGATAAATGAAATTGTCTCAGAATAAGTCTAAGTGATTTTTGGTGGTTTTGAATAAGCTAATTGGTGGGAAATCCCAATTCACTGTTGGGAACATTGTGTGATTCACAAGTAAGTCGCTATCGCTACTGACCACAGCTACTTAGGTGTGCTAGATGCCATGGACCTCCACTGGTGAGTGTTTGAGAACAAATTATTTTATGTTTTCAGGCCTATATTTATATTTTAGTGTTGAAATTTAAACATCATTAGCTCGTTCCAGTGCAGCGATTGATCCGGTGGAGGGGGGGGGGGGGGGTGTGGGATGGGAATCTGTGCCAGGTAGAAGGGGACGCCGAAAGACGAAAAAATGTCTTTGTTCAACACTTAAAGGTGATAAATAAGCTCTAAATAAATAATATTACCCACAAATTTCGTGTTCTCATATATAAGGACGAAAGAGGGTTATGGTTCGCTCCTGTTGCAGTGCCATTTGAAATTCTACTTGTTTCTCGTTTTTTATCCGGTTCGCGGCTACTTCCTTCGCTCTAACAAGAATGGCAACACCGCCCTTCTGTGCATGACCCACACATTCCAGTTTTTCAGTTCTTACATTTTCTCCATATGGCTTTAGTGCTACAACTTCATTATGTGCTTTAGTGTCACATCTCTTAAGTAGTTGGTGTAGTGCACCTTATGGTACTTTTCGAAGTCTGTGCCTAGAATCATGTTCCTGTCGGGGAGCAGAGGAACATATGTACCGGACAGAGTGAAGACCTGGAAGCGGGTGGTCAACCCACAACCAGGCATGAGAGTGAGGAAGAAATGACATGAAATTAAGGCGAAATCGATGAATGGAAAGTCGATGATGGAGCAATAGGTGGAATGAGTGGCGGGCGAAACCAAAGAACCCGGAGAAAGCCCGTCCAGACGCCGCTTTGTCCACGGAAAATACCACATGCGGCTCCCTGGGATCGCCCCCGGGCCGCCTGGGTGGTAGGCGAACGGTCTAACCGCTCGGCCACGGCGCCACCCTATTGTTTATATCAATAAATTAAATGTATAGACTTTAGTGGTAGCAGTTTCTACATGTTGCTCCGTATCATCAGTACAAAAGAAATGTATTTATTAATTGTTCTCCAAATTAATTTTTAGAACTTAATTAGTTGACATATTCCTTCAACCACTACAATTGAATGCAGTTGATTGCTGTTACTCTAACAACACTGGTGACATATTGCTGACCATGGGTAAATACTTCTTTTGAAATATGAAGCTACAAGATCAATACGATTAACAAAGCTATGAAAGCGAGTTTCAGTTGTTGATGTGGCTGCTGCAGCAGCGAATGCTAAATACCAGCAGACACAACAATTTATTAATGCCCTGCATTTAGCGGTTTGGTTGCCTGGTATCCATATAATTCGGCATCTGTTGACATACGCTGTTACATATCGATTAACTGGAACAGCACATTCAGAGTTATTATGACCGCACGCACCGGGCAGCTGTGAGTTGTGCAAACCTCGCAATTCCCAGTTTCAAGCATTCCGCTTTTGTATAGGGGTGAGTGGTTCTCAGACTACAATGTGAACTCTGCCCTTATAGGCAATAATAATATCGCCTAATGTTTCAAAATCAGTGGATTCCGTTTTAGTTGTGTCAGGTACCATCTTCCGCCTCTCCCTCTTTCTCTCTCGCTCTTCACAGAACTGTATGAATATGTTTATTACTTTCAGCACCGGGCAGCTGTGAGTTGTGCAAACCTCGCAATTCCCAGTTTCAAGCATTCCGCTTTTGTATAGGGGTGAGTGGTTCTCAGACTACAACAATGTGAACTCGGCCCTTATAGGCAATAATAATATCGCCTAATGTTTCAAAATCAGTGGATTCCGTTTTAGTTGTGTCAGGTACCATCTTCCGCCTCTCCCTCTTTCTCTCTCGCTCTTCACAGAACTGTATGAATATGTTTATTACTTTCAGCACTAATAATAATAATAATAATAATAATAATAATAATAATAATAATAATAATAATAATAATAATAATAATAATAATAATAATAATAACAACAACAGCAACAGCAACAACAATAATAATAAACTAAACATTTAGCGCAACTGCCCAGGAAGGGCAAAGGCTTGCCGCCCAGCCGCTGCGTCCCCACCTCTGCTCAATACAGGCGTCGTTGGTGGGGTGCAGTATTGTAGGGTGGCACGTGGTCAGCGCCCCGATCCCTCCCGGCCAGTTATGCGGCTTTAGCGACCTGGGGCCGCTACTTCTCCATCAAATAGCTCCTCAGTTGGTCCCCCCGGGACCTAACGAGACTGAGTGCACCCCGTGCCAGACCTCCCAATGGGGGAAAATCACTCATGCTGGTACCTGGGAACGAACCCGAGTCCTCCGCGCCAGAGGCAAGCTATCAACTGCGCCACGGAGGCAGTCAATAATAATAATAATAATAATAATAATAATAATAATAATAATAATAATAATAATAATAATAGGAAGAGGAAGAAGAACAAGGAGGAGGGGGAGGAGAAGAAGAGGAACAAGAAGAAGACGAAGACGACGAAGAAGAAGAAGACGATGAAGAAGACGACGACGAAGAAGAAGAAGACGAAGAAAGTAGAATGTGCTACATGAGGAAGGTTTGATTTGTGTTTAGAAAGTCTTCATAATTCATGATGGAAATCGTGGACCTCGGGCTCATTTGAGAATCATTTCACTCATGTCAGTCATTCACCGTCCGATATCACAATATGTTGGAGGACGTTAATAAAAATAAATAAATAAATAAATAAAAATTAAAAAAAATAGAACCCATGTTCTTCAATATGAGCAAGAAAAACCTTGGTTGGCTAACAAAGCCAGCTGAACAAGGTTGTTAATAACAGTAGAATAAAGGCATTACCCAAAACAAGAAAAGGCTGGCCCCGTAGCGCAGTCGGCAGAGCACCTGTCTTCTATGCAAAGGGTGGGAATTTTTCTTTAATCAAGTTTACTCTCCATATTCTCTGGAGTCTGAGAGTATGAACGGGAGTGTGAATGTATGTATTGTGTTAATTTAACGCAATAAGTTAATTCAAGATAATAGTAACCTAAAGTTCAAAACCACCGTTAAACAAGTGAACAATTGTTCCAAGAGGTTAAAAGCCGCCGATGTGACCTTCAATGTTAAAGGCTGCATAAAATGAAGGATTAAAAAAAAAGAACAAGAAATAGAAACCTGAAATGAAAGGGCCCTTCATTATATCAATTCAGTTTTTGTGGGATTATACCAAACCTGCAAATAAGTTTCTAGTTTTCTCTCGCACTACCTATAGTAGTTAAGAGGGAACGCAGTATTGCACTCAACATTTGATATCTACATTTTACCTCAAATAACCTTTTGAGGTCACCAGTAATTAAAAAGGAAGCATGTTGGAAAAACCTTTGCATGTATGCACAATATATGTATGTTGTATATTGGGAGGGGGCTTTAAGTCTTTAAAATGTGTTTGTGTTTGTTTTAATGAAAAGGGTTAAAATATTAATCAGCTCTGTGTGACGTAGAATTACATTTACCCTTGTGTCCTCTGCTTGGCTCGATGTAGGTAACTCAACGGCTGCATCTAGTCTCTTGAGTGATGGGGATGAACGGTAATTGCAAGTGTTTACTGTGAAATAATACATGCTTACAGATGAATAAAACATTCTGAACTTATATTAAGCTAAACTTTGTATGACTAAAACCACTGATTCACGATCATTTATATCACAATCTACTAGACTTACGCGTCTTCCTGCTGTGAAAAGTCTTTTTCTAATCCTCTTGGCAATGCACGTTGTGAATTTCTCTATATGATTGTCCGTAACAAATTGATTTCTTCTGCTCTAACATGTGCATTGTGAACAGCATAACCCTAAAACGAAATCGGAAGTCTCATATTTGAATCACACAGTGTTTAAGCATGCCAATGCGTGAGGATTTCCAGGAATCCTCCCATCCTAAGCTGCTCTTTAAACATTTTAATGGAAAAGTTGTTGTCTCCCCCCCCCCCCCCCCCACGCCCTTCTCCCCCGGAAAACGCGTCTAATGTTGTTTGCAAGCAGATCATTATATAACATTAATCATTCCATGCAACACTTGCGTGCTTGTGTGATTCCTCCAAGTTTCAGTTTGTGGTATTGTTTCCAGTGTAGATATAGACGTATAGGTATATGTATACAGTTCTAAAATCTCCAAGGTACCTGGGATAGTGTCTATATCAGCGTCAGAGTTGTGAATGGACACGACACCCTTCCCGGTCGCAATTAGACTTATGCTTTCGTATCGCACAAACTAATAATGCTAATAAGATGATCCCGGAAATATTGCAAAATTTACTAATTACGGCACATTTTGCTTCTTCAATAAATTTCATCAACATGGAGTTAAATGACGGCTATCCAGTGTTGTGATAGCTGTTGGATGCTCTTTGATTCTGCTTTGAATTTTGACTCTCGGATGCTTCGGTTCGCAGCTGTATTGTGTTCTTTAGTGTTAGAATACGCGGGCCCCCAAAGCGGAATGTTTAGTTCAGTGAGTGAGTGGAGTTTAAGGACCCATCGACAGCTAGGTCATTTGAGCCCGTCTTTAGTTTAGGGAAAAGACCGAAATAAGATGGGCTCATCTTCTGACTAAATGGAGCATTAACATGGAATAGCTTTGACGTTTCTATTTTGAAAATGCTTCGCCAAAATATGAGGTATGGATAATCTGGATGTAACGTATTCGTGGGTCCCCTCTTCACGAATCGTGCGTTATCACGTTTGATTGATTTCTATAGCAATGCGAGCTTCTCGAAAACATTAAGACCTCGGGAAATGACACTAGATCTGCTGTACGAGGTCACAATGAACTTTCGAAGCAACATATGTTTGCCTGTATATCCAACTTTCGAGCGTTTGAGTTAAATCACACAGATTTGTTCAGAGTGTTTCTTTTCAACACACTTATCTGGCTGGTCTCTGATAGATTCATATATGTATAGGTCCGTATTTGTATAATATGTATCTATGCTTTGTTTTGATATCGGTCGCCAGTCAAAATCAGTAGGTATGTTCCCTTAGCCATGTACTGATCCTGCCCAACGGGATAAGAAGTTTGTTGGAATCCATTCCGTTGGAATGCACTGTCAATCATGTTTTAACACCAATGCTCAAACTACTAGTGAGTGTTGTTGGAACAAACTTTATATTAAAACAATAAATAATGGCCACACGTATCCATGGAAACAGAGCGCATACTCAGGGTGCATTAGTTTTAGAATAGTCTTTTTAAAATCTTTGGCACATTTCAAATAAGCCTGGCCCCTTAGCGCAGTTGGTAGAACACCATCCTTCTGCGTGAGTAATGCTGGTTTCGAAAAATGTTGTTTTAACCAAGAAAGTTTTCGCTCAAAATCTAAATGTAGGCGTGCTTGAGAGTGATACCAGTTATTTAATAACCACATTTCATGCTTGCTACTGGTCAAATGCACATGTCAAACCATATGTATATTATATTACAATTTAGAATTAGTACAAATATATGGCACCAATGGATCCGCACAGTTCGCAAGCTAATAAACATGGAGGAAAGTAATTGAATATCACAGTCCATATCTTCTCCACACAGAGAAAATTCAGTGAAGATGGTGGTGACGGCAGTAACACCGAGGATTAATTGCTACAGTAAAACTTGAGATGTGCATATTATTGTATATTATAATATACCAGAACCTAATCCCCCCAAAATGCAAATTCTTCTTCTCCTTTACCTGTGTATCCTACCCGTTATGTAGGACTTACATCCCCAAGGACTTCCAAGCCAATGCCCAGTCGAGAAGCAGGCGAACCAATGGGCAGGACAGAGTGAAGACCTGAAAGCGGGTAGTCAGCCCAACACCAGGTATGAGTGAGGAAGAGCATGATATGAAATGCTGGCGAAATCGATGAATGCAAAGGTGAATATAGAGCAATTGGTGGAATGAGTGGCGGGGGAAACAGGAGAACCCGGAGAAAACCCGCCCAGACGCCACTTCGTCCACTACAAATACTACATGTGGGTCCATGGAATCGAACCCGGGCCGCCTAGGTGGTAGGCGAACGGTCTAACCGCTCGACCACGGCGCTGAATACAAATTCTGAGAACGAATATTGGAAACTATTGGCAATGTCACTTCTGGGCCAGGAATACTACTTCACTTTTATGTCCAAACGACAGAGTAAGTTTGTCAATTATGCCCACGTTGCCCACGTTGACATATAGTATAAGGAAAAATTGAAATGAGAAATGTATGAGCTTCGCGTGATGGAACACCATCATGCTACGGCGTTTAGCAAATTACTAACTTCGTGCTATGCAGGAGATAGAAACACGTTCTATTACTGCTAGCAGATGTACAACTTCCTTATTTTAGAATAGTTAACTTGCAAGTTCACCATGACGGTCAACAGGGCAAAAGCATCAGAATTTCATCATATCAGAGGCAAACTTCGGAGATGACTTTTGACCAGTGATGGGTTTCGCTATCGATTTATTACATGCTCGTGCCCACGGCAATTCTCAGAGCTCGAAGCTCTGACTTAGCTTTACGCAAGACGGCACTGAGCAATGGCTTCATCACTCGGTGAAATGTGAAATTATTATAACTCATTATTAGACCTCGGATTTTAGGTGAAAAAGTTCCTGATAAACTCAGATCAGTGCTTCAAACAAATCCAGGACTGGCACTTCTTCCGCACAGTGGCTGACATCTTATCTGGCAAAACACATGAACATGAATATGCTAATCCCTTGCGTCTGATACCAACATTTAAATATGCTCCGGTGACATCAGTTGACATAGAACGCCCATTTTCGTCTTATAAGTTGCTGTTATCTGACAAGCGATGCAGTTTCTCAATGAAAAACTTAGAAAAGGTGTTCGTTGTTTACTGCGACTCTAATTGTGGACATACGTGTACAATAAAGACAGTCAAATGTTTCGGCTAATTTGTAATGGGAAATAAAATAAGTAATTTTTTGTTCACCTATTTTTGCACTTTTAGAAACTATTTTGATTTGTGATAGAACCTATTTTAGGTACCTAATTTAAGATTTTTAGTCATAGGTCTATGTATGAGCAATCTAGCCATCCCGGAGTGACTGTCGCACGGTAGGAATCAAATCCAGCAATTCTCGTGGTCGGTGTCAGTCGAATTGAGAATCTTCAGCGGACAACGCCACGGAGCGTTCAGTGGGCAGCGCCTAGTGCAGTTCAGTTGTGAGTTGTGATTCCTTGTTCAGTAGGTAATTCGATTCGATGGATCAGTTGTGTTTTGTTGTGTTAGTAATAGTGTCTCGAACGTAAGGCTTGGGCTACGGTAAACGCTTTAGAGACAAGTAAGTTTAGCAGTAACAGTTTCTTACTTTCTCTATTACGCATAGTGAGCAGGGGAAGTACTCCTTTCGACACAAATGTTTGATGTCGAGATTTCAACGAAAATATGTTTTGAGGCCCCCCTGGATCCCAAAAAAGCATTTGTAGAAAAAGGTCCGTGTGTGCGTGTGTGCGCGCGCGCGTGTATGTGTGTGTGTGTGTGTGTGTGTGTGTGTGTGTGTGTGTGTGTGTGTGTCTGTGTCTCTGTGTCTGTAAACAACAATAACTCCAAAATGAAAAGTCGGTTACAAACCAAAGTTGGTATTCAAGTTTAATATCTTTCAGGGTGCGACACGAAGATTTTGAAGAAAATTCGTCCACCCTGAACTACCCTTTACATGGAAAACTTTTCAAAAATTTTTATTTTCTCAAAAATGGCTCTAACAATTTTAATTAAAATTCCATATGTTCGAGATATTTTTATGGCAAATGAAATGCATATTTTGATTTTCTGGCTATAGTCTATGTAGTTGTTTTTACCCTTGATGACTTTTGCATAACTGGTAAACCGTAAGAGATAGACCAAATCTTACTGCACAAAAATGAACAACTCGTTAAGATACGGTATATGTCCAAATGCATTTTTTGTGGAGTGAACCATTTCGGAGATTTATTTATTTTTTTATTTTTTTTATTTTTATCTATTTTTTTACTTATTTATTTATTTATTTATTTATTTATTTATTTATTTATTTATTTATTTATTTATTTTTTAGTTATTTGTGTGAGTTTAGCAACACTTATACTTTTCGCAAATGGAAGATTGTTACTCAATTTTATATTTCTTGGCCTTGTAAAGAGAATGGAATTTCACAGCTTCCATGTAGCACCAGCTTTAAAAGATTTGACTGTCGCTCAAAGCCTACTGTATTCCCATATTCCCTTTGTACCTACAAGGACATTAGGAATAATATAATTTCTACACTGTTTATCTCTATTAACATGAAGTAGATAGAGGAATAAGAGTTTGTAGTTATAGTAGAAGAGTAGAGAAAGTCATGTGAGTGCAGCACATCAGATTTTTTAATTCATTATTTACATGCCCCATTAACAGTAATGTTATAGACATTGTTGTACATCAAACAGTAACTGGTGTTCTCATTTGTTATAACATGCAGCGCTTTTTGCACATAATTGACATGGAAAACTTTCACAACGTTTTCATACCTCTGCAGAAAAGGTGGTAAAAACAAGTACCACCTTTCCCATGTGATTAACTACAGAGAAAGCAGATAGTTTTGATTTAGTAATTACAAAAGCAAAACAAATAGGTATGAATTACACATACAGAGGCGTAGCGTCAATGGATGTGGGTGACGTGTTGCATACCCTGCCAGTTTTCTTTAGTTAATAATAATCCCTAGAGCGTCTCCTCTGTACAGAGGTTACCCTCGTCGCCCGGCGCTGCGTCCTCCAGTGGCAGCCAAGGCCATGTAGGAGTGCAGGTTGGGGGTGGCGGAGGTTCAGTACGCTGACTCCCCCGACCGTAAGGCGACTACTTGACCTTTTAGGGACGCTAACTTTCTATCAGGATAGCTCCTCAGGGACCTAACCAGGTACCATACCTCCCAGCGGGGAAAAAAATCATATGCCGGTAGCAGGGATCGAACCCGGTTCCTGCGGGCCAGATGCAGGCGCGCTACCGACCGCGCTAGGGAGGCGACCTTTCTTTAGTTAACTTTTCCTATTATGTATATACTAATTCAATTGGCGTAATGCGTGCTGAGGAGTGTTTCGAACAACAATCTACTATGAATTAGTACCTATTGCTGGCGTATCACGCCAAGCATTGAAACAGTGGCTGGTGCTTGTGCTTGCTTCATGCCAGTCACGTCAAACGATGTGCACGCGCCGTGGATGTAACGCAGGAAAGTGCATCTCTTTGTTACTGCTAATGAACTTTAAAGCTAAGTTTTTCAGTATTTTGTTTGGGAGTGAAGGTTAATTTAATATTTTTAACTTCTTCTGTACGAATCAGAGTACAACAAGTAGCATTTTAAACAGTAGTATGTGTGAACGTGTTAGAGAAAAATGCGTCAGGAAACCGAAGGCAGGGTATGCACATTGCTCATGTGCTTCTGCGTGGTTCACTACGAAGTAAACACGCGTTGTAGAGAGAACACTGCACTTCCTGGAAACCTCTGCTCCCAGTGCCTGTAATCAACAAACTGAGGATACAGAAAAATAATAGGGGGAGTGACTTTTCCGTAACGTTAACATTTACCATTTGTTGAATTTTAAGTTCTATGAAAACTATAAAAACTGTGAACAAATTATTTTTTCAAACGTATTAATTTTTATTTCATAAACCGAAGCATTGCAGAGATAGAACATTCAAAGGTGTTAAACATATTGAAATGAAAATGACAATGTATATCTATTATTCCTTACTTATATTATGTCAGATATGAGTTTGGACAAAATCCGTTAATAATTCTAGAATTTAGAAATTTCACCTATGCGTACCCGTAAACACAAGTTCAAGGTGCATACCCAAGTTCACAAATCACGCTACGCCATTGTGTATAGTATATGATAACATATTTAGGAAATTGTAAGGAGTGCAGCGGTATGGGTTCGGGGCATGAGTAGTAACCTTGGAAATAACAAGGTGCCGTCAGCCTTTGGTGTTTATTCACCTCAACTGTTAGATTGTAATTAACTTCAAGAAAAGGATAATAACGCATACTCTCACACGTCTCTTACAAATGAAAGGAGGAACAGTAGCAGCAACAGGTTCGCAAATGCATATTTTACGTTCTAATTTAGTAGTTCCCGAAAACGACACACGCCGCTATTCTGGTACATTGTCTCACTTTTCCTCACGTTCCAAAACTTCTATTTCAATATGTAAGTAAATGACGGAGTAATAACTGATAACGCACGTTTGCAGATGTTTCACCATTTTTGAGTGCCCTCATACAATGCCACGCGGTTTTAGGAGTAAACTATTGTTATTTAATAAGAAAGTCTCCTTTTACTTTCTCTACTACTTGTATTATATTCAACTCAAAAATTCTATATCGGGATGTCACCGGAAATATATTGTGACTTTTGGTGGGTTGAAAAGTAAAGAAGACAGATGTAGTCGAGATAAAGAAACACTTTTATTTCCATAAACAGTAACTTTGTACACTCGTTGCAACAGTAAGAAAGTCTTTTCCGATTCTCCAACAGCACGACTCCGAACTCGTAACACAAAGAACTGTCCCTTCTCCGTCGGCACGACTCCTCAACGCTTCACATACGTCTGTCCTCTCCGTCGGCACGACTACTCAACGCTTCACATAGTCTGTCCTCTCCGTCGGCACGACTACTCAACGCTTCACATACGTCTGTCCTCTCCGTCGGCACGACTACTCAACGCTTCACATACGTCTGTCCTCTCCGTCGGCACGACTACTCAACGCTTCACATACGTCTGTCCTCTCCGTCGGCACGACTACTCAACGCTTCACATACGTCTGTCCTCTCCGTCGGCACGACTACTCAACGCTTCACATACGTCTGACTGCCTCCTCTGTCGCACTTTACCGCTATTTATATCTCCCAGGCACTATTCTGGAAAGTTCAGTTATTGTGGTGAAATACAAAGCAGAAAATTCTCGAAGTCTCTATCCTTTTCTCTCTTTCGGCAAGCGCCCCAACAATGCGGCCATTCTCTGTCTCTTTCCTTCGGCTCCTTTGCGGTAGTGCCGACAATAATGCGATGGGTGACACTGCTGTTGTCGGCAATTAGATGCGGCGGGCGCGGTGACACTATGTTTTGAGGCACCCTGAATCCAAAAACATGTTTTAGAAAAAGATCGGTCCGTCCGCGCGCGAGCGCGTGTGTGTCTGTGTATGAACCCCATAACTCAAACACGAAATGTGGATAAAAGTAAAAGTTGGTATTTAAGTTTAATGCCCTCCAAAGATGCGACCCGAAGATTTTTAAAAAAATTCCTCAACCCTAAATTACCCCTTACATGTAAAACTTTTCGAAAATTGTGACTTCCTCAAAAATGACTTAACGATTCTGATTAAAATGCTGTATGTTTGATCAACGCAGGTGCTTATGCGGTACTGCGCCAAAGCCCCGAATGTCAATCAAATAAAGAATCGATAAACTTGTTCCCTCACCCTTGTTCCCTTCCTGGCGAAATAAGCCAATCTTTCCCCTCCAACTCTTCTTCTGTCTCCCCTTTCAAAAAAAAAAAAAAAAAAAAAAAATTATGGCAAATGAAATATACATTTTGAATTTTCTCGCTATAGCCTATGTTGTCCTGTTAACTCTTGATGACTTTTGCATAACTCATAAACCGTAGGAGACAGACCAAATCATACTTTATAAAAATCTAGATCTCATTAGAACACAAGAGTTATATAACTTTTTTTTTTTTATGGGGTGAACCATTTCGGAGATATTCTTTGTTATTTGTGTACGTTTTGCAATACTTATACTTTTCTCAAATGAAAGGTCGCTATTTAATTTTTTATATCTTGGCCTGCAAAGAGAACGAAATTTCATAGCTTTAAATGAATTGACTATTGCTCAAAGCGAGTGGCGTAGCGTGATTTGCGGACTTTTGTATGCACCTACAACTTGTGTTAAGGGTACACATAGGTGTAATTTCTAAATTCGACAATTATAAGCGGATTTTGTTCAAACTCATATCGGACGTAATATATGTAAGGATTAATGTACATTGACATTTTCATTGTAATATGGTTCACACCTTTAAATGTCTTATCTTTTCTAGCTGTTTTCTTTGGCAGCATGTCTGAAATACTCCACAAGATGAACATTTTGATAAGTTTAAATATTATTCTGTTATAGATAAACACTCTTGAAAGAATGTTGGAAGGAGAAAATTTTGTAATGCTTTGGCTTATTAAATAAAAATTTATAACTTAAAAAATTTTTTTTTCATAATTTTTATAGTTTATATAGAACTTATAATTCATCAACTGGTAAATGTTAACATTACGGAAAAATTATTCCCATTATTTTTCTGCATCCTCAGTTTGTTGATTACAGGCAAGGGAGCAGAGGTTTCCAGGAAGTGCAGTGTTCTCTCTACAACGCGTGTTTACTTCGTAGTGAACCACGCAGAAGCACATGAGCAATGTGCATACCCTGCCTTCGGTTTCCTGACGCATTTTTCTCTCACACGTTCACACATACTACTGTTCAAAATGCTACTTGTTGTACTCTGATATGTACAGAAGAAGTTAAAAATATTAAATTAAACTTCATTAGCAGTAACAAAGAGATGCACTTTCCTGCGTTACATCCACGGCGCGTGCACATCGTTTGACGTGACTGGCATGAAGCAAGCACAAGTACCAGCCACTGTTTCAATGCTTGGCGTGATACGCTAACAATACTAATTCATAGCAGATTGTTGTTAGAAACATTCCTAAGCAAGCATTGCACCAACGGGATT
The DNA here is from genome assembly GCA_030765045.1 of Tenodera sinensis. Taxonomy (NCBI): domain Eukaryota; kingdom Metazoa; phylum Arthropoda; class Insecta; order Mantodea; family Mantidae; genus Tenodera; species Tenodera sinensis. The sequence goes on from CM060963.1 coordinate 135,372,935, forward strand.
AGTATATAGATAATCGGAAAAGTTAGCCAAAAGAAAACTGGCAGGGTATGCAACACATCACCTGCATCCATTGACGCTACGCCCCCGCTCTACTGTATTCCCACATTCCCCTTGCAACTACAAGCAAATTACAAATAAAATAATTCCTGCAAATGTTTATCTCGACTAACATGAATATAGTAGAGTACGAGTTTGTAAGGGTAGTTAGCACAAGAGTAGAGAACATCATGTGAGTGCAACAAATCAGATTTTTTCCCTTCCCAATTTCACCTCTTCCTTCGGTAAATGATATTGCAAGTCCAAATATTTACTTATTTATGTTCTTACAGAGGCGCTTATGAGCATCATAATATATGGAAGCAACTGGAAAAGATCCATACTTTAAGCAGCTGATACAAGACACCCTTGTTAATATTTTGTGTCCTTTAAAATACGATGTTAGGTTAATAAAATGGTTTGTTTCCAGATTCAATAGCACTCCGAGTAAGTCGCTAAGGGTTATATTTGTCGTGGGTTTTATATCGTGAGTTAGGTTACCAGAACAAGCACGCATCGCAGACGTTAAAGCGCAACATAATACAAAATACTGTCTGTTCACCAGCTCATGGTCTTAGGGGAATGAAGAGGACAGGAGAGATGTAGTGTAACCCGAGTTTTGTAAACTTACACGCAAACGTTGTTCTGCTTTTACGTTGCCAACTTACCTCCACTGCTAATTTCTCTTAATTTCAGTTGTGAAGTCGTACAAGTGACTAGTTTTAAGTGGGAAGCAATGAAAAAGATACTATAGAAGTAGTTAAACCCCCGCCTAGGAGTGCTGTGAATTCTTCTAACATATTGTGATTGCAGAACAAAGGGGTTCAGAGAGGCATATCTATGTGTAAAAAATACCTTGATAGAATAATTGAAACAAACAAATCTAAAGAAGTTGTTAAAGCGGACGCATTTTGTTTCATTGGGTCACACTGTCGTTTGCTTGCCCCTATACATGTATGATCTCAATCGCATAGAACTAGCTTGGGTCAAGGTAAAATGAATAGTAAATGAAATGTAAAGGTGATCTATTCTTACAGGAATTGCACGATATAACTGGCAGGTTTTTTGAAAAATATAGGAAAGGAAAATGATGAGTGGCAGAAAGACGAAGTACTTGAAAACTTAGTTTACGTTTTATGACCTAAATATATTGCATGAACTGAAAATAACATTTAAGTTCCGCTATTTTGAGCGAATTCTTTGCCTTAATCTAGTGTGAATACACATTTAAAGGTTGGCACTACTATCGTAAGCACGAATGGAAGTACGAGTTCAGCTTCAGATATCGCTGTGTATCTGGAATTGTTTACTGACGGACTGGCTGGCTGCTGGCTTCCTGCCAGGGACCATGAGCTGGTGAACAAAGTGTATCTATTTCATCTAACTGATGATGTCACAAATGAAGCTTTTTACGGGATAGTCAGTTGCACGTCGAAACGATAACATGAAAATGATAAAACTCGCAGGATTGTTAACTGTAATGGGTCGAAATTCAAAGAATTTATATCCCGGATTAGTTGATTTACACATGAGTGCAATGGCCATTTTCAACTTTTCGCAATTCACAGTATTCCGGCTAGAGATAAGTTATGAATGAAGTAAATGATTAACAGACAATGGCACAGGGCTCAACACAACACATCATTTGCAGAGAGGAGGATTCTATCCTACAACGAGAGGTAGGGGGCTTGCTTTCCAATCTGTGGCCGTATTGATCAAACGCATCCCACCTGAAATGATTGACAGTTGCCGAACGCCCGCCGGAAACATGGGATGGCTTTTTACGGAATGGTGAATATTTGCGCACTTCCATTACATGCGCTCTTCAACGCCAGTGAAACCGAATGTGTTAAAGGTTTACATTGCTTCACTTACATTTATCAGCATTCAACCGTTTTGTAAAAGGATGATTTCATATTCCGTTCTGTAATCAAAGCCAATAAAGGGTAATAAGAAATCCAGCGGCAAGTCTGACGAAAGTATTCAATTACGTATAGGCAGCTGGCAACAAGTGCTTCAAATATTTCATTTGAGCTATGGTACCAAATTCATTACTGTTCCTTAACCTATGGGTTAGAGTGAATCTTTGAATATTTTACCATACATCAAATACGTTTGTAATGTAAGAGGAGACGTAAAAGGGGTTAAGCACTGCAGTAGATACAGTTCATGACTAAGTACTGTCTGCACTGGTCCTCTCTCTCTGCTTCCACATTCAAACTCCGACCAGCGGATCGTGTTACCCTGATGATGCCAAGCGCAGTACTTGGCGAAACGTTGGTATCTACAATGCCTTCTAGACCACGGCCTATAAGCCCGAAAGAACTAAACATATCTAATTGTCAACCATTTATTGTTTATAATGATTAGACCTCGGACTTTTAGTTCCTAAAAATCTTAAATTAGTTCCTAAAATAGGTTCTATCACAAATCAAAATTGGTTCTAAATCTGCAAAAATAGGTGAACAAAAAATGACATTTTTTATTTCCTATTACAAATTAGCCGAAACATTTGAATGTCTTTATTGTACACGTATGTCCATAATTAGACTCGCAGTAAACAACCAACACCTTTTCTAAGTTTTCCATTGAGAAACTGCATCGCTTGTCAGATAACAGCAACTTATAAGACGAAAATGGGCGTTCTACATCAATTGATGTCACCGGAGCATATTTAAATGTTGGTGGAACAGCATGTTCATGTGTTTTGCCAGACAAGATGTCAGCCACTGTGCGGAAGAACTGTAAATCCTGGGTTTGTTTGAGGCCCTTGATTTGAGTTTATCAGGAACTTTTTTACCAACGTAACCAGGAACCAAGTTGACTTTTTCTGTCACCTCTTCTATCAATCCCAGTTGCTGGTAGACCGGTTAGACTGAAGGCTCTAGAGCATTAATAGTGAGGAGTGTGTAGTGATTTGATGGAGTACTTTGTTGAGTCCTGCAGAAGCCCTTTAGCTGCTCACTTCATCCTCCCCCAGTTTCAAAACTGTTCTTACTGTCCTCCATATTATGCATTGTTCACTGTGATTGTTGTCAAGGCACGACTGCCATACAGGCTTGCACAGCGTTTCTGTATTACCAAGTAAAGAAACTGAAACATGTAAAATTAGGTAAAAATAGGTTCTAACGTAAAATTAGGTATTTTTAGGTTGTATAGGACCACTATTTTCGAACATCTGTTTCTATAATTAGTATATACAGAACTTTTGTGTTATATATAATGAGGAAAAAAATAGGTTTTTACCTAAAATCCGAAGTTTACTAATAAACCAAGTCACCATTTTGAGCCGCCGTTGTAACCGAATATCGCCAATTTCTGAATTTCCACATTTTCTTGTACTTGTGGTCTCATAAGTATGAGAGCATAATAAATACCACACTCTAGATTGCATAATGAATACTTTTAATTCTGCTTGACTTAAAAGTTAATTGAAAAAGTCCACAATTAGGAAATGTTTCTTTTTTTGGGAATGCAAGTAAATTGCTTTATATTCACCATCTTTAAACATTGCAAGACTTTCCAATTGTTTCTTTAATCTCTCCACAAACATCCCCCACTTGGCCATTATGAACAGAACCCAATCACAGCGTCACCTGGTATCATTAAACCAATGGCATGCTGTAAGTAACTGCCATAAGACAGTGAGAAGATCTGGATTAGTAATTTAGAAACGCCCTTGTTTTGGCAGCCGCTTTTTATTAGACCATATTGGTATTACAAATCCTAATAGAAGCAGCTGGTTACTGGTAGCTCAGCAGTGACGGGGGCATATCAGAGCCCATGATTGCAAGCACGGAGTAGGAAAGAATATCAGATCGACAATATATTTTTATTATCAGTGTTGTCTGAAATTATCGCTGCTGAATTTTTAAATGCACATTGGTTTTAATAATCCTAAAAACAGAAATAGCACGAAAATAAATATTGATCATTCAGATATGTATGGCGATAGTTTCCTTTGTTTTAAAAACCATCGCAAAATTCCATTTTAAATAGCTCAAAAGACCAAGAGGTTACTTTATGTAAATATTGTATGTACCTGTAAAACTGCGACCTGCGACTCCACATTGTCCCCCATCTATCACTTTCCAATGCAGGTATCATTCTACTTTTTTATAGGTATTAGCATAAAGTTTTGGTGTAACTGTGAGTAGGTATATTTTTCGATAGCACGTTCTTTGAGGGCCTTTTCTTGTTTCCAAATTAAATTAAATTTAGTAATATTCGATTTTTCACCTCCGTATGTATAAAACTCCAGTTTTATATTATCAATATATCTCCGCCCTTTCTAGTTTTACTTTGCAATAATCTCTCATTTAATTCTTCTAATTATATCAGATCTGCGCTTCTCTCTTTTGGTTATTTATTATCTCCCGTTGACCATACTTATTCAAAAATTCCCTGTCGTCCATACATCTGCTGCATTTATGTTTGTGCCTGCCTGCGCCTGTGTCGCCTTTCTGTCGCAGAGTTAATTCTTTGAAGACCTTAACTCCCATTCTTTATAACCCCATAACAATGTGTTCTATTCTTTTGAGGAATACTTCCCAGTGTTCTTTATCCGCCTTCCTACTACTTTTGCCTATTTGTGTTCTATATTATGTTCCATTTTCCTAGTGGCTTTATATTCTTGATATGCGATGTTCTTATTTTGTACAGCTTCTTTCAGTTTCTCATCCAAGATTTTTAAATTGTAGAAACCAGCTTCGGCTAAATCCATTATTTTTTGGAAAGTTATGTTGCATTAGGTATGTTTGCTCCCGTTGTTTGGCCCAGTAGTTCTCCCAAAAATTAAGACACTTTTACATTTTGAGTGTCAGCTTGTTATAGACTTAATATACTGTTCCTACACTCATAATATGTAGACATGAGAAATTTAATGCAGGTTTTTTATTTATTGCCTGTCTGGCTCACCGGCATTTATTAACGAATCTACATTCTTCAATCATATTGTATCACTAAATGTTCAATAACTTAAAATGACATGAAGGAGGCTAAAGTCATTCCTCTACAAAAGATGAACAATTCACCTCTTGAGAGGTGGCAAGAGGGCTGTGATTTAGTGTGCAGGTTGTCTACCTGTAACGTATTTTATTACGCTTTTTAAAAGCAATATTGTGGTACATGTTCATGGATCATTTATACACGAGTTATATCGGCACGAACAGGAGGCGAACATAATTATCATTTAGAAGACTGACATTGATGTATATCGTAAGGTTCGAGGACATCATAGTCGCTCTCGTGATACAATTTAGGTTAGCCGACCTAACACTATTGAACAACTGAGTAAGATCAAGCAAATACACTGTATGCTAATACTGAATTTTCGTTTTTAGTAATGAGACATGGTTATAAATTATAGTCTGTCTTACACAAAAGAGTTTAAATTACCCACCGTTCATGAAATGCTTCAAATCTGGCGGAAACTTTCGAGACACCTTCAAAACAAAATAGCTATAATACATCTTTGGTAAATAGACATTGCAGAGCGAAGTTCCAGTTTCCATCCTTATTGTTAGTTTTCAGAACATTTTGACGTACGTGGAACAAACCAGACATTCTTTAAGGTCTGAAATGTATTCAAGGTCATCTTCACGTCATTTTGACTCCAGACATTTTCGAGTTTCAGCAATAATACTCAGGAAAGTTGGACAAAAGCCGACTTTTCTAGTTCACACATGGAGAGTTGAGCTCTGAGGCAGTGCCATTAAGCTATTAGCATTAAATATGCTCTGTGAACATACATTTTACTTCCTGGAAGGTTCATATGGGGAACAGACAGTTGAGCTGCTGCCAGTTCCCAGTATCCAACCCTCTCCCTTCTGTGCTTATAGCCGCAGTGAACAAGTGGGGAGCATGTGGCAGTAGGTACACTATGGCTTCAGGAAGTACAGATTGGAACCGAACTGTCCCTGATTTCAGGATTCACTCGAGTTTGTGTTCCGAGAAAAGTGTACCGCCAGAATTCTCTAAAAACAATCATGAATCGCAGTTTGATATTTATGTTGAATTATGAATAGTCAAGACAAATGCAATATCGAATTTAGTAATTTATGGCTTATTGTCATTCTACAAAAACATATTCAATAATAATAAAAATAATAATAATAATAATAATAATAATAATAATAATAATAATAATAATAATAATAATAATAATAATAATAATAATAATAATAATAATAATAATAATGATATGCTTCTTTTTGAGCAAGGTATGAAAATATTATTAGTTTTTCTATGGTTTTAAATGGATGATTTTTGACGAGAATTCTCATGGGAAAACAGTAAAAGTTCTGTTGAATGTGTACCTATCTCCAGTACGGACATTACATTAACCTTCGTTAGGCGTGGTATAGGGGAAACAGATTATCGGCAGTTCCCAAGAATTCACTTCACTGACATTACGCCAAACTGCAGTGGACGTCAGTGCGAATGAAGTGGTCTTCACAGTCAACTCGCAGTAAATTCGAGATAGGTATACATTTTATTCGTTATGCCAATGTGTCAAACAGATATTTGTAATTAAAATCCTTAGTTTCCTTTAAGGGAATAAAAATAACGAACTTTTCATGTGAAAAGTAGCTTGTATATGAGAATTTTCTAGAAGGTCTTCATGTTGTATCCTTGGAAGATACTGAAACATGAAACGTCAAGAGATTTTTTTACTTTCTCTACTACGTATAGTAAGTAGGGGAAATATTGTATTCCACGCAAAATTTGGATGTCGAGATTTCACCAGAAATATATGTTTTGAAGTCTTCTGAATCTAAAAAAAGCAGTTTTACAAAAAAAAGTCCGGGTGTTTGTATGCTTGCGTGTTTGTCTGTGAACAGCATAACTCAAAAACGTCGGTTAAAAAGCAATTCAACTTTAATATATTTTAAGAATGCGACATGAAGATTTTGAAGAAAAATTCATCCACCCTGAACTACCCTTAACATGGAAAACTTTTCAAACATGTGGATTTTTTCAAAAATAGCTCTAAGGATTTTGATTAAAATGCCGTATGTTTAAGATATCTTTATGACAGATGAAATGTATACTTTTAATTTTCTGGCTACAGCCCATGCAGTCCTGTTCACTTTTGATGACTTTTGCACAACTATTAAACCGTAAGAGGTGGACCAAATCTTATACAAAAAAAAAAAATGTAGATCTCGTTAAAACACACAATTTATGTCCAAATGCATTTTTTGCTGAGCGAACCATTTCGGAGATATTCCTTGTTATTTGTGTTGAATTTTGAATACTTATACTTTTCACAAATGGTTGGTCATTATTCAGTGTGTTGTCTCTTGGCCATGCAAAGAGAACGGAAGTTCAAAGCTTTCATATAGCGACCATCTTTAAAACATTTGACTATCGCTCAAAGCATACTGTATTTCCATATTCCCCTTGCATCTACAGCAAAATGAGCAATAAGATAACTTCTGCAACTAACATGAAGAAAACATAGGAATAAGAGTTTGTAAGAATAGTACTCGTACAAGAGTAGAGAAAGTCATGTGAGTGCAACACGTCAGATTTTTAATGTTATATTTTGTTCGTACTTTCTATTTCATGTTGTGGTTTCAATGTTCCAACAACTGTGATATTTATGTAGTGATTCAGAAATTTAAATACTGTTGCATATATTTTGCCTGAAACTTCAATTTTGAAGACATGTTTTCTTTTCCAACACACCTTGCAACACTCTAAGTTCCCCACGCGCTGGAAATCTCAACCAAATTTTCTGAAATTTCCGGCAGCAGTGAAGAACCATTAAAACGGAAACTGGCATGTCTTTTTTTCTTTTTATATCTAATGTGTATTGATTGTGCAATTAAATATTTTACGTAATACTTAGTTTCAAAAGAGGTTAAGTATGACAATATTTAAGAATCTTTTACAGTTAAATTAATAAACATTCCTAAAAAGACCAGAGTCAAATTTACATTGTACTACGGTGCATAAATTTAATTTTGAGCCAGAAAACTGTAGTGGTTCATTTCGAGGAGCATTTTGAGAAGGTACTAAATTAGAACCTAAAGCAGGCCTGGGCAACTTGCGAAATAGTGGTGATCAAGACCTACAACTCTGTGCAGTTCAGTTAAATGATATTAATAGAATCGTAGTAGCCCTCTGTTGATCTCACTAAGGCAATTTTGAAAGTTTCAGAAAGCAGTTCGAACATGTCCGAGCCAAAAAGGGAATTAGTCCTATGTGATGATATAAATGTTGATTACTCGAAATCTAGTCTTGAAAGGGAACAACTCAGCTCTTTATTTGCATCATACCACATGACACGTACAGCAAACTTTCCAACAAGCATCCAAAATAATTCTTCTACTACCTACTATAGATAATATATTTGTAAATTCAGATAGAATTAAGTCTTGCACCGTCTCATCAATAACTAATGGTCTATCTGATCATGATGCTCAAGTTCTATGCGTTAAGAAGATAAATTTAAGTCTCAAACCTAAATATACATATCGAAAATATAGGGAAATAAATGAAAATACCCTAAACGAATTTTGCAAGAGACTTCAACTTGAATCGTGGAATCTAACTTACCAAACGAATGGACCAACAATAAATATAATGCTTCTCGGTTAAGATTAACAAAATATCTAACTTCAAAGGAGATAATGACTGGATCACTTTAGGTATAAGGACCTCATGCAGGCGCAAAGGGAATGATATCAACAAGTGAGAATTAGTAACAACTTAGAATTAAAAAACTTTTTGAAAAAGTATTGCGAAATTCTAAAAAATAGGCAATAAAAGCAGCAAGATCATTGCATTATAATAAATTAATCCAACATTCTGACAAAATAAAAGCTACTTTGAATGTGATAAAAAGAGAAGCAGGTAAATACTCATTACAAAACGACTCAATAACACTAAACGTGGAAAGAAATTAAGAAACCCCCGGAAGTTGCAAAAATGTTTAACAAATTCTTTTTGGATGTAACTAACAATCTAAATATTAACTATGGAAGTAAAGAAGCAGCACTAGACTTTCTAAGATCAAGTTTTACAGTAGCATTGCCTGAATTTAAAGCTAATCTGACAACACCTACGGAAATAAATAAAATCATTAATCCCTTTAAAACAAATAATTCCTCTAGTTATGACGAAATAACAAAACTCTTAAAATCATGCTCATACAAAATTAGCACTCCTCTGAGTTATTATGCAGTGAATCACTAAAAGCTGGAAGTTTTCCTGACAGGATGAAATCCTCAATCATTTAAGCCCTTTTGTAAAAGTTTACCATACAATGCTTCAAACTATAGACCAATTTCGCTTTTACCAGTTTTTTTAAAGTCCTTGAAATGTAATGTTCAATAGACTGTATAGATACCTTTAATATAACAAGACACTTGTGAATGAGCAGTATGGGTTCAGAAAAGCAATTTCAACGTGTAATACAACATTCAAACTTACACATGAAACTTCCCTAAACAACAAAATGCATGTAGGTTGTATGTTCTGTGACCTACTAAAGGCATTTGATTGTGTAAATCATGGCATTCTTATAGCAAAACTGGAATTCTGTGAACTTAGAAATGAAAATTAAAGTTGGTTCAAATCATACCTAAATGCAAGAAAAACAGAGCGTTGAAGTAAACTGTGACATTGATTATAAGAAACAAACATCAAATTGGAGAACAGTAACACATGGAGTACCCCAAGGTTCACTACTGGGGCCTCTATTATTTCTGATCTTTATAAACGATCTATCAATTTATATAAAGGATATAGCAAGTACCGTATTGTTTGCTGATACTAGTGTGCTGGTCACTAGTAAAAACTTAAATGAATCTGTAATTAAATTGAATTATGTTTTAAACTGTATGTCCTACCTACTGGTTTAAAGCTAACACATTATCTGTAAACCTAGATAAAACAAAAGTTGCTAAATTTATAACTCCTTAAACACCACACATCCGGATAAACGACTTGTTATTAGAACAAATAGACATCAAATTTCTGGACCTTCAAGTAGACAAATATTTAGACTGGAAAATTCACATTAAGAATATCCTACCCAAACTCAGCTCTACCTGTTATGACATCCGAGCACTGGAAAACATGAGTTCTTTAAACACACTCAAATTGTATTACTATACTTATTTTAACTCTGTAATGGAATGTGGAATTTTATTGGGGCATTTCAGTAGAGAGCAAACGAATATTCCTCATATAAAAGAAAGTTATAAGAATTATTTCTAACGCTCATAGCAGACGTTCATGTAAAGATCTTTTAGAAGACTGTAAATATTAACGTGCATGTATACATTCTCGATCCTAACATTCTTTATATGCAATCGATCCATATTTATAACAAACAATGAAATTCGTGAGATAAACACTAGACAACAGAGCAACATCCACCAACCCAGTGTAAAACTTTCTTGCTTCCAGAAAGCTGTATATTTGAAGCCATCAAAATATTTCGTGCTCTTCCTAACGATCTAAAGGAAAAATTTGACAATTTAAATGCTTTTAAAATTTCTGTTAAAGAGTACCTATGCTCAAAATCATTTTATTCTATACAAGATTATCTGAATGACAAATTACCCTGTTAATGCTTAGTAGATTTGTAAGTAGTTTTTATTGTTCATTTTATTCTGTATCAGATTGTCTGAATGACAAATTATCCCGTTAATGCTTTATAGCTTTGTAAGTAGTTTTAGTTCATTTTATTCTGTATATAATCATCTGAATGAATAATTACCCTGTTAGTGCTTATATAGTCTTGTAAGCAATCTCTAGCTTCTTTAGTGACAGATCCTTATATTTATATTGTTGTATTTGGACGTGTTTGAGTCAGGATGCCCCCCTCCCTCTCAATCTCTTTCACTCTAATACAGGTACAAGTCAAATCTTTTGGGGAAAGGAATTCAGGGGATCAGACAACTTGCATTCATGGGCGTCGGCAGACTTTTTCAGGGGGAGGGGGATTCGAATGTTAGAGCTTTACGGTAAAGCAATATCAGTTCATTACTATTGTAAAAAGCTGTAAAAATGAGTTATAGTAGATGTTGCCTATAAGCGTATTAATTTGAATTAAATAAACATTACTCATTTGATTAGATAATATTACAGGTTTTGTGTTTTCAGTCTCTGTCGGTAGGAATGCTCATGGAGTTCAACTGTAAAAATTTGTACAAGAAGACGAAGAAGAAGACGAAGAAGACGACGAAGACGAATTGTTGCGGCGCGGAACCACTGTTGACGTCAAAATAAACATTTATAAATGTGTGTACGGAACTATCGTTGACGGCAGTGATTACTACATTTATGTAGCTACTAATTGAAAATAATGCATTCCTTATTTACATTAAACATGTGAATATCATCATTGGCGTGCTCATTTGTCACATATGCGCTATTAAACAATCGAGTATCTCTTTCGTGTGAATTTCCTGAGGAAAAAGTCTTGAAATCTCCATATCGCATTGTTGGAATGTAATGCTATGCTTCCCCTTCTCTACTAATGGGCAAGTGGTTTAGAAAGGAACATCTAATTCGGTTCTATATGGTTCATGTTTAGTAATTGTTGTATAGTGTGTCGAATCTATATGAGAATACGATTTAATTAGAGTTGCTGCTGAATGATACGGACATGTGCTTTCCGCAGGGATGCACTTCGGTGCGTTTTTACAAACATAACTGTCAAGTACTTTTTTTTCCCCGCTGCTACCTCAGCAGGTTTTGAACCGCTGACCTTTGGAGACCCGGATTCATTTCAAGGCCGAAGTAGTGTACGTCAAGAAAGTAGAGGTCATTCGAGTTTGCCCAGCTTTGTTTAACACGATCCCGTCCTCCGTCAGAGAGGCAGGGAGTGATTATGGACGTGAAATTGCTAATTGTCGCGATGTCCATCGTGATACGTAATGGTGATCATTACATGCTCATGCTATTTATAGCTGCAAATTTGAGTGCCAGTTCCTGGTGTGTGTATGTTATACGCCTCACGTGTCTTTTTTTAATGGCGAGCTAGCTGGCTGACAGTTTCTGAAGAATTTCTTGTTGTACACGGCCTATGTTACAGATACTTCTTAAGTGGCTTTAAACTCTCAGTTTTTATATAAAGTATTAAACTGAAATTGGCCGTATTTCAGATCAGTGATTACCAAAATGAGAAACTCTTCCCTGAGATCCAGGTCGAAGTGTTACTCGTATTTGATAGCAGAAATAAAAGGTAATATTTGCTGTTTTAGTAACTGAATTATTCATTTGAAAATTAGTTAAATTTCTTATTCTTCTTCATGTTTCGATTCTTCGCGCGCGCGCGCACCCACCCACCCACCCACCCACCCACCCACACACACACACACACACACACACACACACACACACACACACACACACACACACACACACACGTCTTTTTCAGACATTTCATTTTTATTCAGCGGCCCTAAAATCACGTACTTGATGAAAGCTCGGTATTGAATTTTTCAATGGGATGCAATACTTCCTCTCCCTACTGTGTTCGTGGTAGAGAAAATACACATGGCTGTTAAATGTTCAAATCTATGATATTTGAATTAAAAATTTGAATTATTTCAATTAGAAAAGAAGTTCAAATTTTCATGCAGATCATTGTGAGTGAACGTAATTTATGTACGTACTTTGCAGACTACTCTTTCTGGCTTGTACTTTGAATTTGAAGAACAGTTTTATATTAATGTTTAGCTTTACCCTCTTATTATAAACAATATAGTGTAGGTAGTTTTTATTTAACGAAGATTGGTTGGGTAAAATGTAGGGTACATTTGAAACCCTTTGATACATTCTGCGTTATTCTCACATTTCTTTGAGAGAGAGAGAGAGAGAGAGAGAGAGAGAGAGAGAGAGAGAGAGAGAGAGAGAGAGAGAGAGGACTGAGAAGTGATGGGAAGGGTATCATGTAAGTGGGAAAATGGTAACCACTGTTTTAGATTGACACCAGTAATGGTTCATTTCATTTATAATGCTTCAATTTTCACCAGTCCAGCAGAAGATCCATCGAAGACCGGGATAAAGGAATTGGCACCAAAAGCGCTGTCGCATATTGGGGACGGTATTGTATCATATACTGTCACTATTGTCAACCAGGCGAATGGCAGCTGTCGACAGCAAATAACTGTTACCGTAGCTGATGACTGTTTATCGTGTATTTAAATACTTGCCAAGATTGTGCGAATTTTTCGCACGGGTCATCTACTAGTAAGAAGCGGATTAACAAGGTGTTCGTTTGCCATTATGGAGCCTATACCATGGAATTAGTACATATTTGTGACCTGTTAATGAGATGGCTGAGCTTGTTTTCTGGAAGTCAGCTCCTCTATTCGTGGCTGAATCTTCGTTAGTACAAATATCAATGGTGATACTGGATTCAAGTGATTTCTTTGTTTCTTTTGATTGTGTCAACGCAGAGAAAACCTGCTCACATAAATAAGTGGAGGGGAATGGAAGTGTCACTATGTGCAGTGTACTCTTTGCGTGCAGAACACCGGAAATCACAGGCTGATATATTTTCGATTGTTACTTTTCAGTGAACTGTCAACAGGCATTTCCAAGACTTTCTATTTAATTTTATGGAAAGATCAGAGGAATTGACGGCGGTGGTGAAGAACGGATGTATAATTCATGCTAGTGTATTACCGCCTTTCTTAATTTCCATAAAGTATTTTAAAAACTGTAACCTGAGATTTCGTAGGTGGAATTTGATTATTTCCCAAAGTCCATCAGCAATACTAACAGAGTAAGACAAATTAATTCTTGGACAGAGGGCAGTTCAAATCTCTCTGGCTGGCATAGGTATTTGTCTTTATTTGTGATTACTCAGGAAACATGTTATATTGGCTGTATGCATGTTTTAAATTTTATTAATTTTCGTTATTTGTGATCATTCAGGAGACATTTTACTGTCTGTATTCGTATTTTAAATGTTTTGTACCTCTTTAGAAGTCTTTGCGTACTTCAAGGGATACGCGTATTGATGTATCGCATGGCTTCTCCGTGAAGTTTGGCGGTTAGCCGACAGAGCCAGGCGTCAGTCTTAATTACACTTAGACTGCTGTGTTTGGGTTTGTGGAGTTGATAATTGAATTGTTATTATTAATTATTATTGATCTGTTGGACAAATTTTCCTAAATATTAAACATATCATAGCTTTGGAATGACACGGTTCTAGCTGACTACTTTGTGGTTCTGGGAAACAAAGCCTTGAAGTTATAGAGTTCAATAACTATAACAGTTTGTTACATATTGTGCAAAAAGTGAGAATTTATGATGCAATTTGTATCAAGTTCAGGATTTTATGATCATGGAGTCCAGTTAATTTAAATAGTGTAAGTTGTGTATAGTGATGCTTTGCAGTGGGAACGTTATTATCGTCAGATCAGCTAAACTGTTTGCAATACAAGGTTCTAACTACAGTTTTCAGTAAGATCAAATAAAAATTAACTAAATTAATTGTTGGTTATAAACCAAAATTAAGTTTTATTAGTTTATTGTGAACATTTGTCAATATATAATTGTTTATTTTTATGCTTGCATGCACAAATTTCTGGGTTTAACTTGGAACATAATTTTTCTATATGGTGTTTGCAATAAATAAACGTGAAAGAAAAAAGAACAACTAAAACAAACATTTATACCACTTAAAATCTTTCAGTTGAATGTGGAGCGGAGTTGAATAATACTATTATATTCAAGCATAAAATTCATCATGTCTTTTAAATTATATATATTTTTAATTCATTGGACATTCTTTATTTCTTCTTGCCTCTACACTGAGGTCTGCAATGCTGTTGGCAGTTCTTGGTTGCTTGTATTTGCTTTTGTGGAACCAATTTTCCTCTTTTGCTTACATATGCTTCTGCTGCTTCATGCTTTCTGGCATTACTTCTCCGTTTGCTCTGGTTTGCAACTTTCTTCCTGCTCTTCTTTGGAAGTGAATTATTTCCTAAATCCATTTTGTTACTTTTATATCTACTATAATCTCAGTGGTTACAGATCGAAACACTTATGTGATAATGAAAGACTGTAGATAGTGTGTTGTTACCCCAAAAAGATTAATCGTGCAGATATAATTCTCAGTTCAAATGGATCAATAGTGCAGATAGAACTTTGTCACCCCAAAGGGATAACTTTTTTCTCTGCAAATAGAACTTTTCAATCTCGCAATGAACCACAAGGTGGCATCAGTAATGATATACACAGTGATACGTGTATGTCACAGATTTATTTATTTATTTATTTATTTCATCATCAAAGCACACATTAACTCATTTTTTACTTTCTCTACTGGTAAGTAGGGGAAGTATTGTATTCCACCCCAAAAATTCGATGTCGAGATTAAACTGGAAATATATGTTTTGAGACCCCCTGAATCCAAAAAAAGCATTTTTAGAAAAAGGTCCTTGTGTGTGTGTCTGTCAGTCTGTGGACAGCATAACTCAAACGAAAAGTCGGTTAAAAACCAAAGTTGGTATTTAAGTTTAATGTCTTTCAAGGATGCGACACGAAGATTTTGAAGAAAATAGCCCCACCCTAAACTACCCTTTACATGGAAAATGGCTCTAACGATTTTGATTAATATGTCATATGTTTGAGATATGTTTATGACAAATGAAATGTGTATCTTGAATTTTCTGGCTATAGCCCCTGTAGTCGTATTTACTCTGGACGACTTTTGCATAACTGGTAAACCGTTAGAGATAGACCAAATCATACTATACAAAAAATGTGGATCTTGCTAAAATACACAATTTATGTCTCAATAAATTTTCTTGTAGGGTAAACCATTTCGGAGATATTCTTTGTTATGTGTTTGACTTTCAGAAAACTTAAAACTTTCGTGAAATGGAACATCGTTGTTCATTTTTTATATGTTAAGTGTGCAAAGAGAACGGAATCTCAAAGCTTTAAACGATCTGCCTGTCGCTCAAAGCCTACTGTATTCCCATATCCCCCTTGTACCTACAAGTAAATAAGTTATAAGATAATTTCTGCAAATGTTTATCTCAACTATAGGAATAAGAGTTTGTAAGAATGGTTAGTACAAGAGTAGAGAAAGTAATGTGAGTGCAACACATTTTTTCAGTTTTGTCACTCCAAAGCAATGATATATCTGATATAATGCCCTTGATAAGTGCTACTGCTACTATGAACAAACGAAAAGGAATGGTTAAAATGTCGCTCAAATAGACCCGTAGAACCTAGAGCTCAGAATTGCACGATCTTGGTCTTCTCAGGACAAATGGAACCCCGCAATAAAAGCTTATCTAGGTAACCCATCCTAACCAGATTCGAATTCGGGGTCTCTGTGAGACAGACGCGCTGCCCCAAGACCATGCACTGCAATTTAATTTCCAGTTTTGTCTTAGTGTTACTACTTCCAAGACTCTCATCCTCATTTTTCTTACGCTATCTTTTTTTTTTTTTTTTTTTTTTTTTTTTTTTTATTTTTTTTATTTATTTTTTCCCGCTTAGAAAGCTTCTGCAGTTCAGGATATATGTTTGATTTCGTATGTGCAAAGTGCCTATCAGTCGTCTATAGCACCCCAAAGTGTGTACGCTTCCTTAAAGAAATTGAACTAGTTTGATGAAAATTCGTTACTTTTGGTATTAAGCGCCAGTATAATTGAATAAACTTACAGAATGTAGTTTAATTCCGTAAGTAGTTTCCTTTGAGAACTGTAGCTATTTCCAACCGCTAAATTTCACAATCGCGGCTACGTCACTGCATCATGTGATAGTATTTTTTTTTTTTTTTTTTTCCTTTTCCTTTCTGTCTGAAACTCATCTCTAAAAGTTGTGTATCATGTTGTACAAATATCCTCAAATCACGATTGAAATTTTTACTTTCTTTACTACTCACCTATTGTATTCCATACAAAGATTTCGGTGGAAACACGCGTTTTGAGGTGCCCTGATTAAAAGCGTTCTTTGGCAAAGATGGTGTATCTGTGAACAACATAACTTGAAAACGAAAAGTCAGTTAAAATCTATCAAACCATCTTCTAAGCATGCGATACTAAGATTTTCTTGAAAATTCCCCATTCCAAATTATCCTTTAGATAAAAAATGTACACTTTGTTAAAAATGGCTCTGACGATGTTAATTAAAATACTTGACGTTTATACGATATTCCATGCAAAGGAAATGCAAAAAGCCTGTGAAGTCCACTTCATTCTGTATGAATGTTATATAATATAAATATATAATATAAATGACAGCTGTTTGCTGCAAAACGAGAAAAATATAAAAGTTGTAGGGTTTATTTAGGTAAAGTTGGAAATAAGTGATTAAGAATGCCCAAGAGCAGGCGTGGGCAACTCGCATTAGTTGGTTAATATACAGTCATCAGTAAAGCCCGGATTTGTATGTAATATCAAGGTGCGAAATATGTACATATTTATGTAACAAAAAACATCAAAATATGTAATGAAATATGTAATATCAACAAAATATGTAAAATTATGTATTAATCTAAACGCTAAGATTACAACCTCAAATCTAAATGCAGACTGCCAATTACCCAGAATTTTGTAATTTGATGGGTCCGTAAGTACATAAATTAATAACAATGAGTTAAAATTTACTAAATATAGAATTAATTGTAGGGAAAATGTTTTGTTGTGTGCAGAATTTACCTAAAATTTATTTTTAAGTAGGTAATCACGAAATAAAAATGTGTTTTGGATTATGTTTATTAAACTTACTCATTTCGCATAATTATTTTACTTAAATTTTAGACGGTAAAGCAATGTTGAAATACTGAACCAATTTATCAATGAGTGAAACAATTCAAAATAATTAAATTTTATAATGAAGATGCCTTTTCAGTTTTCTATCTCTTGACATACATTGAACAACCAGACATTTTGATTTTGAGTATTTTGCTTCTTTTAACGTACAGTGAATAACCACATACTTCTCCATATTTTCGGGGGTCATTGTTTGTCTCCTATCGGATAAAATGTCATAAGCAGAGAAGCTCCTCTCCACGTCATATGAAGTAACAGGAGCATATTTTAACATAGGAATCTGATTTGTAGAGAAATGTTTTGGTAAATAGACACTGTCACCATTTAGCATTTTAGATACGGACACAAGCGCAGAGTATCCTGGATTCCTGTTTAGCACAGCTTTGAATTTTTCACCTACCTACCTTCCTTTCTTCCTGTCCTGCAACTACACTAAGCTTCTGTGATGCACGTTCTATTAAATGCATAGATTCGTGAAGAAGGGAACCTGATGTCTTGATGGTGCTAGGCAACCAGCCGAAGTTACTTTTGATGTAAGCACAGGAGCTTGCAACTTTAGATGTCCTGAGATTCATGTATGGACTCAGCTACTTCTGTTCACCACTGACTGGACTCCTTCAAAATGTTCACAATAGAAGTTCACAGCTTCTAACCCCACGTCCCCCATCTTGTGGGTACTGGCTCAGGAGGCAAATGGACATGTTGGGGATGATTTTAATAGCACTGAATTTTGCGCGGTGACCTTTTTTGTATTAATATATCAACTTATTCACACAGGGAAAATTACTTCTTACTACTAAAGCAACACGTTGCAATTCATAGGCCAAGCAGGTACATTCGGGTAGAAAACCTTAAGGGCAGTAGCAGCTCTAATCATGTAGTACGTTGCGGCATCTGAATATATAATTAAAACCTTTTCCTCAAACACACCCTCTGGCCACAGAATCATCTCATCATTTATAAATCTTGCAATTGTAGAATTATTTGTTTGTTCTAGCACCTTGCAACAGATTAGAAATGGTTTTGCTGGACTTTCGGAATCCAGTTTTCGTACTACTAAATTTGCTATGTACCGACCTATGTCATCTGTGGTTTCATCGACGACAAACCAAATACAGGAGTCTTCAATTTCATTCCGCATATGAGCAAGTGCTTCTCCATAACACACATGAAAATACTTTTCCTCAGAGTAGATTCGTCAGGAATACTTTTCTTGCAGTATTTTTTCTAGAAAGGAACGAAATTGAGGAAATTGAAGTGTATGCCACGGAATATTAGCTGCAACCATTGCATTGCACAAGTCTTTAAAAAACCATTTCCAGACAGTTCCTGTTGCATTTGTGTCAGCAGAACTTGCTTTCTAGAAGACTATAAGTGTCTGTTGCGTATGCGAAGAGCACTTTTGATATGTATTTCCAATTGAGATTTCATGGAACAGCCAATTGTTTTACCGCATGCTTGACAGACTATTACTTTTCCATCGGTTGTAAAGGCGCTATCTAATTTCACCCATGAATTTAACTGGCAGGATAACGAGGACGCAACTGGTGCCATTTTACTAAGACTTGCAGGAAACTAGCTGCAGTATTATCGCCCGCTATATTGATGGTTGTCCAGCGGCTCACTTTGTTTCCTCGCAGCTATTATATTACAAGATGCCGACTATCGCGATAATTTCTCCAGTCCTTGTAAATGCCCAAAGCGCTACGAGAAACGTGATACTGGAAGTCAACATTGTCGAGCGGCACCTGCTTTGATGTAAACGGACAACAATCAGAACGAAGCGAGGCGCTTATTATCACATTCTTAATTTAACTTGCATCCTATTTCGCAGATTGATTTTAGTTGCTTTCAGCAAAACTTGTGAAAACAGTAGTTTATAATGTGACAATATTTTTAAAAAAATAATAAAATTGTAACGAAACCCAGAAATATGTACGTTTTATGTAACATCGTTAAAATATGTAGGAACGTGCAAAATATGTAAAATAAAAATTTGTAAGGGAGTCCCAAATGTAATTCGCCAACATTTTTACTTTTCGTTGAAATATTATGCAGGATTTAAAACGTAATTACATAAAAATCCGGGCTCTAGTCATCACTGCAAGACCATGAGAGGGCTGCGCTCAGGGAGTACCAGTTGCCCAAACCTCCTCAAGAGCAACCCAGGTGGAAAGACAGTTCTAGAAGAATAAAATGTTAGATAAGTAAAGACAAGAACAGCATACAGAAACTTGCAATCATGTGTACGTATTTGACTAGAAATATAGACATTAGGAAGAATAATATGTCGAGGAGTCAAGTAAGAGTATTTGTTTTAGATTAGATTATACAGACAGGCTGTATGTAATGTTCTGATTGTCAATGTAGTGCCATGTATGAGAAATCCGCTGTGCTGCAAGTAAAATCTTGTAGTGGATTTCCAAAACAAAAACGGCATTTGTTAATTCATATTTTTATGAATAGCTTATAATTCCAAGGAAATCTTAATTTAATAATTTTTCAGAAGTAAATTAATTACTTAATCCAGGAGCCGGCAAATTGATCATCGCGATTGCAGAAATGATGACGTCAAGGAACGCAACCCGGCATGCACATAACGCACGGTTGGAAGGAAGATATTTTGGAAGTGGCAGTTGAGGTGTAGGAACTTCTCTAACGCAGGTTTTTATTGTATGGATGCTTGATACATATATACAGAATGAGGGGGCTTTAACATTAATTTTTCATGTTATTATATTGCGATCTGCTTTTAGATTTTAGGCACTTCAGTTAAAAAAATCGTCCACACATATGTATATGTTGAGCAAATGAACGAAGGAATGGAAATTGTGCCGTATTAAATTCTCCAAATAAATCTAAAACCTTATCTTGTAAATTGTAATTTTAAAATTGTGTTTGTGCAAATATTCGCAACCTCAATATGTAATTGTGGTTTTACTGTATGGATGTCCACAGCAAAAGGATTTGGTAAAAGTCGAAAATCATTGTTCATTGCTTTGAATTTATAAAATCTTTTGTTTTGAGCTCCTTTTTTAGCTTTCCTAAAATACCTCCATATGTAGGAGTGTTCCTTTGCGTTTTCATGGTTCCAAAAGAGCCAGCGTACGTCGCTGCTTGTTTACTTTTGAATGCACGTTGGTCTAAGGAAGGAGGGTTGAAACGGGTCGACTTATTGCTTTGCCTCTGACGGTGGATTACGTTATTTCATCAGCCGGTATAGATTTGCCAAACCCTGAATTAATCAAGCAATCATAATTCTTTTTTTAATCCAAGGGCAGGCCTTTATTGCCATCGTACCTCCTCCGCTCCTCTCTTTTTCATTCTCCTTTCGTCTCTGCGTAACCTTTATTCCTATACAAGGAAACCTTAATAGAGTTGTATTTCATTTTGAAAATAATTGCAGGTCTTCGAAGAGTATTCCAAAACAAAGAGTGAACCAAATGTCACATTTAAATATCTTTACACAGAATTATTTAATCATATCCGAAGAAAAACGTGTTATACAGACATAATATGTTAGCCCCACCTTCATGAATAAAACGTCTGTCCTTACACCTGCTGTACAAGAGAACTCCGGTTGAGTTCCTGATACCAGCATGATTACCCCTCCCCTCTAGTTCGAGGCCTGATATGGATTCACTCAGCCTTGTGAGATTTCTGGTGGTCAACTGAGATGCTACCTGATGTAAAGTCAGCAGTTCCGGTCTCTTAGTTTTTTGAAACCAGTCTAGGGGAAGTGGTACGCTGACCACACACCACCCCCATTTCTGCACTCCGCGCATGATCTTATGTGAACGAAGGCAAAGCTTGCCGTTGTGTGGTAGGTCTTGGGCCGCTAGAGCTCTCATGTTAGGAGTTAGACACAAACAGATAAATCAAAATTGTCCAAAGCTCTAAACTAGTTTTGCGTAAAGTGTTCTGGTTTTTCATTCCAGTGATCCCGGGTTCTCTTCCCAGTTGGGGCGAAGGAAGTTTTGTGCAATTAGAATCTTCCTTTCCCCCTGCAGCCTGGAAGTATGCAAGCGGCAGTGAGTTTTCGTTTCATGTCAAAAATAATTTAAAACAAAATTTTTAAAAAACCTGCAGTGAAGTAGTTGTTTCTCAAGCCAAAGTCCGCGATCTGAACATATAAGTTAAAGGGAGCTGTACAAATCAGGATGGGAGGGAGTCGAAAAGTACTCAATGGATTTCATTCCAAATGTTCATATCCAAATATAAACTATAGTCACGGTAATGGTTGTTATGCCATTTTGAGTTCAAAGAAATTTCCGTAGGCGGTGCCGTGGCTGAACGGTTATACCGTTCGCCGATCATCAAGGCGAACCTTCCTGGGTTCGATCCCATGGACCCGCATATGGTATTCATGATGGACGTAACGGCGTCTGGGCTGGCTTTCTCCTGGTTTTCCTGTTTCCATTTCACCTGCATTTAATATCATCCTCTTCCGCATTCTCATACCTGATGCTGGGCTGACCACCTGCTTCCAGGTCTTATCTCTGTCTGGTCCATAGGTTCGTCTGCTGTCCGACAGGCGTCTGACCCTAGGCACAGGCTTGTAAGTCCTAGGGGGTGTGAGTCCCCGCACAGGGAGGGTGATATATTTCCATTTAAGAGGGTGCAGTGAAGTTCAACACGTGATGTTCTGAAGTATTAAATCAAGCAGCTTGATTACTTTCATAGACCAGTTACACCTCAGTATGCAGTTGTGGTTTTAAGGCGTAAATTAGTTTCTATTAACATTAAAATGTATTTCTTCTCTCAGAAAATGAGCTAGAAAGAACGTGTTTTAAAAAATATTTCTTAATACTCCAGAAACACATTATCTGATGTAACTTTTCATATGGTAGATACAATTTTTAAAAGCAAAAGCGAAAAAGAAGAGAAAATACGTATTCGTGCATTGTTATGCCATTTTAAATAAATGTATGTCAGTACTATAGTAGTATATTGTGTTATACAAGTTTGGAGATCCCGTGTGGAAAAGTCTGTATTTTGTAGTTCAGTAAGTAATCTGTAAGTATCTTATCTATGTCTATAGTTTTGTGGCAAATGACGGTTTTCAGTCTGAGGAAATTAGCAAGGAAACTAGTTGAAAAAATGCCCATGTGGGTAGATTTTCATGCAGTTATATATATAGTAACTGGCGCAGTGCTTCAGAAATAGTGAATTTCACAGAAATATTCTAGAAAGTGTGGTGCATTTTGTACAAAAAATAAAACAATTTTTTCGCCAAAAAGACCAAGAACGGTCACTCCCTTAAGCAGCAACAGTATCTGCTAACGTTGTACCAAGCTTGAGTGCCAGGGCTCATTTCTGACTGCAATTTCAGTCTACTAATATAGCACGTCGTTCTGGAGTGTTACTTGTGAGTTATTTATTTGCAAATTGTTGACTTCTCTTCAACATTTGATATAGCAAAGACGGAAACCTTAGTCGGTGCTGGTGTGGTCCATAGCTGTAGCATACTTGGGCATGAGCAAGGTGTGGAACAGCCTGTACCTGTCCTCGGCACGAACCTGTCCCTGAAAACCGGAGTCGAGCCGTCTGCCAGTGTACACTGTATTGTGTTTTGTATTGGCCACATTCTTCTTCTTCCTCCACCCCTCTCTCATAGATCCCGGCTTCCCTTGTTTACTGCGTAACAAGATCATTCATCATTCACAGCGAATACTGCAAAATACTGGATGAGAAATAGTTTGAACCTCACTACAGAGCGATGGGCTGATAGCTTTCTCACACTTTTATAAAATATAATGGGTTTTATGTAGCATTTTGTAAGTTTTGAAGTTCGTTTACTAGTACTAGTGTTTTCCTAGCAGTCTCAGTTGCTTTCAGATTAATGTTAGCACTCTCTTCTTACATTTTTCTACGCCAATAATTAAAATGCTTGAACTCAACTTATAAAAATACTGCACTTGGTAAAAACACATTATCATGCCTGTTAAAATACAATGTGACACGAAAGTCAGTTGACAAATGGAGAAAAGCTTCCTATCTAAAGTACACTTTTATATAATGTATCATTGGACAAAGTTGGCATTATTTGCTCATTAATCATTGTTCGTTCTATACGGTTATTTATGTCCAACGCAGGTAAAATAAATTATTTTTAATGTTGAATTACATTTCTGTTACAGTATAACTGCCGGGGATGTTCAAAATACTGCCCATTTGCTTGATGACAGTGTCTCACTCTATCCTGACATTTTTCTGTCACTCTTAAAAGCGTTGCAGGTGGAATAATTTGAATAGTATAGGAGATCCTTTGTTATAACTCATCTAAAGTTGTGGATTTTGTCTGAAAAACCTTCTGCTTTGCATATGCCAATAAAAAATCAAGAGGTGTGAGGTATGGTGACCATGGAGGCCACGCCTGAGGTCCACCTCGTCCAGTCCATTGCACACCGAACATCTCATTTTCTTTCTGACAAACGGTCAGAACATAATGTGCCGTGGCTCCATCTTGTTGAAAACATATTCTTAACAGTTGAATCAGTGGCATACCATCCAGCAACTCCTGTAGAGTGATGTCCAGGAATTCACAATATGCATACTGGTTGACACTTCCATCAAAGAAATGTGATCCAGCAACCGTATCATCAGTTATTCACACCAGAGCATAACTTTCAGAGTAGCAGGGTCAGTCCATTCTGACTTTTCTCTGGACCAACATTTAAGCAAAACTTAAAAAGCAATTGTTGCTTGTTGTTTTTACCATGGCCTACTCCAACTTTTACTCCTTTCAATCCACAAATTTAAAAAGATCTGAAAGATAAGAGTTGGAGAATTCTTAGGGTATTAAAAGGAAATAACTAAATAAATAAAAGATAAAAATGATAAATGAGTAAATAATGTCAAAACTGTACAATAATACATTATTCAGTTCACAAAAGTGCGCATACTCCAATATATGTAGATAGGGAAGTTTCCCATTTGTTAACTTACTTTTGGGTCACATGGTATATCTTGTGTTCAGATCATTAGGGAGTTTTTTCAGACTGCTTTAATGGGCAGCAAGATATCTCACCTTTTAGAATATCTCTTATTGGGGTTGCTTCTGTACAAGGAGATATTAAATGCTAAGTTTCGTGTGGCGGTTATTGTTAATTTGCGGAATGCAACACTTTTTTCCTTTATTTCTATCTTAACGTATGTTTGTTTAAAGGTCTATATACCTATACGAGGTTATTATCATGAATAACATGTGTATAATGTAGTCCCAAATTCTCATTAACTTATGCAAATAGTGAGAGGAAGTTCCCTGTGTCACTGAACGTGTACACATACAGACCTAATGCGCGGCATATCATTTACTTGATACCTGCTGTGTAAAACAAGGTTCATTCTAACACCTCTGTGCTTTTAAAATATCGCTACCGTAATCAGACTGTCACTTGGAGGAATAGAATTACGTACAAGCTGAAGCTTCCCGTCTCATATTCCTCTTTGGTCCTGTTCATATTTGTCGCGTTCAAACCAACAAACAAGCACTTTTCGCGTAACAAAACAAGAGCATGTCAAGGAGAAAAATGCGTAAGGATTATTTATGATCGTTTTGGCATCCTCTAGAATCCAATATTGACTCTTATGTTATAGCGTAAAACATTGGTAATCCTTGGTCATTGGTCATACCTGGTCTTACAATCGAGTCCCTGTTTAAACATGTCAGCATGAGGTGAGCTTATGTGTGCGTGGGTCTATACGTGTGCGTGCGCGTGCGCGCATGTGCATATATTTTGTTTGCTACGTCATTACTGTTTATTAAAGAGTTACGTATTTCGGACATACCATAAATTTACTACATTTTAGAATGTGTTTGCTCTTCTTTCTGTCAGTTTGAAATCTAGACATTTTAAGCATGCAGTTCTCTCTTGAAGCTTTCGTTCATTTTTTCTTTCTTTTTTTTTTCTTTTTTTTTTCTGCACACACAGTTATTAAAATATTCTACTTTTAAAACCTTAATTTAATTTAATTGCTTGTATTTCCAGGCGTTATTTTCTTCATTGATACAAAAATTGAATTTGTGTGGTTTAGATTGTGCACTTAATCCGCGGACCAACTCTTAGGTGTGGCCGAGTTCGCGCCATGAGGTTTTGTTGCAGGTTTTCCCTGTGTCGAGTAACTTGAAGCTCTAGGCACCTAGGACTCGTTTGCGCATCATTTACTCATGTCATTCATCATCTCCGATATGACCTACCCACTTTAAAGAGGTTAAACAAAAAACAAACAAACAAACAAAACGATGTTTTTGTTTTGTCAATAATTTTCTGCTGTAAAAAATGCAATTTATTTAATTAACGGAACTCACAGCTCATCTCACATTATTATAACTTATAAGTAATGCCAGAAATGATTGTCAATTTATCTAGAGAATTTTACTATCATGAGTTATATTTATTAAGTCTATTTCATGAATTAAAGGATGATATAGTCTTTGAAATGTTACTTAAATGTTGTATTATAATTACTAACCACCTAAAGACATACATCAGCGTCCATTGGCACGGCCTACAGGATTAAATACCATTGACCTAGTTTCTTGCTTGCGCACGTAGTTTTGTCAAACCGATTCCAAGCATATTTCCTGTTGTATTCTGTGTTCTGAGGTTTCCCTCTTGGAATTATTTTATCTATTTCAGCATTTCATGCTTCATGCTTCACCAAAGCGAGAATGAGCCATTTTTACGTTTAAGCCTAGCGGCTCTGTTGCGTCAAATTACGTAAGCTGTTGCACATCTGTAGGACAGTGCAGCTAGATTCTCTAACCTGATCATGACATGAAAAGCACAGGAGCTCAATTAAAATTCACAGGAGGCGATGAAATATGGTACATTTTTCGAGGATGAAGGCGTTGGTTGAAATTTAAAATTGTTATGCACATGATTGGTTGATTTCAACCAAGCCACGCATGAGTGGAATAGTCATGTTAATTGCACATACTCTTTATTCTTCCTTCCTCGCGTTTTCCCTACCTCTCTCACTCACTCACTCACTGTTTTCAAAACTAGTTTTTTCCTAGAATTTCCATGCATATTAAAACATGAATAAATAAAATGTTCAATGGTACACATGTGTGCCTGTTCCGTAAGATTGACTCGCGATGGAAACTATATTTACTTTTCTACCGCTTTCTTGTAGTAGATAAGGAAATACATTGCAGACAACACTTTGTTATCCAGATTTTATCGGAAATATACCTTTAAGGTTCCCTGAACCATATTTTCATGGGTCCAACCTCAGAATTTTAAATGAAACTACAGTTGTTGTTGTTGTTTTTTCGTATATTCTGGTTCCCCAGAAGAAACTAAGCAACCTTTATCAAATATCTCTTTCTCTAAAATACATAGTTCGGCTGTTATAGGATGTTTATATTGAAAACATGTTCCCCACGAACTCGGCTAGGGAATCAAGTATCAAATGAAAGAACATGGATATTGTAGTTTCAAAGCCTGCTGAACTGCTAAGATACCCTTGGACCACGTTTTATGGGGATATTTTAAGATATATTCAATTGTAACACTTTATATGGGTTATCGTGTATAGTAGTAATGCATATAATATTTCAGCCTAAATAGTTACAGCAAGTTTTGTGAAAAATAAATAAATATGTATAGATCGAAATTTGTGCATATAAATGTTAGTTTGAGGTGTGAAGAATTTTCATAACAACCTTCGTTCGCACCTTTGGAAGATACTAAATGTAAATACCAAATTTGGTATTTCGCTGGTTTTGTTTTTATATTGTTCACAAACACTCACATACACACAGTGTGGGGGGAGGGGGGGAGAGTTTTCTAAAAACGCCTTTTTTTCGCATTGAAAACATCTAAAAGTATATTTGCGATGTAATCTCGTATCGAATTTTGGGGTGGAATATAATACTTCTACTTACTATACATACATAAGTACTCGTAGAGTTTGATTGTTTTCCGTGTTGTGATTAGTTAAGTAGGCTTTATGATGAACTTTACGTAACAGGAAATGACCAATGTAAAAGCCTAACACATGCTATTAAATGGAGTCATTAAGGGTTGTTTTATCCAGCTTAGAGAATTACTCGATGTGAATGTTTTCCTCCCTGTTGCATTAAATTCCGCTGTAATGTGTCTGATTCGAATCAGCTGTGTGGAGCGGAGGTTTTTTGTACCATCTGCTGCATTTTTGTGATGCTTTTGCCCGTTTATTTTGTAAGCTTAACCCGGGAAATAGATTTAGCCCTAACCTAATGTCATAAATTGGCGATAGGCTTTCAATTGAAGCTATTAGCACCAGAGAGCATATCAGCCATGTTTCTCGAGCATTAGAACTACCAATCAGAAACAACTATCTGCTGTACTTATTTATTCATGGAATTTGCCTGGTGCCGGTACATTGGGCCCGACTATATGGTGTTGCAAGTTACGTGGATCCTAAATAGACCTTAAGTTTAAGTTTAGCGATAATTGCGTCGATTATTTTCAGTCACATTACGTTGTAATCACGACTTTACTTATATGTGCAAGATCGTAAATTACAAGAAAATGTTTTTTGTTTATATTTGTTTATTATCTATATATCTATAGATATATTAGCCTTTAGCGAAAGGAGAAATTTTCACCTTCAGGTGTAACATGCATTCATGTGCAGAAACAAAAATCAAGATAGGTAACGACAAACAATAGAGGGCATTAATTTAGGGAAAAGATGAGTAAAAACAATGGTATACAGATGATCAAATGTTAATAGCAGAAAACGAGAATAAACTTCAAAGAATGACATATAAATTACTTATATCAAATAGCAAAAGCATATTCAGTCGAAATATCTATAAATAAAACAAAAACAATGGCATTTAAAGGCAAACCATCCAGTTCGGTCTAAAATGGTTTTAGAAAAGAACCTAATTGAACAGATGTCAAAATGTAATTTCCTCGGATGTGAAATAACACACAGAACAGAAATAGATATTGAAAAAACATAAATAAATTTCAGTTACTTAACAGGTACAATAAAAAGAACCCTAAAGAATAAAGCAAATAACGATTCCATAATAAAATTATATAAAACAATGACTGTCCCAATTTAACATACGACTCAGAAATGTGGATAATGAACATAAAAGAAATATACAAATAGCAGAAATGAAATTCCTTGGAGCCATGGCTGGATATGCAAGATCAGACAAAAAACAAAAGGATGAAATAGACAACAATTAAAAGTAGAAGAATTAAACAAAACAATAATAAACTACAGAACCAATTGGAAACAACACTTAAATAGAATGGAAGAAAATAGCAAGTAATATCAACCACAAGGACAAAGGAGCATAGGATGACCGAGGAAAAGGTGGAAGGAACAACACTTTGGAGTCGGAACAGGCTAAATGGCCTAAGCCGTGTTGTATAATAATAATAATAATAATAATAATAATAATAATAATAATAATAATAATAATAATAATAATAATAATAATAATAATAATAATAATAATAATAATAATAATAATAATAATAATAATAATAATAATAATAATAATAATAATAGGAAGAAGAAGAAGAACAACAACGAGATACTCATTATCAAAGCATTGTTCACATTATGTGTAAAAATATTACTTGCAATATATGTATATAATTTCCGTATATTTGTAAATGTGTGAAAATAAAAAGGAACACGCGTTACCTATACATATAAATGCGTGTGAAGATTACCTACCTATTGTGTGAAAGTCAGTGCTGCATTTATTGACTAACTCAACTGTGCTTCATCCCAGATTTGCCATTCTTCATGGAGGTGAAGAATTATTACGTCGTTGTAGATCAAACCAACAGCAGCAACACAAAAATAAATGACATAAAAAAGCAAGCTGCTGGTTATGGCAAGTGCTTGAGACCGCAAAGGTAGCAGATCCTGCTCGATGGGTTCTAATGTTTGTACTTGGATTGTGTAACATGTGGTAACCAAGTTCTCTTGAAGGTCTTGCCGATACGCTGTAGGTATGACAGCTTGGAAAGTAGATGGCACACGTGAGAAACATGAAGAAAATGTGACTTAGCTGCTTTGCTAACTCTGCTAGGCGCTAATAATTGCGGTTGTGAGTTGTGCGCGTGACCTGAATGCTCAAGCACAATAGTTGAAGCTTTTCATTGAGAATCAATGAAGCTCTACTTCGTAGAAATGAAATGAGATACGTGTTAAACTGAATGAGCTATCATCCGGGACAGACTGGACAGAGGGAGTTGGCTGTAACGCCAGGAAACAAAATACGCAGAGGGGCATTTTCAGCTGCAATTGTTTCCAACACATGCTTCTTCATTTCAAGATAAACTTGGTCTTTACTTCCTAGTGTTCCAGATTTCACTACATGCACGTTTTGAAGTGTTCTGAATAAAAATAACATCCATGTGTGTGTCCACGTTTTTATAACATACTCGAATAAAAATAGTCGATAAACCAAAATTTCACACTAAGAAAGACAGCTTTTAAGGCGAAGACATAACAGCTCTTTACATACAACATTTCTGTTCTGCTTTGACGATTTGACTAAAATGTAACATATACGACATATCAGCTCGGCAAACATATATATTCTTTTTGCTAAGAAGCTGTGCAATGTTCTTCATTGTTATTTAATCATGTACAAATCAGAAATACTAGAAAGAGAAAAATCGTACCACAAGGAAAAAGGTAAATCTCGTTAAAGTATACAGTTTATGTTAATGTTGCAGTGTTTACAATCTAGGAAATATTCGCAGTTTTGGTTTATATTTTACACTTTTAAGCATCAGGTAGGCACACTTTGAAATGTTTCGTGGTCGTTCTGTTGTTCTGTTGTTGTTATGCTCAAGCGAACAGTGGCTAATTTATTATCAACCTTCTTTTTATTCAGTTGATTTTAATTTCAGCCTGTAGGTATAATGTACAATCGTCGTATTGCGTAATCAAAGCCTTTCCGAACATTTTTATGATTGATTATGATGCATGATTAAAAGGAATTATATATATATATATAATTAGTATAATAGATAGGTATTATAGTGAATGTTACTGGGTAAAGAACGAGGTAAGCCTGTTGCGTTTCAGATCCCTTGGCAGGTTCTTACAACAAAATTAGTGACCCAAATGTTAATTACGACTATTTTTGTAAAATAAATTAACTTGAAAGACATTATTAAGCACAATAAAATGCGTTTTATAAAATTTCATTTCGGAATGGCTTTAATTGTTAAATTGAAGTATGATAAATAATTTCAAGTTGTTTTTATGTTCGACCATACCCAAATGTATTAATTATAAGTATGATAGCGATCCTTTAATGGACCTCCTTAAGTTCAAACTTTCATTAAAGGACTGGTCTTCATCCAATCGTAAAATTCAATTTTCATTAAAGGACAGGTGTTTCACCAATCAGAGAATTCTGAAATACAACTAGTGCGAGTTTAGAAAACGCTAAAATGTCGGGCAAACGCAAAACACCTAAATTAACCTCAATACAGCATCAACTTCCAAGAATATTGCACAGTCCCGCAAATTAATTTCACTAATTGTTCAATAAATAACTTATATATAAAAGTTTCGTCTGAAAACCAATATATTTAATTTGCCTTCTATTTTCCAATGTTACGTAGCGTTCCAAGGTTATCATTTTCATAATACAGCTGTGACGTGCTGGAAACGAACCGATCGCTTAGCGCCTGCGCACAACTCCAGATATAAGCTGATACAATATGCACGCCATTGTCCCTGGCGAGTGTAAATATTTTTCAATATTTCAGATATAAAATTACATATATGGTGGAGTATAAATTGTGTGAAACTTAACTATAATGGTAATTAAGACGCTCATATGAAAATTAGAAAACTCGCTTCGCTTGTTTCCTAATGCTATTCATGTCTTAATTACTACCATTATAGTCTCGTTACATAACATATTACTAAAACACAGTGATCCTGAAGTGAAGCTGAAATACGTACCTAATATAATTTTTCTTCTTGAGGTGACTGCCCTTTCTTTAGATTCACAATTCGTTAGGCTTAAAAACGAAAGCCAAAGAAGCTTACAGCATCGGCAGTATCTCTAAAAAAGTGACTTAGTGGTAAATTACTAAAACCGTATTTCCTAATACAGTGATGTTTGAGGTAGCTTATTCTGAATAATATGTTCTACATCTATAATGCTATGCAGAATACAAATGGTTGGCAGAAGGAACTTTTTGTCCTCGAAATGTAAATGAAAAATATTATTTTGCGAATGAGCCAGGGATAAGGATTAAGAGGCGCATGTTATACTGTACTTACTGAAATCTGCACAATAGGGCAAAGTAATTTAAATACCTAAAGTCACGCTTCTTATGGAAGTAAAAACTAAGGTAATGATTGAAATGAAAGTTCCAATTATATTTTGATGTACCACTAATCTCCAATTAGATTTTCCAGGTATAAAAATAAACGCATTAATAGCAACAATAACAGTAGTAGTAATAATAATAATGATAATAAATAATAATATATAATAATTAATAACAATAGATAATAATAATAATAATAATAATAATAATAATAATAATAATAATAATAATAATAATAATAATAATAATAATAATAATAATAATAATAATAATAATAATAATAATAATAATAATAATAATAATAATAATAATAATAATAATAATAATAATAATAATAATAATAATAATAATAATAATAATAATAATAATAATAATAATAATAATAATAATAATAATAATAATAATAATAATAATAATAATAATAATAATAATAATAATAATAATAATAATAATAATAATAATAATAATAATAATAATAGATAATAATAGTAATAATTAATAAAGCCCTTGACGTAATTTCATTAGCCACCATTGGGATCCGTGAATTTGCAAGAAGCAGTAATCTGTTTATACAACCATTTGCCAAGTACGAGTATTTACTGATAAAGCGGACGGGAATTCTTCAGTGTGAAGTTGAAATTGCCTATCCGCGCTAACCTCCAAGAACTGCCGGCCGGTCGGTCATTCAATGAATGAAATCCCCCTCTCCTGACACTCCTATCTCCGCCCCTTCATCCCGTGTGACGAGGGCACGAGCATAGCACGGCCGGCCAGAAAGGCAGTGAGTCGACAGCGCACGGTTAGAGTGTGTACGTGTGCACCAGCGTACTTGAAGAACCTTCTGAATACGCAATTCGTCAGGTAAGCAACAACTTTTCTTGCCTCAAAATGGAAACATATGATCTGTTCGCTAAACTTAGGTGTTAGACCTACCGTAGCAATTCACATTCCGTTTTAAGAAACATATAGCAAGAATGGGGATTTATATTTAGTAATAAGTGCACTAACAGACTCAAGAGTGACGCAGCCGTTCATAAACAAGTGTAGAATTACAGGGTATGTTCGAAAAATAATATAGTATGATTAGCTCAGGAAAAAGAAAAATACTTAATGATCATTGTCCTGTATTTATGTGAAATTGCTTTAGGTTGTAATTTTGTAAAAAAAAAAAAAAAAAAAAAAAAAAAAAAAAAAAAAAAAACCACGAAAAGCTAAAATATGGGTGAAATTTTCAAAAAGGAATTTAAAAAATCATAAAACTGATTAAATAAAACACCTCGAACATTAAAATACGAGTCATATTGTTTGTTGTTTCTACATACCTACATGTTAAGTTACAATTTCCTATCCTTAATTTGGCTGCTAGAATGCTTTTAAAATGGAAGTGAATAGTTGCTCTAGTTACTGTATGTTTACTTTATTATTTTCTGGTTACGTGAGGAGCTTGTTCAAAGACAATTAAACATATAAAGAATTTACAAATGAATGTTGAAATGAGAGTTTAGTGCCTCTGCGTTACTTCACAATTTTTGAAATTTATTTCCCATTTGAGGTTAATCTTATATTTTAACTTAAGGTCAGTACAGACTAATAAAGCGACATCATGCAAAAATACAATTCCTTTTCGTAAATTCTTTTAAGGTTTTAGATTCTTTCCCCTTGAAATTTTGAATGAAGAGTACAGAGTGTCTTAATATATTGCAGGAAAATTACTACACAAAGTAGGGAAAAGAATGATTAATTTCATGTTCAGGTGTGGGATTGGGATTCCTGATAAATAGACGTACACTCGGATGCAGAAAAAATGCCAATGCGATATTTCGTGTTCTGCGAACGTAAGCAAGTGGTGAAGCGTAAATCTTTTTAACACCTTCTGTATATGTATGTATGTATGTCACTTGTTCCCTGAGTCAAGTCGTGACAGTATTTCAAATCGGTAGCAACTTCCACTAGACA
This sequence comes from Tenodera sinensis, assembly GCA_030765045.1. Lineage (NCBI taxonomy): Eukaryota > Metazoa > Arthropoda > Insecta > Mantodea > Mantidae > Tenodera > Tenodera sinensis. The sequence continues at coordinate 135,407,022 of CM060963.1, forward strand.
TTTATTGTACACAGTATATAGTCCTATAAATTTAAAGTTACTCAACAATGAGATACCAAGTTTTTATTTGTCATTGATAAAAACGACAGGTATCACGTGAATTTTAACTTATGAAAGCTAATTCTGTTGCAAACTTCTTTGGTAACTAGCTAAAACTAACTAATCCCGCGGTGCAATGGCCACAAGTACACCGAAGGACTGAAGTTTTACTGGTTAATCATATTCTTATTGATCCTCTTGTCATATCAATGTAGGCATAAGTGAGTGAAAAGTGAAGTGGACCTTCCATGCGTTCCCATGGTTTAATTCAAATCGATTTCTCATTCCGGATTGAATACTGAATGGAAACGTGGATTCAGATCGAACTTAATCCTTGGATCCAATCCTTTTAGAAGTGGGATCGGACCGAAATTATGTTGCATGGAAACACCTACCGGGTTCAAATCGGTAGAAGATGCCCACTTCTGGCATACTTGTAACACGCTGGACACTCGTCATTTTGTTGTGTTAGCATAAGTGGTATAATAAAACACTACAAAGCCACTTTTATTGTGTCTGTAATCTCGCAATATATCCTCCTCAAAACCTTATTAAAATATGCATAAAACATTTTTACTGGTTTGCCAACATAAACCAAGGGACCAACATAAAAACTCAAGTTTTTTATGCTTGAGCTTCACGTATTCAAATCGACCTCATTCCTGATTGAATTCCACTTGTAAACGCGGGTCGCACTGAGAACGGGATTGGACTCATATCGACTTTAATTCCCCATGGGAACAGCAAATGTATTGTGGAGCAGATTGAACCAAAGATAAATGCACCAGACGCATAACATGAGTAGGCAAATGTAAAAGTACGTACGCCGACATGACAAGTGAAGTCTAGTCACATGTAGGTATGTTATGTACTTTTATAACTATTATTGACAGGTATACGGTAATGCCTATATTGTATTTTAGTGCGAAATGTTAATCAAGGAATTTGACACTAATTGATGATAGGATGAAAATGGCTGTTACTTTGATTTCACATTAATTATTCTCTTGAGAGCAATTTGATATGTATTATTTAGGTCTATATTATGAATTTCCATGTATCACTCACTGCTTATGATAGCGTCTCTGCCACATGCAATCCTTCAAGTCGGTGCCTAGTTTTAGCATAGTGTAAAGAAATAAAAATATACTATGTGAATGCTAGCACTTTAAACTCCTGATTTGGACTGTGAAATCGCTTACACAAATATTGATTTTGCGATTAGCAATAAGTAATGTATTTCTAGTTGGTAATACATTTGATAAAAACAATGTGTTGTTTCCGGTGCACAGTGACTATCAGAAACACACGGCGTTTTATTATCTTACCATTATAAAATAACTTGTATTAACAAGAACTCCCACAAAAATGCATGTATTTTAATTGAACCATGCCATCTAAGAATAGGAATTTTTTTTTCTTTCTTTCTCTACTACGCATAGTAAGTAAGGGAAGTATTGTATTCCACCCAAAAATCCGAAGTCGAGATTTCACTGGAAATATGTTTTGAGGGCCCCTGAATCCAAAAAAAGGGGGCACACGCGCACGTGTGTGTAAACAGCAAAATTAAGAAACGAAAACTCGATTATAAACCAAAGTTGGTATTTAAGTTTAGTATCTTTCAAGGACGTGACACGAAGATTTTGAAAAAAAAAAAAAAAAAATTCTCCGCTTTGAACTATCCTTCCTTCGCATGGAAATATTTTTTATTTTCTCAAAAAGGTAAACCGTAAGAGATAGACGAAATCTTGCTATACAAAAATTTAGGTCTCTTTAAAACGTACAATGTATGTTAAATGATCTGTTTTGTGAAGTGAACCATTTCGGAGATGGGTATTCTATGTTATTTGTCGGAATTTTGCAATACTTATAGATGTTCTCAAATAGGAGGTCGCTATTGATTTCTGTATCTCTTGGCCAAGCAAAGAGAACGGAATTTCATAGCTATCATTAGACTTCGGATATTTAGGTTTTTATCTATTGCTTCCTTTACAGCCTATTGTGCCCATAGGCACCTATTTCTGCGTTTTGATGCTTATAAATGACTTTTTATAAGAATTCCATTGAATTTATTCACTACACTGTTGTATTTAATAAATAATTATTTAATCAAAAACAGAGGTTTCATTGACTAGATACTTATTTGATTTCTTTTGATAAAATACGCTCTGGTGTCGTTTTTAACAGGGTTAGCGAAACAATAAATAAAGCACCAATTAGTGAAATCGCAGGTGCTGCATGGAAATCTGAATTTCGGCAATGGAATACATTATCAACAATTGGCCCACGTCTGGTTCTCAGAAACAGTTATTTGAAAATAAGGCTAAGTGTCAGTTCTTGTTCATATAACTACGAGTATATTAAAGTCTTCGGTTGCTGTGATAATTTTTACTTTCTCTACTGGTAAGTAGGGGAAGTATTGTATTCCACCCAAAAATTCGAAGTCGAGATTTCACCGGAAATACATGTTTTGAGGCCCCCTGAATCCAAAAAAAGCATTTTTAGAAAAAGGTTCGTGTGTGTGTGTGTGTGTGTGTGTGTGTGTGTGTGTGTGTGTGTGTGTGTGTGTGTGTGTGTGTGTGTGTGTGTGTGTGTCTCAGTCTGTCAGTCTGTGGACAGCATAGCTCAAAAACGAAAAGTCGGTTAAAAACCAAAGTTGGTATTTAAGTTTAATGTCATTCAAGGATGTGACACGAAGATTTTGAAGAAAATAGCCCCACCCTAAACTACCTTTTACATGGAAAATTTTTCGAAAATTTTGATTTTCTTGAAAATGGCTCTAACGATTTTGATTAAAATGTCATATGTTTGAGATATTTTTATGACAAATGAAATGTATATCTTGAATTTTCTGGCTATAGCCCCTGTAGTCGTATTTACTCTGGACGACTTTTGCATAACTGGTAAACCGTTAGAGATAGACCAAATTATACTATACAAAAAATGTAGATCTTGCTAAAATACACAATTTATGTCTCAATAAATTTTCTTGTAGGGTGAACCATTTCGGAGATATACCTTGTTATGTGTGTGAGTTTCGGAAAACTTGGAACTTTCGTGAAATGGGTCATCGTTGTTCATTTTTTTATATGTTACGTGTACAAAGAGAACGGAATCTCAAAGCTTTAAAAGATTTGACTATCGCACAAAGCCTACTGTATTCCCCTTGCACCTACAAGGAAATAAGCAATAAGATAATTTGTACAAATGTTTATTTTAACTAACACGAAGAAGATATAGGAATAAGAGTTTGTAAGAATGGTTAGTACAAAAGTAGAGAAAGTCATGTGAGTGCAACACATCAGATTTTTGTTCTAGTGCTGCAAAATGCCTAAGAACAAATCTACCAAAAGTGCATTAATAAGAACACGAATTTCGGATTTCCAGTCTTATACAATAGATGGGAAAACAATCTTCTGTCAGGTCTGCAATAAAGAGGTGGGCAAGCTTTTTACTGTATTTTCTGTCATTTTTATTATTCACATGACACCATGTATGTTAACTACTGCGATTAATTGTTCCATATGAGTTTTTCTTCTATCTGAAAATAATCTCAAGTTTGTTTGATCTATTTTATTAAGTCCAATACTGGGGTCTAACAGTACAACAGATCAAGACAATACTAATTTTGTAAAAGACAAATTTATTTAAGTTACACTAATTTTTATGTAAATTATTTTGGTTATTCATTTAAAATTTTAATTTTAACAAAATATGACTTACCGACATTAAATATATAAAGACACTTCTATTTAAGGTTTCTGCCGAAAAAGGAGTCACTCGGTACAGCACAGAAAACTTGAATGCATCAAGCAAATTCTAAAAAGAAAGATTCTCAGAAGCGAACTTTACTTACACAGCACATACCCTCAAAAATAAAACCAAGTTCTATTTTGATATGTGTAAAGCATTCGCTGCAGCCAACATTTCTTTGTAATGTAGTTGAAAGTACAACAATGAAGTCATTTTTACGAAAGTATTGCAGAGAAAGAATAGCCTCCGAATCCACACTTAGAAAAAACTATCTTTAGATCGTGTATGAATTACAGCTGGATGAGATAAGGTCAGAAATAGGAGATTCCTGCATCTGGATTTCTTTAGATGAAACCACAGATGTCCTGGGGCGAAGTATAGCAGATTTAATTTAGGGAAATTAGATGAAGAAAATTATGGAAATTCATATATGACTTGTTTGAAAGTGTTGGAGAAGTTGCCTACTTTGTAAACTCCGGACTAAAAGTACTGTCTCCGAATGGTGCAAAGGATAAAAGGGTGTTGTTACTGTACACTAACGCAGCACCATAAATGACAGCAGCTGGGAAAGTTTTGAAGGTATTCTTCCAGAATTTAACACACGTTACGTGTCTGTTGGCTCATGCACTTCATCTATAGAGGAGGAGGTTCGGAACCAGTCCCCAAAATCAATGATTTAATATCCTCCATAAAGAAAGTATTTTTAAGGTCAAGTTCTGGAATTGCAGCCTTCAAAGAAAGATGTCCCAATCTAGCTTTGCCACCAGCGCCTATTTTGACAAGACGTGACTGCAGGCTGTGAAGTATTACAGTGTTGAAGAGGTTGTAAATAGCTTTTCGGGAGAAGAATTGCGGTGTATTAAGGTTGCCCAGAATGTCTTACGACGGAAAGGTTTGAGACAGGGTCTATCTACGTTCGCGCTAATTTCACATTTTTAGCAGATACTATAGAGCAATTAGAATCATCAAAGCTCAGTCTCACTGAATAAATCACATCATTTACAGGAGCAGAAAGTCAGTTAAAGCTGTTGGTGAGGTTGGGAAAATTGTTTCCAAAAACTACAAATGGTGCTCGCCAAATATCCTGGATATGCGATTCTGAAAGTAGTATCAGGTATTTTAAATGGACGTAAGGCAGATCTCCCTTCAGGATTTAATCCACATATGGTTTCTCTTTTCAAATATGTGAGAGATGTTTTTCAGCATTTAAGCTAAGTGTGACCGACAAAAGACATAACCTTACCCCACATCATCTGGAAATGCTTCTTGTTATTTATTGTGGACAAGATTACGGCCAAAAGTCAAATTGGCGAATCTACCATTTGAAAAATAACTGCTGCATTACTTTTTTAAATTCATGTAATAATATGTTGAAATAAAACACTGCTCACTGTGTTTTGCATGGCGTGCTGCATAAAATTTGTTTATTTATTGTGCCTATTAAAGACCTATTTCCCTACTTTTAGGACCTTTAGGCGCCTAAAGTCACATCTTTAGGACCTAATGATCGAAGTCTAGTCATCATGTAGCGCCACTCTTAAAACATTTGACTATCGCTTAAAAGCTACCTAGTTCTTGCACGTAGGTACAAGAAAATTAGCAGTATTCTTTGACGCTCCGCCGTGCAGGGAGTTGCGAATTCGAGTCTCACCTCAGGCCTTTGTGTATATCTGGAAGCATGAATGACAGAATAAATTTTTGTGTGTGTTTGTGTGTGTCCGGACGGCTAAATGATCCTTGACGACCAACGCCCCCCCCCCCCGAAAAAAATTAGTATTGTTTTAATTCAGTATTGCTGAATGACCTCTATGGGGTTTTTGTTCCCGTAAGAGAATACTTTTTCACCATTGTCTTTATGAACAACTCTGTATTGCTGCGTCGGCCGAATCGGTATTAAAGCGGTATTTACTTATACGTGTTAACTACGTATGGTGCACATCAGTTTAATCCTGTTTACATGTTATATATTCTTTGGCTAACCCAATTAACTGTTGTTAGTTTTACTCACTGTAGCCTCCGCACTATTATTATGGAAATGTGTAATTCCTTAAGTGTTGTTATTAGTCATTTAAATAGAAACTTTCAAATTCCTTTATTTATTGTCATTAATATTATATTTATGCTGCCTTTAATTATCCAATGAAGCGGTTTGCTGTTTCTTATGTAGCTCTTAACGCATGTTAGCATAGCAAACACGTCTTGTGTTTATGGAAGCATGTAGGTATTTGATACAATTTTCTGCTCTTGTTATTAACGCTCTTAATCCATAACAAACCTGCTTTGTATGCTTAAGTATCTGATATACCTACCTATGCAAATGAAGCAAGAATGGCTTAGCAAGTTAAACACCGATGAAATGTGCCCAGATTAACATAACATATAAATGCGATTTACAATTGTGTTTAACACAAATATTTAAGCTTTAATGAGAAGCAAGTAGAAAGCTTTCAAATCTGGTGTATTTGTTACAACATTACTGTTTACTACGAGTCCTGACAACTTCCGTAATACATATGATTGAGGCTAACGAAAGCTTATTATTTCGAGACCGAAGTTTAATGTGAAGTACCAGTTCGACACTTCAATTAAATTACCTAAGACAAATTATATCGGTAAGATAATTACAATGGGAGAACGGTGTCTTTTTTGCATTTAATATAATCACTGAAAGTAATTTCGTTCGGCGGAGAGTTGAGTCCATATCTTCTATTTGTATTATGGGGTCTTTACCGCTTCCTATATATTTTGAATTCGCAGATGTCCGTATCTCGCAACGTTTACATTTAGTACCAACCGTCAATAGTGAACAGGAAAATGAATCAGAATAGGCTTCCGAGGTCCCTAATAGAATCGAAGCAGAGGTTATGGGAATAAAAAAAATATGTGTTGCACTCACATGACTTTCTCTACTCTTGTACTAACTATTCTTATCAACTCTCATTCCTATATCTTCTTCATGTTAGTTGCAGAAGTCATCTGATTGCTCATTTTATTGTAGATGCAAGGGGAATATGGAAATACTGTAGTCCTCGAGCGATAATTAAATATTTTAAAGCTGGTCGCTATATGAAAGCTTTAAAATCTCGTTCTCCTTGCACGGCCAAGAGATAAAACCGTGAACAATGAACTCCCATTTGTGAAAAGCATAACCATTGCAAAACTCACACAAATAACAAGGAATATCTCCGAAATGGTTCGCTCCACAAAAAATGAATTTGGACATAAATTATGTGTTTTAACGGGATTACATTTTTTCGTATAGTAAGATTTGCTCTATATCTTACGGTGTACCAGTTATACAGAAGTCATCAAGAGTAAACAGGACGACATGGGATAGCGCCAGAAAATTCAAAATGTACATTTTATTTTCCATAAAATATCTTAAACAAATGGCATTTTAATCAAAATCCTTAGAACCATTTCTGAGGAAATCTACATTTTCGAAAAATTTTCCATGTAAAGGATAGTTTTGAGTGGAGGAATTTTCTTCAAAATCTTCGTGTCGCATTCTTGAAAGATATTATACTTAAATTCCAAATTTGGTTTTTAACCGATTTTTCATTTTTACTTTCTCTACTGGTAAGTAGGGGAAGTATTGTATTCCACCCAAAAATTAAAGTCGAGATTTCACCGGAAATACATGTTTTGAGGCCCCCTGAATCCAAAAAAAGCATTTTTAGAAAAAGGTCCGTGTGTGTGTCTGTCAGTCTGTCAGTCTGTGGACAGCATAGCTCAAAAACGAAAAGTCGGTTAAAAACCAAAGTTGGTATTTAAATTTAATGTCGTTCAAGGATGTGACACGAAGATTTTGAAGAAAATAGTCCCACCCTAAACTACCCTTTACATGAAAATTTTTCGAAAATTTTGATTTTCTTGAAAATGGCTCTAACGATTTTGATTAAAATGTCATATGTTTGAGATATTTTTATGACAAATGAAATGTATATCTTGAATTTTCTGGCTATAGCCCCTGTAGTCGTATTTACTCTGGACGACTTTTGCATAACTGGTAAACCGTTAGCGATAGACCAAATTATACTATACAAAAAATGTAGATCTTGCTAAAATACACAATTTATGTCTCAATAAATTTTCTTGTAGGGTGAACCATTTCGGAGATATACCTTGTTATGTGTGTGAGTTTCGGAAAACTTGGAACTTAGGTGAAATGGGTCATCGTTGTTCATTTTTTTATATGTTACGTGTACAAAGAGAACGGAATCTCAAAGCTTTAAAAGATTTGACTATCGCACAAAGCCTACTGTATTCCAATATTCCCCTTGCACCTACAAGGAAATAAGCAATAAGATAATTTGTACAAATGTTTATTTTAACTAACACGAAGAAGATATAGGAATAAGAGTTTGCAAGAATGGTTAGTACAAAAGTAGAGAAAGTCATGTGAGTGCAACACATCAGATTTTTGAGTTATGCTATTTACATACATACACGCGCGCTTTCGAGGACCTTTTTCTTGAAATGGTGTTTTTTATTATTCCGGGACCTCAAAACATTTCCGATGAAATCACGACATCGAATTTTGGGGTCGAATACGGTACTTCCCCTACTTACTATGCATGAGAAAGTAAAACTTAGTTTTGAGCACTATGCTTTAAAACTATAGATTAAATTCGATTCTGGCTGGTGAATAGGGCACCAGTAAGACTTGAAATAATGGACTCTCGCCTTTCGGCTAACTCATGTGTGGTACAACTGAGGAATAAAAGTGTTTTATGCTACTTTTGTAAACATATTTTGCGTACAGGAAATTATGTTCTGGAACCGTGTGGAGAATCAATACTCCACGATAGAACGTTATGTGTTGGCACGGAAAGCTGTTGATCCGTGGTTAGTGTTCCGTCTGTGGCCATAGCAGTGAATTTTTCAAATGTTATTCAACATTGTATGAAAGAAGAGTTAACAAGATGGAAATATAAAGCTGACATTTTAGTCGTCTGCGTCTGTTTATATTGAAATTCGCGTTGCGGATTGTGGGGAAAAATATGGATTTCTATAGCAGGCAATTGTATGGATTTCCCATACCTAAAACAAAACAAGGCTGAGTGAAAGAAAACCTAAAACGGTGCAGTTAGCAATTACTACGTTTCCATGTGGAATTGAACTCGATTTGATTCCATTCCCATTTCCGCGTTTCCACGTTGAATTCAATCCGGAAATGAGATCGATTTGGATATGCAAGGCTCAAGCTTTTATGTTGGTCACTTGCTTCATGTGGCGAACCTGTAAAAATATGTTTTCTACGTATTTAACAAGGATATTAGGTTAGTGGATGTTTTAAAGAGTATATTGCGAGATTATAGAACTAATAAAAGGAGCTTTGTTATTTTGATTTATTGCATCACTTTAGCTAAGAAAACAAAATGACGACTATGCAGCGTGTTACGAGTGCGATAGAAATTAGCATCTTTGGCGGATTCAAATCGATTTGAATCGGTGGATGTTTCCATGCAAAAAGATTCCGATGCTATTCCTTTAAATAAGCGGATCGTATCCAGTGGTTGAGCTTCGTTTGAATCCGCGTTTCCATGTGGTATTCAACCCGGAAAAAGAATTCAAATCGATCTGAATTCGCCATGGAAACGTATATGAACTGCGTAAACTCCTACGAAACATTCGGTAATGTTTAGGAAGTGTGTATATGTATTAAGTACTTGCAGACATCATATCTCAGGTTTTGTATCTTTCACTGTTAACGGCGGATATTTCCGTCTTCGTTGCCATCTCCTGCAATTCAAGTTGGTTTCTCTTGAATGATCAGTGTTCACGACTTTGGAGATGTTTTGAAAGACCTAGGCTTTGATACGGATGCAATTTTATTATTCACACAATTTATTTGCGTGCAGTACGTTTGAGCTGCCGATAAGCCCACTAACTCTCCTGAATGTCACATTTCTTGTGTTGGCTCTCTGTGAATGCAGGGTGGAGCAAACAGAATTTGCACCGTGCGATAGGAGTCATGTCAATTCGGCAGAGTTGGCAAGCATGTCAGTAAACTTATACAGGGCCATGCAATGTAAGTGTGCATAGCGCGAATAAGGTCGCTGCGGTCGAGTCACCACCACGTGGTCGCACCCCATGGTTACGCTCGTTCAACTCAGCAGGTTCGAGTCCCGCTCTTACACAGGGTGTAATCAGGAAAGCAGCAGAAATACTGGAAGGACAGCCTAAAAAATTGAAACTTTAATTAAAATAGAGAAAATAAATGTGCGCTGGAGTGAAATATCGCAAAAGTAATTATCGAGGTAACGGAAGAAGGTTTCCATGCTCTTTTCATTTAAAAAGGGGTCCATAAATTACTTTCAGGCGTTTGTCATTTGGCAAGCTTGAATTCCAGGCAAGAAGAGGTAGTGTGGGTAAAGGAAGTTAGCTCTTCTTGGAAACAGTTTCATGCATGCGGACCATGTTTTTGGCTCATTAGCAGGATCCGGATTTTGATGACCTAAACAATATTAAAAATAACGTTAAAATGATCATTAGTGGCCTTAAAACTTACTAAGAAAATAACTAAAAGAACAGAGAATTACTTAAAAATTACCTTCCTTTATTGATCTCCACTTATTCTTTATCACTGAATACTATTTTGTAAGTTTTAAAAGTTGAACTGTTTACTGTCAATTATTACAAACTTACACATTGAGAACCTTCTTTCAATGTGAACAGCCCAGGGAGATCGCGGGTTCGTTTCCTGGTGGCCGCCCACTCTGACCGTGGGTTTCTCCGCGGTTTTTCCCTTATCGGCAAGGCGAAAGCTGCGGTGGTATGTTCTATCACAGCTCTCCTCTCTCCCATTTCCTCTCATGTCGTCTCCCTCTTGTATGTTACACGACTGTTCCGAGGCTGTGTGTCGGTCGACGGCGGACAGATGACGTGGTGGTTTCGGCTCGAGCCTCCATTGCCGCCGAGCCGAGCTTTCCCCGTTTCCCGCTCAAGGGGAGCCTCTGAGCCACCCTCCGGCAGCTTGGGCAGGTCGCCTCCCAATCGGGTGGTCAAGCCAGTAAATGTTAGTATGTGCGTCTCTGCCGCTTACGTTGTCCTGCAGCCCATACGGCTCTTGCGGTTCCTTCATCTCATCCGTTCCTTCCGGGGGTATGCACAAGAGATTCAATTGCGGACTGAGGTGCTGGGTGCCCCCTCCGTTTCTTAATCCAATATCAACAGAAAATATTGGGACATGCCTGAAGCAACAAATAATGCGTGTTTCCAGCTCTTCTTCATCGTGGAAATAGTCCTTACCTAATAGTCATCAGCAATTTTGCAATTATATCATATCCAGTGTTTTTATTCCATACATTTTCCATTTTAGCAAAGATAAGTTTGATACTTCATCTTACACATCCCTAATGCCCTAGTTGTCGACGGGGCCTTAAACACAACAACTCTTCCACACAATTTAGACTACTCGCATCTGATTTCACCAATTCTATTTGCTTTTTAATTTCGCGGACATGTTTGGTGAAATACAAATATTACCACACCGATAGCTTCTGCTCTGTGAAGATTACATTTAACAGTAGGCAGGAAGTTTGGCTTTAGAGGACAACTCTGTCTCACAATAGACGTAAACAGTTTAAGTGGACTTATTAGTCTGTGGTTGAGGAGTCCAAATGTTTTAACAAAATATGAACGAGGGAGCCAGATTCCTAATAGATTTCCAAACATTTTTAGATTTAGAGGCTCTGAAGCAATGTTCTATTAATGTAAGAATGACATCGCGAAAAATGGCAAAAACTTCGATTTAATGCCCTATCATATAACATTTCTAAAAATGCAGATAGAAAATGGCTCTTAAGTGTTTTAATTTAGCTCACGTATATTTTCGACATAGCATCGCCCTAGCTTTATCAAAAAAGGATCAGTCATTGAAATCCGTGCCCTAATTATTTATTCTGTTGATTTCCGTAGCTACTTATTGAGTTATGTTTCTATTTTTGTAATACTATATAATATATAATAATTATATATATAATAGTATTGATACCGAAATTTAGATTTCCGATCGAATGGGCTTTTGAAAAAGATACGTTTTAATTTAATTGCCGGATCTGAGATTTGCGATAAATATTGAGTAATAACATAAATAGATAATAGAGTAGCAAGTGTTGTAAGGTGAGCAAGATATGAGTAAATGATAGTCGTTAAATTTGTAGTATAAACGCATTATTGGTTTGAAATTAACGAGTCATGACGTCATACCACATAGTTTAAAATACACGTTCGAAAGTCAGTTCTACCAACCTTAAAAGTCGCGCGATATATTTAATAAAATATAAAGTAAACATCATTTAATCCTAAAAAGGTAATTATATATTCAAAATTCATAAAAGAACATGTTATAATAGAAAGGGACATTTCTAAATTGCGGGAAAAGGAAATAACATTTTGGATACGAGGCTTTCTTGGATGACGTCATGACATTCAAATTGGAAGCGAACGGTCTTCTTGGCGTGGGTAAGAGAGAAGCGTCTAGTGAGTACTCAACCAGAGAACAGTACGGGAGTTCGTGCAGTTCGTGCTGCGCAGATGTGATTGCGATGCTTCTACAGATACACATATAGAATCGGCATATCTCCCGAAAATATTTTATATAAAATAAATTGATGTGCAAAGTTGTTCTTGGGTTGTCCTTTACACTCATGCAAACCCGAGATAAAGAGATCATGCTCAGCTAGCCGGAGACAACACACCAAACCACATCAACGTGACCAACAACATCACGTCACCAACGATTGCAGCTTCAAATGGCGAGGTAATAACTAGGAAGCGATAATATAGCTTCAAATTGGCGCCCAACGTGGGGCTTCGAAAGAATGGACCAAACCACAAGACGACCGAGCCAGCATCGAACCAGCAGACAAGAAGGTGCCCAGCGCGTCAACATCTGTGAAACGTGTAGTGAACAAGTTTAAGTGCAGTTAAAGTGAAATAGTGAAAATATTGAAAATTTTGGTGAGTAGAAAAACACATATAAATAGCTTAGAAATGGAAGACAGTGATAGTGAGTTTAGAGGTTTTGAAAGTCCGGAAATTCGGGAAAGTATAAGTAGGATGGAAGAATTTAATCGGAATGTAATTGGTAGCAGAATATGCCAAGAATTAGAAGATCAGAACGTTAGAGAAACACCTAGAGGTAGTGCAGAAATGTTTAGTAGTAATTCAGAAAGGCCAGCATTTATGTCAGAAATAGAGAATATGTTTCAAACGATAATGAAAAAGATGAGTACAGATTTAAGTCAAAAGATAGATGAAAATAGTAAAGAATTAAGAACAGTGAAAAAGATGAGTACAGAGTTAAGTCAAAAGATGAGTACAGAGTTAAGTCAAAAGATAGATGAAAATAGTAAAGAGTTAAGTCAAAAGATGAGTACGATAGACGAAACTAGTAGAGAGTTAGGACAGAAATTAGAAAAGGGACAACAGGAATTGGGAATGCAATTGGAGAATCAGAGGAGAGTTTTCGAAACCTTTAGGGAAGAAGTTAGGGAGGAAATTAATAAAGTTAGTAGTGAAGTAAAAGAAAATAGAGAACAGGTAGAACAGGTTAAGGGAGAATTAGAGACAATAAGGCAAGAAGTAAAGAATTCTGAAAAGAAATTAGGTCAACAAGTGAGTGAAAAATTAGATAAAGAAAGGGAAGAAATTAGAGAAGAGTTACAGGGGTGTAAAGTTAGAATAGAAAGATATGATGTAGAAAATGAAAGGCAGGTTAGAAATTTGGAGGATGTTACAGACCAAATAAAAGGAGTAGTAACAGAAATTACTCAGGTAAAAGAGGCCTTAGAAAATTTGAAATTAAGTGAAAGTGCATGTAATCACAACAATCTTAGTAAAGAAGTTGCAAGAAACGAGGCAATACCAGGTGTATCAGCTGACATTTCGATGCAAAATAGGGGTAACAGTAATTCCCATTCTGATCTCGGAAATAGCTCAGGGATAGGTGACAATTCAAATTTACATTGGCCTAACCATGTCTTAAATGAAATGACACCTCCAGTTTTTGAAAATGAAGATTCAGATGATCCTAAAGCCTTTTTAGAAGGGTTACAAGAGTACTTCACGGTGAAACGTATACCAGAGGAGTACAAGATGGTGATAGTAAGAAAATGCCTAAAGGGTAATGCTGCTAATTGGCTAGGCCTTTCTATGGGTAACAATAATGACTACAGGACCTTTAGGAACATCTTTTTAACCAGATATTGGGGAGCTAGTAGGCAGGCTAATATAAGAGTTGAATTAAGCAATGGAAAATTTAATCCTAGATCGGAGGAATCCATGGTAAACTATTTTATGAGAATAGCGAGAAAATCGAAGATGTTGGATCCTCCCTTGGATGAAAAAGATCTAATAAATATAGTTACTCCACATTTTCCGGAAACACTTCAACATTACCTAATCATAGCCCGACCCGATAGCATTGCAGCTATGATAGAATTATTATCCGCCTTAGAAGTCAATAAGCCAAAACACGCATTTGGAAATACATATGAAGGAAAAGAAACTGTCAATTCTTTCGGGCAAGGGGCACAGTATTATCAGAATAGAAGTGAGGTTAGGGAAAGATATAAAGGACCAGTACCAAGGATGGAATCATTCCGGTGGGAAAATCAAGGTAGATATAACCAGGAAGGGCATCACCAAAATAGAAATGGTAATCTAAGGGGAAGAAATATAAGGGTGAATTATATGAATACAAATAGATTTGATCGAGGTAGACGGGGCCGTTATTTTGGACATAGTAGAAATTCAAATGATGGGTATTGGACAAATGGAGATAATGAGTTTAGACCGAGGTCACCAAGACAGGGAGAAAGGTATTCTAGTGGACGAAATTCCCCCGAAAATGCGGAAATGGTCGAGGCCATTAACACGGTCAAAAACATGGTAGGAAGTAACCCCGATTTAATGCAGGAAAACAGAAGTAACAATTCGGGAAATAGTACAGGAGCAATACCTAAAAATCAGGGAAACGCCAGACCCGGTCAAACGCGCCTTCAGTGAGAACTGGGTATCATAGTAATGATTGTGATAAGTACTCGGAAATAAATAGTCCTGGAAGGCAAATGATGATACAAAAGAAAAGAGAATGGAAAAATAGAATTGACGAAAACGAAACAGTAGGAGATCCACCTAAAATCAAAATTGGAGTAAATGGAAAACAATACAATGCAATTATAGATACGGGATCAAATAGCACAGTATGCTCACAAAATTTTTATGATAATTTACAAAGTAGTGGCTTTAAAGTAATGTCTTTACCAGTTAATGGGATATATTGCTCGCTAGCTGTGGGAAAACGAAAAGAGAGAGTAAAATTTCAAGCAATGATAAATATTGAAATAAATGGGAGAATACTAGAAATTTTATTTCTGATTGTAGGAAGACTTGTGACAGATATTATAATCGGTTGTGATTGTCTTTATGCCTGGGAAGCTGTGGTGAATTTTAAAAACATGATTCTAGAAATGAAAGTTGAAGATGAGACCATTATAGTGCCTTTTGTGGAAGATAGTAGTTCAGAAACTATTGTACGAGAAAAAGAGGAAGAAGAAATCCAAGGGGATACATTCTTTGTAGAATATGTTAAAGTAGGAGCTATGGAATTAACTGAAGTAAATGTCAAAGAGTACAGTGTCGATAATAAAGAAAATGTAGAATGGGATAAAAATGATTTCATAGACAATTTGAGAGTTTCTGATGCAACTAGGTACTATGATAGGGAGAGTAGTGAAGACTTAGAAGAATTGTTGAGGAAAAAAGTAACTCAGGCTGATCAACTAAATGAACAACAGAGGGATAAACTGTTTGAAATATTAATCCGAAATAAAGAAGTATTCTCTGAGAAACCTGGTAAATGTAATATTTATACTCATTCGTTTGAGATGATACCCATCAAACCTTTTACACATAAAGCGAGAGCTATCCCTAGTACAATAAGAGAAGAGGTAGATGCAGTTATAAAGTCAATGTTAGAAGATGAGGTTATTGAGATTTCGAATTCAGAGTTTGTGAATCCCCTATGTATTGTAAATAAGGCCAATGGAAAGATTAGGGTGACATTAGACGCGAGAAAATTAAATCAACATTGTAAACCTGATAGATTTAGACCCGAAAGTGTAGAGGTAATATTGAACAAATTGCAGAAGGGCAAAATTTTTTCTACTCTAGATCTTACAGCATCTTTTTGGCAGATCCCACTTAGAGAAGATTTAAGAAAATATACAGCGTTTTTACATTCAGGAATATTATATCAGTTTCGAGTTTGCGCCTTTGGTATGAATACCAGTGGTAGTGCACTATTAAGAGCTTTGTATGAAATTTTTGGAGAAACCATAAAGAAATTTGTAGCTCAGTATGTGGATGATTTTGTGATTTTCTCAGAAAATATAGAGGATCATTTAAATCATATCAATTATGTGCTTAGTCAGTTAAAGAAAGCAAACATGACAATAAAGCCAAGTAAAACTGCATTCTTTGTGAAACAGACAGAATTTTTAGGTTATGTTATTTCAAATGAGGGAATCAGGCCTAATCCCGACAGAATTGAAAGCATAAATAAAATACCAGCTCCTAAAAATATAAAGCAATTGAGAAGATTTCTTGGTATTCTAAATTATCAGTCAAGATTTATCCTGGAATATGCAACCGTAGTAGCCCCATTAAGACAACTATTGAGAAAAGATGTAAAATGGCAATGGTCATCAGTAGAACAAGAATCTTTCGAAAAAGTAAAAACATTGTTTGCAGCGTCAATTTTATTGGAAAAACCTAGGGAAGATCTCCCCTACATAATTTATACAGATGCTTCAGGACTTGGTTATGGTAGTGTCATATTACAACAAGATGAGGAAGGAAAAGATCACCTCATTGCTGTAGCTTCAAGGGGGCTTTCAAGGACTGAATCACAGGCTTGCACTACAGAAAAAGAAATAGCAGCTATTTACTTTGCACTTGTAAAATTTAAGCAATATGTATATAACAACCCAGTAATAGTTTACACAGATCATGTTAGTTTGGCATTTATGAACTCTTGCAAACTCACAAGCACACGTATTTCTAGATATATCCATGAGATCACATCCCATAACATAGAAATCAGACACATAGCAGGAAGTCAAAATATTTTTAGTGATTTGTTATCAAGGATGAAAACCAATTATACAATACCAGATACAATTAGTGACAACAAACATGATGTAACCATACTATATTTGAAAACCTTAGAAGGGACACAATTAGCTAAAGAATTTCGAAATTTGGAACAATTACAGACAGAGGACGATGAACTTAGAAAATTGAAAGAAAAGGCACAACCAATCACAGAAAATCTAAAAGATAATATAGGTATTTATGAGGGAAAAATCTATAAATTTCATGGAAGAATTGAACCTAAATGGAAAATAATGGTACCAAAAGCTTTACAAGAGAAACTTATACTTGCTTATCACAAAACACTAGCTCATACAGGTAGTGAAAAGCTAATCATGGTAATTAGTGACCATTTTTATATAAAACATTTGGCAAAGAAAGTGAGAAAAATATGTTCAAGCTGTGATTTATGTCAAAGGGCCAAACCATTTAATATCAAATTTGATATAGAACCTCAGACAATTATAAGAGAAGGGAAAAATGTACTAGTTACTGCTGATGCACATGGGGAGCTACCAGTAGGACAATTTGGATGTAGATATATGTTTGTTCTTCATGATGTTTTTAGTAAATTTATTAAAATTTATCCTGTTAGGAATATCAGCAGCAAAACATGTGTAGGAAAGATAATAAAAGATTATGTGCCTAAATATGGCAAGATTCAGGCAATCTTAACAGACAATGCTACAGTTCATCGGAGCAAAATCTTTAAAGAAACCCTAGAAAATCATGAGATAAAATTATATCATTGTTCCTCATACTTTCCATCAGGGAATCCAACAGAACGTGTCCTCCGAGATATAGGAATTTATTTACGTGTACTTACACATCATAATCACAAGGATTGGGTGAAATATTGTCCATTGATAGAAAAGATTATCAATCACACCATTAATGTAACTACTGGGTTTGCACCAATAAAATTAATGTTAGGAATTGAACCAGAACCAATATTGATCGGGGTACCAAAAACACTGAAAATTAATGACATTCAGTTAAGTGAAGAAGAAAGAGCGAAAATTGCTTTTGAACGAATCAAGAAAAAGGCAGAGAAGCG
Source organism: Tenodera sinensis (assembly GCA_030765045.1). NCBI lineage: Eukaryota > Metazoa > Arthropoda > Insecta > Mantodea > Mantidae > Tenodera > Tenodera sinensis. The sequence goes on from CM060963.1 coordinate 135,425,035, forward strand.
AAAATTAAAGAAAAAGAGTAGAAAACATAAATGGGAACCTAAGATAGGCGATTGGGTACTAGTTAAAGACCATAAGTTATCAAGTGCCTTGAGAGGTAGGAACAAAAGGATGGAATTGTTATATAAAGGTCCTGCAGAAATTATATCAAAATTTGGTTATCATACCTATGAATTAAAAGATGTTAAAAATGAAAAATGTCTGGGAAGATGGCATAAACAACTCCTTCGACCATACAAGAAACCGTGTGGTGCTTTGGAACATTGATTTAATGTAAAAGAAAAATTGGAAGTGTCATTTGTCTATTGGCGCCCAATCAGCTTTGAGATAAAATGTAAATGTTAGCTTACTTGAAAATCATATATTGGTCAGGTACTTACATATTCATGAAAAATGCAGAATGTGAATTGCTATCTACCACCAAGAGCTTAAAAATATATTGTATAGAGCTCACAAAAACAGCTTCAGAAAGATTGTTAAAATGTTCATCTCCGCATAGAGAGAAAACAGAATATTTACTTTGTAAACATTTGTTAAAATATTTAGATGTATAGATAGTTATAATAGAAAGACAAAGAAAGAACTTGTCTAAAGAGTGCAATGGATTTATAGGAATATATGTACATTTTAGTGCTTAAAGGATCTAGTACAGATATGTGTTACAATAACAAAAGTGAAAAATCACAGTGCAAGTGATAGTGAGAGCGAAGTGAGCAAACATGAACTAAAAGAAGGAAGTATAAAGAAAGACTCTTGAAATTTAACCTTTATATAGAAGCTTCATAGAAGAAACCATAACATATTGTAATTAGTATTTAAGGATTAATGTTAAGTCAAATGTATAATTGTTTGTCATGTTAAAAAGATTAATGAGAAAATATGTTAATAACCAATTTCAAAAACAGTGTAATTGAAAATTGTATAATGGGAGTGTTGCCGATTATTCAAAATACAGGAGTAATTTTTTAATTTTTCTTTCGGGCAAGACATTTACATTATTTTATTATGAAATAATAAAATAACATAAATGGGGGCATTTGATACCGAAATTTAGATTTCCGATCGAATGGGCTTTTGAAAAAGATACGTTTTAATTTAATTGCCGGATCTGAGATTTGCGATAAATATTGAGTAATAACATAAATAGATAATAGAGTAGCAAGTGTTGTAAGGTGAGCAAGATATGAGTAAATGATAGTCGTTAAATTTGTAGTATAAACGCATTATTGGTTTGAAATTAACGAGTCATGACGTCATACCACATAGTTTAAAATACACGTTCGAAAGTCAGTTCTACCAACCTTAAAAGTCGCGCGATATATTTAATAAAATATAAAGTAAACATCATTTAATCCTAAAAAGGTAATTATATATTCAAAATTCATAAAAGAACATGTTATAATAGAAAGGGACATTTCTAAATTGCGGGAAAAGGAAATAACATTTTGGATACGAGGCTTTCTTGGATGACGTCATGACATTCAAATTGGAAGCGAACGGTCTTCTTGGCGTGGGTAAGAGAGAAGCGTCTAGTGAGTACTCAACCAGAGAACAGTACGGGAGTTCGTGCAGTTCGTGCTGCGCAGATGTGATTGCGATGCTTCTACAGATACACATATAGAATCGGCATATCTCCCGAAAATATTTTATATAAAATAAATTGATGTGCAAAGTTGTTCTTGGGTTGTCCTTTACACTCATGCAAACCCGAGATAAAGAGATCATGCTCAGCTAGCCGGAGACAACACACCAAACCACATCAACGTGACCAACAACATCACGTCACCAACGATTGCAGCTTCAAATGGCGAGGTAATAACTAGGAAGCGATAATATAGCTTCAGTATTAGTATTAAAAAGTGTTATTATTAATTACATTTTGATATTAGTTACTATTATTCGCGTACATAAACAGATTACCACACGGAATGTCATAATTTCCATCGCATTGCAAGTATAAGGAAGAGTCACGAGTTTATATACTTTTAGATCTTTTTCTTATAAATTAATTTATATTAACAATCTAGAAAATGCTGTGTTTTTCTGAACATCACATTAATGAGCTGGAGAGAGAGAGAGAGAGAGAGAGAGAGAGAGAGAGAGAGAGAGATGAAGGTATATTGAAAGAAATAGTGGGCAAAACAATGAACATGCGAGAGAATGGAGAATGGCAAAGGAACTTATTTAACATAATGTGGATAAAGCTGCGGATTATACTAATTTTGTAATAAAACCGGATGTGTTTCCCTGACAACAACCTGAATTATGCACCCCACTGCATACAGTACAACGCCATAACTTATGTGATAAACGTTTGCTTAGAAATGGTTTCAAATTAGGCAATATGGATCCAGTTACATATTATGTACTAAAGCAAGATTCAGTTCAATATTTAGCATTCCCTTATTATTGTCATTCCGCTCTTAGGACCCAATTTAATGTAGACATGATGTTATTAACTAGCCTACGATACGTGAAGTAGTATTCAAATATGAGCGATTATGTGTGGGTTTTCAAGACGTGTCTTAATCGAAACTTTTGATTAATGGGATATAGTGAACAATATGAAAAGGTTTTAGGTTCCGTTTAATTCTATGTGATGTTATTTACCTCTGATCGACTCCGTAGCGCAGTTGGTAGCGCCCCGGTGCCAGCATGGGGATTTTTATCCCCTCTGGGAGGTCTGGCACGGGGTGCATTCAGCCTCATTAGGTCTCGGAGGGACCAATTGAGGAGCTACTTGATGGAGAAATAGCGACCCCAGGTCGAAAAGGCCGTATAACTGGCCGGAAGGGCTCGGGGGCTCTGATCACGTCCCACCCTCCAGTACTGCACCCCACCAATGACGCTCTTCTGCGCATAAATAGTGAAGAGCTGTTTGTTCCTCACAGCTGATATGAACCTGTGGCTAACACAATGTTTTGTTTACATCAAGTCCGTTCTAAGGCTGGGCAGCTATAATGCACCTACTTATTGGAAGAAAAGAAGAATCGCACGTTCTTGAGTATCTTGCATCAGATTAAACACTGCAACTTGGTGAAATGTAAACAAAACAAAAAAACTACAAATACTTCAGAAATGGCTTGGGGTTTTTGTGAGCTAAATACAACTTACGATATTCTATAATAATGTGCCTCCATTATTTATTCCCGAGTGTGCAAACTTGACAAGAAAACGGCAGCTTAAGAATTGGTCAAGTGTCATACATTTAGTTGGTTTGTTTTAAAAATAAATGCTTTTTCCAGAATTTTTGCACTTTTACCGTAATGTAACATTTGTCATTAACTTACTTTCAAGGTTAGGAATTATTTTATAATTAAACAGTTGGTTCTGATGATACAATACGCAACGGTACAACTGCCAATTACTCGAAGTTTTGAACTTCACTCGGGAAATTTGTCTCGTGCTATGCACTTGTGAATATTATTGTTACCTATGAATATCTCAGGTTGGCGCTCCAAAATGTCATGATAATTGCTATTAACCCACTTTACACTTTTGAATCAACTAATGTTCATGGACTTTCAATCAGAAACACATAAACGCCTCGTTTTTCTCTTCTTTTTTTTCTGTGGTTTTTAAGGGAATGTGGGATTGTTTGGTGTTCAATTCCATATTACGTACCTAAACGGTGTAGGAAATTGTTAATTAGTTACTCAATAAGCGACTTATACTTATTAATTTTATTGCTACCTATTAGTTAATGTATTAATTACAATAAATACTAACACACCAAGAGCAGTTAGTATTCCTGCGTCCGCCCGCAAAGCTTGGAGTTTAAGGCCTTGCACATACAGAGCAAGTTCATTCATAAAACGCGTTGCGCGACATACTTTGCGCTCAGTGCTGTTGGTTTGTAGGCTGCTAGAGGTTAGACTTCTCAACCTAACGGTATCCCACCCAAGAAATCTTTCTGGCTACGACATATTAATACTGCATATCAAAACTGGTTCGGTCCCGACCACCAGATCCGGTTTCTGTGATCCTAGCGCTGATTTTTCTTGCTGTTTTGCAAGCACAAGGCGAGGATGTTATTCATTCAGCCGGCGTAAAAATGGCTTCCTCTTTGGCAGAAGCCTACTTCATTCCTACAGTATATTAGAATTTATATTTTATGGCAAACATTTGCAGTATTAAAGTATACCTTTAAGCAATTCTAGCAGTAAAACGGCTTATTATGACGACATAAATCGTGCGAAATTACCCTCTCTCTGGCACCAGTGTCAGAAAATAAATGACGTAATCACCATGGCAACAACACAGCAATGACGTCATTAACGCCATAACACAATGTTCTGCGATGCGCCTGTAAGAAAAGTTGAAAATGTCAATGTGGTTTCATTAGTCAGACTAACGCATTTTTCGTTTCTGCACCTATAAAGCTTTTCGTATTCTTTTTCAAGACATCTTTTGGTTTTTGTGGAATGAATGAATTCCCAGCACTCTTGGCATCGTTCAAAATGTCAAGTGGATACAATCCATATTTTCAATACTTTTATCATTATTCTCCATTGTCCTCTACAAGTGTTGAAATAAATGAAACATCTGCTTAGCAACCATGGCTAAAGAGAAACAGACTACGGCGCGAACTGCATGACGTAGTTCTCCTAGTCCACTCATGGCACAATGAAGTAAAACTACAATCGTCTAATACATCTATATTCTAAACAACAAAACAAATTGCTCGTTGAGTTCATACTAAAGATACAGTTCTATCACGATGGTATACAATGTTAGCCTTGTATCAGACTACCATTACTACGTAACTCCGATGCTCGCCGCAGCCTGTCTTTCTCGTTAGCCACGTTAGTAACCGTATTACCATATTACATCATATATCTCTGATTATCAAATGTATTAACTATTTTCACTAGTTTAATGCTAACATGGCATAAAACGTTGTATTTAACACGTGTATGATGTTTTCACCGTGACACTCAGAAAAATTTGCGCGTTCGCTTTGGCTCACACGCTGAACATATACAATCAGTCAGATTATACACAGTTACATAATAGTTATTTATGATACAAGGGTTAAAGTGAACATTTTATTTTGGAGTAGGTGTGATTCTGAGTTGAGGAAGCCTACGAACAAAATAAAATCCTTTTAACCCGTGCATTATACACTATTTTTAAGACAATGTTGAATATGTATAGGTATATATTACGTGTAAATATACATTATTGTTTTACCTTTTTCATGGTCATGATAGTCATTGGGTTGCACTGTTTAGTTGTTGCTTTTTTTTTTTTAGCATCAGTGTTAACAACACGATGACTTACAAAACCATAACATTCTACACAAAGGAGGCAGTGGGGAAATTTTTTTTTTTTTTTTTTTAATCTTGCACCAGTCCAGGATGTGTTGTATGCAATGTATTGGTTTCTTGATTTTTTGGAGAACAATTCTAATTTGTCTCTCCGCTACTTGTAAAACTTCAATAGGTTCAGTACTCGCCATTTAATATGGACACTGTATTACTGAGATTCGTGACCTACTTGAATGAGGCCATAGTCACATTCTGTAAGAAACCAAAGTTGGCATTATCGGAGTGTTAAAAGCTTTTGAGCACTGAGTGGTAGAATTTTGTACTTTTAACACTGTCGTGAACTGCTAAAAGTCAGACTTTTACTATCAACTGTCTAAAAATAACTATTTAACAATCATATATTTTCGTGACCTTATAGTACGTACAGAAATAGGTATCAGAAGTGGAAAGCTTACCAATACCTTCATTGTCCTTTGTGTGTTGAGACTACTTTTTGCTGCTGTCTCAAAACGGAAGAAACATTTTGGTCAGCAGCCAGAGCGATGTAAATAATAAGAGCTAGGGAAGCGTTTTCTTTGAAGGGAAGTGGGAACAGGTTGCAGTTGACCGTGAGGGTGGGTCACTCTCTACCTGAGCCACTTTTTTCTTCCACCCTTCTAATTAACTGCTTCTGTACATTCGTGGGCGACGCGGAAAATGCTAGAGCTCCTGCAGCAATCTACACCCACCGTCTGGAATTAAATTCCTTTGGTTAACAGTGCAACACCTCAGTACCATATCGCAGGCTAAAAATTAATCGACGGGAGAGTTGAGTATTAATAGGTATGACGTTTGCATGCTACTGCAGATTTGAGGTGAAAAAAAATATTGGAACGCTTTAAAATGCAAGTTTTATAAAGGTGGTTTGCTAATTTTGAGAAGTAATAGAGCAGTTAAGGAAAGATTAAAAACCGAATTCCACCAATTTAATCCATTATTTCAGAAACTTGAAGGTACCAAACTGAAAGTTTAACAGGGTCTCACTGGTCCACTTTTATCCCATAAGTTTGTTAAGGAAGGTAGGATTTTTACCTGAATTATAGGCACCATCCATTGATTAACATTGATTGGCAGTTCTTAAAGAAACAAAAATACAACAAGCAAATAAACATATTATTACTCCACAGTAAATCCACAACACTTAGTTTATTTTTACATCCCAAATTATAATTTAGCTATCTTCAATATTTACAGGGAAATGGTCATGTATAGTAGGAAACGTCATTCAAGTAACATGTGTTCAGAGTTTTTTTTTTTATTCAAGGATCTCAAAACTTGTATTTTCAGTGAAATGTCGCTATCGAATTGTTGGATGGAGTGCAATACTCTGTTATCTACGCACGTGGAAAAAGTAAAAGAGGTCTGCGTATATTGAGCTACTGCTTTTATAACTTGCAAACTACGTTCTTAGCAAGTAATCAGTTGCAGACATAATGGATTTAAACATATTAGAGAAGAAAACATTTTATAAGCTTCAGAGGTGAGGAGGATATGGATGAGGTAGTAATGGGGTTTTGAAAACATCTCTCAGGTCTGCTTTTGTCATTTGTAACATTCAGATTTTATTCTACTGGCTCTTCATTGAAGAGAGGCTTAACAAAGCAAGAGATCCCGACGGAAATTATGGAAATAGAAAATGGAAAGGCCCAAATTTTCAACTACGTCACACGGTACACGACTTCCACGGGAAGATATGCTCCGATGGCATTTATCACGGTCCCAGGGATGACTCCATCTGCAAATTACGCAACAAACCGTGTTCAAAATATCACTTATTAAAATGTGAAAGCAAAGTTCATTCATTAAATGCACTTACTAATCATTGGTGAAAAAGTGAGATTTTTATTATTGTACACATTGTGTTTAATAAATTGCTTATATTAACACTGTGTTATCATGTAATTCTCATAATTAAACAAATCAAGTGAAATACACTTCCATGGCAAACTATCAGTTCTCGTTAAAGTTACTAAATATAAAAGGTACCTTGAAGTAGCAGTATTTGAACCTGGGACCTTTAACACAGAAGGTGAACGTTACTGCACATTGTTGCGCTGCGAGAACAAGTCACTTCAGACACAGCGGTGCAAAGCAGTACTGACACGACGACGCGATGCAGTGGACAGACTTTACAGCATATCTGTAAAACGCCGGGACTGCAGCACTTCTCAATCCGCAGGATGAGAACACTCACACGGTATGATTATGAACCAAGAACACACTGAAATAAATAAAAGTAAATCAATGCTGTACACATGTACACTTACAGAAAATTCGAAATGCATTTCCCTTCAGTTACATAGGCTACCTACATACAATTTTGCTATATGCAAATGACACATTTTCACTAGGCTTTTATAGTCTATATGTCGTGTCATTTTTCTATTTTATTTTCAGTATCGGATAAATCTTATTGCTTAAAGGTACTGCTTGCTAAGAGGTGCGCTGGAAGAAGTGGCAAACGGAAAAAGTGTTGGGGCAGAAGAAACTGCTACGATAAATGGTTCATATGAGGATACAAAGAGGGAAGAATGGAGAAGACTGAGCTTTAAGTGAAGGAAACTGTGATCTAAAGAAAAGTGTATTGTAATTCATTAGAAAGAACAGGATATCAGTGCTGGAAGTAAAGTGAAAGCTTCTGCATTTGTCACGGTTGGAAAAAAAAAACTCTAAATGAATTCAGGCCTTATATGTTCGTGTCACCTTCGACACCCTTGGAGACAAAAAAACAATAACCACGAACTGTGCACCACAGATGGAAAGAAACTTTATACCAGACTTGGAATCATTATATAACAACTCACTTTGTACACGACCACAGGTTTGGTATCCTCTCCGTCTCTCACCACAGAAGTCCACCCAAGTGCAAACATCTTAAACCAATCCACCAGGAGTGCCCGTAGCGGTCGTGCAGGTGTATACAGAATGTTCCAGAATTAGACCGACAAACTTTAAGAGCTGATAGATAGCATTATTTTAAACACTTTTCGTCAAGGGAGTTTTTGCTGCGGTGCTTCGTTTAAGCGCTAGACGAGTTAATGTTATAGATCACTGCCTCCCACTCAGTTTAAATATTTACGACAAAATCAACAATGCAAATTATTTGCATTTATCATAGTAAGGCACACAACCTTAATCCAAGAAACAAACACAAAACACAGAAACAAAACACAAACATTTCATTGTTTTCATAAGTTAATCACAGCTTTACTATTCAAAATTAGACAAACTTTTAAACCAGAGAAATGGCTGGTGTCTTTGCGAAAGTACGACAAAATAGGGCACTGTGTTAATCGCAATGGGCGTGCGTTCCAACATTTACTTTGAATAGTAAATTAGTGGTCTTTGTAACATCATAAAGCACAATGCAATCCCATGTTTTAAAATTCCGCGCTTGTGGTCTACACGTCACAAGGTCAGGGTGCCACCCCGTCACGCAGATTATCTTGCCAAGAGCGTTCGTATTCAGCATGCGAAGTTACTACATGATTTATATAAATACATTCAGGCGTGGTGAAAACTCAGAAAAAGAGATGAAATGGCAGATTCATTGCAAACGGATTCGATTTTAACCTCCAGTTAACAAAGCAGACCGCAACTGCAACGTAAAGTGGAGGGTTTGACTATGAAGTTAATATTACTGAACTATAATATCTATGAGGTGTATCATATTTTAAATTAATTACATCAGCAAATCACCACGTATGCAGTATTCAATCCTCCGTCATGTATGAACGCAAATCTGAATAGCAGTATTTTCGAATGTCTATCAATATGAACGTGTATTACCTATTATATCGTTTTAATCGCTTCAACTTTGTCGTTAGTAAAATCAATTTAAGAAACTTATACTCCACACTGAACGCTTTGAATACTCCACACTGAACGCTTTGAACACTCCACTCTGTTTATTCTAGATTTTTTTTTCTAAATAAATGTAAACGAATATCTAGAAACAAAAGCAAAATATTTAAACCATTACTAACGGTGCTACGAAGTTTCCGCTTTGAACGAAATGTGTTGCCAAGTTAATGATAGAATATATGTTAGTGGTATATGAACAGAGTGCAAGCACCCAACTCTGGAATAGCCGAAATCGTTGTGTTGCTATCCGTAAAGTATCGGGTGTTGGTATTCTATCCCCGCCTCCTGTGTGCTTATTTTCTGAAATGTAAAATTAACGTCTTTAATTCTCCAGCAACGGAGAATCACGATAAAGACACACTTCTAGGAATTGAGTTGATGGGGACTTAGCAGTATAGCATATTGCTCGAACATGAACTAAAATGGCAACGTTGTTAGGTCCAAACGGTTTCTTCACGTTGAATTATCTACAACTGAATTTTTCTGTTTAATACTTCATTAGCTGTTTCATTCACTGGCATCCAATTCTTCTAGTAATGCATTTTTGTGACTACTAATATCACATTTTATACTATTAAAGCTTTTCTATGTTATGTAACACATTAAATTCGTTTGCCTTCGGTACTTTGAGTCTTATTCTCACATATTACTGCATAACTCCTATTACTGCGTATAAACGAATGCAGTCGTATATATTATTTAGTTCACCTCTTTCGCATTTTCTTGCGATTAGCTTCTGTTTTATTTTCCATTTGTAGTTGTAAATGACAGCACACCTCCTTAACGTTTGTGCTTAAGTTTTTCACTTTTATGTTAAGGCTTAATTTTCCTTGTAAATGCCCGTTTGTTGTTTACGCGATATTAATGTAGTCTTAATTCCATTTATTGCTACTATGGAATCCGACTGTCGCCTTCAGCAAGACTAGCTGGGAAAGTTGGGTTGCTAGGTTGGGAATGGATCATAGTTCTTTGGATAGAGGTGAGTGTTGTAAGAAGCTAGATTTTACTGCGTGTTTCTCATGGAAAGGATGATTTCGTGGAATATATTTTTAGAAAAGAGTAAAAAAGCGCGAGGGAAAACCCGTTGTACATAACAGCCTCACATGTTGCTCTGGTGTAAATAACGGAGTTGTTGCTCTGTGCGTGATTGTTGCCACTAAATTGCATCGCCTTCTCGTGTCGCACATTTGCGAGGATCATATCCATCGATCAGTGATAACGACTTACTCCAGTTCAAATAATCATCGTCAGCAGAGCGCAAAACTACGGTGAGAGGATGTTGGCATTTTCCTTCCCAAATAACCAAAGCTCCTTGAAAAAGTGAATCATGTCTGAAGGGGAAGCACCGCTGGAAACCGGGCTTTGACATAGCCTATTTACGTAAGGCAAAGCAATTTGGTATGCTGCTTTCACATGACTTTCTCTATCCCCTCTGCAAACTATCCTTACACAGTGTTATTATATATACTGCTTTTTAATTCAGGTAAATCTTCAATTCACATTTACACATTTCGATGTAGGATGCAGTAAGTAGAGCGATATTCTCATTTTTAAAGAGCATATCGCGATGTGAGGGCTTTGAAATTCCATGCCTCTTGCCTGGCAAGGACGTATCCGGTATTTCTATAGGGCGGGGGGTGCGGGGGGGGGGGGGGGGGGCGTCAACGTCGCGTAGTTTGGGGTCATCAGAAAATTTAAAAAATTTATTTTGGCAAATTTAGACTTAACATAGAAAACATTTGGATCATATCCTAAAAGGGGAAAAATAAATAATGTTACATTTGGTAGTAATAATATTTATTACATTATGAACCAAGTATTAGAGTAGGAAGAATATATATATACTAAATAGTTGTTAAAGAATGTGAGAGTAAATAATCCAATATTTTTAATTACATTTTAAAAGACTGTGCAAAAGATAGCACCGTGCAAAGAGTGGAAAAACAACTTCCTTCAAGTTTGTTGGTACTATTATGCTCAAGTTGTAATTTAGTGTACGTCTCGATTATTATTGTTATTATTATTATTATTATTATTATTATTATTATTATTATTATTATTATTATTATTATTATTATTATTATTATTATTATTATTATTATTATTATTATTATTATTATTATTATTATTATTATTATTATTATTATTATTATTATTATTATTATTATTATTATTATTATTACCTAGATACTTCCTCTGTTACTACAGGTAAGCAGTAGACAAAGTAAAAAGGCGCGCTTAACGTAGTTAAGTTATCCGTTATGTTACGGATCGTGACACCACCGACCAATCTTGAGGGTAAGGGTTCGTATCACAGTTGTATGAGTTAAATGTTTTGAGGCATTTTCCTAGAGATTTTCCCTTTTCTGGAAGATATATTGAGTAACTTTCAGCTCTGACTCAGAACTTAGGAGGGGGAAAAATAAACATTGCAAGTACAGGTTAAGATGTTTCACTGTTTCTACAGAGTCGCACGAATATACAAATCTTTAGCCACTACAATTATATTACACATACTCTCCTCAAAGCACTGCTGTATTTCTAAGCAACATTTGAAGTTGTCTTTTGCACTTGCAAAACAAAGTGTTAGACTTGAATGGAACAGGCTAAATGGCGATCAGTGGAGCGTTAAACAAAACAGACACAGTGTGTGGCAGATGAAAAACGTTAAGCTCTGTTATTAAATGTAAACCTATTACCGTTCTTTGTGAAAGGCGCAAAACTTGTGAAAGAGCAGTTCTCTGGCGGTGCGCCTCTCCAAGTGACAGCTGGGCCAAATGTTTCCAGATGTGATGTTTCACTTCATGGAGAAATAGGCTGAAAGGAAACTAGGTGAAGAAAAGAAGTTGTGATCGTTATCTATAAAGAAGACACAGTGCTAAAATTAGATATCCTGTACGGAATTGTAAATACAAATTAAGTGTGAGCGAGTTTAAGCAGTAGGTATATTTTGCTAGTGTTGTTTCAACAAACGTAGAGGTCAATAAGCCTTCGGAATGCCTAAGGAAAGTCTCCCACGTACATCCTGCTTGCGAGCAGGCATTCTGCCAAAGCCAACATGCTCCGCTGTTCATTGTAACTTTGCAAACACAGCTTGAGTATGGCCCAGATCTGCATATGATACAGGTGTGTGTGTGGAAACCTCCCACGAACAATCAAAACTTGCTCATCTTATCGACCTATTAATTGTAATCTCAGTTAATACGGCTGGATACCCTAATGCTGCCCATAATTTGCGAAATGTTGGCATTGCTGGAGGGGCTTGTTTCCAAAACGCATCAAAATCATCCGGCTAATTCAGAGGAGAACTAAACATTATTGAGAGTACACTAGATGTATATTATTTAACTTGTCAGAAAATATCCTAAACATTTGGTGTTTTAATCAAAATTGTTTGATCTATTTTTTGAGAAAATTGAAAAAACGAAACATTTTCCATAGGGCAGTTTTGGTTGGGGGAGGGATTTTCTTAAAAACCTTTGTATCGTACCTTTGACAGATACAGAGTTATATTTCCAAGTTTGGCATGTATCGAACCCTTCGTTCCTAAATTATGCTGTTAACACATGCGCGTGCGCGAAGCAACTTCACACAGAACCTCCATAAAATCCCACCATAGTAAGGACATTGTTATTTTATAGCAACGTATTTAAATATTAATTTTAAACACTATATATAGGCGATGTCTAAATACCATTAGATTCTATAGTCCTGAGCCACCTTACAACGAAGTATACTATTCCGAAACAGCATCAGTGAACTGCACGAGGTCTCGCATTGTCCTGCTGCAAGAGAACTTTGTTTCTGTTAACTATATCTATATCTGGGTAGTTTCTCTGCACTCGTTCCAGCTGTTGAGAATAAAGATCCACATTGACGGCACGTCCGTTTGAAATAATATATATATTTTTCACATACCGCTCCCCAGTAATTAGTTATTGCTTTTTAACTCCTCAACATCTCCAAACTTAGCCGCCACCCCATGCAGGTAGGTAGATACAATTTAGCTAGGTGGAGGATCTTAGCCAGTTATTCCTGCATCCCAGATTATAGACCTCACCATTGTCGTATACCCTCCGTAAAAAGCTGAAGCTTGTTATCCGAACTGCGTTCTACCATTTACCGATATTAAAGCGTGCCCACTAATAAATAATTCCAAAAGCCAAATGCAATATGTTAAGTGAATGCTAGAAACTCGGCTTTCAACCATTTGGATCAGATGAAGAGGAAAATTTATTATTCAGTAACAAGTAAAACGCTAAACTGCATTAAAATTCCGTTTATAGCATCAGAACATGCTATTCTACAATTGATGTAAAATTAATGCAAATGTGCAGATATAATGTGCAGTAGATTCGGGATAAATTACATTACGATAAATGCAACGAACGAATGTCGTTCAAACTTTAATAGCTCGTTGTGTTTTCTACTAACGAGACCATTTATTTCATTATTCCTCCTCCGTCAGTACGATCCATTAATAATTCGTTTTCATCATCATCATCATCATCATCATCATCATCATCATCATCATCATCATCATCATCATATTATTATTATTATTATTATTATTATTATTATTATTATTATTATTATTATTATTATTATTATTTATTATTATTATTGACCGCCTCCGTAGCGCAGTGGTAGCGCACCTGCCTGTGGCGCGGAGGATCCGGGTTCGATCCCCGGTACCGGCATGGGATTTTTCTCCCGCTGGGAGGTCTGGTACGGGGTGCATTCAGCCTCGTTAGGTCCCTGGGGGGGGGGGGGCCAATTGAGGAGCTATCCTGATAGAAAGGAGTGTCCCTAAAAGGTCAAAGTATTCGCCTTACGGTCGGGGGAGTCGGCGTGCTGACCCCCGCCATCCCCAACCTGCACTCCTCCGTGGCAGGAGGACGCAGCGGTCGGGCGATGAGGGTAACCTCTGAATAAGGGGAAGACGCCCTAGGGAATTATTATTATTATTATTATTATTATTATTATTATTATTATTATTATTATTATTATTATTATTATTATTATTATTATTATTATTATTATTATTATTATTATTATTATTATTATTATTATTATTATTATTATTATTATTATTATTATTATTATTATTATTATTATTATTATTAAATTTAGCTACGCAATAGCTGAACATTTTGCATCGAGTGGATTAGTATCGCCAGTCTCTCACAGTAATTTGTTTCAGGTTGTGATCAGGTATAAGAATAATGATTGTGTAGGTATGTGATAGCGTTTCCTAGTTCTTAAGGTGGGATAAGATGTGATGCTCGTACTCCGTATGTTGTTATTGACATGTTTAATTACCAGAACACTACATAACGTGCAGACGTCGCCACGCCCAAAAGAAGCTGCCGGCATCACTACGTGCACATGTGCCTTGTTTGAAAATAGTGCATTAGGTGATGGAAACCCCCATTTTGTTTTCCGGTTCATGTTAATTTAGGAGATGTTCCACGTGCTGTTTCTAGACGCTTGCACTTTCTTAATCCTTAACACTTCACTCACAGCTCCACTTGGAAAACTTCCAATTAGAGCTCTTGCTTCTTTACGGTCTGCTTCATCATCACGACTGGAGGAAACGTTAATTCATCACCTCCAGCTTCTCCTAACGGTAGACGTATGTAACTCCAATTCAACGAATTAGTCTTAAAACTCCTCTTTCGGCGTCACAAATTTAGAGACCGCGCTTTATATCCTTGATATAGAAGTAGCAGTTTACAACCCTTTTACTTTCAAGCTGAGAAACTCTGGGGACCTTTCCTAAGTATTCTACTTTTTTAAAATATTAACACATCGAATACGATAATGGTTATTCACAACACAAGTGTTAAAAGTAAAATTTTATTTTCCCAGTAGGGATGTTTGCGAATCCAAATCGCAGCCGGATGCAGTAATCCTACGAACAAAATAAAGTCACTTTTAAGATGTGCGGCATACACATTTGTAGACATCTGAATTGGATAATGTAACAATTTGACAAATCCCACTTCTGACACCAGTGTGACGAAATAACAAAAATCCAGTCGTTACTTTTTTATTTTCCTCTAACTGAATGCAAAAATACCTAGTTCTCTTTTACATACGTTAACACAGCCTTTAGTCTTTCGTGATAATATTACAACTCACAACTGCTTTCTTCTCGTAACCTGGACTCACTCCGTTCACTGTCTTTTTCACTTTCTCTGTCTCTTAAACACCAACTCTTACGATACAATCACTCAATAATCGTAACTGCTTCGCTGTCTTCCTTCACGATGCGACGACACACGCAGCTGACACACACACACACACACACACACACACACACACACACACACAAACACAAACACACAGAGAGAACTGACTCCTGTATGTAACTCACTCTGCTCGTTGCTCCGCTTCCTTATGTAGCGGGGATGAAGTAACACGGATCTTTCAAGAACTTCTACAAATACACCGGCTGCCGGACACTTCTCGAATAATCTGGGAAATTCCTTTTGGTTCTGCCGTTGTGATTGTCACGTGTTCACCAGTCGCGCGAAGCAGCGTCACCGTGAGCGCCTTTGAAATACGTACCGCCAGTGGATTGGGGCAGTCGAGCTCCGACCGTCCTTTGTTGTGTGACACGGCCGGCGTCACAATAAAAAGAGAATAACACAATAGGCAACTAAGAGGAATGGCACCTAGGACGAGATCAACAGACGTGTGCAGCGAGGATGTAGACTTTTGTTGATTCGCTAGCAGTGATACCTTACACCAGTCAATAAAGCGATTATATAAGTATCATAAGTTCTCTGTATGATTTTGATGTTAACAATTCCAATGTTACACTTTCTGCATCTTCCAGGATTTTGCGGCCAAAAATGATCTTAGTTGTGAACGTGTCCTTAAACCTCACTCACTCACTCACGCACTCACTCACGCACTCACTCACTCACTCGTCGCGTCGGTCTGGGTGGCTCAGTTGGTTAGACGCTGGGCCACTGATCCCAAGGTCGCGGGTTCAAATCCGGCCCAGACCGATGGTTTTTAAGTGTGCTTAAAAACGACAGCTCCATGTCAGTAGATTTACTGGCATGTTAAAGAACTCCTGCGGGACAAAATTCCGGCACACCGGCGACGCTGATGTGATCCTGGCAATTGACAGCGTCGTTAAAGAACAAAATAATTTAAATTTTTCACTCGTCGCTCACACCAGAATTTTGTCTGGCTCTTGGAATTCATTTTCATCCATATTCATACCAACCGCCATTTTATGGGTTATTTAGGTAAAAAATAAAAGAATGACGATTCAGATCAAAGAGAGCGTAAAGCTTGCAATAATTTAATTGGACTACGCATTGCGAATTTGAATTGTGAACAGATAATGCGACCGCAGTGACTGAATGTACAAATATATAATTAAAGGTAAAACCTAATCAGACTTTGTCGATTTACTAAACGTGTGCAACTGCAAAAGATAATTGCCATATGACTGGTCTCGACACAAAGTTGGTAATAATGGAGCGGCATAAAAATGTTATTACATTAGTGTAGGATAAAATAATTGAATTTTTCATCTTAAAATCTACCAAATTGTTATTTACAAGCAATTTTCGTTAGATTGAAAGATTCAAATACCTTGAATTTTTAGTAAATGTTTTATTTATTCTTGCTGACGTACATTATTGGGAAACCAAAAGATGCAGTAATACCCACATAATAGATGTTACATATCTCGGCATTTGCACATGGAATGACCCCATCACCAGCTTACTTCAATAAAATATATGTATACCCCTTCTTAAGCCCTTAATATTGGAAAATCGCAGTTTGCTTTACAGTAAAAAAGATTGTTATACAATTCCCTTATCGGTCTTACGTGGCACAGTATAGTTTTACAACCTGGAGTATCGCTTCATCATCAATTCATGATAAGTCCGAAGAATGCGAACTGTGATGACGGGATTGAAATAATGCTTACCTGATGCCATATTTGCAACACCACTCCTCATTGGGATCTCTGCAACCCTCCGAGATAGCTTCAAAGAACTCCGCATTTCATTTCTACTACAAACCAATTCTTTGCTGCTACAGATACCTACCAGCAAATCCCGCTTCCGTTCACAGAAAACTGAAAAGACACCAATAGACCTAATGGAATAATAATAATAATAATAATAATAATAATAATAATAATAATAATAATAATAATAATAATAATAATAATAATAATAATAATAATAATAATAATAATAATAATAATAATAATAATAATAATATATAATATATAATATATAATATATAAATAATATAATATATTACTATAATATATTATTATATATTATTATTGTTGTTGCGGTAGCAAAGATTTTGTGTAATTTCTAAGAAATTGTGGCTAAAGAAAGCTCTTTATTGGCTACATATACTTTATAACCCTTAAACTCCGCGAATTATTTTGCTACATGTACCGCTCTTACTCCTAAACCGGTTTTATATCCCTTTCACGCGCACATTAATGTGATTGGAATAGCCATGACCGTTAAGGCGATACGCATGTACTGGCCATCCATTCTAAGCCTAAAGTTCCAGTCTCAGCTACTGCAGTCAAATGTGCCCGTGGTAAAGGATGTAGAGAGCCCACGTAAAATAGGCGGTGTGATATCACGCGTGGTTGATGACAGGGTCACATTTGACTGCACTTGCATGCATCTTTGCTTTTTGTTGTCAAAAGAAAAACACTACAATAATATAATAATATTGAAGTAAATAAATATATTTATAATTATAGCTGGAAATGCATGAAGTTTGTTGTTAAATGCCAGTATAATATGAACATGACAAAGAAACGTTTAAAATACTCTAAAAAAGCCTCTTAGCGTGCGCTTTGCATATGCGCAAAGCAGGACATTTAAGGGTTAAGGATGTGTTATGATTTTGCACGTATTGCTTGGTGACTAATGCAGCGTTTTTCTTTTTGTTACAGGTAAGTATCCTGGATCTTGGTTTAGTTGTTGAACGTGTGGCTGAAAATGGGATGTTACTTAGGCAAGTACTAAAGAAAGTGATACCTACATATCCTTAGGAGCGAGATGTTTTTGAACAAGCCAAAGACGAGATCGATATTTTGATAGGAGTAAGGAAATGACGTTCTTAAGTCTTAGCAATTGAGTAACGCATTTGTTTCATACTTCGTCTAAATTACATTACTCTGATTAAACGCTGGTAACTGTGTTCAAGATGGACTATATGCCTCAGTGTTTTGTTTTATGTAAGGTGATACTTAATGAACCTTGGGTTTAGAAGCTTTTGAGAATTGAGTGAGGTAGCTAAACTAGAATTTTTGTCGTAAATTATTATTCTTTGTGCAATTAATTAAATGTTGAAAATTTTCAACTGATTCGTAACAAGTTGTATGTTAGACGCAAAATTTAATGTCGGCTCATAGCTGAATATTACTATTCTCTTTCCTGTTGTGCAAATACATTTTTGCAACTTTCGTTGTAATCACGATCGAAGATGCAGAGAGTCACTGAACCTTAATACACGTCCCGCCAGATAAACAGAGTAGGCCGTGCTTAAATAAATAATTACCCATAGTAATCTTGGCGGCCAACTGTGTGTTAATTCTGAAATTGAAGAAAATTGCAAAATAGCCTGTACTTCTCTCATACCTGAAAAATCTAAAGAGAGATTCGAAAGATCCTACATAATTTTTAAAAATTGGTTGAATAGAAAGAAAGCAGGAATAAATGAAAAAAAAAAAAACATTTAATGCCTGTTTTGTAAGTAGGAGTGAAATATTGAAATCTCCGGGAGCTTAAGGCTGAATATTCTATGTTAAAGAGTGTGATAAACTCATCATGATATTAACATTGCAAAGTTCTATCGTTTGATTGCTTTCTTAAAGAAAAAATGTAGGAAGCTTAACAAAGAAATCCAAAGTTTTCTGCAGAGAAGGTATGGTGAGATTTTTAAATGAAGTTCCATTGAATTAAACTACTAATAATTATTTCCCCATACACGTGTGTTGTGTTTTCGCTAATCCTCGGAAATTGAAAAGACTTGACTAGATCTCGTCTTTCCAAACATTTCCTCGGTCCAGTAAAAATCACTTACCATCCTTATATCACAATATAACATTGTGGGTGCAAATTATATTTATATCACTGGCTTTAGAGCGTAATTTCACAGCGTGTTTAACTGTATAACACAGCAAGGCATGGTAAGCCTATGGTATCGGGTCACCCGCCATTAAATTTTGCGCCAGTTATACTTATATAGTTGTGAAGGATGTTTTGTATTCTAGAATACCACAATTTAGTTGCGTGTGTCGCCAAACTGCAGAATGGAAGTAGCAAATGAAACGCAAAATACTGTTTTACTTTCTCTACTACGTATGGTAAGGGAAGTATGGTATTCGACCCAAAAATTTGATGTCGAGATTTCATCGGAAATAGCCCCCCTCAGTAATATGTTGGAGATAATATGATTCTTAATACTTGCTTATTATTAGCACAGCGTTTCTATACAGGATCGAATGCTTGCATTCTATTGCGATACCCGCTTGCAAAAATAGCGCTTCAATGTTTTGTGAATGTGTTTCTCATGAAAATTGTCCCATGAATTGCTTGGCCGCAGATTGGTGTGACAAACGCCAAGAGGAGCTGCACAGGCATATCTTTATGTGTGAGGATAAAGAGCTTTCTGAAGCGCCGTGTTTTACGTTCATTATGGATATAGCAACTTCCGCTATTAACACCTTATCACGTTTGGCTGAAAGTTATTTTAAAAGAGCAGGTGGTGTGGATAATGAGAGGCTAATGTAGCTATTCAAGTGAAGTTGTAACATGTAATGACTTCCGGTGCTCGCCGTGGTAGTGTAGAGGTAGACCATTACTCTGGCATTCTGCTTCCCATGCAGCATTCCGAGTCCGACCTTTCTGCTGACAGTCATGTACGGCCTTTGATTAGGTTTCATCACAGTGCGTGTGTACAAGGGCGTTTGAGTTGGAGGATTTTATATCTGAAATTTAATTATGTATGCTTTCATCTTTACCTTCTCTATTCTTACTGCCAGAGAAATTATTGCACTCCAACCAAAAATTCGACACTGATATTTCACCAGAAATACACGTTTTGAGCCACCCTGAATCCAAATCAAAGGTAATTTTAGAAAAAGATGCCGCAAGAACCACCCTACCCACCTAGGCTACCTTTTATGTAAGGAAAAATTTTCTATCTGTTTTACTTTCTCAAATGACTTTTGAGTCATTCTGATAATGTGATATATTAAAGATATACAGGCCGCTTCAGAAGATTCCTGGAAAACTTAAGGAACAGAAAGAGTAGACAAAATGGAGTAATTTTCGACTAGGAAACCATGTTCCCAAACATGATCCCGAGTCAGTACCAATGATGTTCTGTTAAACTGCAATACACCTTATTATGCAGAGAGTTCAGTGAAATAGGTTACAAAAGATATTCAAACACACACCACCACCAATGCAGCGAGTCAGTACGTCAGTGGACAATTCCAGATACACAGCGATATTTGACCCTGAAGACACACGAGCGTTTATTTTGCGTGCGTTTTAAGCACGTAATATGCGCGCAGGTTAGCTTCACTAGGTATCTAATGGAAGAGCGCGTAATCAAAGTCATGAAAGCAAAACGAGGATAAATGCGCGTCATAACGGGGAGTAGAATTGAAATGCTAGGACGCGCGTAATCTATAAACTGCGTGCGCTCTGAACTCACTAGCATGACAAGATAACAGGTGAAACACTTCACATTCAGCGCGTTTAGTTTGCCTTCTGTTTCTCCAAGTGTCTCTGCAATTGCAAAATGGACACAAAACGATTAATAAGTGAGGTTGAAATTCGTCCTGTGTTATGGGATACCGCTTGTGATGTAATTAGAGGCCTGCACGGGCCGACATTCTTAGGTTCGGCCCGGCCCGGCCCGAACTCAGCCAAGCCCGAGCCCGGCCCGAGCCCGAGAAGAGGTTATAGTGCCAGGGCCCGAGCCCGGCCCGGCCCGATTATTTAAATTTATTATGACATTATTATTGTTGTTGTTATTGTTATTATTACTATTATTTGAAACCTTTCAGCAGAATAATCATATAGAATCCCTAGTAAAGGAATGTCGTGATTATTGTGCTATTCTCGGAAAAATACATAATACATTATTTTGTATCTCTTAATTTTCAAGCCCGGGCCCGGCCCGAGCCCGACAAACATTTTTCAAATTAGGCCCGAACCCGGCCCGCGGGCCGGGCCGGGCCTAGGCCCGAGGGCTTGGCCCGAGCCCGTGCAGACCTCTATGATGTATACAAGGGCAAGCGTCCTTTTATATTTGGAAGAAGTTCATCAAATGAAGAAGCTAACATTCGAAAATAACTTTAAATTTGTCACCATGTTCACGGAGTCGAAAATCGTGTGGAAAAATTACCGTGCAAATGTCTCTCGCTGTTGAATTGTATGCACCCACCACCTTCATCCTTTTCCCTTCTATTTAATACGAGATAGGTAAGACCCACTATAGCAATAACTTCATCAGCTTCCATCTTCGAGAGCTGAAAGGACGATAGGACGCGAGTGTCACAGCCGTGTGTGTATCTGAAACGCGCGTAAAAGTGGACGCAAAGATTACACTCGTGTGTCCCCGGTGTGAAGCAGGAGTAGTGTTTCTTATCGCGCTTACGATAGTAGTGCCAAACTTGGAATGTGTATTTACGCTAGATCAAGGCAAAGAAGTCGCTCAAAATAGCGGGACTTAATTGTTATTTTCAGTTCATACAGTAGTTTATAAAACGCAAACGAAGTTTTCACGTACCCCGTCTTTCTTCCACTGATCATTTTCTATCTCTTCTATATTTTTCAAAAACCCTGCCAGTTTATGTCGGTCTCAAGTGATACATCCTCGAGCGTCATATCGTGCAATTCCTGTAAGGTCTCCAGTTACATTTTTTACTATTCATCTTGCTTTGGCCCAAGCTACTTCTATGGGATTGAGATCACACACGTATGGGGACAAGCAAATGACAGTATGGCCCAATGAAACCAAAAATGCGTCCGCTTTAAGAACCTCTTTAGGTTTGTTTGTTTCAATCATCCTATAAATATCCATTTTACACATAGAACTGTCACTCTGAACCCCTTTGTTCAGCAACCACAATATCATAGCAGATTTCACAGCACTCCTAAACAGCACGAACAACTTTGGAGGTAAGTTGGCAATGTAACTAGCAGAACAACGTTTGCACGGAGGTTTACAAAACTTGGGTTGCAGTACGTGGAATGTCTCTCCTCTACCCTCCATTCCCCTAAGACAGACATGGGCACGAGAGGAGAGATAGCGATTTAACCTTTGTCTCTTGCCGAGTGACAAAGATTGCTTGGATACAACACGTGCAATGGTGGCTTCGTTCCACCTGCGCGGTAATAGTTTCTACACCGTTATTAACTATTTTGTTTATATTAAACATATTTTGCATACAATAATTATTATAGTCACCTACTGTGGTTAGGCAAATTACATAATCTTGAAAATCATAACATTCCTTTCTCTTGTGCACGTAATACGTTGCCTAATGATTAACATACTAAATGGTTTCTCTTTCACAATAAATAAAGCAGCAAAGTTCCATTGCTATTTAGCCTTAAACATATTTTAAAACTATTTGATCAAGATCAACATAATTCTTTGATTTTAAACGTAATATTATGTTCAAACTTTAAAACACGAAATACAGGTTTATATAAAATAAACTAATAAGAAACTAAACCACTAAACAGTGGAGTAATATCGTCCCTTTTATATGTTTACAAATATGAATATTCAAACAGTAGATACCTTTTGAAATTGTAAATAAATACCTGTAAGAACACCAAAGTTTGATTTATGCTTCTGATCAAAGTGGCGTTTGATATTGCAACGCTTTATATTTGCAAATTCAAATCAACATATCTGCCATTCTTTATGAAACAGCCATACACGCCACTGAATGAGGCGTGTCAGAATCTGAACAGCGGTGCAGGGAAGGGATGAGGCAAAAACGTGTTAGGGGGAGCGGCCCAGTTAGGCCAATTTTGCCCATGACTGCCCTGATCTTGATATGGTGAACAGACCTAAGTAATCACTAAAATAAATAGTCTTTCATTTTAATTCTACAGAGAAATATCCTTAGAGTCGTGAAAACGTGTCCCAAACAATAAGACATTCTCGAGATCAGCAAAGATCTGGATGATCATATACTTAGGTACATATGTTGGATTTAAACCAATGAATATATAATACGTTAACATTTGAAAGTCTAAATGACTGTTGGTGAAAGAGTGAGGATATGAAGCCACAGGATGCACCAACCAACTGCAGTGAGACTTCCGCGAAGCTCGAGTTGCAGGGTTTCGTGCGGCAAGATTAAACCACATCCGTCCCGCCACTCACTCACATGGGTGCCTAAGCCCACCTTAAACAGCAGGCACAACAAATGTAACAAGGGGGCGTCACACATTCCCCTACCCTAGGAGGACATTTTAAAATTAGACACGAGCCATGGAATGCGACGTGTACCTACAAATCAACGGGTAATTCCCAACCTTTCCATTTTCGCATTCAACTTCCTTCTTGCTTTGTTACAATCAATGTTTTTCATTGGGGTGTATAATTATACATTGGCAGATGCTCAAATAACCAGAGCGCAAGTCATTACATAAAACAAACTCATCCGGATGAAAATTATATGTAGTTTCGGGACATAAAACTTGGCTATGGTTGCTCCGCCTTAAAACTGTGCCTACCATTCGAACTACCTGATACTGAGAATGTCGTCTTCAGATTCAGTCAACTAGGAGTGATTTCCTATTCTTTCTCTTCCACACCATAGCTGTATATCACGCCGCCAAATTGTTTTGCTTCAAAGTGTATCGAAAAAATTGAAATAATGACCAAACTTAAATATGAAATTTTGGGCTTATTCGACGGTTTACCGTTTTCTTTCTTATTGTATCATCTCATTTGTATATAGTTCCCAGTCCCTTAATTTTTACGGTCTCAAATGACCTCATTGTGGACGGGCTCTTAAACCCTACTTACTCATTTTAACTGATTAAACCAAGACCTACCTTGAAAAACAACTGATAGTCTTAAACTTGTTGATGGTGCATTTTAACGTTGGTTTTTATTAATCTTTTGCGATGAATTATACTCACTTTTACTCCCATCTGCATCCTTCCAGACTCTGGAAGTTAGGGGAAGCTTCCAGTTACAGAATTCCCACGTTGGAGATGGTAATCGAACGCGGAGCCTTTGGATTGAGAAGCCAGAATGCTGACCATTCGACGAGTTCATTCGACTTTTTGAGTTGTGCGAGGTCTCTCTCTCTCACTTACACACACACACACACACACACACACACACACACACACACACACACACACACACACACACACACACACACACACACACACACACACACACACACACACACACACACACACACATCCATATGTAAACTTTTTTGGACCGAATGCAATGCTCCATCTAGCTTGGATAAGCACCAGAGATAATAAGTGCAGAATAAAAAGATTCAGGAGACAGAAAAACACCTAAATTTACCGTACTTTTTAAGGGTGCACCAAAGTGAAAAAAAGGTGATTTTCTAAAGTATTGAGGTTTAATTTTTTTGCACAGGCATTACTAGCCACTAAAGAAATGTATGTACCAAGTTTCACTCCGGTGTCTAATCACATTCCTGATATATTTATATCAGTTTTATTGAGTATAGTCAAAATCTATCGCCTCCAGCAGATGTTGAACAAAATAGTTGATTTTTTAAAATTGTATGACTTATTACCTTTGTATCAAATTAAAGGGAAAAATGTTGATTTAATGAATAGTTTTTCTTAAAAAATTGTTTAATACCGCACTATAAAACTGTAATAAAAATAGCGTATTGTTATATTTTTTTTTAAAAAAAAGGTATAACCGATACCAAAATTCCAAACGGACATTTTATTACCCATATTTTGAACTATATTGGGGGAAAAAATTGGGTCTCTTGCTAGATCTTTGTGGGAGGAGATAGATATTGAATATGCGAAACTAATAAAAGACTGTTTCCGAGAAAAATGAATTTAAAGTTGAAATGGAAGGTGTGGGCATATGCATTTAAAAGACAGAGGCGCACCACTTTAAAGATGGCGTCCAAAATATGTGCTCCCCTCCCCCCCCCCCCCCTAAGGGATTAAAACTTCGCAGATATATTCGTTAAGGTATGGTGCATTTTTGCAATAAAAATCAAAGTTTTTTTTTTTTTTTTTTTTTTTTTTTTTAACCAATCAGGCTAAAATATCACCGGTGCTTCCTCAAAGCTGTTCGTACGAATTCCTATCCACTATTATCACCGAAATAATTTTTTTTAATATACTTTCAGTGAGAAAAGCTTCTGACTCGGTGCATTTGAACCAATTGCTCACTGAAAATATCTTGAGCATTAAGAAAAATGGCAAAATATTGCATTTAATGATAATTCAATAAACAGTTTTAATTTAATTTACGAAAAGAATTTTATACTTTGCTTTGTGTATTTTTTGGAAAAAGAGTGAGTGTTCATAATGTCTGTCATTTAATCTGTAAAACGTGTCCGCGTTTCAATAAACATACCAATGCTTCTGTATTTCAACAATATCCATTTTCCCTCCAGTCACATTCTTAGCGTTATTCATTCCCCCGTCCTGGATAGATCGGCGCCAACATGTCATTGTCACCAAAAATGATTAAGGGTGTCTCAATGAATCGTGATACGGACAGGTTTGTACCGCGTGAAGGTCAAGGAATGTCGCACACGTGCTGCATTGTTTCAGCAACCCCAGCTGCTGCAAAGTCTACAGAATACGAGTGCAATACTTTGGAGTTGTGGTTGTTCTTACCGTGTTTTCCTATTTGGCACGTAGAGACTATTACACTCATGCCGGATGATCACATATCGCCTCCTCCATTTCTGAACATCTGACGTATCCATGTGCATTAAAAAAAGTGTTTTGTTATTTAACGACGCCTTCAATTGCCAGGGTCACATAAGCGTCGCCGGTGTGCCGGAATTTCATCCCGCAGTTCTTTTACGTAGTAGTGTTTAACGCCCGCTTTTACTACTACGGCACCGCAGGCGGTGACACTGATGATACATGGAATGAAGATGGAGCACCGATGGAATGAGATGGCGGGGGAAACCGGAGCACCCGGAGAAAACCCGCCCTGACGCCGCTTCGTCCACCACGAATACCACATGCGGGTCCCTGGGATCGAACCCGGGCCGCCTAGGTGGCAGGTGAGCGCGCTAATCGCTCGGCCACGGCGCCGCCGTTCTTTTAGGTGCCAGTAAATCTACTGACATGGATCTGTCGTTTTTAAGCCGGATTTGAACCCGCGACCTTGGGATCAGTAGGCCAGTGTCTAACCAACTGAGCCACCCAACTGACAGACTATCCATGTGCAGTAACAACAATTAGCGGGTCATTCAAAACTGTCAAATAAAAGGTTTGAGGAATGTTCTAGTGAGGATATTGATATTTTGATTGAAAAGTCGAAGTCAACTGTAATTTTAAATATAGCACACTTACCTTTAATAAATAGCCTACTTAGGCAAATTCGTTCATTTCTAAAATTATTATTGGTGTCGTTCTCACAGCCTACTGGATTAGTTGTAGGTGAAAATAAACGTGAATTAAAATGTATGAATGTTATTGTACGTTGTTTATTTTTAAATCACTATTAATATTAAATAGTATTAAATAAATGAATTATTTATTATTTCATGGAATACTCTTAAAGAAATATCAGTCGAGCTTTTCGTATTTGGGATAATGTTTCTCGCGCTTCGCGCTCGCAAAATTGTCGCCATATGCAATAAGTACCATATTTGCAATACTTACATTCATTTGTAGATTAAAGCTTAATTTGCTTAATATTAATAATACAAAAGAAACGCTTAACCGAAAACATCTTGAGGAACATCCGAAAATATTAATTACCTTTAATAAATCCCGCTCCGCAATTTTTATTTGGTTTAAAGTCTCCCTTAACTCCTAGCACTATCGTGTCGCGATAGTATTGAGCTGATAATTTCAGAACTGCTTACCCCCTCCCCCACTTCTCTCACTCATTCGGTATGCAAGTACACAGAAAAGGTAATACTTAAAATAAAAATATTACTCAAACCTGTAGTTTCTGTAGTGTCGTCGTCCAACAATTTCTAACAGAAGTTAGATGGAAACAAAATTCATTCCTCACGCACTTTATACCCTGGCGAAACTAGTTTACGGGACTGGCCTAGTTAGGACTTTCACGCGTCGTGAGTGTGAACGCATGCAAAGTAGCGGAAGACAAATTTGTAAATAAAACACTCACCCGTTCAGTCCTGCTCTGTTGCCAGGCTGTAGATAATGTAGGTATCTCCCTTACCTTTCGCGATAGATGAATTTATTCGTCATATTTGAATGTACCATCACGCGAAATCTGCGCATTCGCAAGTCATACCCCTAACATTCTGTATAGATGTAACATAGGCCTGAGGTGACAGCTGATAAGAATAAATAACAAAATGTTTTTTCTACTTTGAGGCGCGAACCTCTGACTACATCATAATGACATCATGACACCGTGTCCTAAGCCGTTCAGCATCAATTGTGATGCTTGCTGCATTATCTGAACTCATATATTGTGCAATACTATGACTTGGGTAAAATGTATTATATATCTGCATTCAATCTAAACTCCTCAGCATCCAACCGTGTCATCCCTCCGATTAGTTAGTTGGGTCCTCCCCATCCTTCACCACAGTTTCTTTTGAAAACACTTGAATATACGTTTTAACGGGATTCAATCTTGCTATCCTTGGTTTGATAGGTTAGCCACTGCTATGGTCATAAATCCCGGTGTCGAAGCCAAGTAGATTTGGGATTATTATCCTGTTAGTTAGGCAGTACTGTTGATTAAAAGTAAAGCTAGAAGCAAGAAAAGGCAAAAAATGGATGTTTTAAAACTGTATCACATATTCTGACATACAATACAGTGGTTTTTATGTGCAAAATATAAACAATATATTGTTTAATTCCTGATCTGAAGTTACACCTTGTTTTGTTAAAAAATATAGAGCCTTTAACATCAGATCCTCGCAAGAAAAGCGCACGAAAAATTTGAGATGCGACATTTTTGTAAGGATAGATGGTGTGCTTTATATCCCTTTTGCACGAAGTATGTGGATATAATGTATTTATTATGTTATAGACTAATACGCAAATAATTAGACTATACTCACTCCAAAGTTCAGTTTATTGTAATGATTAGTTGTTGCGTGTAGCCTTGCAGTCAAAACGTAGGTGAGAGAAACAAGGATGTTTCCAACTTCTTCCTCCGCTACACAGCACACATTCCTTATCCAGTGACACAGATGATATGAACATTAAAGAGTAATGTCTTATTTCCCACTGGACCAATAGCAGTTATTCTGGGAATTGCATAGCAGTGAAGATGGAAGAAGCCTCGGAAGATAACACAGACCTATATGGGTCTACATTTCCCTGTCAGGCACAGCTAAAAAGCATACACAGGAAAACGTACTAGATTTTTTGTAGTTTCTTGAGCAGTTCATAATGTAAGTTTTGATAGGTATATTCTATAAGTATTGATATTTTTCATGCATTTTAATTGAGCTTAACGACGTTTATTATTATTATTATTATTATTATTATTATTATTATTATTATTATTATTATTATTATTATTATTATTATTATTATTATTATTATTATTATTATTATTATTATTATTATTATTATTATTATTATTATTATTATTATTATTATTATTATTATTATTATTATTATTATTATTATTGTTATTATTATTATTATTATTTACAGAACATTTCAAATTATAACTTGTGTACCTACCTGACATCGCAGTTTATCTTTCCATGTAGTGTAGTAGAAATTATAAGGTATGCTGTATTCGTAGTACATGTTATCTATCTAGTAAGATTAAGTTAATTAAACCTGTGTATATTTAAGCTAAATGAAGTTTAACATGAGAGTGAAGTAAAATACAAATTTTAAAAAATAAATACAACTATACAAGCATAAAAATATAGCGCGGGCCTACTACGCCCTGCGCGACCGGCGGTGTCCTACCAGGGCGCGCGCCTAACGGAAGATTAAATGTCCTTAACTTATGCTATATGCGTTTGTCAATAGTTTATAGCATAATGCGTTATGATGGTGTTTACTTATAGATCGAGAAGGAACTGATAGACCTAAACAGGGATGATGCAGTCGTAGAAACAGGAAACCGGAAGCGGATGCTCTTCCTGGATACGCTTTCTAATTGTTTCCGGACA
This sequence comes from Tenodera sinensis, assembly GCA_030765045.1. Taxonomy (NCBI): domain Eukaryota; kingdom Metazoa; phylum Arthropoda; class Insecta; order Mantodea; family Mantidae; genus Tenodera; species Tenodera sinensis. The sequence continues at coordinate 135,454,583 of CM060963.1, forward strand.
CCTGAAAGGTTAACCCTCCTCTTTACCGTGTTCTGGCCGACGCCGACGGTAGCGTTTGCATCGCAGACATTGCTACATCAAATCCAAGTCACAAGACAAATGAAAACTGATGTTACATGCATTTCTCAGGCCACTGTCGTTCATTTTAATAGCTTCTACAAGCTATTCTTGAATAACTTCATTTGTCATTCTATTTTGTGTTAATCGCATTAAACATTTGCACAAAAAGTTTAATTCCACATTTCATTGTAGGATAAAGGCATAGGAGACCAAAGTGATTGTTGTTTGTTTAGAAACGGGCCAATTTATGTTGGTTTTGGAATTCCATATTCTTTCCATGACCTCGAGAGAAATTTCTGAATTGTGAACACTTCAAAAAGATAAAGAATTTAAATTTTCAAATCAGCAGTAATAACGGATACGTAGGAAATAGCTGTTGTCTCAATAAAGTTATTTGAAATAAATTGTTTTAGAGAGACCTACTATTTTGATTGTTGTTAGATAAGGATTTATCTATCCCTAATAGTTTATCGCTAATAACAAAAGTAGGTATACACAATTCATTTAGAACGAATGACTTTAAAGGCTATTCCCGGAATGTTCTAACACATATACTAATTATGGTAGACGCAACATTTAACGGAGCTGATAACTGGCTATTACTATTCACTTTCCTGTTGTGCAAATACATTTTGTGGGTGCAAATTATATTTATATCAGTGGCTTAACAGCGTGATTTCACAGTGTGTTTAACGATACAATGCTGCAAGACGAGTCAGGTCTATGTTTGGATGTTGTATCAAGCCACCCGCCATCAAATTTTGCCAGGCACAGTGATTAAATGTCATACATGTACGGCATTTTAATGAAAATAGTTGAGAGCCATTTGAGAAAATCTTAAAATCGTATCCGCAGAAGATGCCGAACTTAAATATACTTTAGTGTTCAACCAATTTTTGTCTTTTGGGTTAAGTCACACAAGGACAGAGAGAGAGAGAGAGAGAGAGAGAGAGAGAGAGAGAGAGAGAGAGAGAGAGAGAGAGAGAGAGAGAGAGAATCCGCGCGCGCACCTTTTTCAGGAGATCCCAGATGAAATATAGAAATATAGAATTTTTGGGTAAAGTTAAATACTTTACCTACCAGTAGTTGTAAGAGGAAGTGAAAAGTAATTATCAGAAGAGCAAAACCAAAAGTTGAGTTCTTAAAATGCTGTTTATCGTGCATTTTGTTGGAGTGAGAAAGTGCTTAAGCAAAGACGACAGCGGGAATAAGGAGGGAGGACAAAAAAAAATGAAAAACCAACTACAAGACGTAAATAGAAAACAGAAGAAACAAAAGAATCATAATGGGAAACTCAAGTAAAAGAAATAGTGTGAAGAATATAGAATCCATAACCTAAAAAATCTGATTGTTGCACTCACATGACTTTCTCTACTCTTGTACTAACCAATCTTTCAAACTCTTATTCCAATATCTTCTTTGTGTTAGTTGAGATAAATATTTGTACAATTATCTTATTACTTATTTCCTTGTAGGTGCAAGGGGAATGTTAGAATACAGTAGGCTTTGAGCGATAGTCAAATCTTTTAAAGCTTTGTGATTCCGTTCTCTTTGCACGCTTAACATAAAAAAAAAGTCTGATGTGTTGCACTCACATGACTTTCTCTACTCTTGTACTAACCATTTTTACAAACTCTTATTCTTTATTCCCATATTTTCTTCGTGTTAGATGAGATAAGCATGTGTAGCAGTTATCTTATTGCTTATTTCCTTGTAGGTGCAAGGGGAATATTGGAATACAGTAGGCTTTGAGCGACAGTCAAATCTTTTAAAGCTTTGAGATTCCGTTCTCTTTGCACACTTAACGTATAAAAAATGAACGATGTTCCATTTCACCAAAGTTTTAAGTTTTCCGAAACTGACACAAATAACAAGGTATATCTCCGAAATGGTTTACTCTAAAAAAAAAATTATGTACACATAAATTGTGTATTTTAGCAAGATCTACATTTTTTGTATAGTATGATTTGGTCTATCTCTAACGGTTTACCAGTTATGCAAAAGTCGTCCAGAGTAAATACGACTACAGGGGCTATAGCCAGAAAATTCAAGACATACATTTCATTTGTCATAAATATATCTCAAACATATGGCATTTTAATCAAAATCGTTAGAGCCGTTTTCAAGAAAATCAAACTTTTCGAAAAAATCTTCCATGTAAAGGGTAGTTTAGGGTGGGGCTATTTTCTTCAAAATCGAGTCGCATCCTTGAAAGACATTAAACTTAAATACCAACTTTGGTTTTTAACCGACTTTTCGCATTTGAGTTATGCTGTCCACAGACACACACACACACACACACACACACACACACACACGGACCTTTTTCTAAAAATGCTTTTTTTTTTTTATTCAGAGGGTCTCAAAACATATATTTCCGGTGAAATATCGACATCGAATTTTTAGGTGAAATAACAGTACTTCCTCTGTTTACTATACGTAGTAGAGAAAGTAAAAAGAAATAATATTACAGGCCTGCACTACATGCATGGCTATTGTTCAGTGTTTTATCTAATGCTCCCTAAGTATTTGCAGCAAGTTTTAGCTCTTCTATGGTCAGCTTCGCATTCCTGGAATAGTAATATATAATCGCAAAGCTGCGAAGGGCGTTCTAAAAGTTCTTTACATCACTCAAAAGATATTGTTCAGGTGGCCAAAGTACTCTTATGGGTGTTAAATATCTTTTGGATGACGTGCTGTAAAGGTTCAGAGGTAAGTATACTCAATTTTTGCTGACCATTTAAAGTGAAGAAACTAGGGTTAACAATTTCTACAAAATGGATAAAGCTGAAACATGAGCTAAGAAGGCTTCAGGAGGTTTAACCCAGACAGGGTTGCCAGTCTTCAACAGTAAAATTATCGTACCAGCCACTCAAAATTATAGATTTGGATTCAAAATTATCGCACATCATAAACCAAATGCTACAACAATAAAAATATCAGCATAACACTTATGAAAATGTATTGATGCTTATGGGTTCCACTTACAATATTGATGACTTCAATGAGTATTACAACTTTAGCACTTATGTTTCTCGCACTATTCATCTGAAAGTTCAGCATCTTACTCAACTGTTACAGCATTGTACAAATTCGTTGTTGGGATAAACTTCTAACATCTCAGTGGCTTGCAGATTTTCGGACCCACCATATTCTTTCATAAGCTGAGACGACAGAACAAGTCCATTTACCGCATCTAGTGCCCATCTGTTTCTAATTTTGATTTTTATTAAACCTAGTTTGTAAAAAGCTCGTTCACAAGAAGTGTTGCTGTGGGGCAATGAAATCACTGATAATGCAAACTCCGCGAGTTCTTTGAAATCAGTATTTCCACCAAGGTGACGTATGTTTAACAGTACTCCAGAAACTGTCAGGTTCAGGCATGTTCTTTATTTCACACGGAATATCACTGATTCCGAGTTTTCTTCATTGATCATCAATCTGCACACATTGACAATAAGAGTAAAAAGGCTAGGACAATTGGTGGGATATGAAATGGTTGCCCAGAGGGGTGGAGACAGGCCATGAGGGTAAAAGTAGTGTCGCTATTTGTAATTAATTTCATTTCGCTGGTCTGACAAACCAGTGAAAATATTTCGCCAGTATCGAACTATCATACATTCAAATTATTATACACCCCCATAATTATGGTACGTATTGGCAACCATGAGTACAAATATTAAAATTATCGTATGCCCCATAATTGTCGTACGGGTTGGCAACCCTGAACCCAAATAAAAATACAAAAGATAGTCTTCGGGGTTAAAAGTGGGCTGCAGAATTTCAGCGTGTCGCACATCCATTCAAAATGATCAGCACTCAGGGTGTGAGAAAACGCCATGACCGTGGAAATTGTAACGAAAATTCACAATACTCTAGTCGATTATTATCTATCGAAGAAACCCGGATTGGTTGACACATTTCCCAAGTTTTGGGCAAGACAAGCTTTGCAGGGAGTTAGAGGAGAAGGAACACCCCTCGACTTTGTATTGCAGTAGATGGAACATGGATTCATTACTACACGCCAGAGACGAATGAGCAGGCCAAACAGTAGATGGCAAAAGATGAAAGTATACCAAAGATGTAAAAATGATTCCATATGCAAGAAAAGAGGAAAAGTTCTAAGTTTCCTGGGGTGCTCATAATTGGTGCTCACAGATTATCTCCGGAAGGGTAGAACCTGGACCAGCTGAAGGATGCTATTCAGGCTAATGGCTCATCCGAGAGAGAGAGAGAGAGAGAGAGAGAGAGAGAGAGAGAGAGAGAGAGAGAGAGAGAGATTAACGCGCCTTCACACACGTCTGGGATTGTTACTACAAAAATACTTCCAAATTTGCCATATGCATCGATTTTACTTTTAGCAATTAACTTGGTCCCAAACCTGAAAAAATGGTTGGGTGATGTTGACATTTGCTGAGTCAAACACTTACTTTGCAGAGCTGAACAAATCGCATTACACTGAGGATATTAAAACTCCGGAAAATCGGACTAAACGTTTATATTTTCCTGAGTGACTGTCAAAAAAAAATCTTAAATCTTGTTTTTTCTTGGTGAGGCCGAGAACGTTCTGTACTCATAGGGAGGGACAACTAAGAGAAGATAAGTAAATTTCCGTTTGTGACAAAGTTTAATATCCAAGGAAAAAACTTATTGTGCTACGTTTCTTTAGGCTTCACCTCAGGCATTGGTGAGAAAAAGAAAAGAAAAAGCATTGTGCAAAGTAGGAAAGCTTGGTGAATTAGATGAAATTTGTTGCATGAAATGGTTTGGATAGCTTGCTGGGACAAGAAGGTTGAAATACGAAGGCAGCAGGTGCACGGCCTAAGGCGTGTCAATTAGCTTAATGAGGAAAGTTCTTGGTGCTCCTGAGGTCAGGGCTTCCACGTTTCCGAAGGGGCGCGAGTTTATCTACAGTGCACAAGCGCCCAGAGACGTGAGTCACGTGAAACCTGTCATTTTGCGTATATATCTCACGTGAGTAGAAATAAACTGATCACATAAAAACGTTTGAACATAAAAGGTAAGAATAAATTTTAACATGAAACTTACTAATTAAAATATGCTAAAGTGCTGTGGAAAATGAACCGTTTTTGAAATGTAGATATGTATTTCGCTCTTTTATTGATGCGCCTTCGCCTGATACAGCATCAGCTACTTCCTCTGGGTTGTATTGCGGGTGTAGTCTGCCACCGCCGCCCAAATTCGGTTTTTCGTCAGCACGATACAGAAATTTGGCCTTAATCTTAGTCTAAAGCAGGACCTCTCGGTGCATTACACGGGCTAAGGTGCAAAATGTGACTACGAAAAGTTGACTTCGGTGCAAACCTGCACACACACACGCACGCACGCACACACACACACAGACAGAGAGACAGACACTCTGTCTCTCTTTCTCTCTCACTCTCTCTTTGACGTCTCCCTCTTCCTCACTTTCACCGCTCCCACTGTGTAAGGTTTACATGCGGTGAGCGGTGTTAAACTGGCTAATTTGTTTTTTATGTACAAATCTAGTCTTTTATGTTAATGATCTAGAAATCACTGGTGTAAACCTCAGTGATGAGGATGAATACTTTTCTGCAAGATGTAGCATCCTCTTTAATAATTCTTCCTTTCTAGCGTCCTCCGTGATTTCACCATGTTTTTGTATGTCTTTCGACAGATGGTTTTTTACAGACGTAACTGTTGTACCACTGGCGAGGCATTTGACTCTATCTCATGACCCCCCCCTGCCCCCCTCCCCCCCCCCAAAAAAAAAAAAGATGCTCCCTCTCTAATTTAAACGGACGTACCATATTCTTTCCTTTCTTTGGATCACTTTGCTCCATGATTTGGTACTTGTATCGCACGTATCAGTTTCACTGATAAGCAATCCGTCTATCAACACAGGTTCCATTGAGTCTTCGCTTCTTCGTTCTGTAGTGCGAGGGTTGAGCCGAACTTAACCGAGTCACCACGAAGCACCCGGTGCGATTCTAAGCTTTGAGAGGCCCTGGTCTAAAGCAGTGGTGGTAGTTGAAAGGTGCCCAGTTTTAACCCATCTCCTACCGTCCAAGGAACGTGCGCGCATTGTGTCGCCGTAAAGCCCAACCACTCGCAATACACGGTGACAGAGAGGGAAAGTAGGAGAATGACACCACGGGGCATAAATTGGCATCCCTGATCTAAATGAACAAGTAAGGCAACACAAAATATCATATGACTGACATCACATTTTTCTCGTATCCCCAAGAATTTTCTTTGCGTTGGCAAAATATCAGTATTGACTCTTTCATCTCTGTAATATTTCCTAAATAATTGCTCATTGTATGAAGCTCTTTATGTTTCAACCCAAGCAATACACTTAAAACCAGCTTTATTTTTAATGTTATAAATCCTTACTTTTGTATAAAATAAAATAAGAATCTGCATTCAAAAATATTTTGCGCGTAAATGTTCGGCAGTTTTGTTTTTCTCGACATGTTTTAAAAGATATTCTTAATTATTTTCTCTGAAATTTCTTATGCGCATCCCCGAAAAGTCAAACAATTCACTGACATGAATTTTATACGTACTGAGTGGTTATGGGTACTTGGTTTTTAGAGCAACAAGGAGCTTCTAAAAGTTAGAAGTTTACGAATATCTTTTAAAAACGATGTATTTTGAAATGAAACTTGCGCAACAATTAAAAGTTTTGTACATTATGTTCAGAAGAAGGACACAAGCATTTAAATATATTATCACCAGCAATGCCAAGCCTTATTCCAGAACTTTAGGTTAACAAGGGGGTACTTTACAACCACCACTGGTAACAAAATATCTGAGCAATTTTAAAACAAATTTATTTTAAAATTGGCTATTATATCTTGTCAATTTTATAACGGTAATATTTAACACTGTTTAGGTATTCCCTTTTTACTTTTTTTTCACATGAATCACATACCGACAGACAGTACTTTGACCACCATGACATTTCATTGTTTCTCAAAAGGACCAATAATGAAAACTGAAACAATTACGCAATTCAGTAGTAGAAACAGTGATTGACAATAACTATTAACTACATGCCTTGAATCAAAAATTTAAAAGACAGAATTTAACAAAATTACAGAAAGTGCACATAAAGTGCCCCTTCTCCCTCTTGGTAATGCTAGGGTTAAGAATAGTACTGTGTGAAACATTTGATATTTGGCATACAATTAATTTTTAAAACCTGATTTTGTGAATAAATACACGGAAATGAAATTTGCTAGTGTATGTTATTTATGTAAGACAAAATTGTTATTTAATGCAGTAAATAAAGTGAGGAGCTGAGCGGTGTCTTACCCTGACTACGGCAGTTGCCGATACAGGAAGTAGCAATTCCTGGATAGAGCGGGTCATATGGCGCGGACTGTTTCCGGCTTTGAGTGTCGTCTCTGTGACCCATTTCATGGGAGGAGCACAACAATGGCCGGAAGTGGCTAGCTGGCTACCGGTCCGTGAGGGAATTGAGGTTAAGCGCCGTGACACCTGTCGTGTAAAACCAGCGCTGTTGCGGCAATAACAACACAAGACACATGCTTCTTGTAATCAGCTGTGAGGAGTAATAGAATGCAAAGCTTGAGTTAAGGTTGCCTATAATTGCATAATGATACTTGCTGCAAGAGCTGCTGTTGTAATACTTCACTATATATAGTACATAAGTACACACCTGTTGTAGTTAAGGGGAAAGACTAAATAATGTTCACACCTTTGTGCTGTCTTATTTATTGGAAGTCCTTTAATTTGATCATGTTTACCGTATAGACACAATACATTTCAAATGCATCCTTAAAAATATATGTGTTGCTGTCGCGTAACTTGTTCTACTCTTGCACTAACTATTCTTACATCCTCTTCATGTTACTCGAGATAAACATTTGTAGAAATGATCGTATTGCTATCTTCTTGTAGGTGCAAGAGGAATATGCGAATGCATATGTCTTTGAGCGATAGTCAAATCTTTTCAAGCTTTGAAATGCCGTTCTCTTTGCACGGCCAAGAGATAAAAAAGTGAATAACGACCTTCCACTTGAGAAAAGTATTGCAAAACTCACACAATGGTGAGAAATGTTAACTCCACAAAAAATTGACAAATTGTGTACTTTAACGAGATCTACATTTTGTGTATAGTAAAATTTGGTCTATCTCTTACGGTTTTCTGGAATAAATGACCTGTTTTCTCAGAAAATGTTGAAAATAGCTAAGTTAAATTTTAGGATGACTGTTTAGCTTTGTGATAATTTGTACCTTCGTGTTGATAATTTACGCCTTCAATGCACTGTTGCCCACACAGATTCAGTTGTCAGTATCACTGTTAAAATTCGCGGTGAAACATATCTCCGCACATATCTTCTTTGGCCAAATTATCGGTACGTACAGTAACAATCGTAGGTGTGCATAGAAATTGTGCAAGAATGGCGGCAAGTTATTTAATAGCTGTGCGTTTTGAAGTTCCGTTAAATTTTGTTCAATGAAATTGCATACTCATTATTTAGCTAAAAATGTGATACGTTGCACTCACATGACTTTCTCTACTCTTATACTAACCATTCTTACAAACTCTTATTCCTATATCTTCTTCGTGTTAGTTAGGATAAGCATTTGCAGAAATTATCTTATTGTTTATCTTCTTGTAGGTGCAAGGAGAATATATATATGTGTGTGTGTGTGTGTGTGTGTGTGTGTGTGTGTGTGTGTGTGTGTGTGTGTGTGTGTGTGTGTGTGTGTGTGTGTGTGTGTGTGTGTGTGTGTGTGTGTGTGTGTGTGTGTGTGTGTGTGTGTGTGTGTGTGTGTGTGTGTGTGTGTGTGTGTGTGTGTGTGTGTGTGTGTGTGTGTGTGTGTGTGTGTGTGTGTGTGTGTGTGTGTGTGTGTGTGTGTGTGTGTGTGTGTGTGTGTGTGTGTGTGTGTGTGTGTGTGTGTGTGTGTGTGTGTGTGTGTGTGTGTGTGTGTGTGTGTGTGTGTGTGTGTGTGTGTGTGTGTGTGTGTGTGTGTGTGTGTGTGTGTGTGTGTGTGTGTGTGTGTGTGTGTGTGTGTGTGTGTGTGTGTGTGTGTGTGTGTGTGTGTGTGTGTGTGTGTGTGTGTGTGTGTGTGTGTGTGTGTGTGTGTGTGTGTGTGTGTGTGTGTGTGTGTGTGTGTGTGTGTGTGTGTGTGTGTGTGTGTGTGTGTGTGTGTGTGTGTGTGTGTGTGTGTGTGTGTGTGTGTGTGTGTGTGTGTGTGTGTGTGTGTGTGTGTGTGTGTGTGTGTGTGTGTGTGTGTGTGTGTGTGTGTGTGTGTGTGTGTGTGTGTGTGTGTGTGTGTGTGTGTGTGTGTGTGTGTGTGTGTGTGTGTGTGTGTGTGTGTGTGTGTGTGTGTGTGTGTGTGTGTGTGTGTGTGTGTGTGTGTGTGTGTGTGTGTGTGTGTGTGTGTGTGTGTGTGTGTGTGTGTGTGTGTGTGTGTGTGTGTGTGTGTGTGTGTGTGTGTGTGTGTGTGTGTGTGTGTGTGTGTGTGTGTGTGTGTGTGTGTGTGTGTGTGTGTGTGTGTGTGTGTGTGTGTGTGTGTGTGTGTGTGTGTGTGTGTGTGTGTGTGTGTGTGTGTGTGTGTGTGTGTGTGTGTGTGTGTGTGTGTGTGTGTGTGTGTGTGTGTGTGTGTGTGTGTGTGTGTGTGTGTGTGTGTGTGTGTGTGTGTGTGTGTGTGTGTGTGTGTGTGTGTGTGTGTGTGTGTGTGTGTGTGTGTGTGTGTGTGTGTGTGTGTGTGTGTGTGTGTGTGTGTGTGTGTGTGTGTGTGTGTGTGTGTGTGTGTGTGTGTGTGTGTGTGTGTGTGTGTGTGTGTGTGTGTGTGTGTGTGTGTGTGTGTGTGTGTGTGTGTGTGTGTGTGTGTGTGTGTGTGTGTGTGTGTGTGTGTGTGTGTGTGTGTGTGTGTGTGTGTGTGTGTGTGTGTGTGTGTGTGTGTGTGTGTGTGTGTGTGTGTGTGTGTGTGTGTGTGTGTGTGTGTGTGTGTGTGTGTGTGTGTGTGTGTGTGTGTGTGTGTGTGTGTGTGTGTGTGTGTGTGTGTGTGTGTGTGTGTGTGTGTGTGTGTGTGTGTGTGTGTGTGTGTGTGTGTGTGTGTGTGTGTGTGTGTGTGTGTGTGTGTGTGTGTGTGTGTGTGTGTGTGTGTGTGTGTGTGTGTGTGTGTGTGTGTGTGTGTGTGTGTGTGTGTGTGTGTGTGTGTGTGTGTGTGTGTGTGTGTGTGTGTGTGTGTGTGTGTGTGTGTGTGTGTGTGTGTGTGTGTGTGTGTGTGTGTGTGTGTGTGTGTGTGTGTGTGTGTGTGTGTGTGTGTGTGTGTGTGTGTGTGTGTGTGTGTGTGTGTGTGTGTGTGTGTGTGTGTGTGTGTGTGTGTGTGTGTGTGTGTGTGTGTGTGTGTGTGTGTGTGTGTGTGTGTGTGTGTGTGTGTGTGTGTGTGTGTGTGTGTGTGTGTGTGTGTGTGTGTGTGTGTGTGTGTGTGTGTGTGTGTGTGTGTGTGTGTGTGTGTGTGTGTGTGTGTGTGTGTGTGTGTGTGTGTGTGTGTGTGTGTGTGTGTGTGTGTGTGTGTGTGTGTGTGTGTGTGTGTGTGTGTGTGTGTGTGTGTGTGTGTGTGTGTGTGTGTGTGTGTGTGTGTGTGTGTGTGTGTGTGTGTGTGTGTGTGTGTGTGTGTGTGTGTGTGTGTGTGTGTGTGTGTGTGTGTGTGTGTGTGTGTGTGTGTGTGTGTGTGTGTGTGTGTGTGTGTGTGTGTGTGTGTGTGTGTGTGTGTGTGTGTGTGTGTGTGTGTGTGTGTGTGTGTGTGTGTGTGTGTGTGTGTGTGTGTGTGTGTGTGTGTGTGTGTGTGTGTGTGTGTGTGTGTGGACATAAATTGTGTGTTTTAGCGAAATCTGCATTTTTTGTATAGTAAGATATAGTCTATGTCTTACGGTTTACCAGTTATACAAAAGTCTTCCAGAGTAAATAGAACTTCATGGGCTATAGCCAGAAAATTCAAGTTATACATTTCATTGTTAAAAAAATCTCAAACATATGGCATTTGAATCAAAATCGTTAGAACCATTTTCAAGAAAATCAAAATGTTCGAAGAATTTTCCATGTAAAGGGTAGTTTAGGGTGGAGCAATTTTCTTCGAAATCTTCGTCGCATCCTTGAAAGACATTAAACTTATGTACCAACTTTGGTGTGTAACCGATTTTTCGTTTTTGAGTTATGCTGTCGACACACACACACACGCGCGCGGACCTGTTTAAAAATGCTTTTTTTATTCAGGGGACCCCAAAGCATGTATTTCGGGTGAAATCTCGACATCAAATTTTTGGGTGGAATACAATGAGTTCCAAAGAGATGTAACAGTAAAGATATGAGATTTATAATAATACATTAAATTTCAGAAGGCAAAAATACAAGGTTATTGAATACGTTCTGCCAATAGTTCGTTTTAGAATTTTATTGGCTCCTGCTCTTGCATATTCACTAACTCGAGGTTGCATTATTCCTTAGACAAAATCACTCGTAACTTGCAGTCTCTCGCGATTTTTTCGGATTAACACAACCTCCAGTTAGATTTCTAAACGCAACCTCGTAAGCTATATTGAATATTTACTGTGATATAATAAATATGACTTGCTATTAAAATAATTTCTGATAAATGCAAATGAAAAGATGGTATTATAATAATAATAAGAAAATCTCATCTTGCTTAGTAGAACTATCATTGGATAAAAGTACAGTATAATTAGAGGCATGCGCCTCTGTCCGAACATTTCAATCTATCTTAAACACGAGTAGTTTCTGAAATAACGGCTCATAAATTTAGCGGATTTAACATTGACAGAATTTAGCTTTCTATCTCTCCTTAAAGAGAGAGAAAGTGAGAAAGAGAGAGAGAGAAGGAAGGAAAGAAGGAAAGAAAGAGAGAAAACAGGAAAAAGAGTGATGATGTTCAACACTCAGGCGGCGTATTGCCGCACCATGACAGTGTCAGCCACCCTTGCAAGACCGAGGGCCCGACGGCTACGGGGGCACTGAAAGGGCTGCTACAATGTTACGCATTTATTCCCCCAGGGACAGCAATCACATAATACATCTCAGGAAGCGCTTAATTTTTTTCTTTGTGGTCTATCAGAACGCATTTACCACCATCCAGGGGACACAGAAACATGTGAAACAGTCAGCATCGCATCATTCGTAACAAAATGTCAGACATCTTAAGTTTGTATTCAACAAAATACTCGGCCAAAACTGTTGAACATGTGAGATTGTGCCGGTAGATTTATATGCACTGTATAAATGGTTTATTTTTTCACTGTCGCACATTGTATGGACAATGCTGTAATGCATTTCTACCTTAATTCGAATGAATTTAGTTACAAGTTAATGTTAAAATGTCATGCAAAGTTTAATTTCTGCGAGATTTGACAACGTCACGTTAACCTTAATTCGAATTAAGGTAGAAATTCATTACAACATTGTTCACACAATGTGCGACAGTTAGTGAAATATACCCATTCATCAAGAAGCTAAATGTCTTCAAATTATTTACACAAATTATTTTTTCGGTGAATCGGTTCTGTATTGACAATTGTATTGAACATATTTGTTGGAGCAGTACCTTCCATCCGGTATGCATTAACAGCAGTTGTTTTTCAAACCTATCTAATGTGTGAGGTTTTACTGTCACGCTGTGAGATGGCATGTTTTGTAAATATATGAGATCCCTTATTATTTTATTTAGTTTAATGCTGGCTTACTATGTTGTAAATTTGTAAAAAATATCTTAATTGGTGTACAGTAAAACAATTTCCGGGAGATTCCCGACGGAATTGAATGTTTTTAAGCCTCGTTATTATCATAGAAATAAGTTTAAAATTATGATTTAGTTATTTCTTTCAGCTACCGAACTCCGCATCTAATACATGCAGTATTTCGTGTACCTAGCAAAGCTAGTATTTAGCCTCAGCACTTAGTTAATATACAGTTTTAAAATTATGATAACAGTACTCTTGATTTAAGCTACCCTTAATTTTGTACTGATGATTTGAAACCTTGTCAAACTCTTGGGAATAAAATTCCAATTCCAACGTACAGTGGAAGTTGCCTAAAATGTGAAACATTTAAGGAGTCGAAACTTATTGATTTCTCTACTATGTATAGTAAAGTGCTCTACTATAGTATAGTAATTCGATGTCGAGATTTCACCGGAAATATATGTTTCAAGGCCCTCTGAATAAAAAATATCTTTAGAAAAAATGTGTGTGTGTGCGTGCGTGCGTGTGTGTGTGTGTGCGCGCGCGCGTGTGTAACCAAAGTTGGTATTTCAAGGATGCGACACGAAGACTTTAAAGAAAATTCCTCCAACCTAAACTACACTTAACATGGAAAATTTTGATTTTTTTAAAAAGGGCTCTATTTTGATTGTCATATGCTTGAGATATTTTTATGGCAAATGGAATGTATATCTTGAATTTTCTGGCTGTAGCCCATGTAGTCCTATTTACTCTGGATGACTTTCGTATAACTGATAAACCGTAAGAGATAGACCAAATCTTACTACACAAAAACGTAGATGTCGTTAAAATACACAAGTTATGTCCAAATGAGTTTGTTTGTGAAGTGAACCATTTCGGAGATGTTGCTTGTTATTTGTGTGAGTTTTGGAGGACTTATACTTTCGTCAAATGGAACATCGTTACTCATGTTTATATGTTAACCGTGCAAAGAGAACGTAATTTGAAAGTTTTAAAAGTTTTGACTATCGCTCAAAGCCTACTGTATTCCCATATTCTCCATGCACCTACAAGGAAATGAGCAATAAGATGATTTCCAAATGTTTATCTCAACTAACACGAAGAAGATATAGGAATAAGAGTTTGTAAGAATGGTTAGTTCAAGTGTAGAGAGATTCATTTGAGTGCAATGCATTAGATTTTTATACCGATTTCTGCCAAATTTGAAATGTGTGAAAGTATTCATCAAACTGCTGTTTATATTTGACGCAGAAATATCAGCTGTTCACTGAGCACTCCAACAGCTCTTATACCGTATTGGACATTTCAATAATTATGTGACCCTCTCTGACCCCGTGGCAGCAATTCAAGCTATAAGCATCCGTTTACAGAAAATTGCGAATATGTACGCGGAGTGAATATGCTTATGGAGCTACTCATGATACATGTTTGTGTGCGCAGTTAAGGATTTCGTTATTGGTACCTGAAAAGAAAACTGTGATCATGAAGACACTTTTAAACACTTGGTGCAACCAATACTATACGCCAAGTTACTATTATTTCGCTGTTCTAATAAACAAGATAAGAAGCGATTATAGCGCTCGACAGCCAAGGTCAATATACCTGCTCGCTTTGCCATGCAGTACGTACTACCGTCACCGCCGGCGCTACAACCATCACCATCACCACCCCTAGCACCACCGCCAACACCACCGCCACTGACACTACCACCACTGCTACCACCACCGACAACACCACCGCCACTGACGCTACCACCGCCTCCGACGCTACCACCACCACGACCACCACCACTGTTACCACCAACACCGCCACCACTACCACCGCTACCACCGCTACCACCACCACTACCACCAACATCAGCACCAACATCAATACCACCGCCACCAACACCACCGCTACCACCACCACTACCACCACCACCACTACCACCAACATCAGCATCACCACCAACACCAGTACCACCGCCGCCACCACCACCGCCACCAGCACCACCGCCACCACCACCAGCACCACCACCACCGTCACCATCACCGTCACTAGCACCACCACCACCTTCACCGCGACCGTCACCAGCAACACCACCACCGTCACTAGGACCGCCACCGCCACTGCCACCAGGACCACCACCACCACCGTCACTAGCACCACCACCGTCACCACCACCGTCACCAGCACCACCACCGCCGCTACCACCGTCATCACCACCGTCACCACCACCACCGTCACCAGCACCACCACCACCGTCACCAGCACCACCACCACCGCCACTACCACCGTCATCACCACCGTCACCAGCGTCACCACCACCACCGTCACCAGCACCACCACCGCCGCTACCACCGTCATCACCACCGTCACCAGCGTCACCACCATCACCGTCACCAGCACCACCACCGCCGCTACCACCGTCACCACCACCGTTACCAACACCACCACCGCCACCACCTCCGTCACCAGCACCACCGTCACCAGCACCACCACCGCCGTTACCACCGTCACCACCACCACCGCCACCGCCACCACCGTCACCAGCACCACCACCGCCGCTACCACCGTCATCACCACCGTCACCAGCGTCACCACCACCACCGTCACCAGCACCACCACCACCGTCACCAGCACCACCACCACCGTCACCACCACCACTGTCACCAGCACCACCACCACCGTCACCAGCACCACCACCGCCGCTACCACCGCCATCACCACCGTCACCAGCGTCACCACCACCACCGTCACCAGCACCACCACCGCCGCTACCACCGTCATCACCAGCGTCACCACCATCACCGTCACCAGCACCACCACCGCCGCTACCACCGTCATCACCACCGTTACCAGCACCACCACCGCCACCACCTCCGTCACCAGCACCACCGCCACCACCACCGTCACCAGCACCACCACCGCCGTTACCACCGTCACCACCACCACCGCCACCACCACCGCCACCACCACCGTCACCACCACCGTCACCAACACCACCACCGTCACCAGCACCACCACCACCGCCAGCACCACCGTCACCACTGCCACCACCACCGTCACCAGCACCACCACCACCTCCGTCACCAGCACCACCACCACCAGAACCAGCACCGCCGCTACCACCGTCTCCATCACCACCGCCACCAGCACCACCATCGCCACCACAACCGCAGCCACCACCACCACCTCCGCCACCAGCACCACCACCGCCACCAGCAGTACCACCACGGTCACCGTCATTCAAATGGTGTGGTTCACTACCGCTCGTTACATTCATTTCTCAATACGTTGGCGCCCTGCGTTACGCAGTCCCTAAACCCGTATTCCTCAACCTTACTGATACCTCCTTTATTGTTAGCTCTATGGTAGAGCCTTGAACTAAACATCTCATTTCAGCTGCTGACATGTTTTATGTTTTTCGACAGTGTATAGTATCATCAGTATGGCAGGAAAAACGGTTTTATGGAACAAAAATATGTAAAGCAGTCATACATTTGCAAAAATATCAGTTTTCTGTCAAGTAAAAGAGTATATTTTATAAAACAGGGCCTGTAAATTAAACATTTACACATATTTGAAAAATTGATGATGTATTAGTTAATGAACGCTGAAGTGTGAGAGCGATAGTAACGCAGTACCTACTGAGAAACGCCACGATACGCCACTGTATATCAAGGTTGGGATCGGTGAAGAGGAGCAAGTTGCTGGTCATAGTGGAACTCGGCCTTTAAGAGGATACCGAACCACGGGCAGGTGAAGTAGTTCCGGCTTAGTGTGTCTGAGGTGCGGCAAGGTGGCGCGATTCGCTTTCATCATCCTTTCTTCGGAACTCCGCCTCACGTCACAGCGGAAGATTCCCGCCCTCCCCCTCACCGTCCGGCTACCTATACTACAGTAACACCTTATCCGGTCCTCTTACAGGTATCAAAGTAATATTTGAATGCTCCAATTAAACGCATAGGTACTGAGAAACCTGATGTGTAACACATTCTTTCTCAACCGTTCCACGAGTTCTTATAATGTGTACAAAGGCTTGCTTTTCTATGTTGTAGTTACCTGGGACAACCAGCAGACTACGAATACTCAGCTTGTAAATAAGGATTTAGATATCGTATACTAGTTGTGATATTTCACACGTTTCAACTCACGAGAAACTAAGTAACAATAAACATTCTAGTTTACCGCTGAAAATTGCTTACAGTACTAAAACACTCAAACAAACGATAGGAAATATGTCGAAAATGGTGACAAAAGATTTTTGTCTGGCATAAATTGTACCCTATATATTAACAGGATCTACACATTGTCTCTCTACCTTTCTCTCAATTTCCCAATGTATTAAATGCCTAAGTATAGGGTAGTTAAATTATATTCGAACCCACTCTTGCGGCCTCCCTCTACTGCGCGAGACAGCCGGCAGTAGTCGGGGAATTTACGCCGGCGGAGGCGGACTAAAATCCTTATCTTATATTATGCTGGAAATGATGTTCTGCTCTCAAACGGGCAGCATATCTCGTGTAATATTCTCTCGCACTCTCCGAAGCTCAGCAGCAGGAATTCTTGTGATTTCTTGCACAATGTTTTCTCTAAATTCCTGTAGTGTGCGAGGATTGGAACGATACAGTTTGTCTTTTAAAGAACTCCATAAATAAAAATCGCAACTCGTTAGGTCAGGAGAACGAGGGGGCCACGAACCAACACTAATTATTCTATCATCAAACACCTCTCTTACTGCATTTTATGATACGGCATCCGAATGTGCTGTTGCAGAATTTTGCTGGAGCCAACCATACGACTTCTCTTCTTCTGTCAAGCGATTGAGGAATTACCTCGGAAATAACCTCGCATATCGCTCTGCATGTATTGTTTCATCAAAGAATATGGACTCTATCATTCTTCTAGCACACCACACTCCAATTTTCTGATCATAATGAGGCGTTTCATCCAGCAGCACAGGTTTTTCTGAAGTCCAGTACCGACTCCTGTGAGTATTCACACGTTCAGTTAGATGAAACCAACATTCATCAGTGACAAATAAAAGCTGTGGGTCAATGAAACCCCTTTCTACGGATTGGAAAAATCAGTTACAATAATCATAGGTTTAGCGGGATCATTTGGCTTTGACGCTTGCACTCGTGTGTAGCAATAGGACTTCAGTTTCAACAGACATGTAGCATTTCTCGCAGAAGATCGAGATACACCTCTTTGCTGCGCTAGTGTTTTCAGCGATTTTCAAGGCTAACGCTCCAAAGCGGCACCAATATCATCCAGTTTATTTTCAGTTAACACTGGCCTCTTCTTCGAATGCTCCTTGTCAAACTTCGAACCCGAAGCTTCAAATTTATTTACGACCGTATGTACGGCTGTCCTTGTAAGTGGTACAGAGTTCGGAAACTTTTCAACAACTTCCCTGCGCACATGGCGAGCAGATGCATCCTTGAAGTAAACTTTACAAATAAACTCGCGTTCTTCCACAGATAAGTGACACACCATGTTTACTGCACGACAAAGGCACCTGACTTAAATTGAATGACTGCACCTGACGTAGCAGTACCAATGAGAGTTGGCACCGGCGCACTTTCGAGCGGAAATTGTCAGTCCGAAGTCCCGGCAGCCGACGCGAGAGTAGCGAAGGAGAGAGAGGCCGCGGATGGGTTCGAATATAACTTAACTATCGTATATAAAGGGGACGTTTCAACCTATTTGTAAAACATCTGATGTGTTGCTTTCACATGACTTTTTCTACTTTAGTACTATTCTTACAAACTCTTATTCCTCTATCTTCATGTTAGTCGAGATAAACATTTGCAGAAATTAGCTTATTGCTAATTTTCTTATAGGTGCAAGGGGAATATGGGAATACGGTAGGTTTTGAGCGATAGTCAAATCTTTTAAAGCTAGTCGCTACATGAAGGATTTGAAATTCGGTTCTCTTTGCCCGACTAAGATATAAAAAAATGAATAATGACCTTCCATTTGAGAAAAGTGTAAGTATTGCAAAACTCACACAAATAACAAGGTATATCTCCGAAATGGTTCACTCCACAAAAAATACATTTGAATATAACTTGTGTGCTTTAACGAGATCTACATTTTTATGCAGTAAGATTTGATCTATCTCTTACGGTTTACTAGTTATGCAGAAGTCATCAAGAGTAAACAGGACTACATGGGCTATAGCCAGAAAATTCAAAATATACGTTTCATTTGCCATAAAATATCTTAAACATGCGACATTTTAATCAAAATAGTTCAAATCATTTTTGAGAAAATCAAAATTTTGGAAAAATTTTCCATCTAAAGGGTAATTTAGGGTGGGGGGAATTTCCTTCAAAAGTTTCGTGTTACATCCCTGAAAGATATTAAATTTAAATACCAACTTTTGTTTTTAACCGACTTATGTTTTTGAGTAATTTTTTATTCAGGGGGACTGAAAATTTCCAGTGAAATCTCGATTACGAAATTTTGGGTGTAATACAATACTTCCTCTGCTTACTATATGTAGTTAAGAAAGTAAAAATTAAGGATAAACATTTATCTTACCTGTCAATATCTAAAATATTTTAAACAGTATCGTCAGCATATTTTGAGAAAATAAGTAAGGTAACTTTTTTTTTCTGTATAGCCTTGTTTGGCACGTGGGAGATTCCTTGAAAATCTTCAATTTAATTAAGCTGCATGATTTAAATAGCGAAATATATGTCCAACTGTGGTTTGTTGAACTATGCTGCTCATTCTCACATACACAATCTACCTATGGTATATAATAGCCTCAAAGCCTCCGAACTGAAGAGATCAACTCAAGAAAAATGACAAGGACAGTGGGAGAGGGGGCTAAAACAAGATCATTCTTCCCAGATGTATGAATACAAACTACTAGAAGGAGAACGCAAAATCCTCACAAGAAGCAATCCGAGCTGGAGAGAGATGGCTAACTACCGATAACGCACTAATAACGAAATGCACAAGGCATTCTACAGATTTGTGAAGTCAATAGACTACGATAAAGTAAAATAGCACGATGATTAACAAAATAATATTAATTATAAAATGTAAATTTAACTTCCATGAAACCTTGTAAATATGCAATAGTTATCTTTTAGGAAATACGATTAACTACACATAGAGTCCGGTCCTCACTGCCATAGTAGCAGCATTATGTATTCTAAAAACTCACCTCATACAAGAGAAACTGAAAACTAAAAGAAAACTAAAACATGTAATATTACTTTGTAATGGAGCATGTTGTTAGATGTGCAATAAATAAATAAATAAATAAATAAATAAATAAATAAATAAATAAATAAATAGATAAATAGATAGATAAATAAATAATAAAAGCCTTCTAAAAATGCTGCTTTGGAATTTAGGGGCCCTCAAAATGAACTTTTTGAATGAAATTTCTATGTAAGATTTCTAGATGGAATTAAATACTTGCTGTAACATAGATAAACAATAGGTGTTAGACTGTTGATGCCAGTTTAGCATATAAGAATTTTGAAAATATGAATTTACTGTGGGCCACAAAGTGTCGGAAGTAAGGTTAGTTAGGACGGAGTTGATCATGTGTTATAGAGGACGTGATATATGTGGTAGATAATGCAGACATCCAACGCTTCTTTTTCTCAGCATGACTTGTATCTGATTAAAGCTGAAGCCTATAATCTTTCCAATGTGTTTGATGACCAATATTAACATTTCTTTGATCTATTGGAAGTCCTGTTTCATTCATAGCATATCTACCCTGACTAGAAAACTTTGCTTCAAATGAAACTAGAAGCAGTGTTACTAACTCAAAAGATGATTCATTCCTTACTTTAGTTTGGAACTGGATGGAAACTAATATAAATATGTAGTTTTGTCGCTAAACTAGAATACCCTCCATTTTACACATGGGTAAGTAGCGTTAAATATAATAAATACTAAATTCACCAAATCTTCGCCTGAGGTTGCTTTAGAAACCATGGAATCTTGACCTGTGTGAAGATTTTAATGAGTCGGATCAACAGGGATTCAAACCACGGATTTTCGGCTTTCCGTGCCTGTCTGTAGACATGAACTACCATGGTGAAATACCCGAGCTCACATTACTCTTTCTCATCAGCGATGAGTCATCACACACGTGTACCATGGGAAACCTGCAACCTAATCTCAAATGCACAGAATATTATGTTGAAGGCAAATAGTTAAAACTTTTGGTTTTTCTAGTTAATCGCACTGTTAGGCTTAATTTATCGTTTTTAACAGTTTGATATTTGCTTTGCAGCATGTATGAAATGAAGTGAAACATTTTCTGCAGATTTTAGATGTAAAAGTATTCCAACGGGCCACGTACTACCTGCTCTTGCAAATTAGTCAACATCGCATGGTATAAAACTGTTCGCTTCTGTAGAAAGATGAGTTCTCATAGGTTTTCCAAGTAACAACTAATGTAGGCTCCTGACGAGAAAGTGTGCGTTCTGAAGGGTAAAGGGTGAACCGTAGCATGTAGCAGCTCACGATTATGTTACAAATACGTCTATCTTCTGGGATGTGTTTGACATGAATAATTCCAGCGTTTTCTGAGAAAGATGACGGCTAGTGTTTCAACATATCAGCAAGGTTTAGGGCTTTTAGAAAATATACGCCCTTGTGCGATCCACGCAACGTTAGTATCCCAGCATTGGTAGTGTTTCAAAGTCAGTTGAGGCATGATATTAGATATGTACTTCCAAAACGACTAACCAGGCATGTAGATTTTGAAAGCAACTGCGGAAAAGGAATAACTCGTCAGCCTTGACCAGGTGTTTACATTGCAATGCAACAGGAGAGAATAACTTGTAGCTCAGCGCATCAGTAGTAAAATGAAAAGTGTTCGAAAGCAGTGGCGGTTTTATCACTTTAGTGCATATTTCAGCTGCGCTAACCCATAAACGTGCACAAGGAGCAAATAACAATTTAAATATTTCTTCATAACCATTATCCCCTACGTAATTATTGGAATTACAAATCATTTCAGCTTACAGGTGTAATTCAATGTTAAGTTTTTCACTTTCCGTTCTGTAGAACTATCAAATGTATTTAGGTTGATGACTGAGAAATCTTTCATCGCCAGCTTCTCATTCACTTTTATGCGTAAGATTTTGATTATTAAGCTCGAGATTTTGCATTTTTTGTTTGTGCCATTTTCCGATTATTGAGGACGCATTTAAATAAGGCATGACTTCCTATTTTCGGCATTGCAATTTTATGCAGGAGATTTTAATCTTTCATCTAGATCAGTAACAAAAAATAAGTTTGCCTGTCGTAGAAGCACACACTAAAGAAACATAACATGTTTTATCTTTTTCAGTTCATAATATGTTCCTCTAAGTAGTATTTAGGTTAAGGGAACTTCAAATCAAATATAGAAAACCAAAATGTAGACCCCCTAGATAGCCATTTCATTTGTGAATGATTAAGAAATAATACTATATTACTATTTTTTAGAATATCAGGAACATGTTTAAATAAAACTGTAAAACATTTAAAGCATTCTATTGAAAACGTTTGTTATAAGAACTTAAATAATGACGCATGGGACATTTTCCGCATTGAACAATATTTACAATAAAATAATTTATAGTTCTTAAGCAATGTGCTACAGCAACATAAAAATGTGTGTATATTACTATGCGGTAATCTTACCATTTGCTTAAAATTTTAAAGCAGTGGGTTCAGAATTATGTAAATCTCGGATCGTGCAACATTAGTACCTATCAAGCATTGCTAGCACAAGAACTTTTTTTTTTTTAAATACCTAACCTTGTTGATATGTTGAAACTCTAGTCGTAATCTTTCTCAGATAATGCTAGATCCCTACACGTTAGACCACACCTTGTGCATTGCTTTTGTAGTGCTTAAGGGTACACCGAGGTGAAAAAGGTGATTTTCTGAAGTATTGAATTTAGAGCCTTAATTTTTGCACAAGCATTTACAGCAACTGAAGAAATGTGTGTATCAAATGTCATTCCAATATCTAATCACGTTCTTGCTTTTTATTGGGCATAATCAAAATCTATCTCCTCCAACAGATGAACTACAAAGTTAATTTATTTTTAAATTATTTATATTATTACCTTTGTAACCTTGGATGGAAATTTTCAGATAATGAATAGTATTTCTTGAAAAAGGTTTTAATACCGCAGTGTAAAAATGTCATAAAAACACCACATTATTATATTAATTATTTTTTTAAAAAAACTCAGAACCAATATCAAAATTCCAATCATACATTTTAGTAGGTACCCATATTCTGAGCTATGTTGGAAACAATTTTTATACCTCTAGCTAGATTTTTGTGGCAGAAGATTGATTTTGAACACGAGAAAATAAAAAAAAAAATGTTTTCGGGAAAAATAAGTTTGAAGTTAGTCACACACTTTCTCATTAACCTGTATGTAAGTATATTTTTCCCCATCTGATTTTTTTTCACCGATTTGCATAAGGTTGAAATACTGCCCTTTCTTTTCGGCATTCCAAAACAGAGTAATTCAATATATGATTTTAAAATATACCTAACATACAGTGTTTACAAACACGTGGTCTGTTCTTAGAGATAAAAGCCAAGTAACTGTTGCCATAACTTAAGCTTTATTTTCGTCCAAATAAAATAAGTAATACTGCACACGATGCATATATCAATAATTACACTCAAATAACCTCGTAAACACACTACTTATTTCAAAAGTAAGATCAAACGCACACGCTCAGCTTGTAAACAAGACATCTGCCAAGGCAAATAGAAGTATAGTAAATAACTTCAGAAATCAACAAAATTGACAAACGAAAAGCACTTCCCTGTAGGGGATTTATTGGAGAACTTGTTCAACTGGCTACGGTGAATGCATAGGCAGCAGAATACTTAGCACCTTGTTTAAAAACAATTTATTCCAAGCTTCCATGAAATGGAAGGTGTGGGCACGCCCATTTAAAAGGCAATAGCATCCAAAATATGTTTCCCCCTCCCCAGGGGATTAAAATTTCGCAGATATATTCTTTAAGGTGTGGTGCATTTCTATCAATAAAAATAAACTTTTTTTTTTTTTTTTTTTTTTTGACGAAACAGGCTAAAGTATCACTTCAGTATACCTAAGGGAACGCATATGCTTGCGTTACTTTGGTGGTGGACATTGATGATAAAGGCTCGGAAATTGGACCTCGTGTGTCTAACCGTGCAGTAATCTATGTCAACTAAAACCTCATACTGCTATCAAAGAGTTACTGTATTATTCAGGACTAGGGTTGCGTTCTTCCACTACGGTTCGGTAGTTTTGATACACTAAATAAATTACATAGATTACCGACGGTATTGGTAACAATGGTGGGAAACAAACATAATACAGATGCAACGAATTAAGAAATTGAGTGAGAAATTAAAAAATAACAATGCCAAAAACTGTGATCATGACTTTGGTCAGTGTAATCAAAATAAAAATTGCACTCGTGATCACTATCAGTGTCTTCGATGTGAATAGTAATATACTGAGAGGAGCTTCCAAATCTTTTTGAAGACACTAATGTTCCGTAGGTTAAGCGGGCTTTTACATAACCTCTCTCAGTTCGAGAAGGTTCAAAGTTCGACGCTTCCGGTTTTGTAGAGGAATTTAGTGAAACATAATCATAAAGTAAACAACACGATCGACATGAAGAAGTGTCCGATAGGTGTGCAGGTAACGCAGGTAGGTTCTTAATGACAATCTACTGCAGCCTAATTGATTATAGTCTACACTACGGTAGCCTACGGTAGTTTCACAACTCAATTGCGGCCAACGGAGGAACTAGCGTGTTCTGCCCAACTGTTGTAGTAGTACAGGCAAACCCGAAACAGTGTCACCAATCCTTGCGCATATCCAAATGTCCCGAGTGTACATGCAGTGTTATGCCTTGTTTACGTTATACCTGTAGCTCCGGGTCCCAAGTTCCGAGGCCTTCTGACAATATATGAAATGAAATGATATTTGGGAAAGGAAATTATTTGAGAAGGAAATGCTAACGGTACCTCCCGACATTTGCCAGTTATGAAGAATGGGGAAACCCTGAAAAATGAAGCTCTGGAGGACGGTCCTGGCGGGTTTCAGACCTCTCGTTAACGAGTCCATGTCTTAACGACCTCGGCCTGGATTGAGTGTGTTGCTGGAATAGATTGGATCGATAGGTGTTGTCAGAAATGCTGATCATAATTATTATAAAGCAGTATTTTCGTTTAATGATGACTAATTTTATTGTTAACTACATGAGGTCCCTATTCGTTCCTTTGTTAATAAATGGAGTCAGTCTCATTCTATGCGCATAATTTGCCATTATCACCCGGAAGAATTTTAGGCCTTTATTTATGAAACACTGCTTATTAAAGTACAGGGTGGCGCATAGTTTCAACTCTAGGTATATATTGGGAACATATGAAGCCATACAGTTGGTAATAACATTGCAATGAGCGATGGGAACGATGCAGTTTTGTTTTGTTTACTTCGGCGGGAGCGTTGCTCTGCGGCATCGTGCGTTTCTTTCACGAGAGTATTGCGACAACGCAAAGATTATTTCGCGTTTATTTCAATGTGTCAAGACATGGTTCAATTCCTTCACGGAAAACAATTATGCAATGGGTGAATAACTTTTCAATATGTGGTAGGTCCTAGACATTAAACATGGTCCACCGAAAACAGTGTGTACACCAGAAAATGCTGCTCGAGTGAGACAAGCTTTTGAACGCAGTCCGCGTCGTTCAGCTAATAAGCAACAAAGAGTATTGGGCATTTCTCGAAGATCTTTAGGATGCATATTACGTGAACTCAGGAGGATTCAAATGGATCCAAAGAATGTTTACTTCCAACAAGACGGTTGGAATGCACGGCGTTCCTCAAAAATGAATATATGTCCGTTATCTCAAGGTTTGAGACATTGCATGGCCTGCCCGCTTGTCCAATCTTACATTTCCCGATTTCTTCTTTACCAGACGTCTTGCAACTCTACCAGCACTGAACGAAGCCATTACTGAAGAAATCGCGGCCATAGATGGAGACTTGCTGCATCGTGTTTTTTTCAGTTTCATTACACACTTGCAGGAATGCGTGGGCTGTAATGGAGCCCATCTTAAAGATGTACTATTCAAACAATAGTTCCACAACATGAGGTAAATAAATGTTGTTAGCTAATGCTGGATTTCTGACAATGAAGTCATTAATCCTCTTGCTCTCCAAAATTTTTCACTGATGATATTGAAGAGAGCAATAGCAGTAATAGTAACCGCTTTTTAGAGATCACCATATTTTTATGTTTTGGCGGTCACATCGCTCTCTCACAACCCCCAAAATGTCTGGAGGACCACACCTGTCGTTGGTTTACGGGTCTCACCGACCTGACCGGGAGAGTTATGAAAATAAATTCACCGACCATATCCTTTGATTGAGGTAAATAAATGGTATGTTCTATACTTTCAATTGATACATTTGCTATATTCCTCTCCTGTCTGAGCAATTAGGTATAAGCCTCCAAAACTAGGTGGCCTATGCGCCACCCTATACCTACAAACGAAAACTATTTATCTCAACTTCCAGGAATACGTTCGAGTCCTTGCTCCCTTTCCTTATACCCATGGGCTCTACCTTTCAACCTTCTCTCTTCAATAGCTCCTTCTTTGCTGTCCAAACAATGAACATTGATAATTAATTGTTCTTTCATATATACTGTGTGTAGGCTAAAGTTAGAGAGGTAGAATCAGACGGAACAATTAATGCCGTAGCCGGGATTTGAACTAAGGCACTTCGGCTTTTCGTTGAAGTACTTAAGAGATCGTAAATCACCATTGGGGCGGTCGATGTCGCAAAATTAATTATTTGAAAACGCCTCGTGGGTTACAGGAACAAATGCGTGTAATTTCGAGAGTTTTATGTCCCGATAAGTTGTAATTTACCTTAGTTCGTTAGAACAACGGCAGGGGAAGCCAAAATCCACGTTTCAAATCCTGGCTATGGCATTGCATTTTTCGGTTTGATTCTGTCTCTAATTAAGATTGAGTTTCTGGGTAATGGAAGAACATGTCAACAAAATCACAAAGGCTTCGGCAGCTTTTAATTCATATATAATTTACATGCAATTAAATATGTTTATTAAATCCCTTTTAGTAGCTCATTTTAATATCGCTGCATTTCGATGGATACATTCTAACAGGGCAGTTATTTTATTGATTTTCCAACAGTGGTTTTCGATAACGTAAACGGCCTTATTAGAACTTAAGGCTTAACAAGCTTGTCGAATATTAAAATTGTCAACCATGCATATTTAAGGTCTATTGCCACCGATACTCTACATTAGGACCTCTCAAAATGCATGCACTGTGCATTGCATGTTTTTGTGCGGTGCGCAGTGTTATACTGGTTAATTTGATTTTTAATATTAAATTTTGTCTTTTTTGTTAATGATCTAGAAAACACTGATACAAACCTCGTTTTTTGACGAAGGATGCTCTTCTCCAAGATGTAACAATCTCTTTAATTCTTCCTCTCTAGCGTCTCCTATAATCTCATAATATGTTTCTTCATGTGCTCTGTTATAGTGCCTTTCAACAGATGATTTTCTCACACACGTAATTATTGTCTGCAGATGAGGTATTTGATTCTATCGTATTGACTTCAAAAGAATAAAGTTCCCACTTTTATTTAAATTGACTTTCTGCATTCGGTGCTTTCTTTGTAGTAGGTTACTTCATTATTAGACAGTTGTATTATATATTTCACTGATAAGCAAACCTCTGTCAACACAGGCTTCCTCGTTTCTTCGCTGTGCAGCGCGCGAGTTGAACCGAGTCGCCGCACGGTGCAAGGACCTCTACACCTTGGACTGCATCTGGTGCAATTGTAAGCTTTGAGGGACCCTGCTCTACATTTTTAGACACCCAAACCACTAAAAGCAGTAAAAAAGAACGTATCTCGACCAGGTTGGGTTTACTCCACATGAATAAGGAAAAGAAATGTGTTCTTTAATATAAAATGTATTATATTAAAGAAATCAACGGAGTACGTTATTATTCACGTCATTGCTTTTATTTATTCAAGAGACCATGATCCATCCGTGTGTTACACGAAACAAATAGTGGCAATAATGTGCTACTTCAAGCGCCTCATAGTGTCAATGTGATTTTAAAACGGTGTGCGTACTTAAACGAAAGTCTTACACTTCATGATACTGCCAAATTCCGTGGTATAGGACGTTTGTGTGCAGATTTTCTGTTCATTCTTCATTAAAGGGCGAACAAGAGTTATTTATTATATATGTTATGGATCTTTTGTCCCATATTCAAACGAATAATTGCTTTGTCAATGGGGTATCTACTATCTAATTTAAACTGTGTAATCTTATTTTTTTCTCCCATACTTACAATAGAAACAATATTTAAGTGTAGTGAGGCGCGCGCACAGACTGTGGAAGACAAAACAAAGATGCGCTTATGAAGCCATGAAACATTTTATCTTAAAGAAGACTTTTATTAAAGTTTACAAAAACTATTGCCTTATAAATTTGTGTGGTGTTTGTTTTTCTATCTGTGCTTTGGTGTTCAATTCGTATTTTTTCTTATGAGTTGAATTCTTGTTTAACGCCTGTTTAACCTATATTTTTTGAGTAGTAGGGTGTCTTAGGTTTACCAGATATGCAAAAATCACCCAAACATTCCCAGAAAATTCAAGATATGCATTTCATTTGTCATAAAATATCTTAAACATGGTATTTCAATCAAACTCGTTAGAGCCATTTTTGAGGTAATCAACATTTTCGAAAAGCATACTTTGCAAAAGATTGTTTGGGGTGCGGGGTTTTTCTTGAAAATATTCGTGTCCCATATTTGATAGATTAACTTAAATACAAAGTTTGGCATTTAATCAACTTTTCGTTTTTGAGTTATGCTGTTCAAAGTCGGGCGCACACGCGCGCAACTTTTTCTATGCTATTTTTAGATTCAGGGGGTTTCAAGACACATTTCCAGTGAAATGTTGATATCGAATTTTGGTGGGATGAAATACTTCCCCTATTTACTATATGTAGTAAAGTGAAAAGCTACAAGAGATTTGAATCCCCGAATGCGCACCATAGGCGCTATGGCGATGCTTCACTCGGTTGTGTTTGTTTCACTATTGCTGAACTCTACTTAGTGGCTGAATTATTTTATGCACATAATTAGAAAGTTGCATTTCTCCTTCTTCTTCTTTTTCTTCTTCTCCCCCTTCTCACACTCCTTTTCGTAATCTTTTAAGGCCACTTACAATAGTGTAATAGGCTAGCATGTGCCAGTAAAAGCAGTTTGATTCTTGGGTTTGCTTCTCTGGTAGTTGCAGAAACCTGAGAAGGTTTGTCGAGAAGTTGGAGTGGGCGAGTTCTGCCTGATCCAAGTAATGACGTAAGGTGAAGGGACGCGATATATATCGATACGGATGTTGGATCCATGTCAGGGGCTCGCCTTGGCCCGCCAGATCGATTATGTCATTGGCAGGCGTCCTTATAATGTGCCGCAGCTCTAAAGAGTTAACAACCTCCTTTTCTGATTGGCAGAAGGTGTCTGAAGCACGTATCGTGAAGTGTAAATATTTGTGTAGTGCGTTGATAACCCACTTTTATTTTACTCTAATAAGATATGTACCAGAATGGACCAGCGGTTGTAAACATTATTCTCACAAACTGCATACAGAAGCATTTTTATTACCGCTTATTTCTCCTGGATTTATTACGTTGGAAAACAAGCACATTTGAGAGTGTTTATTTATAGACCAGCAGTAAAATGATTAATACTGGTCATGATCACAGCTGCTTTACGTCGACGTTTCACGTTAAGCTCTCCAAGAGGCAAGAGCCAAGAGCCAAATCAGGTCGCTCGGGTATACCCGGGCGGGATGTATGCCCACGGTACCTATCCATTTAGTATGGATTTACCCGTGAGGTATGTTAGATGTAGTCAGTTTACACAAGCTATTTGTCAATGTCAGCCAATGGTGATGATTGGTAACTCTCTTGCTATAGACTTGGGATATGAGTGCGAGTTAGATTGTCTACCCATCCTGGTGCACTCAGTGCCCGTCTCTGCACACTTAGCAGGTCAGCTGTTAAGCTCTCAAAAACATGAATAGATTTTATTGATACTGTTGGAAAACCATGCCTGTATGGAGACAGCTCGATTCATTCTTATAATAGCTTTTCTGAATGCAAAATGCGAGCTCAGTACGGAAATTCACAGAAACATTACTGCCATTATTGAATAATCAGTTTCCTTTTACTGCACAAAACCAGGAAATAATCATTAATTGTGATCCTACTCACCTAATGATTAAATTGTAGAACGAACACACCCAGATTCATGAATAACTATTTAATACTTTTAGACCTTTAAGATTTGAGATGAAATCTGTATGTAAAGAGTACTTTGTGGCAGGGGATTTTCTTCAAAATCTTAGTGTTGCATCCTTGGAAAGACCTGAACTTAAATACCAAGTTTCATAACTGAGGTTTCAGGTTGTTATGATGCTCTCTCTCTCTCACTCGCACGTATACACCAGAGAGAGAGAGAGAGAGAGAGACATGCGCGCAGAAGAACACCACACCTTTTTCTAAAAATGCTGGTGCTACAAGGTACTGTGTACCCAGGACAAGAAGGCAAGTCTCAGGAATGTGTAGCGTAATCATTTTGTGCTTCGCGCACGGTGTTTATGCCTAGTTTCCGAGTATCACAAGGATGCTAGGCTCGTTTAAAGTACACAATGTTGTCACATAACTCACCTATAGCTAGAAATATGCACTATCATACACTCATTTCCTAGTAAACAGATCTGCTACCGGAGTAGATACACAGTTCAAGCCCCCTCTGCCCTTCATTCCCCTCTAGCCTTCTTGTCGTGGGCATACAGTATATCTACCGGTGAAACCCCGATATAACATTTTTGGTCGGAATAAAATACTTCTACTTGCTATAAGTACATAGCGAAGTAATATACTTAATTTTGAAATTAATTATTATTTTCTTGTTTAACGACGCTGTCAATTGCCAGGATCACATCAGCGTCGCC
This sequence comes from Tenodera sinensis, assembly GCA_030765045.1. Taxonomy (NCBI): domain Eukaryota; kingdom Metazoa; phylum Arthropoda; class Insecta; order Mantodea; family Mantidae; genus Tenodera; species Tenodera sinensis. The sequence goes on from CM060963.1 coordinate 135,485,417, forward strand.
GGTGTGCCGGAATTTTGTCCCGCAGGATTTCTTTTACATGCCAGTAAATCTACTGACATGGAGCTGTCGTTTTTAAGCACACTTAAAAACCATCGGCCTGGGCCGGGTTTGAACCCGCGACCTTGGGATCCGTAGGCCAGCGTCTAACCAACTGAGCCACTCAGACCGACACTTAATTTTGAGCTGCACACGGTGACTCCCAGGAGGATTGTGCAACAATACGACATACACCCTGAGACAAAAGAGAGAGAGACAGAGAGAGAGAGCAGACTCTGGAAGCGCATATTTGTCTAACTTCATGTCGTTTCCGCGGCCCGTTTACAATAGTGTCACGAAATGCGCGTCTTCAGCGTCGTTCTGTTCTCATTTCTCATATAGAGTCTCAACTATTCAATGTGAGCGGATGGCCGAGTGGTTGGACTTACACAAATATACGCTTCCAGAGTCTGCTCATTTTTTTCCCTTGTCTTAGGGTTTGTGTATTTATGGTTCATAATTTCACTAGCAAACAATTAGTACTGTTTCAAAACTGCAGGACAAGGTGCGACTAATTATTTTGACACCGTCGTGCACACTGCGACTACCCTACCCTAGATAGGTACTGGTCATTCAACAGGTTACATTCTTGAAGACATTTAAAACAGAAAAAAAAAGTTAGACAGTAAACATGCTTGTCACGAGGGAAGCGTGTTTTGGATAAAAACGCCATTGAATCAGCCCAAAAGGAAATATTTTCCGTTTGGTACCTACCGTCTGCAGGCCTACGAGTTCGTTAGAAACTAGACCCATATAGACCTAACACGTCTGTATGTATAGTCCGACAATATGTAACAGCCACCATAATCACCCTTGGTTTCCCATTTAGCTGTTGTACAGATAGTTATCTGCTTCCTGGAAGTGAGCCCTTTCAGAGCATGAATGTAGTGGCACGGCGCCTCCGGTCCAATAGAGCACATACATTGTTACGTACCATAATAAAACAGAACATAGCGTCCTTTCTATCGTATCACATCTTTGGCAGGCGAATACAGCAGTAGCTAGAGTTGACTGTATTACAATTACACTATTGGGCACTAAAAGATGGCAGTTTGAAGAATTGTGGACCGGCACATACATCATCTCGTTTTATGCAGGAGGACACAATGCAATTATTAGTTAATACACTACTAAGCGATGATTCTCCAAAAGCTGTACCTTTGAGAAACTATGATGCCATAATTTATAACAAAAATAATTAGACCAATGCTTAGCTTTTGTGTCTCGATTTATTTATATGTTCCGTTTGTTAATAACGGGTGATCCAAAAGACTCCGAACCGGCTGCGCTGTGTTTTGCGCATACGTGTCCTTGGCGCTTGTCGCCGACTGCCCCTGTCATAGAACAGCACGAATAAAACCAAACATTTTAAAAATTATTTCTAAAGGCTTTACTTACCAATGTTATTAAAGGAGATGCAGAAACTGTCCAACGCCGTCGTCCATATATTTTTGGCACCTCTTTAGGAAACTATCCATCACTCGCCGTAGTTCACGTTGAGAAATGCTGGCAATTTCCTGGCGGATACTTTGTTTTAATTCTTCCACGGTGTGTGGGTTTGTCTTGTACACTTTATGCTCTAAGTTACCCCAGAGATAGACATCGCAGGTTACCGGGAAATCTTTCTGTATATCGCACTTTCACTTGGCGAGCTGACTGAATTAACACATACGAATTATAAATAAATACACGCTGTGCGTAGAAAACAAAACAAATGCTGACCTGTAATACACTTTGTGACTAAGTACAGCACAAAATAATAAAGGACACTGGTAATAACTCAATCACACGTTATCACGACAGCTCAATTGTGCTCTTTCAGAGCAGAGAAAAACGTCAACTACATGACCTTGTGTACAGCAGCTGCGTTATCGTGCTTCTGTATGCGCAATGGAAAAACATTGCAGCGGTTCGGATGTTTTTGGGTGTGTGTGTGTGGGGGGGGGGGGGGGGTGGATAGATGGGTGCGCGCGAGCGATACCGTGTCCCTGGGGGTTAGAGCGAATTCCATGTTCAACCGCAGAACTTGTATGCCAGGCGCCAGAGTACTGCCACTCACTTCACGACTTTGCATGCGTAATTTAGCATTTGAAGACAGCTTTAATATTTTGCTGAATGTTTAAATATTATTAGATACTGAAATGGTAAAAGCTATTATGGATATTATTTGAGATGCTCAAGACGTAGATTACGCCACAATTTAAATTATTATTTAATGATATTGGGTCTTGACTGTACTGCTCCATGGTGGATGAGCCGTGCCCTTAATTTGTTGCAGCCAATTCCGGCTCTAAGTACAAGAATCCACCATTTTCTTTCTAGCTGCTGTTGTTATTGTACTCGTGTGATAGGTCCATTTTATCAGAGGCGTTTACTGAATTGCATTGCTATGTATACTGTAACTAAAAGTTGTAAAATCAGTTGGACCCCGGAATTCGCTCTCAGTAAACGAGTCGTATATTTTTTAGGTGTACGTTCTGTCCCTTAAACCGCTGTTCCTGAAAATTTTGCGCTTTCGTCTAAGAGCGTCAAACAATACGTCTAGTAAGCACAGAATGAACTGAAGCGCACATGCCATTTGACGGGTGCTCCACATTCCAAAAAATCTGATGTGTTGCGCTCACATGACTTTCTCTAGTCTTGTACTAACCATTCTTACAAACTCTTATCTTATATGTTGGTGTTAGTTGAGATAAACATTTGCAGAAATTATCTTATTGCTAAATTTCTTTGCTTGTTTCCTTGTAAGAGCAAGGGGAATATGAGAATACAGTAGGCTTTGAGCGATAGTCAAATCTTTCAAACCCCATTCTCTTTACATGGTTAACATATAAAAATGAATAGTTGACGTTGTTATATTTGACAGAAGTATAAGTTCCTCAAAACTGACACAAATAACTAGGCATATCTCCGATATGGTTCACTCTAAAAAAATTAGTTAGACATAAATTGCGTATTTTAGCAAGATGTACACTTTTGTATAGTATGATCTAACGGTTTACCAGTTATGCAAATGTCCAGAGTAAATACTACAGGGGATATAGCCAGAAAATTCAAGATATACATTTCATTTGTCGTAAAAGTATCTCAAACGTATGGCATTTTAATAAAAATCGTTAGAGCCATTTTCAAGAAATTCAAAATTTTCCATGTAAAAGGAAGTTTAGGGTGAAGCAATTTTCTTAAAATCTTCGTATCGCACCCTTGAAAAACATTAAGCTTAAGTATCAACTTTGGTTTTTAACCGACTTTTCGTTTTTGAGCTATGTTGTCCACAGACGACACACTCTGTGTGTGTGTGTCTCTCTCTCTCTCTCTCTCTCTCTCTCACACACACACACACACACACACACGCGCGCGCGCACGCACGCACGCACACACACAGACACACACGCGCGCAGATCTTTTTCTAAAAATGGTTTCTTTTATTCAGGAGCCTTGAAAACACACATTTCCGTAAACTTTCGACATCGAATATTTGGGTGGAATACAATACCTCTTCTACTTTACAATACATAGTAGAGAAAATAGAAATAAGGGGCGGCTGGCTCACCATATACCGGATGGAAGGGAAGTCATTACATTAATTTAAACCAGTGATAGATCTCGAAATTTGGAACATATTTTGTATCTTAGGTTTTTGTCTCTGACCATTTCCTACGGAGACATTTTAGTTTTCCCGAAAACAAGCTGGCAACACTGCAGATTGTGTGGGCGTCACTTTTCCTAGCTCAGTACATAAACAAACAGAGTAACGGTGCTTCTTGAGAACACAAACAAATACTCTGCCTTGTCCTTCTGTCTTTACTGCGCGAGTGTATGCCAATCGCAAGCGTTAGCCCCCAAAACATTAAATCGAAAGTGCCGGACCTGTTTATATGCACAAACCAGCTCAATTCAATGACCAACCTCAACGCAACTTTGTCGACTTACTGCACGTGTGAAAAAGCTGCTTGGAGTATTCCTTCACATCTTTTAAGTGATTAATTATTTCGAAACCCTGTGTGATGTCACATAGTTACTACCGAAGCTATGTCAAAAATAGTTACTCTACGCATCTTACAAGTGACAAACTGTTACCGTAGTACATTCCTGTGGAATTACACATCCAGGTTGGAACAAAAACCATTTATTTTTTTGGAAATCGGCTGATCAAAGAACAAAATACCATGAGACGTTTTTGTTTGAAATGCTTCTATGAAGCACATATTAGAAGGAATGTAATGACTTCCCTTCCATCCTGTATATATTCATAATTTCGTAAATCAAGTAGGACAGTGTTATTTTATAGTAAACTATGTGTGCATACCTAATGAACTAACATTAATGCAGTGAACTAAAGCTAAATCATTTTCTACCTAAACAGTTAACGAAAGAGATGATTCGCCTCTAACGTGTAAGACCTAATGATTTTCATTAAAACGCAGTACATTTGGAATATTGACATTATTAGTACAATATATAGTTTGAATTCGCCCCTCACATACACTAGGAAGTCCTCTTCAACGTCATTAAATGGATAAACAGGATGCCGTAGGAGATAGAAGTTTACTATAAAAACATATAAGGTTCATAGATTTCTTTTCAAAATTATTATAAATATAATTTATTTTTATTGTCTCGTGGACCATACTTCCAAGAAAATAATTTAAAAAAAAGTCTTATGTGTTGCACTCACGTGACTTCCTCCACTCGCTGTTGTACAAACGATTCTTATAAACGCTTATTCTTATCTGCTTCACGTTAATCGAGTTTACATTTGCAGAAATTGTCTTGTTACATATTTTCTTATAGGTGCAATGACAATAGGAGAATACAGTAGGTTGCTGGTATTTACTTCATTTTAGCGTAACTTCATTAGAATATCTCCCTGAAAACAACAATTTCTGTCAAGTGGATGGCCAGATAACACGATTGCATGTTTTTTCTGCACATTATGTAGGTTCTCAGTGTAACTACTTACGTAATGTAGGGGTTTATACTTGCACTGTGGAACTGTGAACCGTTCTGGAAATGCACAGATATTTGTGGTGAACATACAAAGGGACATGTTAAATAATGTCATTAGTAGAGCCTCTCTTTTGTAATGGAATAAAATCCTCCAAAACCGTGCTTAAAACACAAAGCAGTGCCATATAACGATAACTGTGCAGCGGCTGCAGTTAATGTTTTCTTATTCGATGAGAAATTGTTTTATGAAATGAGTACTCAAATTGCCCACGATCCACATAACTTAAAGAGTTCCTAGCAGTTCCTCAGAATAAGGGGAAAACTCTAAAAATATTTTACCCGTATAATTATTCATTTTCACCGATATTCGTTCTCGGACTCTGCAGACTGGAAGGCATTCGCACATCCTACCACCATACCACTGAGGTGTAGTGAAAGCTTGATCATAATACTGTAACAAAACGGCAATTCGACAAATCCCACTTCTTACACTAGTGTAACAAAAACGACAGAAGTCCAGTTCAGTTACCTTTCTATCGTTATATTTTTCTTCTAAACTGTTGCACAAAACAGTTCTCTTTTAATGACGTTAACACAGTCTACAGTTTTTTGTGATATTACAACTCACAACTGTTTTCTTCTCGTAGCCTTGTTTGTAGAAGTTCCAGAAAAGACCTGTGACGTACTCCCGCTATATAAGGAGACGAGGAAACAGCAGAGGAGTTGCAGTGACAGATATGAGTTGGTCAATGTGTCAGTGAGTGCGAGACTACTGTGTATGTGTGATACTGTCATCGTGAAAGATACGTCGGGTCGAAGTGAAGTTTTAACGAGCGTCTAGTGATTGTATCATCGGAGCTAGTGTATGAGACAGAGAAAGTGAAGAAAGACTGTGAAAGGACTGAGTCAAGGCTACGAGAAGAAAACAGTTGGGAGTTGTAATATCACGAAAGACTGTAGACTGTGTTAACGTCAGTAGAAGAGAACTGTGTATTTGTTCAAAAGTTTTAGAAGAGAATAAAGTGATAGAAAAGTAATTGGACTGGATTTTATCATTTTGCTACAATGTTTTAAGCTGAAAATATGCCCTTTTGGATCAGGGCTGAACAACTAGTACTCTGAGCGCAGCCCCCTCACGGCCATGCACTGATAACTGTATTGTATTTTTCAAAACATGATGACCCTAAGTACTACTCAACTACCAAAGATGGCGTTACTTTGAGGCTTGGGTTTACAAGGATTGCGGTTTAAACGTATAAAGGAAACAGAAGACTGGCTGCATTGCCTCTCGCTCTGTTATGAGGGTTGCGTTTTGGTTGCTAAGGGTTTTTACCCAGGCAGGGGGACTGGTCCTCTTTGGAGTCCATCTAGTTTTGAAAAATACTACATGCTTAGCAACCTAAAGAAAAGGAGGGCCCCTCAAGCTCTTGTGTGAGTTGCCCAGGCCTATTCTGGATGGTGTTAGGGCATGATATTTACGTAAACCTCTATGCAAAATCAGTCATAATGTCGTGTCACGTAATTGGTATTTTGTTACTGAAGAGTGATGCGTGAGCAGAATTTACGTTACGGGGTTACGGTGGAGAAAGATACAAAATTAGCAGCAGTTCTAATTTCGTTAAATGGTTTATAAACTTTCCCTTTCATGTTTATGGTCACCACATTTTCTGCTTTCAAAACGTTGCACTGTTGCATATTGAGACAGGTTAAAAGGTGTCAAAGCTGAGAAACGACAGAAGAAACATCTTTTGGATATCGTTAATACCTGATAATATGAGCCAGAAATGTAATACTGCCAAATGAAACGAACGTAAATCTTTTAGCATACCTATACATGAATTGTTTTTATATGGTTCCAACCCAGTTTTAAGCAGGTAGGTACTACTCGGATTTTTGATTTAAAAAGGCATGAATTGGATTGTTTTCTTTGTTTGGAAATGCAGTAGACTTGCAATCATCCTAGCTAATTCAGACCAGACTACCTTGGATTCGGGAAAAAAAAAAAAAAAAAAAAAAAAAAAAAAAAAAAAAAAAAAACACCTCAGAAATACGGAGTTAATGTGCTAATGGGTCGCAAATAAAGGGGGGGGGGGACCGATTAAAACTCAACAGTAGAGGAATTTCGGGTAATATGGAATACCAAGTTTTAGTTCCATAGTATTTGAGGTAATAATAATATAATTTGACTACGTTTTTAGTGATTAGACTGAACCTTTTTTAGAAACTTCTTATAACTTAGAACAAAAAATTAGAATTTGTTATTAGTTTTCGATGTGTCCAATTGTTTATTTCGGGTAATATGGAATACTACTTAAATTTCCCAATTATTAATTTTTTTTTCAAGTAACAAATTTGCATAAAAGCTTATTTATTTCTTGCTGAAACTTTTTCTCGCATAATAGTGCACTGAATTGGATTACAATAGTATGAATATAAGCTACAAAATATAGTGCTGGCTTAATTTTGCATTGAAAAATACATTTTCAGAAATCACCGACATAATCAAGATTTTCCGCTCCTGTGCACTCGTTGTGGCCCACAGGTTACACTTTAGGCACCGGACCCAAACTTCCCCTTTTCTTTCTTCTGGAAACTTGCCACTACAGAAAATGTACTGCATCTCCAAATGAGGGAATATCTTCTCCCCATTACTGTGACGTTTGTTTGGCATTTCTGCAGGAAAAAAATTAAGTGTATTATAAGAGCTTCTAAAGTTACAAATTTTATTTATCAGAAATAATGCGGGTGTTATGCAATATTTGGTATAAACCAAGGGCAGTATGGGATACCAGTATTCTACATTACCCGTCATACCATATTGAAGCAGTATCGCTGTACGAAAATAAAATAAAATGAAAACCAAAGATCTTTGCAGCATGAATGTTTCGACTTCTTTTATAATCATAATATTAGTTTACATCTATAACACGAGCTGAAATATTTTTGAAAAAATATTTAAAAACGCACTTGCAAAACCTTTTGAATGATGGAAATCAGATAATCATTCACACTCACGCCATGTGACACAAACCAGGCGAGACTGCTTGCAGGGCTCTGAAAGTAACCTCTGATGTATTTCTGGTAGACACTGTTGGATATCAGCACCAAACAAACAAGTAACTTGACTATTCCATATTACCCGAACTTCTAAGTGTTTATTACAACACAATTACTTGAAATAAACTGTTTAAATAAAATATAATCGAACATTGATTAGATCTAATGATTAATCTAATATTAAACAAGATTATATTTTTTTCAAATGTTCATAGCTTTTTAGGCTAACCCCTTCCCTCTGTTGGACGCTGGGATGTAACGCTAACGCTATAGTACAGTTGATTCGAGCGACCAAACTTGTTTTGGTGTTCAATGTAGGCTATAAAACATTCTCAGTTCCTCAGAGTGTGATATTTTGCGGGGGTACTCTCGTCGGTGTCGTGTCTCTTTTCAGCATCGATGTCAATGGCGCCGTTAGTCTGTCGATTTGGTTACACCACTCGGTGACGTCTTCATTTTCGATTGGCGTTAGACTATAGGAATTTTCACGTCATGAAGGCACAACGTGCTCTTATGGAGCATGTTATTCTTATGGAAGATTCACGTGCGCTGTTGCAAAATGTGCGTGTTTTCAAATGCGACTAAGATAAAGTATGAACATGCATTTCTGTATGAAATGTGTCGAAGAATACTATGGTATGCACGATAAACCTTTTATATAATTGTATAGTTTTTAAAATGATAAAATCTAAGATTTTGTTGAAAGCATATTTTTTAACATCTTTCTCGCTCCGAACGTCAAAACATGGTTTCAAATCGAAATAATTGCAATGGAAAAAAAAAAAAAAAAAAAAAAAAAAAAAAAAAAACTGGATTATTCGCTTGCTTTTATAGGCCACGTTAGTATTTAGATTATATCAGTATGTCTAAACATATTTTTCTAAAAAAATAAAGTTTAAAACAAAGTGTTAAGATTCTTTGTTTATACAGTGGAAAATGTAGTCGCTGACTAATTCTCGTTCTGTAAGTCCACGTAAAAACTTCCAGCGACAAAGTTGTCAAGTAAATAACGAAAATGTTTTAAATATACATACAGAACGTCTCCAGTACCGAAGTATTCATGAATCAATCACCATTTGAAGCAAATGTTTGCGGCGCACAAAGCACCCCATGGACGAAAGCCGGTCCTCGTGTCTTGCAGATGATGGAAACCAGATGTGTGACAGTTGAAGGGCCGATAAAGCATTGTACTTCAGCGCAGGTTTTCAATAGGTTTTGAGAATGTGAGGCGTGAGCGAGTTTTACAAGCTCTCTGGTAATTATGTGCATTGCAGTTAAGTGATCAGTGCGGAATGGATCGCAGAAAAAAAGGCGAAATTATTCAAAGTGGCGAGCGAAAAACAATTCTTAGAGTGTATGATTATTGAAAGAAAAAGAACCCCGGATACAGTGACTCGTTTATTGTTAGTGAGCTTCATAAGGCGACTGGTGTAAGTAGGCCTACATTTTTTATATTAAGAAAAGAATGTAAAGAGGGTACCATCACTACACCGCGGCATACATGCAAAACCAGCAGGAAGATAAAATATAATTTTGAACGCAAATATGGCATAAATTTCCTGAATTTCTATTTCAAACTACACCCCCCTACAATTCTGACCGTGTTGAAATAAGGCAATGAGGATGAGGACTTGCCAAATTTTAAATATTCAACCTTTTATAGCTTAGGGAGAAAATGGGATTTAATTTTGAAAAGAGAAGAAATAGTTTCAGATCGAGACAAATGATATAGTGTGGCGACATTCCTGTTTACGGAAAATAAAACAATTCAACAAAGAGGTAAGGAAAATCGTGTACCTTGATGAAAGTTGGGTAAATGTAGGGCAAACTGTAACAAAAGTTTGGAAGGATAAGACTACAAAAACTCCTAATGAAGCGCTTTTGGCCGGGTTATCCCTGGTCTTAAATCACCTACTGCTCGCGGACCACGATTTGTAATATTGCATGCCGATGGTACGATTTGTACATGGTGCAAAACTTGTTTTCTTGACGAAAAAAGGTTCTGCTGATTATCGTGATGAAATGGACAGCGATAGATTTGAACAGTGGTTCAGAAATCAACTAGCAAAACCCCAGTAATCGCGGCGGCGCAACATACGTGGCAACGCCGCGCTGATTCTCCATAAGAACCATTGTGCCTTCATAACGTGAAAACTCCTATAGAACGATCCTGTTATAAACATAGGAGAGGAGAAAGAGACAGACCCTCTAACCTCTCCTCTCCCATATGTTTATAACGGGATCGTTCTAGTTTGAGACACACTATAGCATAGAGATGACACACAGTGTCATTTCCCCGTCCACTCTGCTGCACACCGGCTACGCCACGCTGTTATCTACATACCTCAGAGAACCTGCCAGTACCTCAAATTGTGTCAGTGGTGCGATCAAGTCATATAGGAAGGTAAAAAGATACTTCAAAGTCGAATGGGAACATAAATACTTTTGTGTTCCTAGCAAAAATAAATCTTTGTGTTTGCTATGCCAAAAGAAAATGTACGTGATTGTAATCCCACCACATAATCACAAAAGGAGTACGTCCCTGCACGCCTTGAAACTTCCCTTGTTTATAAAGACGTGTTCATGCGTAAACAAACTGAACCGGAAAAGAGATATGGCCTGCATTTGGTGCAGGGGTAAGTGGAGAAGGTTACCGATTGCATTCCTATCACCCCTCTTCCCTATGTCTGCACTTAGTTGATACACGCCGCCTAGCTCTCGCTGACAAAACATGCACATGTTTCTTTTCCAACTCCCTTGGTTAACCCGGAGTCTCGTTCAATGGCTAATTGTTACGCTTAATTGTCACCCTAAATAGCTATTATTTCAGAACATTTGAACTCTTCCATGTTGGCAGGTATACCAACAGCATTTAATTGCGGTAGAAGAAGAAGAAGAAGAAGAAGAAGAAGAAGAAGAAGAAGAAGAAGAAGAAGAAGGAAGAAGAAGAAGACTAATAATGTTTTGTTTTCTTGGTCTTCAGATATACCAACACCATTGCACTATGATTTAGTTTAACGAGGAATTTAAAAAACAGCTCCTGCAGCTAAACTTTGCTTTGGTTTAACTAAATTTTCAGTCAAACTACATTTCCAATACCGGGTCTTAATGGCCAATCGCGAGTCTGCTGTAATTTAAACATGGAAAGACCGTGCACAATGACACGCAGAGTTACAGGTATCAGAATGAATATTCAGTAGTATTAAACTTTGAGATAACCCGCTATCTACCTGCATATACCTATTCTGCAATTATATGCAGACATACAGCGGAAGTATGATAAGATAAGAACCGAACCACGCAGAACCACTGCGCACAACAATAAATGATACCTCCTTTGTATTTACAAAATATTATAATTCATGTAAATCGTAAATGCTGTCAACATTGGAACACTAGGGTTGGTAAAGTATTCATTTAGAAGCAACGCAAGTGCTTACTCACGTCCAAATCCATGGTGGAATTGTAGTGAATGGTTTGTAAGATATAGCATTCGTAACCTACTCCTCGTTATAAGATACTACTTGGGGCATATTAATAAGGCTATTACTAAACGTAAATGCTAACTTTCAAAACGGAAAAGGTGGGGCATTTTGGACATGCATTGTTTGTACAACCATTGAACAAATAATTGAGCTCATTAGGACAGCAGAGTAAGTGTTGCAGCGCGCATTAGTCGATATTTCCAATCGACCAGGCAGCACCTGGTTAGAACTTCGCTGTAGTGGTCGTTGCTCTCCTCCTTGATGGTTCCGGCTAGCTTCTTAGCTCGTCCTCCTTCTGTCCTGGGTTTGATGCCCGTCCTCGGCTAGTTTGTACAGCATGTATGGCGACGGTATGGCTGCTATATGGGGACTGTATGACGACGCTATGACGATTATATGGAGACTATGACGACGTTTTGTACCTAACTAGCGGATTTTCATTGGGACTTCTCCATCCCCTCCTTTAAACTGGCATCTTGGATCAGGGAATTCCCGAGTTATATCCAATGAGAAGTTCCCTCTCACTCTTTCTGTTACGGCACATTATGTTATAATGCAACAAAGAAGAAACATCCTTCGAGATATAACAATAGATACCCGGGTGGAGAGACTTTCTAATTTGTTTTCCTAAAATGTACAGGATTGTAGCTTTTAAAACTCAGGTCCTTGCCAGTGTTTTAACATAAACGCTTATACTTTCCAGGCTTGCAAATACAGTTAAATTACAACTACAATTACATATTCATGTGCATAAAAACATTTGCGTCTTACTCAAGTATATCTAATCACACTCATTATGTTTTTTACTTAAGTAGTAAAAAGAATTATGATTGGAGGCTTGCCGGTCTAAAAGTTGTTTAACAATATATCTTGCTTTTATTTTGTATATTCTTAAATTTTTTAAACAAATCACGCGAACATATTTGTAATTACCAACTCAGCGAATGTCGGACAGTGTGCCTCTTGGAAGAACTAAAATACATAGAGTTTCAGTCGATATACATCGGAGAGTCTACCTGCAGAGTTTCATTTAAGTATTGACAGATCTAAAACATTCAAAACGGAGAAAAATAGTTCATAGTTGGAGATAACGCTGACCAATGAAATGTAAAGTGTCGCCTGACGGACTCGATTTCGTGCACACGATAAAAATAGCTGTAGGAGAATGTTTTCAAAGAATCATAGCAAACGAGGGACAGGAAAAAAAAAAAAAAGATTTTTCACCTTAAGATCTCAATTGCACAGAATAGTATTCCTCATTTGTTTCATGCATCTGTAGTAAATAGCTTTTGGTAGAACCTTTCCTGCCGGAAGTTTGCGCCACAATGATGCTCTTTATCTCTAGGAGCACGCAGAAGCACTTGGGAACTAAAATGGCAAGCTTTATACGCCGACCACTCCGCGGTATCCTCCAAGGAAGTGACATCACGACCCGGAAACAACTCATCAATGAACGCGGGTGGGAAGTGCTATCCTCTCTAGCACGTGTGCCATAACGGCGCAATTATACATTGCGTTCTTTACAATGGGTTCGCTATTATCCGGGTTCTCCTGTCAATGTTGTCACTGGAGCAACCCAAGTTATGCCTTGCCAGCTACCTTATTACCCGTCGTACAGGTATGACCCATTGAAGCATACAGTTTATGTGAAAATATATTGTGGCATTAACCATTTCCAAGATATTCCTTGTTACTGGGGTGAATTTTCAGATGCTTTATACTTTTCTCAACTATAAATAATAATAATAATAATAATAATAATAATAATAATAATAATAATAATAATAATAATAATAATAATAATAATAATAATAATAATAATAATAATAATAATAATAATAATAATAATAATAATATTAAAATATTATTATTATTATTATTATTATTATTATTATTATTATTATTAATAATAATTAATATTATTATTACTTTGTTTAGGGTACCTGGATGTATACAGGATGGAAGGGAAGTCATTACTTTCCTTCTACGATGTGCTTCATAGAAGCATTTCAAACAAAAAGGTCTAATGGCATTTTGTTCTTTGATCAGTCGATTTCGAAAAAATAAATGATTTTTGTTCCCAATTGGATGCGTAATTCCACAAGAATGTACGAAGGTCACTTGTCACTTGTAAGATGCGTAGAGTAACTTATTTTTGACATAGCTTCGGTAGTAATTATTATGCGACATCACTCAGGGTTTCGAAAGAATTAATCAGTTAAAGGACGTGAAGGAATGCTCCGAGCGCCTTTTTCAGACGCGAGACATGTCGACAACGTTGCGTGAGGTTGGTCAGGGAATTGACCTGATTTCCACATGCAAACAGGTCGAGCACTTTCCCTTTCTCTAATGTTTTGGCAGGTAACGGTTGTGATTGGCCTACATTCGTACAGTAAACATAGAAGGAGACATTCACGAGACGCGTGGTAGCAGTAGTGTTTGTTTATGTACTGAACCAGTGAAAGTGACACGCATACAATCGGTAGTGTCGGCAGCTTGTCTTCGACAAAACGATCTCCGTAGGAAATGGTCAGAGACAAAAACGTAAGATTCAAAATGTGTTCCAAATACCGAGATCTATCACTGGTTTAAATTAATGTAATGGCTTCCCTTCCCCCTATATGCAAGGAATTCGCGATACATATCGACTTCTGGGTCGAATGAAATGCTCGAATGCAAGCAGAAGCGAAAGTAGAAGTCATGTACTCATTCAAACCCGCGCACGAAGAAACAACATACCCATCTTCGAGAATTCGTATGATAAAGAAGGGGCGTCGACCTGTTCCCGCACAGAGCCTCAGAAGTGTCGCAAGTATGGGTCTGAGTACAGGAGATATTTAGAGTAAACTACCGGACGTTAAATGTTTTTTGAATTTAACTTGCCTCTCTAACCTGTACAGTGATTATCGTTCCAGTTCCAATTTGAAGGAAAGCTCTTAATGGGGAGCAGACCGGCAGCATTAAGCCAGAGATTTACATAATGTTGCAACACGCAATGTTTATGGATGAATGGAAGTGTCAGGCCATATTAAGAGCAGAGAACAGAACCATGCTTTGTAACTCCCAGATAGGGAACGAGCGTGACAGGAAATGGCCTAACAACTATGTTTTAATTGCTGTTGCCGCAAGCAGCGTTAAGTTTACATCTGATTTTGTCCTTAAGATGCGACACTCTTGCATAAAACTGATAGGAACGTGTTACACTGGGCGCTGCACTCCTTAAAAATCGGATACTGCCCGGATTGATTAATACAGTTAATGGTTCTGTTGCCAGCAGCATCAATCAACAACTGAATTTGAGAATAATCATCGGCTATAGCTTTTGAGTAGGTATTTGAAAATATTTTGGTTTTATTTCAGTACAGCCCTCCGGTAGGTACTAGAGGAAGAATTGTGTTTTAAACAAATCCGTCGAAGATTTATAGCTAAAACAGGAGTACGTTTTAGGTAATAGTCGACATTTCTTTCCCAATTGCCAGACGCATAGTGTCTTATATATTGTAACAAAATGACAATTCGACAAATCCTAGTACTAGTACTAGTTTGATAAGAAGTTGTCTAATTACTTTTTCTCACTTTATTTTTTTTCCAACTTTCGCACAAAAAGACAGTTCTCTTCTACTGACGTTAATACAATGTTTTTCGTGATGTTACAACTCTCAACTGTTTTCTTCTCGTAGCCTTGACTTAGTCCTTTTAATGTCTTTCTCCACTTCCTGTCTCCCAAACATTTACTCCAACGATGCAATCGCTCAACACTAATTACAACTTCTTCACTTCGATGAGATGCGTCTTTCACGACAGTAACACACACAGCTGTCTCACACTCACTGACACACTGACCTAATTAAAAAAAACTAACCGTAACTCACTCTGCTGTTTCCTCGCCTCCATATATAGCGAGGATGACGTAACATGGACCCCTCTCGAACTTCCATAAACACGCCGGACGCCTCTCGAAGATTCCAGCAATCCTTAATTATGCGCCGCGTTTACTGTTAATCACATATACACAGTCGCGCGAAGACTCTGCTCGCCGGTCTGGCTTTGTAGTGTGAAAATTAAATTATTTTCTTGTTTAACGACGCTGTCAATTGCCAGGATCACATCAGCGTCGCCGGTGTGCCGGAATTTTGTCCCGCAGGAGTTCTTTTACATGCCAGTAAATCTACTGACATGGAGCTGTCGTTTTTAAGCACACTTAAAAACCATCGGCCTGGGCCGGGTTTGAACCCGCGACCTTGAGATCAGTAGGCCAGCGTCTAACCAACTGAGCCACCCAGACCGACTTGTAGTGTGAAGCGGCTTAGTCCCGACCGTCCCCCGCTGTGCGCCGCGGCCGCTGTCAAGCTATCAAAGCATGCATATAAGAATTCAGGTATTCCTCTATACATACTCAGAGGCAGTAACGATCTCTTGGAATAGGCACGAAAACAAAACAACAGCAAACTTTCAAACATACCGTCAGATGACTCACACTTGACATAGGTAATGTAAACATACAAAAGGGATATTTCAAAAAGGGCTAACAAAGGTATTTTTATTCAAGTTGTGCAGGTATATAAAGGAATTATAAGTTTCCCCTATACGCTTTTATCTCTCTAACGGATTCTAAAATATATAAATTATAGACAATTGAACAAAATGGCGAGGGTGCTAGAAATCTCAGTCTTAAAATCGACCGTGTAAGATGAAGAGCGCGGCGATGAATTTACATAAGCATCATCGTAGTCGTCTAATTAATATATGCAGAACCAAATTCAGCATCACAACCACAATCAACTAATCAAAGAACTAAACCCCGATTCTCTGCAACTGTAGTTTGTTTCCAGAAATTGTCATGTGTCTATGGTGACGACGATGATGTTCATGATCACCACGTGCTTTACAACTAGGATGATGTCATGATGATACCAGCTAACGTCTGTAATTAGCTGTTGTTTTGCTTATTTTCCCCTTTGGAGATATGTACCTAACTCCCCCTCCCCCCCCCCCCCCCCTCCGAACAGTCAGTGAGGGAAGAGAACTGCATCTTCGTTTGGAGACCCCAAAAATGTGTTTTTTAAAAGAAAGTTTAGACTCAACCTCTTAACTTGAAAGTTAGCTTAAAGGCCCCTTTAGTTCTCATATTACTTTTAAAATAGTGTATATCATTTACATCAGTAGAAGAGGCACCTGAAGTTATACAGTAACACCACAAAGCAGCTGGGGAATGTAGCATTTTCATGTCGCTGTCGTTTCCGAAAGTTAAAAGTCATGCTTTGAATTTTCACAGGAAAATTATTTCTCGTTATAACATAATTTTGTATGTTCCAAACCAGTAATATTGAGCACAAGTTTTAAAAACGTGAATTTATTTCCGTACTGCTGGAGAATTTAATACATCACTTATAAAACGTACGTACAGCGATTAGTGTTTAATTGGGTTATCTCAAACTTTTAAGCGATGTAGCTCGTAGATATAAGCGGCGAAAACCTTGACATAGGCAGCATAGTGATCCAAGGATATTCGTTCATTAGGAGCGCTGAGCATATCTGCTGGGCGTGTTATTGGCATAATGACGATATTGGATCCTGATGACATGTGCCCCACAAAGGGCACGGTGTAAGCTGAGGGAGCTATTTGGGGTAGGACGCCAAACACTTTCTCGATGGCACGACCTGCTGCTTGGAAGTGAACGTCCAAGGGGTGACCAATCCAGGGTTCTCCGGAAGTTACAACATCCACATGCAGATGGTTTGTGCTTTTGCGACTGGCCCACGCTTTGTTTATATGGTCTTCTACCAGGGTCTTGGTCTTCTCAACGGTCTGATGTGGCACAAGATGTACAGAGAACCTGCGTTTTGGAAGAATCATAGTATTTTAATAATTTATCTTCGATAGCGAATGTAAGACATTTTTACCTTGGTGAAGCTAGAAAACCAGCTTGGTTATACCTACTTAGGGTTACCAGACGTACGGAAATTCTACATTTTAACCATTTGTCTGGCGTCCGGGAGGAATTTTTGAGAAGTTTCCAATGTCGTACATTTTCAGAAACAAACCGTGACCGTTAGAAAATGAACTGGCAACTGCGAAAATAGAAACGAATAAGTGGTTATTAGCCGTAACTGCAACTCACAATGGCAAAAGAGCTACATATACTACAGTCAAAGAGTATACTCATGCTTTAGTAACAATGAACGAGAGATTGGCAGCGCAGCATTTGCACTTGGAGGTAAAAGATGAAGTTGGTGTTCTGTAGAGGCAAAGCAACACAGTGCTGATGTTGAAAGAGTATTTTCACTAATAGTGAAAGATCACAGTGGACAGATGAAAAGAACAGATATTTATTGATTCAGATAGAGGCATTGGTTAGTGAAGTACAATTTTAAAAACTACAGTTGTATGGAATTTCTTGACCATATTTCAAACAAGCTAGATGTTTTGCGCAAGATTACTTCTTCAGAGAAGTATAACTGGCTGTTCATGATCACATTTAACACTGTATATTTCAGGATTTTAAGAAATTGTAGGTATATATGCTTATGGATATATATAGCATTTAAATTATAAATTTGCATTATTTTTGCATTGGCCGACAGTGCCCTATATTTTGTCCTAATTTTTTTTTTTCAAATGTCGTACATTTCTTACCATTGTGTGCTATATTTCCACAAAATAATCTGGTAACCCTAGATATACTCTAATACAAAGTTCAGTTTGATTATTCAACTTTATAGGAATTCCTCGCATAGTTATTGCTTCAGTCCTAGAACACAATATCTGTAATGAAAAGCAAATTTAATATTTGTGAATAGATGTCTATGTGTTAGTAGACAGCATTTCTTCTAATGAAGATATTTGGGCCTCATTGAGAACCACTTTGTTTCAGAATATTTTTGTGAGTAATTTTTCGGCTCCAGATGTTTGAGTTTTTTCTTTCTTTCTTTCTTTTTTTTTTTAAAGAGATAACTCGATTACTTTATTGCTCCTGTCATTACCAGTTTGTACTGCTGTGACAAGGCCTTCAGCAATTACAAAACTAGGAAATACAATGAAGACAGGGGTGTTGAACCCTTCGTTTCAAACCAAGACTCGCCTCACTGTCCAAACACAGCGATGGCTTTCCAACGTGCTGAGGAACTGTTCAATTGCTGAGCATTACAAACATTGCCCACACACGGCTTGTGTGTTTTAAAACACCAACAGTAAGTTTGTTGACATAAATAAATAATGATTACTGAGCAGTTGTTTGAAATATCACACTTACATTACTATTTGTCTCGATTAGAGTTGTGTTACGTTTCTTAACGTTCGTGATGTGACTTTGAATGCAAGGAGAAACAAATAGGAAGAGGTCAGCATTCACCTAAAGTCATTAGGAATCACGGCAGTGTTCAGTAAATCTAGCACACTTACCGGAAAAGGTAACTCTCATACCTAATGCTTGTACATAGCATATACAGTGTGGCACTTAGTCGTACAAACAGCGAAATGTAAAATTCTATCCACATCAGAAATAAAACGCGGGGTTAAATCATAAACATAGATCATCAATAGGACAGATAAAACATCCCAGATGCCGACACATAACAAGAAACCAAACTGATGAAGATAACGGCGACAAAATAAGGTATGTATGCCATTAGCAATGAAACAATTAACACACAAGAAACAAATTCGATTAAAGTTAATGGTGACCTATATTATTGGTTATTTACAGAATCAAATGGAGCTATTGCACAGCAAGTCCGTGATATGTCGGAACATATCTTCAACAATATCGTAAATGTACACAGAGCATTTATGAAATTTCGAATGTGTCGTACGTTCTGGTATTTATTAAACATTTTGGAAAATAATCCCAAAAATTTACTTTTTTGCAAGCTCCTCGTGTAAACTACACTTATTTCAAACAAATTATATATTCGCTCTGCATTTGCTGACATCCTTTAGTTAACACTTAGCTTACTTTAGTCTTTAAAAACACTAACTTGACCCGCATAAGATCTTTACATATTTACTTACATTACAAACATCAATGATAGGGTGGTTTGTAAATCGGTTGGGTTTCCCAGAGTTGTATTTCCTTTTAACTGTATAGATTTTGTGAGATATCTTCACAAATGCCCAGGAAAACTTGGGATTTCCGGGGACAATCGATGGATCAGAGATGGTTTAAGACGTCTGATTTAATTATAATGGACTTAAAATAAAAAGTGTACTTATGTACTTCAGTCTAATTGTAAATGATTAAAAGTACACTGTAATCATTTATCGCTTAAGATAGTTTGTAAAAATTGGAAGATTTGCGGTATACAAGATATACAGGATGGGCGGCTATATGTACGTTAACCAGGGATTCTACATGAGTGTAACAAGTATGTCCAATACAGTTGTCAATAAATAACCACAAGGATATGATTTCATCACCGGACACATTCTTAAAGAATTAACACAAAAAGCTCTTATCAAGCTATTACATATGATAAATACTTAAACGTATCCCAAGTCAATGGAAGGTAGCAGAAGTACCCATGATCCTTAAACCTGGAAAAAAATCCTAATGAAAAGGAATCATACAGACCGATTTCTCTCCTATCCCAATTATCTAAACTATTTGAAAAGTTATTGTTAAAGTAAGTAAAACCTATAATAGAGGGAGCTAAATTAATACCAGAACATCAGTTTGGATTTAGAAATAAACATTCAACAATTGATCAAGTACATCGTATAATCGATGTCATAGAAAGAACGTTAGAGGAAAAGAAAATATGTTCTGGACGTGGCCGAAGCTTTTGATAAAGTCTGGCACAAAGTTTTAATTTTTAAGCTCCAACGAGATCTACCTGACCACTTTAATCAAATATTGTTATCGTATATTGAAGGGAGATATTTCCGAGTTAAATATGGAAATGAATACTCTGGATTAAAGAATATAGCTTCTGGAGTACTTCAAGGAAGCGTCTTGGGGCCAATATTATACCTTATATTTACTAGGGACATTCCTAGGGACATTCCATACCAAGATGATGCAATTATGACTACCTTCGCTGACGACACAGGAATAATGGCAGTAGGACATACAGTAGAGGAATCTACACAGAAATTACAGAAAACTGTCAATAAGGTTAACGAGTGGACGAAGTGGCGTATAAAATTAAATGAATCTAAATCCGTACATATCAACTTTACAAGTAAGAAAACTCAGATACTACCAATAAAAATAAATAATCAAACTATTCCTCAAGCACAAACAGTGAAGTACCTAGGAATGACACTAGACTCAAAATTAAATTGGAGAAAGCATATAGAAACTAAAAGAAAAGAGTTGAATATCAAATATAAGAAACTTTATTGGCTCATTGGGACAAATTCCGAATTTGACATATACAATAAGCTATGTATTAATATACAAGCAGGTGTTAGAGCCATTCTGGACCTATGGTGTACAGCTTTGGGGCTGTTCTAAATTAAACCAACATAAAACACATACAGACTTTTCAACATAAAGTTTTAAGAACAATGGTTAATGCACCATGCTATGTGCACAATGATGACATACCTACATAGAAATCTCAAGATCGACACTGTTATAGAAGAAATGAAAAAGACTTGAAGGAAACATCATTTAAAAATGCAGCACCATGAAAACAAAGAGATGTTGAAAGTGCTTAGCAAGTGTGAAGTTCAAGATTGAAAAGAATATAGCCAGATGACTTAATGTGTGACCGCATGAATTAGCGTAACCTTTGGGAGCCTTCAGTGGAAGACTCGCCTAAACATGTGAACTTGTTTATGAAGAAAATATTACTAGAGAAGCTATTGTTTAGTTGTAATTTGTTTTAAAACAATAAATAAATAGCCGTTCCGCACGCCAAAAAATGTCATTTGAAGCCATATAGCTTCTTGACGAATGCTGTAACGCATTTCTGCCTTAATTCGAATGAATTTAGCCAAATTTAATGTTAAAATGTAAAAAGTTTAATTTCTAAGAGAGATATAGCAACATTAGGTTAACATTAAATTGTGACTAAATTCATTCTAATTGAAACAAAAATATTGTTCATATAATGTTTGCGCGACAGTTAGTGAAATTATAAACCATTTATATCCATTCGCCAAGAAGCTAGATGGCTCCAAATATTTCACACAATTTTTTTTCCGGCGAAACGGTTCTTTATTGACAATAATTGTATTGGACATATTTGTTACTGTTTTTAGAACCCTGGTGAACGCTTGGCTGAAGCAGTACCTTCCACCGGTATAAGTGAAATTTGTGCTACAAAGTGCATACAATTATTACTGTAATGTTTTTGACTAGCTTGCATGGTTAAATATTTTAATGTGTAAATTCATTATTGTACTAAACTTAAACAATTCTGTTTATTACAGTTTCACGGGCGATCATAATATTTTCATTCTGACGAAGGCTATGGAGTTTAGAATGGCCGAAAGCTCAATATTTTCAAACCTCACACGGCTGATCGCCCGTGAAACTGTAATAAGTAACGTGCGCCGTGAAAGCTTTAAATCTTACATAAACAATTCTGGTTTTACAATAAGTTAGTTTACAAAAAACAGCTATCATGTGGAATTTGTTGTATGAACCCCTGATTATTTTAGAGAAGCTATTAATTTTTGAACTCTTTAAAATTCTTGATTTCCTTCTTCAGTGGATTACCCTCCTCTGTGTAGGACTTCCCCTCCCCCCCCCCCCCCCCTCCCCAGGACTGAACAAGCCTTGGGTGAATAGCCTGTCGAGAAACAAGCAACATTTGGATCCTTGCATATGCAGGATGGGTGATGAGCTCAACGCTTGGTATGCCGGCGAAGAAGTAAATAAAACGTAGTGATGAAAATGATCATTGAAAAATTCGCGGCTGTTATCCAACCCGAGATTCGCCTAGCAACCAAGAAAAAACCCGGGAAAGCCATCGCTCATGTTGGTCGCTCCCGGGGTTTCTTAATGCATATTGTTAATTTTATTTGCCATTTAGGTTTCAGCATAAATATTATAGCTGACGCTAAATTTAATGGCGGGTGGCTCGATGTAACATCCATGATCCAATCATAGGCTTACCACGGCTTGCGGTGTTGTATCATGCTGTGAAATCACGCTGTAAAGCCGGTGATATAGGTCGTGAGACGAGACATGAACAAATCTTGCGCACAGGGGAACCTTCTTGCCTCCCCTACCTCACTGCAACGGCTGAGGGGAGGGAAAGGCGGGCGAGCTTGCCTCCAATGACTAAATGTTACTATAACAGCGTGCAACTGAAACAATTGCAGTTCACATGAAAATAATTCTTGGCACATAGCCATAGTTATAGCCTTGAGAAAGACTAAAGCTATACTAGTGGATGGAAACGTTATGACTTTTGCGCATACATGATTGCGCAACTTCTCCCACGTCAGTCTTTCAGGTGAAGAGTTGCAACTGCGCAGGTAGGGGAATTGTCTTGCCTCACGACCTATATAAATATTATTTACACCTACAAAATTTATTTGTACAATAGGAAAGATCCTAGTAATGGTCAGCTATTAGCCGCCATTAAGTTTTGCGTCTGCCATAATAAATAAAACAGCAATGAACTATTTGCAAGCCTTGGCACCTCTATTTCACAACCGTTAAGAAGTAGTGAAACTGTAGGTGCAACGACATAATAACGATGTGGAACCATTAACTAAAAGTTGTACTTGCGGCTTCCCAGGACATTGATGTTTTTCTCATGATGAATACTGAACTTCCTCCAGACATTCATATCAACAGGAAAAAGGATTGTTATTTGGCAAACAGTAACGTTTGCATCATCGTTCGTGGAAGACGTTTGGAAAACAAGGATGTACTTTATATTCTGCTTGAATCCTTGGCATGCTTTTGAATGAATGACCAGTCTCTTTTTCTGCCTACCTCGCTCTCTAGCTCCCGGCTTTAATATTGAACTACGCCCCTCCATTCAATATTCTTCACTGTTTACACTGCAGTATCTATGTCGTCACAACAGTGAGTTGCTGACGCAAAGGAATAAACGTAAGACTTGTGCCGGAAAATCACGTGTCGATGCTCAGAAAAAATGAATAATAAAACCTGTTTACGTATCGCCAGCTTTTAAACGAGTCCGCATATAATCATAGCTCATTCATCACTCTTGCGCCTTTTAATGTCTTCT
Organism: Tenodera sinensis; assembly: GCA_030765045.1. Classification (NCBI taxonomy): domain Eukaryota; kingdom Metazoa; phylum Arthropoda; class Insecta; order Mantodea; family Mantidae; genus Tenodera; species Tenodera sinensis. The sequence goes on from CM060963.1 coordinate 135,509,101, forward strand.
CGCAAAACATGGGCACGATTTGCATGTCGCTTATTATGCATTTCAACAACGTGATATTCAGATGAACTTTCAGGCTTTTCTAATTTTAATGTGCAGGGAAAGAAGACCAAAACGTATGGGACGACAGCTATAGGATAAACTTCCTCGCATATCTGGAGTCCTACTCTGGAGTGTGCCGTACTTTCAGATTCTAGATTATGTTTCAAATTTTAAAATTATTTATATAGAAATCCTCGCACATTTTATGCAGATATAATTTGACTTTCAAATCTGATGTATTGCACACACATGATTTTCCCTACTCTTGCACAAACTATTCTTACATGCTCTTATTGCTCTATCCCCTTCGTGTAGTCGAGATAAACATTTGCAGAAATTATCTTATAACTGGTTTTCTTACAGATGTAAGGGAAATATGGGAATACAGTAGGCTTTGTGTGATAATCCCATGTTTTAAAGCTTTGAAATTCCTTTGTCTTTGTACGGCCAAGAGATGATAAAGTGAATGACGATCTTCCATTTGAAAAAAGTTTAACTATTGCAAAAATCACACAATAACAGGTAATATCTCCGAAATGGTTCACTCCACAAAAATGCACGTAAACATAACGTGTTTTCACAAGATTTACATTTTTTGTATAATATGATGTGATCTATTTCTTACGGTTTACTAGTTATGCAAAAGTGATCAAGAGTAAACAGGAATACATGGGCTATAGTCAGAAAATTTAAAATATACATTTCATTTGCTATAAAAATATCTTAAACATACATATGGCATTTTAATCAAAATCGTTGCCATTTTTGAGAAAATCAAAATTTTCGAAACATTTTCCATGTAAAGGGTAGTTTAGGGTGAGGGGGGGATTTTCTTCAAAATCTTCGTGTCACATCCTTGAAATATATTAAACTTAAACACCAAATTTGGTTTTTAACCGCTTTTCGTTTTGAGTTATAGCTGTTCACAGACAGGCGCGCGCACACAGACACATGGACAATTTTCTGACACTACTTTTTTTATTCAGAGAGCCGCAAAACATTAGGTTTTTCCGGTGAAATCTGGACCTCGAAATTTTGGGTTGCATACAATATTTCCCCTACTTGCGATACGTAGTAGAGAAAGTAAAAATGAATAGTAGGAAGGCAAAAAATAAATCTGTGGCGGTGGCGGTGGCGGTGGCGGTGGCGGTGGTGCTGGTGCTGGTGGCGGTGGTGGTACTGGTGCTGGTGACGGTGGTGGCGGCGGTGGTGCTAGTGGCGGTGGCGATGGTGCTGGTGGCGGTGGTGGTGCTGGTGGCGGCGGTGGTGGTGGCGGAGGTGGTGGTGCTGGTGCCGCTGGTAGTGGTGGTGACGGTGGTGGTGACGGTGGTGCTGGTGGTGGTGGCGGTGCTGGTGGCGATGGTGGTGTGGTGGTGGTAGTGTGGTGCTGGATGCGATGCTGGTGGTGGTGGCGGTGGTGGTGCTGGTGGTGGTGACGGTGGCGGTGGTGGTACTGGTGGCGGTGGTGCTGGTGGTGTGGTGCTGGATGCGGTGGTGCTGGTGGTTGTGTTGATGGTGGTGTTGATGTTGGCGGTGATGGTGTTGGTGGTGGTGTGGTGCTGGATGCGGTGCTGCTGGTGGCGGTGGTGGTGCTTGTGGCGGTGGTGGCGGCGATGGTGGTGACGGTGGTGATGGTGGTGGCGGTGGTGGTGCTGGTGGTGGTGGTGCTGGTAGTAACTGTGGTGGTGGTGGCGGTGGTGGTGCTGGTAATGAGGGTGGTGGTGGTGGTGCTGGTAATGAGGGTGGTGGTGGTGGTAGCGGCAGTGATGATGGTGGTGGCGGCGGCGGTGGTGGTGGAGGTGCTGCTGCTGACGGCGGTGGTGGTGGTGGCGGTGGTGGCGGCGGCAGTGACGGTGGTGGTGGTGGCGGTGGCGGCAGTGACGGTGATGGTGTTGGTGGCGGCGGTGACAGTGACGGTGATGGTGTTGGTGGCGGCGGTGACGGTGATGCTGCTGGTGGTGGCGGCGGTGATGATGGTGGTGGCGGCGGTGGTGGTGGCGGCAGTGACGGTGGTGGTGGTGGCGGCGGTGGCGGCGGTGGTGGCGGCAGTGACGGTGATGCTGGTGGTGGTGGCGGCAGTGACGGTGGTGGTGGTTGCGGCAGCAGTGACGGTGATGCTGGTGGTGGCGGCGGCGGTGACGGTGGTGGTGGTGGTGGTGGCGGCAGCGACGGTGATGCTGGTGGTGGCGGCGGCGGTGACGGTGGTAGTGCGATACATGCTGTGGGACTGAAACTTTCCTGCACACAGTTTGAATTCTCGTATGGATACTCGATATTTGGCATAACAGTTCTTTCAGCAATTAAATACACTTCACAGTAGAGATAGAAGCTCTTGATCCAAGTGATGTGAAGTGGTCAAAATTCTACCCATTGCCATGTTCGCCACCACATTTTGTAAACTCAGTGAAAAATTGCATTCAGAAAATAGAACTCTTAAGCAATAGTGAGGCATTTTGAAAATGCCGCTCATAAAGTTAATAATAAAGATCTGCTATGTACACTCACGTGACTCTCTCTCTCTCTCTCTCTCTCTCTCTCTCTCTCTCTCTCTCTCTCTGCTCACTCTTGTACAAACTTCTTGAAAACGTTTATTCCTCTACTTCATGCTAATGGAGATAACTATTTGTAGAAATTGTTGTATGATATATTTCCTTGTAGGTACAATGGGAATATGAGAATACAATAAGTTTAAGCAATAGTCAAATCTTTTAAGAGCTGATCGCTATTTAATGGGTTTGAAATTCCATTCTCTTTGCATGACCGGCACATAAAAAAACGAATGACTTCATATTTGAGAAAAATATGCGTATTTGAAAATTAAAACAATTAATAACGACCTTGAAAGTTGTTTATATATAATATATAATAATATGATACAGCTTTCTTCTTCTTTTCCTTATTACCCTCCCCTTATGTAGGACTTACACCCCCTATGACTTACAAGCCAGTGCCTAGGGTCAGACGCCTGTCGGGGAGCAGAGGAACCTCTGGACCAGCCAGAGTGAAGACCTGGAAGCAGGTGGTCAGCCCAGCATCAGGTATGATAGTGAGGAAGAGGATGATATGAAATGCAGGCGACATCGATGATTGGAAAGGTAATAATGGAGCAATTGGTGGAATGGAAAACCCGGAGAAAACCCGCCCAGACGCCGCTTCGTCCACCACGAATACCATATGCGGGTCCCTGGGATCGAACCCGGGTCGCCAAGGTGATAGGTGAGCAGTCTAACCGCTCACCCACGGTAATATGATATAATATAATAGATGATCATTAATAATAATAATAATAATAATAATAATAATAATAATAATAATAATAATAATAATAATAATAATAATAATAATTTTCTTAAACGCCGTTAATGCTACCATAAAAAGCAATATTGTTTAAACACGTGCGGGAAAGAAAGTGCTGATTCTTTCGTTTGGATAGAATAAAATCGAATATTTAGCTTCTTGTTTGCTCCCCGCTAACTACACGCCACACGAACACACACAAAGGTAAACAGCTATAATAAAGCCGTCACTCTGCCAGGAGCACCAGGCGCAACTAATTCATAAGAAAATTCTTCGTCTCGCACCCCTATCCCTCTCGTCCGTTGGAAGACATTTGGAGCCGGCTGTACGAGTAGTTTGTGTATATTGCCACTTAAATGTTTAATATTTTTTTAAACGAACGTTGAAGCGACCATGCTTGTCCTAGTATAAGCGTATCTTTGTAACATATTGTATTTGAAATACTGTTTCATAACATCAGTATTTTTAGAAGTACAGCATAGCTATGCAGATAACTACATAGAACTCGCAGCATTAGCGCACTACATCAGCTTCTCAGTTGGCATTCTTCCATCTGCTTTTAGTGCAATGGGAGGTACATGCGCGCATGTCTGTGTATTCACTCCCACTGAAGGGCCGTTCACAATTAAAACGCAACGTAAACAGTGTTAGCACATTACGTAAATGCAAGTCATGTGGGATGTCATACACAATAACAACGTAAGCATAAAGGGTGATACTGTGACCTACAAAGTTGAACATTGAAATTCGTAAATACGGGCGCCTATTGAATACTAAATTGCGTGTACTCTGTCTAATTAGTCTATTTTCAGAAGCACTAAATTGCAAAAGGATGGAGGCAATTTGTATAAGTTAGAACGCAACTGCAACATGTACCGCTAATACCTACATATAAGAGATTGCTTAGCTTCTGTGTGCCTGTCGTCTTTGAAAGACAGAACGTTTAGGCGGAAAATGGTAGATTTGCCCATTGAGCAAAGGAACTTCCAATGGTAGATTACGACCATCAGCCGTTTATGTTCTGTGTGTAATGGAGACTAACTCGGATGGATGAATAAATGTGATGCGACGATTTATAACCTCATTGCCAAAAGAACAGTCGAAAGCCAAACGCTCTTAATGTACCTACGTCATATGTGGAACAGTAGTTCAAGGAATTGTGTAGTCGTGTGTTGTTTTAAAATACGTAAAACGTAAGCGTGAAAATCTGGAGCTTGGAAGCGTTCATGTTCAGTCTTCATAATTCGTTTTCAATGCTTTAATTAAATGATAAAGGGACAGGATTTGAAATTTTTATTAGGGACTACATTCCTTTTCTTTTGCATTTCGTTCCGAAAAGTGTTAAAATTGAGATTAATAGAACTTTAACATTTCTTACCATCCATTAGATTAAACAAAGAAGAAGGAACAAAAAGTAAAGGAAAGAAAAATCTGCTATTATTGAATAAGTAAATATATAGATCAATGTTTGTTAACAACCCTGTCAATTTTCATGATTCGTACTAAAATGGGTTCATTTGAAACTCTTGCGTTTCTCAAGAGGCACATCACTAACACACACTCAATGTCTACTTCATGGTCTTGCAACTTGTTTCAGAATTTGAAACCTAAATTCTTTTCAAACACTGATTCGAATTTCTTGTTTAAGGTTTGCATTTTTAAATCTTTGAGCGAGTTGTTTTTATTTTCTACATTAACGATTTCTTTAAAATTTCCCGTCAAGAGATTAATAGTTTCTATTTTTTTAATGGAATCGCACAACAAACTCAAATTACCAATAATATACGACACGCCATTTCAGAAACAACTGTCGCTTAGCAAAATTTGAACATTCTCTATTGATGATGCACTGTCTTTATGCAGTTCAATCACAACCGATTCTAACTTTTAAAATATTCAGCATTGTACCTACACCACTTCCAAACGCCAAGACCTTCGGCGAGTAATGGAATATTGAGATTTGTGTTTCTGAAAATATCAATTCTCACCTTTTCAATTGAACACCAATTTGTCCACATTGGAATACTATTTTTATTCTGAAATTGTGCATTCGTATGTGAAATATTTTGTATTTGTGACAGTAACATTATATTCAATATACTTAGTTTCATGCTTTAAACTGAGCAGAGCAATATGTATTTACCTAAAAATCCGTTCCCTACGTATAAAGCATTTTAACTATATAAAGAAATGTCGCATATAAAAAGATGTTACTGTTAACATTTTGATATGGTAGTTTTGAATTACTAACCAACTGTCGAACATGTGAAAAATATATGTAGATAGGTTTTAAAGTTGTTCCGCAATTGTGTTAGCTTACCTGCCGGTAACTTTGGCTGGTATTACAGTTTTCTGTCCAGGTCCAGAGTAGGCGCCCTCTACGCCATGAATAGAGATTGAAGGAATCCTAGTGGTATGTAGAAGTACTCGTACCTTATCGCCCTTGTGCGCTAGCATAGTTGCACCAGTGGCTTTAAGCATATGTTCCATCTCAATATCTAAGGCACGGTAGTTGCGAATCTCCTCGTCAGTAATTGGCAACACGTCGTTATCCCGCAGTCCGGGGATCCGGATACGTCCCTTGGCATCTTGCAGAGAGGATAAAAGAGATACGAGGTCTCCTAGGGGTTCCTGGATCATCCCTCCAAAGAAGCCACTATGCAGATCTCGTTTAGCGCCTTCCTGTGGGAAAAGACACAAGCATGGCTGCCGCATTTCTTAGGTCAGAGCTCTCACTAAAGGCAAATTACTCGTTTTTTACAGTTAAAGGTAACAGCTGTTTTAAAATAATATTTTGCCCGTACAGACTAGGTGGTCCAATATCCTTTCAGCGGCATGTAGAGATTTTTCTTTTTTTTACGTTCTGTGTTTAAACGGGCCTAGATTATCTAGGCAAACTAATAAAGGGGAATATGTACTAGTTTTCTCTCTCCATAATGCATCGTCATTTAATCTGTCATTCTAGAATATTGATAGCGGGAGTGTCCCTTATAGAGCAAGGGCCCATGGCTGCCAGACCTTCCTTATTTTATAAAAGCTGAAAGTTTCCCAGCGTATGTCCCCAACACAGTGGGGCTTGAGTTTTGGATCATCGTGACTTTTGCAGAAAGGTGTATAAAATAGCAAATTAAAATCGTCAAAGTATAAAGTCTAATTTTCTTATATTTTCTTCGATATAGTATTAGAAATCACGCCATCCAGTGCCAAACACTTCGTATTGCATTAAAACGTCTCTCAGGATGATAATTAACACTGTATCACATTTATTTTACAAAGTGCAGAAGCAAATAGTAAAACGTATATTGTACGTATAATACATGCTGAGTAAACTAAGAATACGCCGTAAAAGATCGCAAAAGACCTAACTCACCATCTCACTCGTATCCGCGTGGATCTCGTAATTGCCTCACGCTCGCACCACATCCCTGACTGACAGCAGCGTTTTAAAGTCTTGCCAAGAAGGCGTAGAGACCCAGAATTTAAGAACTGGACTCGGTTTCCACAATCTCTCCGTACTCCAAAACACTAATTGGCAACAAGATTTTACAGCTGCCAAGGTATTTCTAACCTCAAAGTTACGGTTCTGAATTCCTGGTTTGCTTACAGATGTATGAGAGGAAATTCAATGATATCCGAAACCTCAACAGGCTAGTATTACTCTCATCTAACATTGTTATCGGTTTTCGTTGTTCAGTTTCTTGCTGAAATTAACAATTAATCTAATTTAGTTTTCCTCTAATTGAAAAGACCCATAAAATGGCTGGAATGAAAACGGTACGAACTCTAATAGAAATGTGGTATGATTGATAACGGAAATTAGCGTAATTAAAATTTCAAATTACCGGTTACCGTTCTCAGGCTCTAGAGATTCTCATTAATTGTGACTGTTCACATTTCATAATATTTATCTTAACGTTTTTCATTTGTCATTCTTGTTTCCGTTTGCTGGAATCAAGCCTAGTATACAGCAAGTTGTCTACGCATAACTAGAGAGTCCTCGGCACAGGGACCATGGAGCACTATCTACTAACCGTCAACTTCAACTACCTATTATAGTCTTATGGTAAAAAAAGCAAGAAAAAAATAATAAATATTCTGCAAAGATCCACTATTGCTGAATTTTGAATTATTCTTCACCAGTTGTCGTACCTGGCATATTAATATATTGCTTGTGTCCGTCCGTAAGAACAGTACTTTTCAATTGTGAAATAATTATAACATCAATTGAGTGGTTTCAGAGGGCACATACACACAAAAAATGTGTTCCCTCTTTATGAAATTGATATAGACAGTGCTTTACAGATTGACAGGTAAGGAAAACTCACATAAAACTACTTATGGATTTTCTATTATCAATGGGGAAACTTGACACACATTCTTTAGGACAAGAACAGAAATTCTGTGGAAGTGATAATATAACGTCACCCCTAATGAAAGATGGATGGAATTGCCCAGAAGCTGTTTTGAGGTTGTTCAGTACGAACCGGTTTTCTTTTTTACTTTTATAAAATAAAAAGATAAATAACGCTCTCTTCTTTATTTTAAGGGATAGTGTAACACAACCCCAGCGAGAGAGCGTGTAGAAAACATTTGGCAAAGGCAATTTTAAGAATATTCAGACGAGTTGTGTTTTCCGATAGTAAAAGTATAAACGTTGTTCTTCTTGTTATGTGAGGATTGACAACGCGAAAAAAAAAAACATTCTAATGGGGGATGGAGTTGAATAATGTTGGATAAAAGGCAATTCAAGACTGTCATAACCCCCGGGAGGTTATGCGGTCTTCTCGACCAGGGGTCGCATCTTGTCAATCAAGTGGCTCCTCAATTGGCCCCTCAGGGACCTAGCAGGCTGAGTACATCCAGGACCAGGTCTCCCAGCGGAAGAAAATCGCCACGCCGGTACTGGGAATCGAACCCAGGTCCCCCGCTTGATAAGCAGGAGCCCTACCACTGCGCTAAGAAGACGACTAAAGATTTTATTGCGAATGGAAAATTTGGCACAATGAAGTTGAGGTGACCGATCTTAATGAATTGAAGTGTGTATTGTAATTGCTTTGCTCCGGTTAAGCGACAGCAGAAAACAAATATTTGCAAAATTATTTTACCAAAACCGTCTAGTGTCTGGGCAAAGTAAGGTATTTCCACTCGTTTATTGGACGTTTTAAAACACATTTTAAGGATTAGAGCTCCATGAGTATCATAACAATGATTTAAAGAAAAAACTTTTATCTTGCCCTGCTCATTGATTTTGGGATTCAACCAAGTGCTTGTCTTGAACCAAGGCACACTCATCTTTAACATCTGCGGGTAAAAATGTAGAAGATATCCTTTAAAATGTACCCTTAGTAAAATTTAAGTCTAAAAAGTGTTTCTCTTATCGCCAGTGAATTGCTGAAGGAGCAGACTTAATTTGTTTTCCATACTTTAGGACTTTATGTGGATAAAATATCAAACGTTAGCATTATCCTCTCATGTTTCATATGAGTTATTGAGCTTCGAGATTCATTAAAAGTTTTGGTGACAGTTTCTGTAAAGTTGGAGAGTGGCCAGATACCGCTGAAAGGTTATTTTGATCCATTTCGTTTTTAAAGTATTGAACTAAGTGGAATGCTAGAGAAACAAGGGCTTAGGAACTGAGTTAAAGTCCTCTAGCAATCTTTAGATTTAGATACTAACCACTTGGACTTGGAAATGTAAGAATCCTCGCAAAGTGTAGTTAAGACAAGGTTTATTGTTGTCGAGCCAGACGCCAGCCGGCACGCAGACGAAGTTCACGTCGTCGAAGAAGACCCCTTTATCATCTATTAGTTCAGTCAGTCCTAGACTGCCCCTCTCTTTGAGTGCTTCAATCAGGAACTTGATGTTCAACGGAAGCGAAAGTTGCTTGGCGTGGAATGCCTCTATTACGTGTATCCAGCACAGCAGCGGCGCTTTGGTGCAGGCTCCGCGGCCCCTCAGAGTGCCATCTTTCTCCTGAAAGCCGGAAACATAACAGGGATAACCATTATTAAGACAGTAGACATTGATTACATAAATGATGCGAAAACTGGCTTAAGGCACTTTCCTGAAAAAGTACACAAAACAAAGGCCATTGGTTCTCACACCGTTTATTATTGAGCGCCTCTGGTAACCCTCCATAGTTTGCAATGTTATATTATTTACGTTATCTCCTACATACTGGAGAAATGTCAGGAACTTTATCGGGCGTATATGTATTACAAGGTTCATTGGGAAAGTAATGTAGCACATTTTTTTCTTCAACAATTATTTTTTCCACACAAGTAAAATTACACGCAAGAAAGTCCTAATTTTTCCACGTATTCTCCTTTCATTTCTATGGCCGTCCCCTAGTGAGATACAAGGACGTGTGTCGGTACCATTCCTTGTTCTGGTATACGAAGTCATTTTTTACTGCACAAATCCCTCTTCGTCATCCTCAAAATTTCTATCATGAATGGCATCCCTTAATGGCCCTAACAAGTGAAAGTATGAGGGACTGTAGGGTGGATGGAGTAACACTGTGCAACCCTGTTTAGTGAAAGTCCTCAGACTTGTGTGTTATGATGTTGAATCAAGCGATCACTTGGTAGATTGGGCACCAAAATCGCTGGAAGTGCTTTTTGAGTTTGGTTAATGTGTTGAATATAATTCAGTATTAATGGTACTGCATCACATCAATGATAATGACACCATCGGAGTCCCAAAACAGTGATCATGACCTTACTGACTTAAGCAGTTGCATTCTAGTGACCTTTATCTCTGTGCCCAATGACTAATAGTACTATATTCAAGTGCAGATGCTCCATACGCTTCACACAAATGTTTGCGAATGTACCCAACAGTTTCCTTCTCCGCAATGAGAAATCCTATGACAACACACTGCTTGTAACGTACATCACTTAGCGACACCTTTTGAAACATTGCTGCAGCTGCGCTGTCTATCGGAGGAAATGGAAAATTTGCATGCGCACTCCGGAAACTTCAAATAATGCATACCTGAAGTTTCGAATTTGTAACATTGTTATCGGCTGAGAAAAAAAATGTGGTGCATTACTTTCTGGGCAACCCTCGTACTTTGGGGCTTTCAAGCAAAGATAGTACAGATACAGTTGGCCGAAGTAAGACACAGACTTGTAAACAGAAGGTCCGGGGTTCAAATCCAGCAGCATGTCCTTCCTGATTGTGCGTTTATTTCATTTTAATTTTTTTTTTTTTGTAGTATTTCCTCAGTCATAACTGAAAAATTCCGGGAAAGTGTCCTAAACTTAGGCCTGGAACGTGTTCTTCCCAAAATTCCTTGCCCAAATGTAATTACATTGCATGTTTCATTCAGTATTCATAGCCTGTGGTATCTGCGTAGTAAGAACGGGTGTTAAAAGTGCTAAGAAAAGAAAGAAGGAAAAAAAAAAGACAATAAAGACAACTTGCATTGTGACCAGAGCTGCTACGAACGCAATGAATTCTAATCCAGTGACGGTGCACGTGTTAGTGTGCAGTTATTCTAAGGTTTATTATATCGAATGAAGTGCACTGTCCTACAGTTTGGTTAGGTTTCTTCCCTTGTGTATGTGCAGTGTTCATGTGAAGGAAATAGAATTTAAAGCCGTCGGCTGTGAAAAGATTTGGCTATCGCCAGTGTTCGAATCAGATTTTCTAACGCGAGGGGGGGGTCTTAAGTTTGTGTTATATTTATGGCAATAATATTAGTAATACCAGTGGAAGTGTGTTATATACATAAAACATGGCAGCAGCTGCAACATGCATTTTACGGTCTTCAAGAGCACTGTGATTTTGTATTTCTGAGCAGCACAGGTAGGTATATAACTCTACCAAAAGTGTTTGTTGAAAGTCAGAGGCGATTTGTTTTCCATCTTTCAAATCTTTCAAATCGCTAATACATGTCACTTTCAAAGCTGTATCTTTTACCTGAGAAGCTGTATATTAATATTGCTTGAAGTTGAAGCCTAAGATTCGAACTGGAATGTATCGCTGTCATCATTACTTTCTGCCACTTTTCGCTTTCTTGTTACAAATTTATCCATGCTGAGGAACAATAGAACAGTGAGTTGCGAGAAAACTGAATACTGCAAGCTGCAATCGCCATTGCTGAAATTATGACTGTAATGAACCTGAGAATTGTGTACTGTTTCACTAACTTGCGATATGATACATTTACTTACTCACGACTCGCACTCGTTCCATGTAGATTTTACCTCCAAAGTGTTCCGTGTCTTGTATTTTCAAAGAGCAGTAATAGTAAATACAGTAAAAAGAAAATATGCTTTTCTGGCAGGGAAGAAAATGTTCATTGATGAGCCAGGAAAAATGTTTAATGAGAGGGAGAAATCCCCCCATCCCCCCGTTAATCCGAACCCTGTCTATCGCTTTAGTTTACTGTGTTCTTTTTCTATCACCGAAACATGTAAATATGTGCTGAATGTTTGTGTAAATTAACAAGAAGTAGTGGGAGTGTAACTGTGTGAGAGTTTGTGTTTACAAAGAAAACCCAGTGCAAACAAAACCGAAGATTAACAATAGTAAATGTGTGAACATCGCTGACAATGAACAATAATTGTTCCTAAGGTGAAACCGCGATATGACCTTAGATGTGAGAGGTGGTGCATGGGAGAAAAAATCTGATGTAATGCACTTGTATGATTTTCTGTACTGCAAACTATTCTTACAAACGCTTATTCTTCTACCATTTCATGTTAATCGAATTAAACATTTTCAGAAATTGTCTTATTGCATATTCCCTTATTGGGAATACAGTAGGCGTTAAGCGATAATCAAATCCTTTGGTCGCTATGTGATGGCTTTGAAATTCCGTTATATATTTTAATGGTCAAGAGATAAAAAATCGAAAGACGACTTCCTATTTGAGAAAAGTATAAGTATTTGAAAATTCAACCCAAAGCAAGAAATGTCTCAGAAATGGTTGTCAAAAGATGCATTTGACATAAATTGTGCACTTTAATCAGTACTTTTCGTTTCTTAGTTATGCCGTAGACGCAAAAGCACGCGCTGGACCTTTTGTTTTTAAGAAATGCTGCATTTTGTTTCCAACGAAATCTCGGTATTGAATTTTGGCGTGCACTATAATACTTTATCTACCCTTTATGTGCCCCCGTGGACAAAAAATATAGTCTGGATGCCTCCATGACACAGTGCTTTGATTGATCATATGGGTTAGTAATTTTAAGATTTGGAACTTGTGACAACGTATTACTGCCGCTACACAACTGTATCGCAGATGGTATAAACAAGGCACTGTGCCTTGTAGGACTTGGACGAATTTGGCGTTCCAGACATGACACTTCTTTTTGGTACACGAGTGTATACACGGTAGAGAAAGTAAAAGATTTGATGTGTTGCACTCACATGGCTTTCCCTACTTTTGTACAAACTATTCTTACAAACGCTTGTTCCTGTATCTACATCATGTTAATCTAGATAAACATTTGCAGAAATTATCATATTACTAATTTTCTTATAAGTATAAAGGTAATAAAAAATTATATTACACTTAAGCAATAATCAAACCTTTTAAGAGTTGTTCGCTCTATGATGGCTTTGAAATTACGTTTTCTTTGTATGGCCAAGAGATAAATGAGTTCCTATTTTAAAAAGTAAAAGTCTTTAAAAATTGTAACTGGTAACGAGGAATATCCCGGAAATGATTTGCTGCAAACATGTCCTTGGAAGATGCTGAACTTAAATACCAAGTTTGGTTTCTAAGCGACTATTTGTTTTTGAGTTAAGCTGTTCACAGACACCACTAAGCCACATACGGACCATTTTCTAAAAAATGATATTTTCAGATTCAGGGGATCTCCAAACGGGTATTTCCAATTAAATCGAGTTATCGAAGTTTTGGATGGAACGCATCACCTCTACCTACTATGTACATACGCAGTAGGAAAAAAAGTTGAAAAAAAAAAAAAAAAAGATGAAAGAATAAATTTTTGTAAGATAATTTGCAAAGGTTTGAGAAGAGAAAGCCTCGTGAATCTATCACATCAAATTTTTTTCATCTTATCTTTTTTAACCATGCCAGTCTGCTTTATGCCTATAGATCATTTTTCTATGTCACGAGAGTAGCATTAATGACATCACGCTGCTAATTAACAGGATAATGAACCATTTTGTAATACGAAATAAATGAAATCTTTTAATCTGTTCATGGAGGAAAAATAATTATCACAGGGCGGGGTTCTGAAAGGGGGGGAATCATTTCTGGAGGAGGACAAATGAAAATTGTTATGTTTCAAACTTCAGAATATCGTGTATGATTCTATCAAAAAAGCTATTATGGATTCCCAGTTTGATGAAAACGCAAGCAATCCTACCATAGATTTTGTATTTCATATAACGCTACTGGTTTTTATTTTTGGCTCACTACTTTAAAGACTATGCCATATGTTTGCTCTCGAAACCAGAAACAAGTCTTTACCTTTAAAGTAATGTATGAACCTGGATAAAAGCTGTGCAAGGGAAAGTTTAGTCTTCTTCAGTTATTAATTTTTGACAATGTTAAGGTTTATAAGGATTTCAACACTGTACTTATGCTTTATTCATTGAGCAAGTCAAATAACTAAAACACAGTTGAAGATCCGTACTGAGTTCCTCGACCTATAGGACATAAGCGTATAATTTGTAAATATTCAACGAGTGCCGGTTTGCGCTAGAAACATAAGGTAAACTCTAATATATTCAGATTTTGTTTTGGTTGTCTTTTGTACTAAGGACTGCTGTTTCATTAAAAATATGTCTGTGGTCAAAACACTGTTTATACTTAATACTAAATCCCTTTAGGGTAATAAATTTTTATGCTTGTGTAGATGCCTTCCAAACTATTTAAGATAACTCTTGATAACAGAATATATGTGTATTTTAAGATGCTGATTTTAAGTGTCTCGTCCTGTGCATGTATCATGAATGTATGTCTAATCAGTAATCACTTTACAGGTACTATAATCGCATCATTCATGACATTGAATTAGGCACTACACTATCCTCAAAGAGTAACACCGTCGACTTATCTACCTCGACCGAGGGAAAGGGACTGAAATTTGTCATAACCTCTATCTAGATCCATCTAAGGACTCCATTAATAAAACTGGACTACTGCTACACCAAGAGAAAGCACAATCAATAAATCGAGAACAGAACAATCCCATGTAACTAGTATAGTGCCTTGCTACGGGGATACGCTTTGACATTTATTACGTTCACAGCTATGATATTCCTTTCGCTGAATCTTCTAATTTTTTAATATGTGTTCTCACTTATCCTCTTACCTGTAGTTCGAAGGGAGGTATCTCCCAGGCCTGAGATTTTGCTCCAGAAATATCGGCATGGCCGTGCACAAATGTCAAGTGCTTATCCAGTTTGTGACCATACTCATCTTATCTGTAGTTCTCTGCTTTCAGGATTTAGTGGAACATTGACATGGTCATTGAGAAGTATTGTGTGCTTGCCCGGTGTTTGAACATACTAGTCATATCATAAGTTCTGTCACAACTATAAATGTGGGTAGCACAACAAAGAATGACACTATCCAAAACATTTTCATACCATTTATTTACTATAATATAGGGAATACAAAGAACGATAGTTACACAAAATGTCCCCCCTTGGAGGCCACACAGGCGTTCAAAATAGTGCAGTCTTGTTTAAAAATCCAGTGTTGTATAATATATGGTAAAGAAGCACAAGGTAAACACATCGTATTACAATGGGTACCTTCACATGTGGGATTACTGGGCCATGAGAAAGCAGATCTCTTGGCAAAGAAAGACTTTGCTATCCAGCAAAGGACAACAAAATAAATATTCCTACAAAGAAGGTAACAGGAGCTAAAACAGAAAATAGAGCACAAAAGAAGAGAACAGAATAAGGACATTCAAAACAAGAAATACGGACACATTGCTAAATTTGCAGAAACAATTCAACACCTCCCAAGAAGAATAGCGGTAGCACTTTTCAGACTAGAAACAAGCCATGATTGTGTAAATGACCACCTTCACAGAGTGGGTGAAAATGTTCTCCTGAGCAAGGAGCACTTGCACTGCAGGCGACTACATCCTGAGAAAAGGGATAGAAAGGACCTACCGGGACTCTATTGGGAAGCAAAAGGAGTAATGGTGTAAACCAAGCTCCAGCCATTTGAGAACAACTAAATAATATAAGGTAAGACTATACGAGCTCATTAGGCTAAACACGTGCAACAGTCGCTTAAGGATAATGTTCCCGAGTTTATACTTCTAGCGCACCAAGATTGGTCATCGGAAAATCCAGATCTGAATCCGCTGGATTGCCAACTATGGGACATCATCTTGCTCGACACGACACAGAATTTCGGAGGCCCTAAAACGAGCGAACAGCGCAAAATTCGAACATGTATGTCATACGTGCTGCTATAGATGATTGGCCGCGCCGTTTGGAAGCCCTTGTGGCCTTCAAAGGGGGATATGTTCAGTAACTATCTGTTCTTTCTTTCTATTCACTATATATAGGTAATAATGGTATGAAAATGTTTTGGATAGTCTCATTCTTTGTTGTGCTAGCCATGATAGTACTTATCATACGACATGTAGCTTATCTTACTTGTAGTGTAAAGGGATTTGGTCGAACAACATCAACATGGGCATTGAGAAATATTGTGTGCTTGCCCAGTTTTGGACCATATCTTTAGTGTAAAGGGAGGAGTTTCCCATTCCTCAGCATTTGTTCGAACAGCATCGACATGGGCATTGAGAAATATTGTGTACTTGCCCAGTTTGTGGACCATACCTGTAGTGTAAAGGGAGGAGTTTCCCATTCCTCAGCATTTGGTCGAATAACATCGACATGGGTTCAGCTCTCCGCGGTAATAAGCTTAGAGAAGTGAAAGAACTTCCGATAAACTGGGTAACTTCCTGTCGCACATCTCGTCACGAGGAGGTTAGTTTGGCTCGATTAAGAATAGGGCACTGCAATTTTTCGCATGGTTACCTATTTAAAAGGGACCCTGCTCCTATATGTCCGCTGTGTGACAACCTTTTGTCGGTTCGCCACGTGCTGCTAGAGTGTTGCTCTCTAGCGCACCTTCGAGTTTCTCTGCAGCTGCCTGCCAAACTTGCAGAGGTCCTAGCGGACGACAAAACATGGTTGATAGGGTTTTTAAGTTTTTAGCGGATTTTAATATCAATTTGAGGATTTAAAATTTTAGATATTTCTTTATGCCTTTTGACCTATTTATTACATTGTTTTATATCCGACTTTTGCCGCTGTTTTTACGTTTATGTGTATTTTTTCTTTGATAGTAGTATTTTATTTTTGATTCAAGTTTATATCTGGCTATTGCCATGAATTTTAGAAGGGCGCTAATGACCTAGAAGTTGAGCGCCCATAAACCCATAAAAAAATCGACATGGGCATTGAGAAGTATTGTGTACTTGCCCAGTTTTTGGATCATACCTGTAGTGTAAAGGGAGGAGTTTCCCATTCCTCAGCATTTGGTCGAACAACATCGACATGGGCATTGAGAAATATTGTGTGCTTGCCCAGTTTGTGGACCAAAGCTGTAGTGTAAAGGGAGGAGTTTCCCATTCCTCAGCATTTGGTCGAACAACATCGACATGGGCATTGAGAAATATTGTGTGCTTGCCCAGTTTTTGGACCAAACCTGTAGTGTAAAGGGAGGCATTTCCCACTCCTCAGCATTTGGTTGAACAACTTCGACATGGGCATTGAGAAGTATTGTGTGCTTGCCCAGTTTGTGGACCATGCCTGTAGTGTAAAGGGGGGCGTCTCCCACTCCTCAGCATTTGGTCGAACAACATCGACATGGGCATTGAGAAGTATTGTGTGCTTGCCCAGTTTTTGGACCATACCTGTAGTGTAAAGGGGAGCGTCTCCCACTCCTCAGCATTTGGTCGAACAACATCGACATGGGCATTGAGAAGTATTGTGTGCTTGCCCAGTTTTTGGATCATACCTGTAGTGTAAAGGGAGGATTTTCCCATTCCTCAGCATTTGGTTGAACAACATCGACATGGGAATTGAGAAGTATTGTGTGCTTGCCCAGTTTTTGGATCATACCTGTAGTGTAAAGGGAGGATTTTCCCATTCCTCAGCATTTGGTTGAACAACATCGACATGGGCATTGAGAAGTATTGTGTGCTTGCACAGTTTTTGGATCATACCTGTAGTGTAAAGGGGGGCGTCTCCCACTCCTCAGCATTTGGTTGAACAACATCGACATGGGCATTGAGAAGTATTGTGTGCTTGCCCAGTTTTTGGATCGTACCTGTAGTGTAAAGGGAGGAGTTTCCCACTCCTCAGCATTTGCTCGAACAACATCAAGATGGCTATAGACAAGTACCGTGTGCTGGCCCAGTTTATGGCCATAGCTGGCCTCGATGATGTATGGAAGTGACGATTCATTGTCCCCTCCACTATCACCGTTCTCCACGCGGTTGCAGTCTACTCCCACACTTTTCAGGCGCTTCTCGGTCCAATTCATAGCTTCAATTAACTGCCCTTGATGCGCCTGCTCAGTTGACACAGATGCAATGCTCACCTGTCAATACATAAGAGAAAATACATAACATCCAGTGTTATTAAGGACTAGCTTAACCTAAATTCAACATCCGGGATCTCCCTTCGTTTTTAAGAACTCCGCTGTTTTAAGTGGCCCAGAGAAATACTTCTCTACTGCAGCACATATTATTTAAAAAAGGAATGGCGAGTCAAAAATATCAATGAACTGCTCTCAAAAGGAAACCAAGTGTGGACCAGTATAGTTAGAGGCGGCTACACAGATGAAACAATGGTTAAACATATTTTGCAGAATTGTTTGTACTTGAAAGTATATTAATCCTTTTACATTTCTATAATTTATCAATAGTATCGACGGCTGCAAGGCAAGGATAAACACTACTACAAATTATGTGCCTAAACAAATAGCTCAACGGTATTTAATACATTTTCCTCTATTATATTCTCTATCATCCATCCCTAGAGCAGAAATTCTTATAATACTAAAGGCCTTGAGATATGTTTTGAATTTTGAAGAAGTTATCTTGATGTTTCTGGTATTTCAAAACTTGTATCTTATTTCTGGTCCAAATTAAAATAATGCTGATGAGCCTTACTTACCATACCAAATGAAATACTGAAATCACATAGTGCTATGTTGGATTTGTGACGGCTTGTATAAAAATTCTATGAAATGTAACTACGTAGTTTAGTAAAATGTGCAGCAAACTAAGGGCGGTTATATCCTTATTTTTCCCCTTCGAAGACTCAACTGACTTAAAATTAGAGGAATCCTGGAGAAAATAGTGGGAAACTCCGCACTGATTATGGGTAAACATTACTTCTCATTGCACCTGGATGTACTTGAAAACAATATGGTTGTGACTATTTCATGGATAACTGGTCTAAAATTTAATCATTGACTATTTTTGAAAACTTTTTCATTGACTCTTACTAAGTACTCTCTCATTTGTGATTCCTGCTATGAATATGAAGAAAATTGCTAATGCGGTTTCTTTCTTTCTCTTTCCTTTCATGCAAGAAACTATTCTGTAATACTATAATATATTTAAGAATGAGGCATTAAGTGTAGGCTTCTGTACCCTTTCAACAACTTATCTTAGGGAAAGTTTTCGTTGTACCCAAAAACTCAATGTTCCCCCACCGTTAAATAGCCATATACAGAAAAAGGTTAATCGCAAATGGAGTATAACTCAAAAAGGAAAAGTCAATTAATTACTACCAAACTTGCTTCTAGTTTACCAACTTCCTAGAATGCCACATGAAGATTTTCAATAAAATACTCGCCACCCCAGGGTAAACTTTACTTTCAAACATTTTCGTTATTTTTTTAGTCTCTCAAAATTGGCTCTTAATGATTTTGATAAAAATGCTGTATGTTTAAAATATTTGCATATGTATGTATGTTATGTTATGTATGGTATGTATGTATTTTTTTGACAATAACAATTTATTTCAGCATGTTCCATTACAGAAATGTAATACTACATGTATATGGTTTTACATAATTGAACATATCTAAGATTGCAGTACAATCGTTATTGATTTCGTACAATTATGTAATGGTAGTTATTTTCAAAAGTTCGAAGTCTATATTGTTTACATACTTGTGGAATAGTTTCATATGTTTTTCCACTAATTCTTGATTTGTGATAGGCCATTTCGCACCTTTAAGTGTCACGGCTTTTCTTTCACGGTTTAATAGTTCACACTCCCATAGGATGTGGTGCACCGTTTGTGTTTCCTTTTTACACACGCATGTTGGATCATTTGTTATTTGAATCGATGAAAGTATTCACCAAGCTTCCCATGACCAGTAGTTACTGCTGTAAAGTTGTGGGTAAGCTTTAAATTCATTTTTAGTCTTTTTTCAACGCTGGGGAAATAGGTCTTTGTAAGTGCAGCATTTTGTGTGGTTTTCCACTCATTTTCCCATCGTTTCAGGCTCTCTTGTTTCAATTCACTTTTCATTGTGCTAATGGGCTTTAAATCGTACTCTATTGCTGTAGCTGTGTTGTTTGCTGCTTCTTTAGCTAGTGTGTCAGCAAGCTCATTTCCTTCAATTCCTATATGCCCTTTAACCCATGTAAAATTTATCTTCCATTCTTTGTATTTTAGGGTTGTTAGGTTGATTCTTATTTCCTCTATCAGAGGATAATGTTTTCTGCTGTTCCTTAGAAGATCTAATGTTATCTGGCTATCAGTGTGCACTGCTGCAGATTTATCTTTAATTTCTATGGCATTAAGAATTTTAAGAGCGTTTAATATAGCGATTTGTTCTGCTTGGTTGTTGGAGCACCTGTTGTGTAATTTAAACTGATATTTTTGTATTGATTGGTCTTGATAGATGATAACAACTCCAGATCTTACACCCGTGTGAGTTTTGCTGCCATCAGTATAAATTTGAATTGCATATGCCTCTGTTTCATTCTTTTGTTCAATGATTATGTTATCGGCAGGATGGGGCCATCTTTTGTAGCTTATTGGGATGTCAAGTTGTGCTGTTGTTTTTGCTCTTCCCCTTATAATATTGTGGTAATTGGCTATTTCTGTTAGTTTGATGATCGGAGTTGTTCCGGCCAGAGTACATAGGGCTTCGTGTGAAGTGGTCCTGAATGCTTTTGTAATTATTTACTAATCTTTGTACCTGCCTTATTTTTTGGGAATTATATTGTATTTTTAAAGCATCTATCTAAACAGGCACTCCATAGGAGATCAATGGCAAGATTGCTCCTTTGTAGATAATACTCATTACTTCAGAACGCAGTCCCCAGTTGATTTTTGCCGATTTTCCTAATGCATATATTAGTTTCTTTGACTCTTCCACTATATGATCGATATGCTGACGGAATCTGAATCTGTTGTCTACTATTATTCCTAAATAGTTTATAGTCTCTGTCTGTTCTATTTTGCCATCATCCAGGTATACGTTTAATCGTTATTGAGTTTTTTGTTTCCTTCGAGATATTAGCATTACTTGACTTTTGCCTCTATTGAATGTTATCTTGTTTGTTGCAGCCCATGTTGTGATTCTTCGGATTTCTATATTTGCTTGATTCTCTAATTTCAATGTGATTTTTCCTTTGATAAGAACCAGAACATCATCGGCAAAGGCGATGAGTTTAGTACATGGTTTGAAGTTTAGTTTCAGTTAGGAGTCATAATAGATGTTCCATAGCCCAGGCCCACAGCAGGATCCCTGTGGGCATCCCTTAGTTGCTTTCCTTTCTACCGAGATACTGTTGTGAGTGTGCATCGTCTCTCACTTAAGTAGCTTTGTGTTAACCTGTACAAATTCTTCGGGCATTGGAAGTTCTTTAGGGCATTGAGTATACCTGGCCACCAGGCGCTATCAAATGCCCCTTTAACGTCTAAGCTGATTGCCGCTACACTGCTATTGTTTTGTAAACTCTCTTCGATGAAATCCTTGGCCGACATGATTGCATCTAGTGTACTTGTTTGTGGTGTGAAACCGTATTGATTTTTACTTAATTTGCCATTTGAATATAAATAGTACATAATTCGGTTTATGAAAAGTTTCTCTAGTACTTTGGCAGCAACCTTCAGTAGACTTATTGGTCTGTATTTGGTGACTTCTTCAATATTTTCTCTACCAGGCTTTATAATAGGTATTATTTTAGCTGTTTTCCAGACTTTTGGAAATTTTCCTCCTTCTAGACATTTGTTATATAATGCTTTTATATACAGTGGCGTTGAATCAAATGCTAGATTGAGTATATTGCTAGTTATACCATCATCCCCTGGGGCTTTTTGGCTGTTCATGTTTTCTATAACGTCTCTGATTTCATTGATAGTGAATGGTCTGTCGTCTTCTGTGGTTGGGGGTTGTAGTATATTACTCCTTATTTACATATGTTGCACGTTGTCAGTTCGTTCCTCATCAGTTGGGACAAAGTAATCCATTATGTGATTCACTGTGTAAAATGTGTCTATGGTATATGTGCCATCTGATTTCTTAAGGGTTGAAAGTATGTGGTTTTTCCGAATTTTGCCAGATGCCAGTTGGTATACAGCGTTCCATGGGTTTGAGTTCGTAGCTATGCTGCAAAACTCCTTCCAGGACTTTATTTTCTCTCGTCGTATAGTTTTTTGGTACATAGTTTTTGTTTCGTGGTATTGTAGCTTTTGTTGCGTTCGCAGTTCTTCATTAGCTGTTGTCCGCTGGTATCTTCTCCTTTGCGCATTTGACATTTTCCTCAAAATTGTCAGTTCTGTGGTCCACCATGGATCTGTTTTGTTGCTGAGAACTTTAGTGTTTTGCGTGCGGGTCTTGAAGGCTCTTTTGCAGGCTGCAGTGAGAATGTCTTGGAACTTCCTTATGCTCTCTTCAACATCTGGCTGCTCTAATACCTGATGTTCCATGTCCTGATCCAGCTGGTGAAAGTCAGCATCTTGTAATTCAAAATATTCTTTCAAAACTTGTTTGAAATGTTTTTGAAAGTTTTCTAAGCCTTTCTTTGTGACTATGTATTTGATGCCCTGGTAACTGAATTCTAATTTACTCTTGCATTGTCCTATTTCATAAGTTATTAAGCTGTGGTCTGAGCAGGTTTCTTCATTACTACAAGTCCAATTATTGAGTCTTTTCAGAAAATTGTCGTTACTGATGGTTAAATCAATATTGCTCGCTCCTGTGCTTGACTCAAATGTAGTATTTGTAACATCGTTATTCATTATATGGAGATTGTTTAATATAATGAATTCTTCAATTGCTTTTCCTCTATTATTTGTTACTTTATCATTCCATAATTTTGATCTTGCATTGCTATCCATTGGTATTGCTATCCATTGCTAAGCAATCCCTTACCCTTGGCGAAAAGAACTATTTCCTGAATTTTTAAAAGATCTCTGTTTATGTCATTTGTTATGTCTAGGTATATGCTGGCGGCTATAAACTTCAGTTTGCCGAACGTAAATTCAATTACTATAGTATCTTCATGAGACAGTTGATTTATTTGGAGAGCCTCAATTTGCTTGTTGTTTATAACAACTGCAGCTCGCTTTCTACCGCTTCCAGAAGAATATGTTCTATAATGTTTTGATATTCCAACTATCTGGTTCTGGGAGAGGTATGGTTCTTGAACAAAGAGAATATCTATTGATTTTTCAATTATCAGTTGGCACATAATGTTAGTTGCTGCCTTGGAGTGCTGTAAGTTGACTTGTGCGCTGCTTAGTGAGACACTTCTATTTATTAACTTCTTGTAATTAACAGCCATATCAATAATTGATGTATGTATGTGTTTTATTTTATTTTATTTTATTTATTTATTGTTATCTGCATGCCCGTTACCTTGGTAACATTACATGCATACTTTACATAATGCTAATACAGTTTTGCACAATTTTACACTGATATTTACAAATTGTTTTACACTATTTCGGTGCTTAACGTTAATAATTGTTACAAAATATATACGAAAAACTTCTAATACAAGGTTATAACAATAGATTGCCTTATTTGCCATATTTAAATCATTATATAATTTCAAGTTTTTGATGAATTTGCTGAAACTTCGAAAATATACTGATATTAATTCTTGATTGTTGACAGGCCATTTACCTCCTTCCATTATTATCTCTCGAATTAGAATAGACCTTTGGTATTCTGTATTTTCACACTGGTAAATCAGATGATTGACTGTCTGTTCTCCTTTATTGCACGTGCAGGACGGATCACTTATGATGTTAAATCGATATAGGTAAGAATTTGTTTTTCTATGTCCTGTTACTATTGCTGTTAATTCTGGGTTTGCTGGAAGTTTTGATTTTAGTCTATCTAGAACTGTGGGAAAAAATGATTGAGTAACTGCTGCGTTATTTGTGATATTCCATCTGTTCTGTCATTGTTCTAGTGATAAATTATTTATTTGTGATATGATGGTGGACTTCGGAATTTTGTTGTATACTATTTCGCCTTCTGCAGAAGCTTCTTTGGCTAATCTATCAGCTAGTTCATTACCAGCAGTACCATTATGGGCTTTCAACCAGCTGAAGTGAATTGTCCACTGACGTTGTTGTAGTACATTAAGGATATTGTGTATGTTATCTATTATAGAGTTATGTTTATTATTATTCTTCAATAAGGATATTGTAATATTGCTGTCTGTGTATACTGCTACAACTCTTTCTTCATTCGCAATAGCCTCAAGTTCTTGAAGTTTCTGTAGTGCTTTCCATATGGCCAACTTCTCTGCTTGGTTATTCGTGCATTTTGAATGTAGTCTGTGCTTTAATTGATGGATAAGAACTTGGTGTTTGTATATATCAGCAGCTGCTCCCACTTTTCCTTCTGATTTGCTTCCATCTGTATAAATTTCTATGTCATATGTCATGTTTTCCAGAGTTTCTTGAATAGTTCTCTTATCTGCAGGGTGATTCCAGTTCTTTAGGTCTGTGGGCGAATCATAGTCTGTCTCTCCATGAGTTGCGTTATACTGTTTGACTTTGCCACTTATCGTGCTATCTATTGGTTGAATGCCGGCCATGATGCAGGAAACATCAAAAGATTGTCCTATATGCTTTAATCATTTTAATGTTTAGGAGCCTATGGGTGCGTTGTAGTTTTTTGATGTTAGTAGAGTATTGTAGAGCTTCATACCACACAGGTGCTCCATAGATGAGGATAGGTTCAAGTGCTCCTTTGTATATTGTAGTCAATGCTTTATGTCCAAGTCCCCAGTTTAGTTTCGCAGATTTAGATAGAGTATGTATCAAGTCTATTGCTTTGTCGTGAACATGATCGATGTGCTTGTTGAATCTAAATCTTCTGTCTAAATAAATTCCAAGGTATTTCAATGCTTCGACTTGCTCTATTGGCTTATTGTTGATGTAGATATTAATGCTCAAGTTTTGTCTGTTCTTTTTCCGAGTAACAACTAGTACTTTTGATTTGGTTTCATTGAATTTGATTTTATTGTCTCTAGCCCAATGCTCTATTCTTGTTACATCTTCATTGGCGTTGTTTTCTATCTACATTATCGTTCTACCTCTTGTCATTACAAGCAAATCATCTGAAACTGCAATTATCTCAGTATATTTTGTATATTCTAGCTGTAGAAGGGTATTATACAGGACGTTCCATAATCCAGGACCACAACTCGAGCCCTGTGGACACCCTTTTTCAACATATTTTTCAGCCCTGTACTCATTGGTACATAAACTTACTTTTCGATCTCTGAAGTAGTCCAGGGTCAATGCATATAAATTTTGGGGACATTTCACTTGTCTTAATTTGTTAAGAATACTCGGCCACCATGCCGCATCAAACGCTCCCTGGACGTCTAAACTAATCAGAGCTATGTAGTTGTTGTTCTTTAGGTTTTCCATAACATTGTTTTACTGCCATCACTGCATCTATTGTACTTCTCTGTGGAGTGAATCCGTATTGCCGGGGACTAAATAGTCCGTTTGAGTGCATATAATGGAGTATCCTGTCTATCATTAATTTCTCGAGTACTTTTCCACCTATGTTGATTAAGCTGATAGGTCTGTATGTTGAGACATCTTCACTCATTTCTTTGCCTGGTTTAATTATTGGAATTTTTTCCATAATTTTGGAAAGTATCCATTTTTAAGGCAACTGTTGTACATTTCAGTGAAGAAGAGTGGAAACCGTTGAAAAAATCTCAAAGTAATATAGCTGGTTAGGCCATCCTCTCCCGGAGCTTTGTTGGGATTAAAATGGTGGAGTGCGCTTTTAACTTCCTCTCTTGTAAATTTAACATCGTTTGCAGTATGCAAAGGTTCTGCTATTTTACTTCTTAATTGTACATGATGTTCATTGTCATTCTTATCATCATCTGGTATAAAGTGATCTATCATATGTTTTAATGTGTTCTGTGTATCATCTGTATATTTACCATTCTCAGTCTTGATCGTTGTGAGTATATTTTTACTTTTAAATTCACACGCTGCAATTTTATACACTAAGTGCCATGGGTTGGTTTGGTCCGTAGTGCTGCAGAATTCCTTCCAAGATGTTAATTTGCTCGTATCTACTAGATGTCTGTAACTTCTATTAACTTCCAGATATATGTTTTTCCTCTGTTGCCTTAGTTCTTCATTATTGAAGGTTCTTTGATACCTTCGTCGGAGTGCATTAACTCTCTTTCTCATTACAGTTAGTTCAGGGTTCCACCACGGTACAGATTTACCTTTGTGCCTCTTGGTTCTTGACCTGCTTAAATGGAATGTCCCGTTACATGTCTCAATTATGCAATTATGGCACTGCTGAACCTGTTGTTCTACGTCTGTATAATTCTCGACATTTGTAGCAAGTTCTGTGTCTAATTCCTCACTGGATTTGTGGCCGTTAAACACATTTTTAAGATTTTCTTCTAAAAGGGTGTCAAACGTTGCATAATTTTCATTTTTCTTTATGTATTTTATACCTTTTAAGGTGTTTATATATCCTTGAGTTGTGCTGTCATATGTGAACGATAATATTTTATGGTCTGAGCAGCTTTCTTCCACTCCACAATTCCAATCTATTATATGAGCAAGGAGGTGACTATTGGTCATTGTTAAGTCTATCCAGCTTTTAGCCCTTGCTGTTTCGAAAGTTGGCATTTCTGTGTTTTCATTAATTATGTGTAGTGATGTGGAAGTGGTAAATTCTTCTATGGCTTTTCCTCGTTCATTATTCATTACATCGTGCCATAAGGTATTTCTCGCATTGGTATCAGCTGATATTATTACTCCGTCTCCTTTGGTATGATTCAGATTTTTTTCAATTTTCTTTGTATCTATTTATATGTTTCTGTCATAGTCAAAGTACATACTTATAGTGTAAAACTTCTCACAATTATAATCACTTCGACTATCACGCAGTCTTCATCTGAGCACTGTTTTATTAGTGTGGCATCAATATTGTGGTTGTTAATTATTATGGCTGCTCTTCTTCTATCACCACACTCATATTTTCTCATTGCCTTAGGAATTCCTACTAATTTATTATTTATCGTGTATGGCTCCTGTATACAGGTTATGTCTATACTTTTTTCATTTATTAGTTGCACTAAATTATTAGTGGCTGTTCTAGAGTGTTGTACATTTACTTGAAAAAAACGTTAAAAAGCTGTGTCTCATGTTAATATGCTATGTTCTGTTGGCACCTTCGTAATGCAGCTTGATATGAAGGGCAGTTACCGTTGAGCGAAGAGTGGTTCACATCAATATTAGAGTCTTTATTATATTTAAGAAAAGTAGTGCAATTAATACACTTATACTTTTCTTCGGAAGTTTTTAGGCAGGCTCACACTTGGACGCGCAGAAGCGAGGCGCGGCGCGCCAAACAGAACCAGCTCGCTCACATCTATCGGAAGCAAGACGCGCCGAAGAGTTGATGTGCCAAGGTCAGTCATTGTCAATCAGCAAAATGGATCGCTTGGCTGTACTAGCGCTAATTTGCGAAGAAGCAGAAAAAGAGGAGCTTAGGCAAAACAGAAGATTCTTGGTGCATGATATAAACTTATCCAGGAATATAAACCATGAGTTTTGTTACACTGTTTGATTGTCTGTTGCGTGTACTGATCCCAAGGTCGCGGGTTCCAATCCGGCCCAGACCGATGTTTTTTAAGTATGCTTAAAAACGACAGTTCCATGTCAGTAGATTTACTGGCATGTAAAAGAACTCCTGCGGGACAAAATTCCGGCACACCGGTGACGCTGATGTGATCCCGGCAATTGACAGCGTCGTTAAAACAACAAAATAAAAAAAAGTTGAAAATGTACTTTAGAATGAGCGTAACTAAGTTTCAGCAGATATTTCATCTTACTGCATTACAATACAATACACTTCATGTTAAACTACTATTTTACATGACCATTTTCCAAATTCAAGTATGCGTGTATTACTCGTATTGTTAGAAAGGTTAACCATTGTTTGCCTCACAAGATATTTTGTACCACCCCCACTACCACCACTAATTATTATTATTATTATTATTATTATTATTATTATTATTATTATTATTATTATTATTATTATTATTATTATTATTATTATTATGCTTATTTGAAGCTTCAGCATGATTTGAAACAACGCTATTTTAAACCATAGTAGATAAATTAGCTATTCTTATTTTTTTAACAGGATTCCCAATTAAATAAACATACTTAGATACTTTTTAAACGTTTTGTTCATTCAGTATAAAGTGATTTAGAATTATAGAGGTGTAAAAATTATTTGACTCAAAGTAAGGTTTTATTTATGTAATGTTACATATTGATCGAGGATTATATTTTAAACATTAGTGGTTACTATAATAAAAAGCTTACAGCATTTTCGACGATTCAGAGGTTGTTGTCTATATTAAAAAATAAAGTAACGCTACAGACTGTCAAATTTTAACTTGTAGTCCTAGGCATCAGGAAATATAGACACTAATTTCCTCTCTCTGTAAAACAGGCTCATAAAGTATACTTTTGATGACCATCAACTCAGTATTATCTGTAAATAATCCAGACCACACTATATATGGAAATTAAATTATATATATACTTGTTCATCATGGGAATTCATTTCTTTTATAGGGCTTTAAGCCTAGGAAAAGCTGTCCGTAACAAAAACTACGGCTCAGAGTTGTTAATGGAGGGAAATAAATGTTTACAGTGAGCAACAGTGGATGCATACTCACAGAAAGTGTTTTATTTTACCTTAGAGAGTTGTAAACTATTTTCAAGTTAAGATCTCGCATCCATTTTACCATAAGAAATGAATTTTAGTATAATAATTTTCACACGCGCGCGCGCGCGCGTGTGTGTGTGTGTGTGTGTGTGTGTGTGTGTCTGTGTGTGTGTGTGTCTGTGTGTGTGTGTCTGTGTGTGTGTCTGTGTGTGTGTGTGTCTGTGTGTGTGTGTCTGTGTGTGTGTGTGTCTGTGTGTGTGTCTGTGTGTGTCTGTGTGTGTCTGTGTGTGTCTGTGTGTGTCTGTGTGTGTGTGTGTGTGTGTGTGTGAGAGAGAGAGAGAGAGAGAGAGAGAGAGAGAGAGAGAGAGAGAGAGAGAGAGAGACCAAGACACTGCACTAGCCCTTACAAAGCTTGTTCTGCTATGATTATAGTTTTTATTGTATTACTATTTAATAAGAACGAACAACATAACATCAAATATGTAGTAATTCCATGCAGCTCTTCCTTAAATTATAGCGTTTATATTAATTTTCTTAGAATATTTCCAATTTCCGCAGGTATTTGTTCCCAAGCTTATCCCAGGCATTGTTATTACTGTATAATTTGTGGCATTTATCGAACAAAAAGGTATATCTATTGTTGAACCAAAGTGATAAGTTCTCCTCATCTATTGCTGCAGATATATCAAGCGCAATGAATGATTTACTGCTACTGAATACAAATGTCACAGCCACACAGCATTAGAGATGACCTTGATTAGCACGAAGACTCCCGACAGAGACACGATTGATACCGATTGTGAAACCACACCCGCGGAAGAAGTAGTAGTATTCTCTGCGAGCGGAAGCCAGTGGAAACCTGAAATTCTACGCGTCGCGCCGCGCTTAGGTGAGAGCCGTTCCATTTATTAACATGGAAAAGATATTTTTCGGCGCGCCGCGCTGCGCTTCTGCGCGTCCAAGTGTGAGCCTGCCTTTACAGTTCTTTAGAAGATGTTCTCCTGAACATTTAGGACATGTTAGTTTCCCTTTACATTTCTGTGCGCGAAATGTGTGTGTGTGTGTGTGTGTGTGTGTGTGTGTGTGTGTGTGTGTGTGCGCGCGCGCGCGCCTCTCTCTCTGTGTGTGTGTAATTTTTTTTAATAACAGTTCTTTAGTATCAGCATGCCCCATTACACAGCGTAATATTACGTGCATTTAAACATATAGTTGACAAGTATAATGAACTACAGAGTGACCATAAGTATTTGGATTACATTGATGGTCTTACACACCATTCCGAAGAGCTTTCACCCAGCTGAAATATATTTTCCATTGGCGCTGTTCTAAATTATGAACTGTCTTCAGAATACTATTATCGTATTGTGCTTTGAGTTGTTGTTTAATAAGGAAACTGTTATTTTACTGTCTGTAAAAATGACTATAGTGATAGTTTTATCCTGTAGAGTATGGATTTCTTGGAGAGCTTTAAGTATTGCCATTTGCTCAGCTTGATTATTAGAGCACCTCGGATCTAATCTATATTTTAGCTCTCTTAGCGGCTCCAACCTTGTTTTCTACTTTGCTGCCGTCGGTAAAGACAGTTATGTCGTATTGTGCATTTTTCTCTGGTTCTTTGATGTGTACTTGTTCAGCTGGATGGCGCCATATTGTTAAATCTATTGGTGTGTCACAGTCCCTTCCTCCATGTGTTGACTCATACTCCTGTATTTTACCGGCAATAGTGATGTCAATGGGTTGATTTCCAGCTATGACACAAGAAGCATCGTAGGAAACAGTCCTACATGCCTTTGCTTGTTTAATATTGAAGAGCCGTTGGACTCTGAAGCTTGTTGAGGTTGTTTTGTTTCTTTAGAGTCTCCCCATACTGGCGAACTATAAGTTAAAATAGGTTCTATTGCTCCATTGTATATGGTATGAAGTGCCTTGCTTCCCAAGTCCCAGTGGAGTTTTGCCGATTTAGATAACTAATATGTCATCTGCAAAAGCTAGTACTTCGGTTCGGTGTGAGAACTCTGAGTTGAGTAACGAATTGTACAGTATATTCCAGAATCCAGGACCGCAACACGATTCTTGGGGGCAACCTTTTCTCACTCCCTTCTCCACTTTATGGGAATTAGTAAACAGACTTGCTGTTCACTCCTTAAAGTAATACCTAGAGAGTTCATACAGATTTCTGAGGCATTTGAGGCTTCTTAAATTATCTAATATGCTCGGCCACCATGCTGCATCGAAGGCTCCCTTGACGTCTAAACTGATCAAAATTACATATCCGAATTCCAGTAGGTTGTGCTGTACGAAGCGCTTCATAGCCATTGCCGCATGAACAGTACTTTTCTGTGGGATGAATCCATACTGGCGGATGCTGTGTAGTTTTCTTGCATATATGAAGTGATTGATTCTGTTAATAAGAGCAATTCCGCGAATATGTCATACTGAGTGTTAAAATTTGAAATCAATGTTTCACTTTTTTTACTGAGGAAAGATGATGCTAGATACTCCAAAGTATCTTATGAAGTGAAAAATAAATGTTTTTCACGTGAATATGGGTTCAAATTTCACTTCTTACCCACATATTTCCAAAACACTAAAAATAAGCGTGAATAACGGTGATTTTCATATCAATATTTCAGGAGCTATGTACAACGGTTTTAATTTTTTTTTCGATGTACATCACACAATGACTCTTCATCTTCAAAACGTGTATATGGCTAATAATTTTCGACATTTATAAATAATCCTTAGAGCCTGTTTAGTTATTACTGTGTGTCGATGTCAGTCACGGTAAATAAGGATAAAGTCCTCTGGAGGGAAAAGTAATAGACTGAAATAAATATCCTTTTGGATTCTGCGTCATTACAATATAACAAATAAAAAAGTATCAGAAAGTGTTCCTCTAAAGTCATTCGTTTTCCCACAAAACACGTGACTATCGGACAATTGGTGCTGGCGTCCTGTGGTCGTCATACGCGTACAGTGCTTGTGAGACTTTTTTTTTTTTTTTCGAAAGGGGAGACAGAAGAAGAGTTGGAAGGAAAAGATTGGCTTATTTCGCCTGGAAGGGAATAAGGGTAAAGGACCAAGTTTCACGTTTCTTTATTTGACATTTCGGGGGTTTTGCGCAGTACCGCATAAGCACCTGCGTTATTTGCGGTAATGATGCGCTGCCTTCGTGAGAAGGGAGCGGCTTTGCGGTCTTCTTTCTGGGCTACACCCATGGCGAGGCCCTGGGTGTAGCACGCAGTGTTTCAACGGCGCTCTGGGCTAGCGTGGTCTTCTTGAAGTGGCGGAGGTTGAGGCTGCATACCGGTGACTAGTCTGGGATGGTGGAAGAGGCAAAGGGTGGTTCTCCGGCGCATACTGAGCGTATTGCTCGCGTAGCGGCACTGTGTCACCAAAGTGTGGCACAAGGAAAATCTCCTTAATCTCCGTGGGTGTGAGTTGGACGTTAGTTTGACATGTAACTTCGTGGCAGGTGGGTGTGGCCTCGTTCTCGATCCGTGCCAGCTTGCGCTGACAGGATTCGAGAATGTCGGTATTGTCTATGGTGGCCGCGCGAAGCTCATGTAGAAGTCTCGCTGCGGCGTTGAATCCTGTTGTATGATGGATCAGCTGGCGGGTGATGGCGGACAGCTTCTTGCCTGTTGCCCGCCGTGAGGTCTTGATGTTTGTCTTTATGTTCCGGACTATGTCTTCGGTCGCAGTGTTGTCGAGCTGTGTGATGGTGTTGGCGGCGGTGTCGATGAATGTGGTGACGGCGGTGGTGAGTTGGTGGAGGGCATCTTCTATCTTGCCCAGGCGTCTATCGAGTCTTCGAACCTCCGTATGGAGGCCCTCGACCTCGGCAGTGGGAAGATGTGAGGCGGCGGCTGTGGCGTAGGTCTGTGTCCCTGGTGTGGATGCTGATGCTGTTGTTGCTGCTGATGACTGCGGTTGAAGAGGAGGCGGTGGTCCTGGCTGCGATGGTGTGGCGGTGAGTGTATGCGGCCTTGGGTAAGACGGGCAGCAAGCCTGCCCGGTGTAGTGGTCCCTCCTGCCGCAGGTTGCGCAATACCTCAGTCTGCGCGTGAGGTCATGCTGCTGGCAGGAGGACGTCAGGGCCGCTGCACCGCAGTAGTGGCATTTAGGACCTGCGTAGACTTCAGTCAGGATAGACGTATCAGTCCGTTTCTGACTCCATGGCTAAAACACCAGCCCAAAGACAACGTGAATACAAACAATATCTGAAGGAGCAAGACAGTTATCCACAATGGAAGGAAAAAATAAAAGTGACTATGAGGAAAGGAAGAGCAATACTGAAATAAACAAAACAAGGAAGAGAACACCTCAAGTCTGAATTAGGAGACATAAACAAGCACAGTGGGCAAGACAGAAAATAAGAGACCAAGAAGGGATTGATAAGGATACTCCAACATCAGCGGGTTTCAAAAGCAGACAGCATTTTGGAAAGTGCAGAAAAGGTGTTGAGGAAGCATTGCCGCAATCTCCACGCAAAAGAAAAGAAATGATTCGTAAGTTAGCAGTTGAAGAGGGATTACATGTTGTAAAACCAAAGGATTCTGTCCCGGTATCAGGAAAAGAACTATCAGAGGAACTTAAAAGTGCAATCATCAAGTTCTATCAGGATGATTCAATATCTTACCAAGCTCCTGAAAGAGATGATTCTATTGAAATCCATGTTCAAGGAGAAACAAAAGAAGTTCGCATTAGGTATCTAGTGGTAACATTAAAAGAAGTACATGCACTCTTTCTAGAAGATCGAGAAGAAATGTCCGTGGGGTTGACAAAATTTGCTGAATTACGCCCTGCTCACGTGCGTCTTCAAAGTCAGATCCCACATAATGTGTGCACATGCATTATACATGAAAATACGAAGTTTCTTCTCAAAGCATTGTGTAAAAATCACGTACTCGCTGAGACTGAATTTCGTAAGTTCATAGCACACGTGGTTTGTGATCAGAAATCGAGTGAGTGTGTGCAGGGAGGATGCTCCAACTGCCCGGGATTGAGTGGAGCAGACATTTCGGATAAACTTGCTAATTCTCCATGCGAATGGAAGCTGTGGAGTTCACTTAATGGAAGAATGGAAATAGAAGTTAAAAAGGGATCTGTAAAAGACTGCATTGAAGAACTGACCCATTGCCTGCCACGTTTCTTAAATCACGTTTATGTAAAAAGACAGCAATCCGAGGCCTTTAAGAAGGCTGGGGAAAATGTTGCAATTAGTGAAGCTGTGATGCAGATCGACTTCTCTGAGAACTACACATGCAAGGAGCAAAATGAAATTCAAGCTACCCAGTGGAACAATACACAGATCTCAATATTTACTGCTGTTGCCTGATATAGGAAAGGAGATATTGGTGAAATTCAGAAACAATATTTTGCTTTGGAGTCTGATTATGTATCACATGACAAATATGCAGTTGATATTTGCTTAAGGAATATATTTTCGAAAATATTGGATATTGTTCTGAATCTTGAACTTGTGAAAGTGTTTTCTGATGGAGCTGCTAGTCATTTTAAGCAGAAATACACATTGAGTCATGAGACATATCTTTCCGAAGTATTTGGAATCCAAATTGAATGGAACTTCTTCGAATCCTATCACGGAAAGGGGGCAGTAGATGCGATTGGAGGACAAGTGAAGATGATGGTATGGACAGCTGCGAAAGCAGGAAGCAGGATTCAGAGTGCTGAAGAATGTGTTAGTACTGTTAGAAAGAAAACCAAATTATGTCTTCTTGAGGTTTCTCTGCCTGAAATTGAAGAAGCAAAAGAATTTCTCGACAAAAGATTTGAACGTATTTCACCTATGCCATCCACTCAGCGGTTCATTATGTGAAAGTATTAGGTTTAAATGTTGTGGAATATGCTTTTCTTTCATGTGCGGAAAGTGTCAGAATGATGCACAACTTTCGGGAATAAAAACAGTGTAGTGATATGCGCGTGTACTACGAGGCTACTGCATTTAGCGTTCCTGCAGTATAAGGAGTCCAATCCAGAGTGTGTTACAGGTATGTGCTGTGTGCTGTGCTCTCATGTGTCGTCTTTGTTATGGGTTTGAGTCAGCTTTTTATACTTGCAATGACGTAACTGTGCTAAGAAATGAGAGCTGTGAACTTCTGTTTATTCTGTTTATGTTGCATGACATTAATGCTTCTCCAAAGGATATGATTATTGTCAAAACGATAAATACAATTACACACCTGTGTGTATTACATGTATGTAACGTATAATACGTATCCCTGTGATTTACCATTTGTTATACCATGTAAAACAAAGGCAAGGTATTACAATTTTCGCATATGTCAGTAAGTCACAAACTAATGTCAGTATAGTCACGCTGACCTTTGAATAAATATCTCCAGATGAGAATAACATACCAAACCTTTTTTCAGGTCATTTGAAAGCTTAGAAGTTCCTCTCTCAAGTGATTTTTCAGAACAAATCAAATAAGAAAACTTTCAGAGAAAACGGAGGACAAACGTTTGAAGTTGGACCTGCAGTTGACAAAAATGTCAGTAAGTCACGAAAAGTTTAGCGTTCATTATTAAATAATTGTTTCACTTTTTTAAGGCTTTATCTTTCCTATCACAACCGCCAATGTATTCTCTGTCATCGTATGTCGTTAAAATAACATTTTTACGCCTATATTGACCATTAGACAGACATTTTAAGAAGAAAATGTAGTGTAAATGTAGTAAGTCACACACGGAATTGCTCATAACTTTTCTAAGGCTTTTCCACCAACATTCAGAAGCCTGATAGGACTATATTTAGCGACACTTTCACTTCCTTCTTTATTCGGTTTAACTATAGGAATTATAATTGAATGTTTCCATTTCTTCGGAAAACTACCATTTTTGAGACACTCGTTATACATTGAGGTTAGGAAACGGAAAGAGGGTGAATGACCTTACAATGATGACACTTGTGAATCCATCCTCCCCTGGTGCTTTGTTAGGGTCGAATTTCGTCAAAATCGATAGTATCTCATTTTGTGTGAACTCTACATCGTCCGGTGTGTCCACGTGTGCTGTCATTTTCTTAATAATTTATGTTGTTCGATGTCATCTTCTTCAGTATCATCTGGGACAAAATACTTTATCATGTACTCCGCTGTGCTTTTTGAATCAATGGTGTATGTTTTATCCACCTTTTGGAGTGTGGTTATTTCTTGCCGTCCTTTCGTTTTCCCAGCTGCTATTTTATATATAATATTCCAAGGATTAGAACCATCAGTGTTGCTGCAGTACTTCTTCCATGATTTAAATTTTTCAGCATTCAATTTCGATTGATAGTTCCTGTTCCCTTCCATATATTGATTTTTCCTCTCCTGTCGAAGTTGTTCATTGTTCAACGTTCTTTGGTAACGACGTCTGAGAGCGTTCATTTTCTTTCTTAAAATGGTTAACTCTGACGTCCACCATGGTACAGCTCTCTGGCTGATTCGCAGTCTTTTCCCTTTGCTTTTTCTAAAGGCTCCATTGCATGCTTGAGTTAAACACGCACTCCACTGCTCAACTAGCTGCTCAGTATCTAACCTGTTTTTAACTTTGCTGCTAAGTTCTTCATCTAATCCTACACTGTGGTTTTCGCAGTTAAACACTGAACGAAGATTTTCAGTCAGTAGTTCATCAAATTTTTTTATAGTTTCCGCCTTTAGTAAGATATCTAATTCTATAGGGAATGTTCACTATTCTTTGGTTAGCTGCGCCCATGATGAAACATATGATTTTGTGGTTAGAGCAGCTTTCTTCCTTGCCATTCTGTTATATATTTTATAAGTTTAATATTGGTAATGGTTAAGTCTATCCAGCTTCTTCCGCGTATTGTCTCATATGATGGCGTGTCTCTGTTTTGGTTTGCTATAAACAAGGAATTTATAGTTATAAACTCTTCTCGAGTTTTACCTCTTTCATTAGTTATGACGTCGTACCATAGTTTGTTTCGGGCGTTTGTGTCTGCTGCAATTATTAATCCATTGCCTGTTGTGTGGTCTAGGATTCTCTAACTTTTTCTGATATTGCCTTCAATATTCTGATCCCCGTCGAAGTACATGGAGGCTCCAAAGAATGTGGTGCCTTCGTGTGTGTGTGTGTGTGTGTGTGTGTGTGTGTGTGTGTGTGCGTGTGCATGTGCGTGTGCGTGCGTGCATGTGTGTGTGTCTTAGGATTTTCTGCGTAAAGGCTTTTTGAATGCATGTGCAGAAGTTATAATTGTCTTTCTTCTTGGAGTAGAAAAGTAATTTAATTGGCAACATTTAAGGGGAAAAAAAAATCACATAAAAATGGCTGACTTATGCGAGCTCATTTGAAATCCTATTGGGGATCACGTTCTCCCACAATTGTGCCCCTAAAACTTTTTTCAAATTAAAGTTCACAAATTAGCTATCCTAATAGTCTTTTACAAGTGCAGCTGTTTTCAAAATAATAGTTTAAAAATCCCCCACCAAAGAAGGGGTGCGGGATTTAGAGTATCCTCTTCCCTTAAAGATTATTTTATTTATCCCAATCTCAGTTGATTATTGTTTATACCTAGCATATTTAAGATACTTTATAGTAGAATAAGCTATGTTTACATGTGGTTATCCTGAGTGTTACCATTAAGCTTTTGTGATTTAAAGCGTTTGCATTAAATTCTTTAAAGCATAAATAAGGAAAATTGAAGCTATTAACAGTGAAGCAACAAGATTCTAAAGTAAGAACAAATTAGACACTAAACTAGGTTGTTCTTTTTGAACTAGCTTGTTCAAAAAGAACATGCAACATTACTAAGATAAGTGAAGTTTTTAGTTTCTAATTTGTTTTTACTTTAGAATCTTTAAAACATATTTACTACTACGACCTAAGCAGCTGGAGATTCTCCACAAAGAAGATTCGTCTTGAGAAAGAGGAGTGCTCTGCTGTATTTGACTCGGGAGTTTTAGCTATAACCTTACGGTTGACACAAGTGAACCTGAGATAGCGCGCTATTGTTTATTCCTCTTGCTCTGACGTTTTACACCCTCTTTCAAAGTGACTTCTTTCTTTCCCGGGACAATAAATAGTACGCGAAAGAGCATCACTAGGACACCTTCAGCCTGCTGACTTGGATAGCCATGATCGTTAAGGCAACACGTAGTGCACTGGCCATGCACTCAAAGTCTGAGGTCGTGAGTTCGAGTCTCGGCAACCGCAGTCAAATGTGCCTGTGGTAAAGGACGGGGAGGGCTCACGTAAAATAATCGGTGTGATGACACGCGTGGATGATGGCGGGGTATCATCTGACTGCGGTTGCATGGATTTTGCTTTTCTTATATAAAAAACACTGCAATATAAATTGTAAAAAAAAAATAATTTTTTACAATTCAAAACGTATATGTATTTTTAATTGGTGACAGACAGTATAACAAGAATATAGCAGGAAAGGGTTAAGTAAGTCTTTTCTATAAAAATAATATTAAGTAGGCGTACCTTAGTCAGCATTGCAATACACCATCATAGTCATCCTCAAGTTTTCAAAAGTGATGGACCTGAGGTTTTCAGCTAGCACTGTTTTAGACTGGGCGAAACTTCTTTCTACGTCTACAGGAGCATATTTGAACAACACAATGTCAGTAGCATCCTCTTCCAAAATGTCAAAACGGAAGTTTGCTCCTGATAGAATACTGGTCATATCACACATTGCCTTGTATCCTTTATTTTTATCTAATACATTTTTCATTTTTTTGCCTAACAATGTTCCTAATCTCATCTTTCACATTTTGTATGCAGTCTTCAGATTTCCTGATTAACTCTATTGACTTGTCCAACGACACACCACTTTCTTCTAAGCTGGTTATGATTTTTGGCAAAAATGAAAAGGTTGACTTAATGCATGCCTATTTACGTTGCAGTTGAGGACCAGAAAACAGGTCATGTGCACTCTTAATTGCCATAGCATCTCCCCTATCAAAGCTATTCACCACTTCACTCACTATCTGAAACTCGTCACAATAATATATGCATGCCGTCGACCACGTGCACCATTGTGTTAAAATGGATTGCGGGGGCAGAGCTACGTTAGGGGCCTTGTCTTTGAAATATTTAATTCGGGATGGAGTTTTCACAAAGACTTTCTTTACTACGGAAACTAGTCTACTTGTGGAAATTTTGATCTTATCTCCTCCGCAACTCGATGTAAAGCGTAAGTGAGACAAGTAAAGTGCACCATTTTACCGTAAAATGACGTGGTACATTTCCCTGCGTTTATTATGTAAGGCTGTTATGTCTGTTACAAAAAGGAGCACGTTCTCAGTTGTACACCATTTGACCAGAGTAATGTGCTTTAATCGAAAAGTTTGCACATTGAGTGCGATTGACCACCTCCAAAACCTCTGAGGATAGAAGAAAAATTTGTCCGGGACTGTTTCTAGGGTCCCAATCATTAGATTAGCTATGTACCGACCCTGCACATCAGTAGTCTCATCAATCGATACGAAAATCCTTTTACTGTTCACACTTTCATGTATTTTGCTTAACGTGTCATTATAACACTTCATATAGCCTTTACACATGTGGATTCATCTGGAATCGTGTGATCAGTGTGGCGTTCCAAGAAATCACGTAATTTAGAATTGCCTGGTTTTCTTAGTGGAATATTCGCACTCTCAAACATTTCACATAGTTCTTCATAAAATGAAGATGACTTGCTATTTGACGTGGAAGCAGTTTCTTTTACGAGTAGCAGTAGTCGAGATTCTTCTTTTGTTTGCATTTTCGACAACTCGTAAATGTTTCTCTCGCCCGATATGTTGTTGCACTGTAAACCGCTTATCTGCAGCGACTTTAATTTACAAAATAAGACACTTCCATCGGACGAGAACATGTTTTTACCGAATTCTGATACATATTGTCTTAAACGTGCTGCAATTGATAATTTTTTTTCGGCATTCTGGTAATACGCACTGCGCTCTGGCCCGAAGAAATGCTTTTATACCTGTGACTGCCGGTGACACAAGTTTCCTTATGATTGACGACGCAATCGCTTGGGCATTATCTGCCCTCGGAACGCAGTAAATGCCAGATGTCATCTGTACTCCAAGGATGACCAAACTTCCCGTGAATAATTGTATTACTTGTAAAAAATGACTTAATATGGGCAGTTAGATACAAAAATGTCGTATAGAGATCTATAAAGACAAATAAATACCTAAAACCCACGCATAAAAGTGACTTCAACCTGGAAAATATTGGAAAATGCATTTTGATGACCTATAAAAACCGCATATATTTTACGTCTTTCTTGCAGAATGAACTTATATGCATCATCTCCGACAACTCGGAACAAAAGTGACATTTGATCAAAATCCGGGCCCTAATCATCATACTTTCAATAATATCACTAATGAATTATGTTTAATGGAGTCTCAAGAAACCACGCGATATAATATTGTAGCAACACTGGCACAGCTTACCGTCCAACTGCCTTGTAGACAGTAATTTTGAGCTGCTGGCGTTTGTTTACATCGTACCAAGAAGCTCCCCACTCTACAGCACGATTGCCCGTTCAAGGACAAAGACATTCCTCTGGGTAAATTATAGTGTAACTTTCTTAAAGCGTTGAAAACACCATTAATCTTTAATGACATCTTTCAGAATCAAAACATTAGTGAACCGGAATATCAACTTCTAGGTTAATGGTTCTACTGCTATGATCAAGGTAAATTATTTAAAAGGAATCAGAAAAGAATTCTGTTATTTACTTACTATTTCTTCTAAATCCTTCGCATAATGCTCCTTCTGCGAATCAATGTGCGCAAAAAGACTATCAAGATGTGCACTCATTTTGTAACCTATGCCGCGATACTATTGCCCTGCCCACCTATTATGTTGTTACCTTGTTTAAAATGCAATATGTACATGGCCAACTGGGATAAGACTCGTTGCTCTCCTATCCTACACGGCCTGCACTAAAGCAATAGAACATTCTGAAAGCGAGTCTCTGGTTTTGAAGTTCTTCTGTTTGCATGAGAGGCAATTTAATGCTTACCACTTCAAAAATATATAAAGTATTGGCAAATTCAAACGAATAGAATATCTAAGAACTGGTTAAAGCCACATAATGTGTGTCCTTTAACGGTATCTGCACTTCTCGTGTAGTAAGCTTTTATGGTTTACCAAGCATAGAAAATTCATTGAAAATGAAGCTGCTTCACCAGTTCTTCTCAGAAAATATAATTGATTTTGTCATGAAATATCGTAACAATAAATCCCGCATCCTCAACTGTGCATGCACGTCATATTGGAGAGAACAGTCCCATTAAGTTAAGATACAAATAATGCTTAACAGATGGCAAACTGAGGATATGTTGATGTTTCTTTAATAGTAATTAACTAAACTTCAGTGAAATAATTGACGTTTTGCAGTCTTTTAACGAAGATAAAATGAAAATAACAATTCTCTAATATACAGGTATAAATAAGTGCGAAACCGACGCTTAAATTATATATTCTTTTATTGCTTCATTTACACCTCACCTTAACATCAACGGTCATATCCGGGATCTTTTGTTTTGCAACATATTGCCTATAGGCAATGATGCTTGCTTGTATACAGTGTGATAGGGGTCTTTGTACATTGTATTAACACGCACGCGCGCGCGCACAATCACGCTCTCTCTCTCATATATATATATATATATATATATATATATATATATATATATATATATATATATAAATACATATATATATACATATATATATATATAATATATATATAATGTGTGTGATTGTGTATATCTCTCACACACACACACACACACACACACACACACACACACACCACGCTCTTATACCGCGCTCACACCACGCTAAAACGCATACTCACGCGCGCACACACGCACACCCACACCCACACGCACACCCACACCCACACGCACACTCACACACCCACACTCACATACTCTTTCTCACACTCTCACTCTCTCTCTCTCTCTCTCTCTCTCACACACACACCACGCTCTTATACCGCGCTCACACCACGCTAAAACGCATACTCACGCGCGCGCACACGCACACCCACACCCACACGCACACCCACACCCACACGCACACTCACACACCCACACTCACATACTCTTTCTCACACTCTCACTCTCTCTCTCTCTCTCTCTCTCACACACACACACACACCACGCTCTTATACCGCGCTCACATACCACGCTCACACGCATACACACGCACACGCACACCCACACCCACACGCACACACACACACCCACACTCACATACTCTTT
Source organism: Tenodera sinensis (assembly GCA_030765045.1). Taxonomy (NCBI): domain Eukaryota; kingdom Metazoa; phylum Arthropoda; class Insecta; order Mantodea; family Mantidae; genus Tenodera; species Tenodera sinensis. The sequence continues at coordinate 135,550,893 of CM060963.1, forward strand.
CTCACACTCTCACTCTCACACACACTCATTCACACTTACTCACAGGGAGGAAAGGGAATAATTATGGCTAGAGAAAATTCCCACTCCCCAGCCGGGAATGAAACCCGAGCGCTTCGCACAGCAGGTAGGTGTTCTACTGACTGAACTATGTTGCAAACCCTATTATAAGTGTTGTTCATTAACCTTTTTAATTAATACTTGCATTAGACCATGTTAATTGTACTACAGCAACTGTGTGTTTATTCCTCCATGGTTTTCCTTTTTACTGTTTACCTTCCCTGCCGTGGGAAATACATGTTTTGGGATATGAATTCAATAAAAGCAATTTTAGAGGGAACATCTGTGAGAGGGAGAGAGAGGGGGAGGGGAGAGAGGGAGGGGAGACGGTGCGCTCGCGTCTAAAGTTAAATACCAAACTTGTTATTAGTTCATCTTCCAAGAAAGATAAAAAAGTAAGCACCCCACATTACCCTTCACATGAAAATGTTTATTTCAAAAATGGCTCTTAATGATTTTGATAAAATTTTGTTTTAAGATATTTTGATGACAAGTGAAATGTATTTCTTGAATTTTCTGGAAATATTCTGTGAATTCTCTTCATTCCATATGTGTATAATTGGTAAACTGTAAGAGATTAACAAAATTAGTACGCTAAAAATGTAGATCTCATTAAAGCACACAATTTATGTCAAATGACTCTTTGTCGTGACATTTTGACTATCACTTACCTACGTCTCTGTATTCACCTATTCCCATTGCACCTACAAGGAAATAAATGTAATAACAGCATTTCTGCTAATGTTCATCTCAAATAATGTCAAGTAGCGAGAAGAATAAGCATGTTTAAGAATAGGTAGAGAGAGCACTTCAATGTAAGACCAGCCCTTTTAGGTACTTCCTTTAGGTACTTCCGCTACTGTGGAACATTAGCGTTGCATGACATCGCTTTGTCCATTTACCATAAAGTTCTGAAAATTTCACCATAGGTACAGAGTTGAAATCTACATGCCTTTTAGGTATAACACAATTGTCCTCCATTTTTCCGCTAATTTCAATTTTAGATGGTAATTGATACTAATGTACATGACTGGCTATGTTTTTAAAATGTATGTATGGGGGAGAGGCAGAGAGATTTTTACACAAGAATCAGCAAACCTATATATCTTAATTACTTTCCCCAGAATGTGGGCTTATTATTCAGCTTTTTGAAATTAAATTACATTACAGTAGTTTGTAAGGATAATTATTAGCTTTGTTATTTGGAGTTTTAATAAATATGATGAGTGTTTAGCCACAATTTACTTTACTATTTGTGGACTGCCCCGCGGCTGCACCAGACCAGCAGAGTTATACATAAACAATCATTAAGTGATGGGTACAGAACACTAAGTACTAGGCTTACCTGCATCACAACAGATGTACAAATTGATGACCTCCAAAAGCAATTCTGGTTTACAGAAAATCTCCGCATTATTCTTGAAGTTCCTCACCACGTTGGCTGGTTTCAGCAGGATTCAGCTACAGCGCATACTGCTGCGAAGTGTGTATGATGCCAGAATAAATAGTGAAGATTTTGGCCACCTTGTTCCTCTGATTTATCTCTATGCTATTTTTATTTATGGGATAAAGAATAGAGTGTATGCATCAAACCCACGTGCATTACAAGAATTGAAGGACAACGTTACGAGAGAAGTATGGCGGTTAGTCAACATGAACTTTTGCGAGTAAACCAGAATTGTTTTTGGACATATAGGGAATATGTTCGCATTGAAGGTCATCAATTTCAACAATTTTATTTTATAAAGAATATGAGGGGCCTCTGTGATACTTAGGAAATAAAGACAATTTATAAACATTGTGTTACAGATGAACGTGACCCGTCCAAGTGGTTGGCTTGTCTGAGTGAGGGTACCGTGGGGTCAAATCCTTCGGGTGAGATCATGTGGCTATTGGATCTCTCTCAGCCAGCACTCACACATCAAGGTAAATGATACAATAATAGGAAACCTCTTCTCAGTCTTCATATTTAGCTAAAGGAATGATATTTTTGACTCACTTTATGACGTGACAAAGCACTGAAGCACTACATTTCAGAATTTTTTTGAGATTCAAACAAACGAGCCAGTATACATGCTGAGGCTTTCAAAGCCGGCGTCACGGCATCTATTGGAAAGGACCCATTACTTTGCTATAACTTGGGCTACTATTACAATATGACCAGGAATATAATTTTGATGATCAGAATTAATTATTTTCTTTTAAAGAGTTAGTTGCGACGGGCCCCGTAGCGCAGTTGGCACCTGCTGTGCAAGGAGTTCCGGGTTCGATTCCCGGCAGGGGGTAGGAATTTTTCTTCAGCCAGGTTATTCCTCATCCTTCCCTGAGTCTGGAAGTATAATGGCGGCGCCGTGGCTGAGTGGTTAGACCGCTCGCCTACCACCTAGGCGGGACACGCATGTGGTATTCGTGATGGACGAAGCGGCGTCTGGGCGGGCTTTCTTCGGGTTCTGTGGTTTCCCCCGCCATTCATTCCACCAATTGCTCCATTATCACCCTTCCAATCATCGATTTCGCCTGCATTTCATATCACCCTCTTCCTCATTATCATACCTGGTGCTTGACTGACCACTTGCTTCCAGGTCTTCACTCTGTCTGGTTCAGAGGTTCCTCTTCTCCCCGACAGCCGTCTGACCCTAGGCATTGGCATTAATATTCATAATATGACTGCCATCTCCATGCATCAACAACAGTAACTTAAACCACATGTTTAGTTTATCTATGCATGTATTTTCAGTAGCAGCTCAATAGTATATATTTTACGCATACAGTAGAATCCCACTTATCCGAATTAATTGGGGTGTTATATGTTTGGATTCAGAAATGTTTGGATTAATCAAAATTTTTTAAAAAAATGCATATAAATTCAGCTTTAGAATCAGCAACTACAAGGTAATGTAGCACAGTGATGTGAGAAAGTGAAAATGTTGTGAATACCACACACAACATAATAACAATGCATTCAACATAAGGACATTGTATTCTTCTGACCTGTGGACATAGCTGATTGCATGCGATAGTGATGGTACATAGGTAGTTCACTTTGTTTCCCTATTGTTGATAGTCATTCTAGAGTAATTCATGCTTTTCGCTCATAAATTAATGCATAATAGGTGCTTGTTTGTGTTATACAGCAAAACATATTTGTGCAATAAACACTTCGTTCCGATGTCTGTAATTTCAATAATGAGTTTGTCAGCTCCATAATAAAAATGTTTTCTCTACACTACAAATAATATTTTTATTGTTTTTTTAAAACTATGGATTTTGTGGATTATCTGGAATTTTGGAGTTATGGGGTTTGGATTAGCAGGGTTCTACTGTATATACAATTCCAGAGTTGAACAGTCCTGAAAATGTGAAACAGCATCTGCTATGTAGTGGTTATGATTAGGGCTAGGAAGTTCATGCATTTGCATGTTTTTTCATAGGGGTTAAAAATGTATGCTTTTACATCATGCACACAAAATATGGAATTACAAGTTATGTGGACGTGATTTTATGGTGCATATAACTGCATATTTTCTTGATTTTGATAAATGCATATTATTTCAATACTATAGCCTCTATATAGCATATTTTAATGATTTTTATGGTATTTTTTCCACCTAGATAATATTTTTCATATTGGGAGTGTTCCATATGATGATGTAACTCGCGAGGTGGCGAGAAGCAATGCTGAGTCATGTTGTTATGCAATGAATCCCCTCTTTCCATCCTTTCATTATATGTATGTGCGTAGAGAATAATCAGTGTGTTATCTGAGAGGTTTATATTAACAAAGATAAAGTGCAGGTCAACGTTTTGAGCAGCACGATTATAGCAACGCTTGCCTCTGCGTGGTCTTCAAATGTAACAGTGTTGTGAACTGGTTCCCTCCAAATTAAATTAGGCGTATAAAATGTTGAAAAGCTCTTCAAATGCCAAAAATAAAACCAACTTAGAGTGGTAGATTAATTAATTTACAGAAAGAGTTTTCGGATGATTTAATATCTACAGATAATAGGGTACTGTTTTGTGGAGCGTGTGACAAAAATATAGGGAGTGAGAAAAGATTTCAAATAGTTCAGCACATAAACACAGCAAAACATAAGGAGAATTTAATCAGAAAACTCGCAAACATTTAACCTATTCTAAAACAATTAGTAGAGTGTTTAGGAAGTAGGGTTACTGAATTTTCCTATGACTTGTGCCAAGTATTTTTAGCTGCTAATATTCCCTTGTTCAAAATTAATATTCCGATATTTAAAAACTTTCTTGCCAAGTGTACTCAACAACATGTGCCTGAAGAAAGTACACTGCATAAGACTTATGCAGGGCATTGTTACAATAATGTATTGTCAAATATACAAGATTTAGCGCATCAGTTTGTGTGGTTGTCTGTTGATGAAACGCTGTTCTATTGCTAATATAATCGCGGGTGCCTTAAATAGTGAACAAAAGACTACAGCTTATCTCCTTAGTATGTGCAAATTGTCGGCCACTTACAATGTAACTGTGACACAGTTTACGATGGACTCTTTGAAATTACAATGCCCATGTGGAATCGAATACAACTGGTTGCTTTTATTTGTTACCTTATATGGTAAAATAAGGAAAAACTCTGAAAGGTATATTTCCTAACTTAATTTATATAACTTGTTAGGCACACGCTCTTCATCGAATTTCTGAGACAATACACGATTCTTTCCCACTGGTAGATAGATTTGTGCCCAGTACAAAGAGAATTTTTGTTAAATCTCCTAAAAGAGTTAAGTTGTTTAGATCAACAGCACCTAATATCCGACTTCTTCCTGCACTGGTGTTAACTCGATGGAGAACATGGGTCAATGCAGTTTTATATTATGCTGAGCACATAGAAATAATCGAAGAGGTTGTTAATCCATTGGACTCGAACAATGCTTCATCAATACAAACTGTGCAAAATATTCTGTCAGGCACTGGGTTAAAGAAGGATCTTAGTTTCATATCTGCCCATTTTTCTTTCTTACCAGCAGCCATAACGGCATTGGAAGCTGTAGGATTTCCTTTGCATGAATCACTTACTGTGCTTGAAAAAACAATATGTGATCTAAGTTCGGTTCCTGGTAGCATAGGACAAAAAGTGAAAGAGAAAGTGAATAATGTGATTTCAAAAAATTCTGGTTATAAACAGATGTGCGATATTCGAGACATCCTCGAAAGAAAACCATCTGTCACAGCAAGAGAGTTGACTCTCTCTGTGAAACAGTTAACATCATTTAAATATGCCCCTATAACATCTTGTGATGTGTAAAGAAGTTTTTCACGTTACAAAAGTGTTTTGCCAGACAATAGACAACACTTTACTGTTGAAAATTTGTGTAGTGTTGGCTGTGAACTGCAATTTATACTGCAGTTAATAGTAGCAATGGGACCACTTCTGCTTCAACCTCTAAGGAATAAGGTAACTTTATTATTTACACTAATCGTCTACTGCAAAGGGACATGAACTGTTCTAATGAAATAGTGCATATTTCTTGGCATATTTTGAAGTTTTTAAGAGCATATTTGCATGCATATTTCATTGTTTTTTAGGGCATGAACTTCTGAGCCCTAGTTATGATTATAACTACAACCATTTCCAACAAACATGGTGAAGACTACAATATAATAGCAATGATAATAATGATGATGGTGGCGGTGGCGGTGGTGGACAAAAACTTGATGAAACAAAGGTTTTGTTTTATGGATGTCTTGTTATTTGCATAATTAATTACACCATTCTAGGGCAGGAACCAAGTAATATGTAAATGAAATTGTAGTTGAGATTATGGATGGTATGGAGAAATCAGGAGAAATTTTCACGCTCTTGCAGCTTGGCTACTTGTGTTACAGTAACTCTTAGCTTCTGTCATAGTTTGCTACAACTTGTGGCATTGTCAAATTGTAGTGAAAGTATGGAAACAGAGTGCAGGAAAAGCTTTGTAAGCTGGTGCACAACTCATATTTATTTGGCCCCATGAGATAATTATGTCATGCCAACTGCACATTTTGGTCTGGGTGACTCAGTTAAGCACTGGCCTACTAATTCCAGGGTTGCAGGCTCAAACCCGGCCCACAACAGATAGTTTTTAGGTGTGCTTAAAAGCAACAGCCCATGTCAAAGAACTTACTGGCAGGTAAAACAACTCCTACAGGATGAAATTCCAGCACATCATCAATGGTGCTAATATGATGCTGGCAATTGGCTGTGTTGTTAACAAACAAAATAATTTCATTTCAATTGCACATGAGCAAAGCTTCTTAAAATGTATGCAAGTCAAGATGTGCTAGCGATCCTGTTGCATGTTGCATTGAGTTTAGAGGAGTAGCACTGTTGATTTAAATGCCATAGATTTTAAATTACCTCATATACATTATGTTTAATAGCTTTCAAAGAAAAACATAAGCAATAAATCCTTAGGTGTCAGTTGTCAGGTATTAGGATGTTCATATGTTCTAATGCAGCAGTCACCACTACCTATTTTAACTGCTGATTATGTGTAAGAATAATAATAACACTCCATGTACCAAAATGTGCCACTACATAGATAACATTCCAAAATTCATGTGCACCAAATGAATCCAATATGGTGGTTCTATAGGATAACGCTATGCATTACCAAGAATCTAAATGCCATATATTAATGTTTTAGCCATAAATGCAAAAATTTTGTGCTCTATTTATGATCCTTGTAACATTGTCTACCATCTCAAAGTAGTATATAGAACAGGACTTGAAAAAAATTATGAAAAGTAAATAAAATGTATAGTAATTATTGAGGCAGAAGTTTACTCACAAAACATCACTCGTGGTAACTACATTGAACATATTTCAAGAACTTCTGACTCCATCCGTGATGTTTACCAAAGCATGTTCAAGCTCTGTTTCCATACTCAGTAATTTCAGAGGATTGTTAAAACATTACCTCATCAAAACTTCTATTTAATTATTATTAAATAAAATAAAGTTCAAGGTAATGCATTTTTGTGCTGTTGGCACCTATTTTTAAGATGCAAATGAAACATAAATGAAATAAAAGCTTTTCATACAACACCATGCATTCATAATTTTACCTACAAATTCCATAAAAGGTGTTCTCTCTCTCTCTCTCTCTCTCTCTCTCTCTCTCTCTCTCTCTCTCTCTTTGCACGTGCTGTGATAAACTTATTTGTTTTCTGTAATATAAACATAGCAAATTTTTATTGCAGAGTGTGGGAAGCTGATGTGTTTTCGTTACTACAGTGGTTTGAGCCTGAATTGTCTTGCACAGTCAGATCCTCTAACAGTTTTGCCAGAATTGCCACGTAGCAGCCCAGTGTTAAGCTTCAGGAAGAAACCTGCTGGTTGTGAGAGAAAGCAAGAGCTAGATCTCATGGCAAGAGTGCGCAATAGCTCTAAGCTATTTTCAAATAACAGCTCTGAGAGTGATTCTGAAGTGGAATCCTCGGCCAGGTCAGTTAAGCACTATTATTTAGAATACTTGAAATGAGGTGATCATAATAATGTTTCTGCACAATTATTTTACAGCCATATACAGTAGAATCCTGATAACTTGACCTAATGTGGACTGAGAGGTTGTTGAGCTATTGAAATGTCTAGTTTCTCGGAATAGGGGTTTTGTTATTTATAATTTATAACATGATACTGCACATTAGATAAATGTGCAATGTAGAAAACAGAAAAGATTAAGATATCCTGCAATTTATTATGTAGTAATATGTTCCCCTTTGTCTGGTACCTTTAACACACCCAATTTAATTTTCATTGTTATGTTAACTTAATTTTTCTTCGTGTTCTGCATTTTCACTGGCACAAATGCATCCCAACACAAGACTAAGTTAGCTGAAATATAAAAACCCCTACCAGAAGTTGCAACTGAAAGTTAGCTTACCATGTACATATTGGATACAGCAGTAAACCTTCAAACCTTCCAAACAAATGTTTGTGCTATGTATCCACATTATTAGCGCCAAGCTTTTGATTTTGTAACAGTGATCTGCCACCTGCTTATGTTCTGACTAGATATTGAGGGTGAATACACGGTTAGCCTTTTTGTAACTGGGAGTTCCCGGACTGACTGACAGTCAGTCATCGCCGAGACTACCAGAGTGTTAAGGCAACGCCACTGAGGATGTTCGACGCAGCTTCGGACGAAACGTCTGGAAGGAGTTTCCTGACTAGACCATGGCCCACTAGCCCGGATAATCAGTTTCTATATAATGACACCGACCGTGAAAGCCTATGCAGTTTGATCAATACTTGAAATTGATTTTGGCCTTTTCAGCAACTCTACGAATTGTCAGTTTCCCATTGCAGCAGTAACCAGCAATGACCATAAATTCCTTTGAGAAACTCTGTGCATTCTGCATATCATTTTTGAGAATTTTTTCCACTTCTTTGTCCATAGTAAATTGCATGGGGTTTGTTGCAGTCACTAAAATACACATTGCTTCATCTAATGTGACCACAAATTTCCATTTTTCTCCTACCAGGTGCTTCTCATAGAGCTTCCTGCTGTTGGTGGGATGTTCAAAGATGTGGCATGGCAACAACTTACAACTCAACCTTTGTGGCATTTCTCCATATTTAAACATTTGTTTATAATGGTATGGTGTTAACAGTTTTGAGAGATATTCCCAATTTTTTGCAATGCTCCATTGCATGGCTGGATTACTATTGAGATGAGGGCTTTGATCTTACTTATCACCTCTGGAGAGCATCTAACAGCAGGTTGTGGATTTGGCTGTTTTCTTCCATTTGGAATTAATGCCATGCCACCCTTTCCCTTTTTATTCAACACTGAGCTAATCACTTACTTTGACACAACAAAATTTTGCTTCGTACATGCTTCAGTGATAGCAGAATAACTATACTGTGTGTTGGAAAGGGCAGTAATGTAGTCTTCCCAATATGGCTCAGTTTACTTAGGCATAATGAGAGTCACACAAGTCCTAATGCTATGAAGACAGCAGAGTAAGTGGCTTGGGGGGCGGACAAATGTTAGAATTTTGCAATCAGATAATATTAATTCATTATTTTGTTGTCAAAAGTTATAGTATTTTTTGCGGATAACCATATAAATTTGCGCTAAATAGAAAGTGTTCTTTACATAAAAATTAAAATAATAGTTTAACAGTCAGCACATTAACTTCATTAATTTCCAAGGGGGAGCCGCGGCCCTCCCTTGCCCCCCCTTCGCGACACCCATGCTCAGGAGCTAGCATGTTATGCCTAGACCACGGAGGATGACAAAGACACACTAAAGCACCTTGCAGTACCAAGTGCAACAAAAAATGTAAAACCTTCAGAATCAAGTCCTGACTGTGCCATTGTTTTCATCAGATTTACAGGAGTTACAGCAGAGATAATTAAAAATGAACAGGAAAATGTTTGTTCTAGTAGCAACTGTATCAATAATAAAAAAAATGCATGGAGCCACTAATTTTGATATAGATTCTGGAAAGTTAAGGTTATTAATGTAAATGTTTCTTATACATAATATACTCACAGCTTCTGATTGACTTTTGATATCAATACATTGTGAACATGCTGAATTTCATTGTTAATTGCAAAGCTGACTATATTTACCAGGCCTTTAATTTGCATTTTCTATTGTTTTGCATACTAATTGAGGGTATATCTCTCATCACATTTGTGAACTTAAATTGTGTTCCTTAAATATAGAAGAAGTTTATTGCAATATTCATGGAAGCCATTAAGAATTCAAGGTGTCACATGCTCTACCCTGTGTAAGAAAGTGTAATCAAAGCCTAAGCCTTCCTAAGATTAATAACAGTTTGTTAAGTGTTTACTTCATACATCATCAAAAGTCAGTTGAATATGTATACAAAGGTATTTTGCTCTTAATTTTGTATATTACTATCCAAAACCCACAAAATCATTAATGTATTACTCGCACATTTTATCTTGAGCTCTTAAATGTCATTGTCGTTGAAGATGGCTACAGGACTTTTTCTTTCCTTTTATGCACTCATACTTTAAATTTTATCATAGAAGCCCATGAGTTGTAGTTTCCGTAATGTCTTTTTTTCTTCAGGTTAGACAATGGCTGAAGTAAAAGGCTACATATGTGGCTTATTCTTTTACTATTTGCAGGAGTTTGGATATTGGATCTGTTTCAGGCATTTAGTAGTTAAAATTACTGTTTGAGTTTGTTAAACACAAAAGTAAACTGGTGTGATAATGCAAGAGAGCAGCAACAAAGGTAACATGATATAGTGAAATGCACAAGTGGTAACACTAGCATATGGACAATGATGCTCTATTGTTATTTCACAAAGCACAGGCTTGCTTTCTTGACACAGAGCATTGCTAGCACTAGATCCCAGGGTGCAAGAAAAGGTGTGCAAGTAGTACCTATTTGTATCATCTGCTGCTGGCCGGAAAATGCTTTCAATCAGTTAACAAAGGGATGCAATTAGAGAAGCTTCAGTATTGTGTATATCAGACTATACTGTAATCATACAAAACTGAGAAAGAGGAGAATGGTTTGCAGGACATGATGTCTTTATTGTCTGTAAACGTGTAGTATTGATTTATAAAATTGTGATTTAATAAATAATGTTATTCAAATAAAGTAATTATTTTGGCCACAAAAATAGAAAATACATCAACTAAAATTCTTATGATATTATATAAGTCTACACAGCATGATTACATAGCAAGTTATATTGTGACCTCAGGTATCGAAAACAGCGAAGTGCCAGGTTGTTGAAAAAGAAGACTCCTGGTAAGAGCACTTCAATGGTAAATGGATATCCTGCAGCACCTTCACACCAACAACAAGAAGAGGAATCTGAAGACAACTCCTGGACTGCAAGAACACCACTTAGCCACAGTTTGGATTACTATCCAATTTGGACCAAGGCTTCCCAGTATGTACCAGATTGCAAATATTAAGCTCAATTTTATATTAATAGCAGGATGAGAATTGGGGGGTGGGATCATAAAAACAAAGTGTCTGACAGAAACTTTAAAATGCAATTTATAATTTTCTTGAAGATGGTAGGCGGCGCCGTGGCCGAGCGGTTAGCGCGCTCACCTACCACCTAGGCGGCCCGGGTTCGATCCCAGGGACCCGCATGTGGTATTCGTGGTGGACGAAGCGGCGTCAGGGTGGGTTTTCTCCGGGTGCTCCGGTTTTCCCCGCTATCTCATTCCACTGGTGCTCCATCTTCATTCCATGTATCATCAGTGTCACCGCCTGCGGTGCCGTAGTAGTAAAAGCGGGCGTTAAACACTACAACTACTTGAAGTATGGTTGAACCCTGATTAACTGTTATAATGCAAAGGGTAGAGTTGAACGGTTAACTAAAAATGAAGGATAATCCATCTTCCTTAATATTGTGACAAAATGACAAGTTCAATTCCTTTTTGTCACTTTCTTTCTCTTCCATAACTTAAGCACAAAAAAACAGTTCTGTTTTATCGTTTACACAATCTACAATTCATCGTGAACTAGCATCTCACAACTCTTTTGTCTTATCTTAATCTTGACACAAAATGCTAATACTTCTCAACTGTTTGCATAAAAACTCTGATGATTCGCTCACTAAAAACATTCCAACACTTGTCGGCTTGCTTTTATAGCGAAGGCAAAGTACTGGTAAATTTCTGGATGTTTCTTAAAGCTTCTCTCATAAAGAAGTTGTAAATAGCTTCTAAAACTGTACACAATCAAGCTTTTGTTCTGGCAGTGGTTAGAGTAGCTGCATGTGAAGTGTAAGATTTGTGGTTCAAATCTCAGCTGTGGCATTGAATTTTTTACTTCCGATTCTACTTCTTAAACATTGCCCACACACGGCTTGTGTGTTTAAAAACACCAGCAATATATTTGTTGGCATAAATAAATAATAAATACCATCTAAAGGTTGTTTAATCCCGCGACATAAAGCACTTACGATTCTAAGTCACTTTTGGGGTGTCTATCTCTTATGTGAGATTCCCTTTGTGGTTTACCAGGAAAAATACAAATTAGATGGAGAATTCAATGTCACATTGGTAAAATCACTTTTTTCAGGAAAGATACCTATATAAACATAAAATGTGAAACCTCATCTGAATACAAAATGTCATCCAAATTGTTAGAGCCGTTTCTGAGAACCTGAAATATATACGAGATATGTACAAGAATTGACCTGTAGAAGAGAGAATTAAAAAGTGTTCTTTCTTATATAAAATTGTTTTTTCACGAAAGACACCTATATAGATAAACTTAGAAAGCAAAACCTTCTCTGAATATAAAATTTCATCCAAATCGTTTGAGCCATTTCCAAAATATGCTGAACATGTACAAGATATGTACAAGAATTTCTCTGTAGAAGAGGGAATAAAAGAAATGTTTTTTGAGGGTATAAAATCACATTTTTTCAAGAAGCACACCTATGCAGATAAACTTAAAAAGCAAAACCTTATCTGAGTACAAAATTTCATTCAAATTGTCAATCGTTTCCAAGATACATTGAATGTATACAAGATATGTACAAGAATTGGTTTGTAAAAGAGGGAATAAAAATATGTTCTTTTTTGTGTAAAGTCCTGTTTTTTTTTCTCCTCCAAGAAATACACCTATGTAGATAAACTTGAAAAGCAAAACCTTATTTTAATACAGAATTTGATCCAAATCATTAGAGCCATTTCCAAGATACAGGAAATATATACAAGACATGCACAAGAGTTGCTCTGTAGAAGAGAGAATAAAAAAATGTTCTTTTTGTGTAAAATCACATTTCTTTTTTCAGAAAAGACACCTCTGTAGATAAACTTAAAGAGCAAACCTTATCTGAATACATAATTTCAAAGAGACATTTAAAATTAGGGAGCATACTGTATAACAGCACGCTTATGTTAGATAATCATTTTGCAATGTGCAATAATATCAGCTATCTTTGAATTTATTTTCATATGCAATATGAGCTGACATGCAAACTGAAAAGAAATTTGTTTTTCTAGTTCTAAACATTTTCCAAAGTGACAAGAATTGTCTCTCATTACAGGCCAGCAGAAGAAAGAAGTAATGAAGAACTGCAGTCTGTGTACGAGACACTCTATCCTCTTTCAGATCCTCCTCCACCTCCATTACCACCTCGAGCATTTCCTCCCAGTAGTACCAAGCATCGTCCCCTTGAAAGAACAAGAGCATTACCGTACCAAGCTTCTACACCTCCAGAAGTGCCACGCCATCATAAGCCTGCCCCTGGACCCAGCCTTCCACCCAAGCCCAGAAAGCTGGTGAATCCTGAAGATACTTTTGCCTTTGAGATAATTGATGTAGATGAACTTAGACCGCAGACAGTGTCTTGTCTGCAGCGATGTGATGCTCAGCAAATTAGTAGCTTGGAAGGTGCCTCTGAACAGCACCATTCTCAAAGAGGTAGTAGTGGACAATCAAGACTACAAGTGGTTTCGTGTACTAAATTAGTAGAAACGGGTCAGTGTAGCGTTCATGGCAGTGTAAGTGTTAATAATTCTGTTCCTACGTCATCATCTGTAATGGATGAAGCCGCTAAGTCTAAAGTTTCTCATCCTGTATGTGGAGCATCTCGTTCTGCTGAAAGCCATAACAATGAGAAGGCTAAGAGGCCAGCAGTTTTAGCAGTGAATGGGAGAAATGGTGGTGAAAGAAGCACAGAGGAAGACCTTCCTCCTGTTACAGCACCTCTTGCCACACCTGAGCAGGACAGTAGTTTAGTGGATAGCTCTTCTGTGGAAAACCTTTTGGATGAAGAGGATGATGCTGTGTTTCTAACACCAGATGATGATGACGGGGAAGTTGTTGTTGGGGAACAGGCGTTCCTAACATTCCCAACAAAACAGCTTAAAGCCAGCATACCTAGGCAGGAATACCAAAGTAGTGCTCAGCAATGGCCAGTAGAAGCAAGAGATGCAAATAGTAACCAAAGTAATAAAGTTTCTTCTAGTCAGAATGAAGGGGCATGTGCCCTGATGGATACGTGTAGTGTGCCTGAAAATGCAGTTCAAGTTGAATGCTCCTTATCAGAGCTCAGTGATGCAGGAAGTAGTTTTCGGAATAGAGTCTGTGAAATGCCTGTGATACTTTCTGAGGTGCAAGGAAGAGAGAGTGATTGCTCACATTCTCTTGCCATGTTAAAAAACATTCAAACCATGACTAGTTCTCAGGAAAATGAACACGCAAGATCTTCTCAACCCTCGCATAGACCAAGCAACCTATCTGCTAATGTTAGTGAGACACCAGTGATTCTAACCAACGTGCCAACTCCTGAGAGTCCAACTGCTGATGGGATAGCAGAAGATTCAACTTCCCTCCTCTCAGTGCCCACGAATACAGCCAATTCTTTGTCTCCTATCTCACCCAATTCAGATGTTGCTTTGTCCAGTACCAGCTCTGATACTATGGTGCGCAGTTCCAGTGCAGATTCTGTTGGAGGGGTAGCTACTACACTTGAGGCAAATGCTCACAGCTCAAGTACAGAATTTGTTGATGCCACCAGCACTGAAGATCTAGCTACAGCCTCCAAGAGCAGCCCACCATCCTCGCCAGCCTTACGGGCTCACAAACCACTGTCCAGGCAGATAAGTCATCCACCGTTACAAAGCCCAGCTCATCTGTGTAGGTTTGCAACACCACGACCTCATAACAGGTAAGCTAACTCTTCACACTTCTCTTAGCAATCTAATGAACAAATGTTTCATACATATTGTACAGTATGCATGTGACATTTACAGGGAAACCTCCAGAAGCCTTTCAGGGAAGTTAGTTGAATTTTTGGGTGCATTTGCTACTCTGTAGCACCTATTAACTTTGCTTTGTCCATCCTCCTGTAGCTACACAGAAAACAAATGAATTTTGTGTACAAATGGAGTTAAACTTTTATATATAAAGGAGCACTAGAAAATCTGCCTGTACGAGAATGCACATGACTTCATTGCAAAATAAAGGATAATTCACATGTACAGTCTCACATTTCAAACTTGGACAAATTTGGTTCAAAGTAAAGATAGTTTATGTGGAGAACCTCCAAATAAATGTGATTTTTAGGCTGCTGCATGTGTGGGATTGAAAGTTTACATATCAAAGTTTGAAGACTTTGTTGACAAATTTCAAATTTGAATGAAATTGATCAAAGTTAAGTTTCAGTTTAAATGCAGAATTTGGTGGCTGCCTCTCCAGTTTGGTGGTTAGCGTGCTAGCTTCTAAATTAGAAATCCCAGGTTCTATTTGTCACTGTAGGATGGCAATTTTTCTGTAGCGAGTATTATTCTTCATCCTCAGTAAAGTTTGAAAGTGAGGGTAACTATAAATATGTATGTGTTCATGCGTGTGTGTGTGTGTGTGTGTGTGTGTGCGCGTGCGTGTGTGTGTGTGTGTGTGTGTGTGTGTCCAATGAACAAGTTTTTGTTTCAAACACAAGGCCTTCAATATGACCTTAGATGTCAAAGGTGTGGTAAATGGAAATAGAAAAAGGAAAGGGGGAAAAGAAACTTAACAACAAAAAAAAAAAAGATTTTTAGGTCCATTGCTGTACAGCCATGGAAAAAATTACATTGCAGTGCAGTTTACACACATCAATATTGCCAACATGCAGCCTGAGTTTATTGATAGCCCATTTCATATGTTATCATCTGTCGGACATACAAATAGGCTGTGTCTGATAGACGATACCATATGGAACAGAGACTATCAACAAACTCAGTTGTGTGTTGAAATATCAACTTGTGTAAATCGTGCTGCAACATGACATGGGAATTGGAAATATTCTGCTTTCCTAATATGCTCAATCATTTTTTCCATGGCTGTACATACTGAGTTGAAATCCTATTTATAGGGGTTAAAAGAACATTCTTTTGTTAATACATTTTTGATTTGTTTTAAATGGAGCAAAAATAAGGGCAGCATTTATTTTATTTAATTATTATGGATATTTCCAAAATTATTCCCAAAATATGTACAGTAATACAATTTACATTATTATGGACATAAAATGAACGCAGCTAAGTATGGCAATGTTTGTTCATATAAGAGCTTTTTACAAAAGGAATTTAATCACACAAAAGGATCTGTGAATAGTATTGCAGTGGTTGTGTATTCCCCATATATTGGCTAGCATCCTGGTATGTTCCCCATGTACTGGCCAACCTGACTGGGTTTCTTATGGTGTTCCTCAGCTACCAGTAAATGCCAGATTAGTTATCAATAAAGCCACAATTTTTAGTACTGCATTGTATGTAGGAGTGTTGGTTATGCCGTGAGTGTGTTCACCCAGACCAAGAGGCCAGCCATCAGCTCTGAACGAAACAGCCCCATGCATAAGGTAAGGTGACTAAGAATTGTGGCTTTAGTTATCAATATAATGACCCAAAGTATCTTTCTTGGGGTGGGGGGTAATGGATTGTACAGAAAGGCAACCACCTAAGAACCTTCTGGCAACTGTGATGATATGGACCAGATATACAACGAATAATAAAAACGCCACATCCTCCCCCCAAAAAAATTCCTCCATGATCTCTGATGACTGGTTACTGAGTAATTGAGTTTGTTCCATTTTCCTAATTTGAAGACCTTCACATTGCAGTCACTGCTTGAAGGTTCATGTGCCAGCTGCCTCAGCTCAGTTAACCACTGAAAAGTGTATAATACTCTCGCAAGAGATCTGCTAAGAGATGCTTGAAATGTTTTCTTCTTTTGTCCACACATTTCTGGCACCTTCTGAGGAAATTTGCATTCACGCTCAAGAGTTCAGTATCTGAAATTGAGTTTATTTCTCACCTGAGATTTTTCTTTTAGTTCTTCCAGTATCTGGAGATTTGTTGCATACACTTTGTTTTTCAAGTTATCTGATAGATAAAATTGCATACAGTTAAATCAGGGAATTGTGAGGACCATAATCCTTTACTAATTACCTGATCTTAAAAAATATCCTGATGACTCATCAGCAGTATGTGCATTAGTACAGTGTTATTGAAAAAATCCAGACTGACCTTCAATATCAGTCAGCTGTTCAAAAAGTGGTGTATGATATTTGTGTATCTCTTTGCATTTATTGTTTGTTCAAAAAATATAGGCTCTGTTGTGCATGAATTTACTGTACACAGCCTACCAACTTTTGTGTAATGCGAGGGGACCTGGCACGTAAAATCAGGTTTCCATGTGCTCCAATAAGATAATTGGGGCCCTGATTAGTATGTAAATAAATGCTGTTTTCCTTAATATGCACATACCTAAAACAAAGTTTAATATCATGAATTATTTTCAAAATTTTATTTCACATAAAAATACATATTTTAGTACTTTTCAGGTATCGTATAGACATTTTCGGAAATTTCTCTACAAATATATATATTTTAGTGATTTTCTCATTCTATTTACAACATAAAACTGTATCTCATAGCTTAAGAGCGTCACAAGAATTCATTTCATTTCATTTCACTTGATAACTGCTGATTCAGTTGTATGTGCGAGCTGGGGAAGTACAGAATTGTATACAGAAATTACATCATACGAGGGTCCTTCAATAAACAACCGAACTAATTTTTTAATTAACACATAATGGCTTTATTTCACTAACATTTACCTACACACTTTCGAAGTATTCTCCCTATGATGAAATACAATTATTCCAATGATTTACCCATTGTTTGAAACACTCAGTGAACCCATTTTTGGACAGTCTATTCAGGATACCCATGACAACATTGTTCGACTCCTTATCACTTTGAAAATGGCGACCACAAAGCTCCTGTTTCACTTTAGGGAAGAGGTGAAAATCGCATGGTGCGAGATCTGGAGAATAAGGTGGAAGAGACATGATCTCAATGCCCATTTCTGCGATGACATCTTGAGTTCCATGAGCTTGATGAGCAGGGGCATTATCTTAATGCAAGATCCATCCTCTCCTTGCGAGATCTGGTCGCTTTTTGGCAATTTTTTTCTTCAGTGGCCCCTTCAGTATGTCACAATAGTAAGCAGCAGTTATTGTGCATTGATTAGTTACAACATGATCATACAGAATGCCCTGTTTGTCACAGAATACGAGATGCATGACCTTTCCTGCACTTTTCTGAACTTTTGCTTTTCTAGCCCTAGGGCTCGATGAATGTTTCCACTGCGAACTCTCCTGTTTTGTTAACGGGTCGTAATGGTGGAACCAACTCTCGTCACAAGTGATG
Organism: Tenodera sinensis; assembly: GCA_030765045.1. NCBI lineage: Eukaryota > Metazoa > Arthropoda > Insecta > Mantodea > Mantidae > Tenodera > Tenodera sinensis. The sequence continues at coordinate 135,569,122 of CM060963.1, forward strand.
ACCCTATTCAGAAAGTCTGGCTCCCGCCGTAACCTTCCGAACCATTGTTGACACATCATGACGCGGTGAGCCTTCTGTTCGTCCTTCAGCACGTGCAGTACCTATTTTGCTGCAACTTTTCGATAGCCAAGATCATTGCGAATTATGTCTTCTACAGTTCCAACAGACAAATGCATTATGTCTGCAACTTTCGAAATTGTTATGCGACGATCTTCTCGTTCAATTACCTCAATTGTGTTAATGTTGACTTCCGTTTGTGCTGTTACGGGTCTTCCAGAGCGCAGAGAATCTTGAAGGTCTTCATGACCCCCTTTGAAACATTTATACCACTCAAAGACTTGTGTTTTGCCTAAAGCTTGGTCCTGTATGCTTGCTGCACTATTTCGAAGATTTCTGTAGGAGTTTTGTCTAACAGAACACAAAACTTTATTGATGCGTGTTGCTGCAATTTCAGTTCCATGGTAGGTGCAGTAAACACGACCTCACATATCAGGCTGTAACTCCCAACTGATTCACTCTGCATGTCTAGCACTCACAGCACTGCTAGAGGAAGGATTCACGTTTCCACCACTAGCAGCCATGGCGCTTCAGGGCAGTTTAAGTACAATTAAATTAGTTCGGTTATTTATTGAAGGACCT